>JANRMT010062806.1:125208378-125232838 GCA_026402145.1 Polypterus bichir lapradei | reverse complement strand
GGTCCTCCCAGGCGAGTGCTGCTGTAGGCTTATCAGCTACACAAACGTGTTCAACACCACGATCATCTTAGGACTGATCAGCTGATGCTGGTACCTCACTTTCGTATTCGATGTCCATCTCCTGATCGCTTGCATCAAATTCCAAGTCCAACAAGTCAGAGTCCGAGTCAGCAATAATATGTAAAACGGCCATGGCGTATTTAGTCTCTTGCTAGATGTCGATGCTGTTTAGGTTGTTTGCTCTTCGCTACTCACACAGGGAATCGAGTTGAAATCAACAAAGCTACTTTCCTTCTAGCAAAGAGAGTCAATCTTAAATGTAAGGGCGACTTTTGTCGCAGTTTACAGTTGATTACCGTGTTCTACTCCTGAATTTCGACAAAGTCGACATCAGCCCTGAAAGAGTTAAAGGAAACCTCCTAATGTTTTAAAGGAGCTGTTTAATCTTGGGCTGAGTTATAGTGGTCAACAAGACTATCTAGTGGTGATGGAATAGGTAAAGACAGTAAAAGATCAGAAATGGAACCAGCAAGAACAGAGGGGGGATGGCACGGTGGCGCAGTGGGTAGCGCTGCTGCCTTTCAGTTAGAAGACCCGGATTCGCTTCCTGGGTCCTGCCTGTGTGGAGTTTGCATGCTCTCCCCGTGTCTGCTTGGGTTTCCTCCCACAGTCCAAAGACATGCAGGTTAGGTGCATCGGACATCCTAAATTGTCCCTAATGTGTGCTTGGTCTGCGGTGGGTTGGCACCCTGCCCGGGATTGGATTCCTGCCTTGTGCCCTGTGTTGGCTGGGACTGGCTCCAGCAGACCCCCGTGACCCTATGTTCGGATTCAGCGGGTTAGAAAATGGATGGATGGATGTGTGCTTGGTGTGTGTGTGCCCTGCGGTGGGCTGGTTCAAGAGTAAGTGTGCCCAGTTTCAACTAAACTGGTCCACTGGGAGTCAGGTTGTTCTGCGTGAAGAGACAGAGAGACATGACAATGTCAGTAGATGCTTTTCACATTTTATATGAACACACCAGAAAAACAGATCATAAAAACTAAATGTTAAAACATTCAAATAAATCATGACAGTCCAGTATGTGGTTCCAAACCATTTTCATTTCTGTTGCTGAGATTTCTAATACTTTAATCAGTCTTCCATTTTGAAGGTATCCATTTGCAGAATCCACTTACTTAATCCAGTGTCTTAAGCCATTCTTCACTATTGCCTATAATAAATTGACCTACAAATCTCATTCATTTCTTTCTGCTATCAATACTGTATTACCGCTAGATTTACAAAAAAAGTTTTTTGAGATTATAATATTTTTGATATTGGTAGCAACTGTGATAAGAAAGGCACGGGTACATCAAAAAAGGTTTGGGGCAGCCACCCATAATTGTGCCGTGGCTGCAAAAGGTACACTTTTTTTAAGAGTTGTGTTCAGGTTGAAGTCCAAAACAGAACTGATTTTGGTTTGACCAGATGGCAGCTTTAAAGGCCATGACGGGAAGTGATGTCATTGAGACTGGAAGTGACGCCATCCATAGCGCCAGAACCGAAGTGATGTCTTCGGGGTGTGACAGATAGGGGGCGCTGGTGCCCCTTGAACCCTCAGACAATGCATCAAAACAGCAGGTAAAAGTCCAAATAATGAATTTATTTGTACAATAAAGTGCACAAAGCACCTCCACTATACTTCAATAATCAATACAATAATAATAATCAATAATACAATTCTCAATAATCCTCCCAGCAGCTCAGTCACCCTTCCTCCCAACTCGGCTCACTGCTGGGATCTCCCACAGTCCTTTTAAAGTCTTTGACCCGGAAGTGTTTCTGTCCCTCAGTCCATGTGACTTTATAACACTTCCAGGTCGGGTGAAACTCCTTTTCTTCAGCCCGGAAGTACGTCGTTCTTTCCATCCTCTCGACTGGGAAGTACTTCCGGGTTATAAGTAAAATACGAGTCCCCGGGCCTCCCTGCAGCGTCCCCTGGTGGCCCCCATGTTATCCAGCAGGGCTGTGATGAAAGACTCCAAGTTCCATGATGCCCTGCTGGAATTCGGGGCATCCTCGAAGTTGCAGGGATGGCTCCATCTGGCGGCTTGGGGGTATTGGACAGGATAAGCTGCCGGCTATATTCCACAGGGGACAGGAAGTGATGCCATCCATGGTGCCGGTGCTGGAAGTGATGTCATCAATAACACCAGTACCGGAAATGACGTCATCGATAGCGCCGACACCTGGTGGGATTTAGAGGATGGAGAGAGAGAGAAAGAGAGAGTTAGTGCTGCTCGCCACACCCTGGTCTGGCGTGGTATTACTACTGCATCATTTAGGCCCTCTAGCTGCCTCCCAATCGCACGTGTGTGACACAACACAAGGCATGATCTTTTATTATTGCAACGTCCACCTAATATGTTCTGCCACTGTATTGGAGCACTCAGAGTCAAGAGTATGGAAATTATGCTGCAACACAACCATCTTTAACCCCCTTGGTATTAACACAGAGTTTGGCTTGGACTTCTAAGCAATTACAGTTAACCACAAGTCAGACTTGGGGTGACTCATTAGGTTTTTAAGCTCAAATATGTGTGCTTGGTATATGGGTGTGTGTGTGTGCACGTGTGCCCTGCGGTGGGCTGGCGTCCTGCCTGGAATTTTTTCCTACCTTGCGCCCTGTGTTGGCTGGGATTGGCTCCAGCAGACCCCCGTGACCCTGTAGTTAGGATATAGCGGGTTCAAATAGTGCTTCAACACACACTTCATCTGCCTGTGCTTCTTGTGATTTATTTTAAAATTTTGCATTATTAGCAGTAAAATTTTTATGTTGGGGTTAATGAAAATGAAAGATCATTACAACATTTGGTATATTAGGTTACTCCATTTGTGAAACAGAAATATATTTACTGTACCATGCCCTGTATTATGTAAAACATAGATAGGCACCTGCGGTGGGGTGGCGCCCTGCCCGGTGTTTGTTCCTGCCTTGCGCCCTGTGTTGGCTGGGATTGGCTCCAGCAGACCCCCATGACCCTGTAGTTAGGATATAGCGGGTTGGATAATGGATGGATGGAAGAACAGAGGGACAGACGTTTTTAAGGTTTCGGAAAGAAATTTGACGTTTACAGGTAAGAGGAGGGAGAGGTAATGAGACACTGAGTCAGAGAGTCCCAAGTCAGTGCTGTAAGTGTTGTCGACAGATAATCCAGATGTGCAGATATCAGGTCCAGTATATGAGTGGGTGGGAAAATCAACATGTTGTGTCGAGTCAAAACAGTCCAGGAAGGAAAGGAAGTCATTTCTCAGTTTAGATGTGGGGATGTCAATATGGATGTTGGAATCGCCAAGAAGAATGACTCTCTGGGAAAAGGAACTTAAGTGGGTTAATAGTTCAGTCGCATTGTATTTCCAGGGGATGATAGACAACAATAAGTGAGACAGGACCAGATTTCGTTATTAGCTTAAGAGCCAGACACTCGAAAGACAATGGACCGTCAATGGGGATTCTTTTGATGTTTAACTTTGATCTAGCAATTACTGCGACTCCTCTTGAGCTGCGAGGCTCCGTGAAGTGAATGCATCCGGGCAGGGTCACCTCCGTGACAGATGTAAAATCATTTGGTTTTTGCCAAGTTTCTGTTAAGCATAGCAAGTCAAGGTTTGAGTCTGTAATGATAAAATGAGAGCTCGGCCCACAGTCACTTGACAATTAGGAAGTCAGTTTTGAAAATGTAAATACTTGAAGAAGCAGTCACCATGCAGCTCACGTGGCACATTCTGCCCATACCTGCACCTTTTGTTGTTGTAAATGAATACGTGCATCAACAATATGAGGGGATGGTTCCAGTTTTTACAGATGGCCCACAAGTTCCAATATCCAGTGACACAGGGGCAGCAGTGAATGTTCCAGAATTCCAGGTATCAATGAGGAAGAGCTTGTCGGATAAATCAACACATAATGTGCCATTGAAATGGTGGCATCTGTTATGGTGCTCCAGTGGATAGAAGACGTTCGGCATAACTCTGCTGCTGTCTGCTCCGATTCATTTTCTGGATTATGAAGGTAGGATGTGTCCAGAAGCTATCGAGACAGATAAACATAATTATGACCCAGTCTTATAACAAAAAAGGCTGTGAGGCCTACAGAGCAGGTCAGGACCTTCACCCGCCTGTCTAAATGTGGCCTCACCCCTAGGCAGCCAGCCCCCAACTACCACCTGCAGGCTTTGGGCCTATTCATGAAAAAGGGGGAAAAATGGCTTAAAAAGTACAAAAGTAAAGGAAGTTCCATGTAAGAACCATTTGCTAGTTATACAATACAATAAAATTTATTTCATAGTGCTCAAAATTACACAAGGAGGGCCACAATGGGCTTTAACAGGCCCTGCCTTTTGACAACCCCACAAGCCTTGACTCTCTAAGAAGAAAATTAATTAAATGGAAAAAACCTCGGGAAAGGCAACTCAAAAAGAGACCCATTTCCAAGTGAGTTGGGCACGCAGTGCGTGTCAAGAAAAGGGGGGAGGGTCAATACAAGACAATACACAGAACAGGACACAAGTCATCCTCAATACAATAGTACAATAGAAATATTAGGATTTGGATTTGTTTAGAGTCCTGGAGACCTCGGCCACCAATCTGCCTCCCCCTATTGGCCATTCCACAGCTGAGTCAGCACTAGGCCAGCCAATCCAATGAAAGGACCCCCCCTACCCGATGACTCCTGCGATCCTCCATCAAAGATGACTTTACCTTAGGCAGGCAAAACAACTTGGCAGGTGGGCCGTGGCACCAAGTGCCACATTTGAGTACCGAGAAGACAAACTGAATAGGTGAGGGTGAGTAACCCATTAAAACTATCATATTACTGATGTTTTAGTGCTAATGACTGACAACAGAGATGCAGTCTGTACAGTTAATCAGCAGCTCTAGTCAGGGTGTGCTAAACTGTAGTGGTGAGATTTGAAAGCTGAGACTGAAGGGGCATCTCTTATAGTAGCAGGCAGACCACTCCACAGTTTTGGGGGGTCCTGTAACTAAAAGCTCGACCTCCCACTGTTAGTTTATTAATCCTCAGAATCCTAAGCAGACCGAGATTTTAATGTTTGCTCAGGTTTGTAAGTCATGATAAGTTCAGATACGTCGGCCATTTAAGGGTTTATATGTTAAAAGGAGGATTTTGAAATCTGCCCTAAACTTAACCGGGCGCCAGTGTAAGGATTTAAGAACTGGAGTTATGTGTTTATATTTTCTTGTTCTTGTAATAACCCTAACCCTAACCCTAATTGAAGCAGCATTTTATGCCCAACCTACCTGTACAGGGGTCTCTCTTTGAGTTGCCTTTCCCGAGGTTTCTTCCATTTTTTCCCTACAAGGGTTTTTTGGGAGTTTTTTCTTGTCTTCTTAGAGAGTCAAGGGGCTGGGTCTGTTAAAGCCCATTGCGGCACTTCTTGTGTGATTCTGGGCTATACAAAAAATAAATTGTATTGTATTGTATTGTATTGTATGAATTAATTTCCCAGAATCCCGCTTATTTAGAAAACCCCTTAATTTCCCAACATTTTTGAGATGGAAGAAACCTGATTCAGACATCTTTGTAATGTGCGCTTTAAATGACCTGCTAGAGTCAAAGAGGACACCAAGACTTCTGAATGATTCAGTAAAATTAATGGCGATTCCAACTGAGTTAAGTGACGACAAAATATTGCTGTGATCAGCGTCATTCCCTATGATAATTAACATTTCTGTTTAATCCGTGTTTAAAGACAAGTAGTTCTCATCCATTCATCTTCTTCTTTTTCTTTTTCTTTCGGCTGATCCCGTTAGGGGTCTTCCATATCTTCCAGTCCTCATCATCTTCCTCTGTCACACTCATCACCTGCATGTTCTCTCTCATCATCTCCTCTTAGGCCTTCCTCTTCTCCTCTTGCCTGACAGCTCTATCCTTAGCACCCTTCTCTCCTCTCTGACTTTGTCTCCCAACCATCCAACATGAGCTGACCCTCTAATGTCCTCGTTTCTCGTCCTGTCCATCCTCATTACACCCAATGCACATCACAACATCTTTAGCTCTGCCACCTCCAGCTCTGTCTCCTGTTTTTGTCACCGGATCTGAAATTTTCACCCTTGTTTTTCGAGTGTAAAGCCACGTGCATATTCGCAGCTACTTTTTCAAACACCTTTACAGCTCGGATCAGCAGCAAACAAATAAGATAAAAATGCACAACTCCGAACCCCAGCCAGGAGAGAAATGCTGGCTGAAACCTGACAGTTTAGTAACGTTCTTCCGGGATGCCATTTTGTTTTGGAACAGGTCTTACCTTTCGACAGCTTTGCTCGATGGTTGCCATGCTGCTGCTGCTGCTGGTGAAAAATTCAGAAGTAATAATCAGAATGACTTCTGAGGTCAGGGGGTTTACAGAACGGCTCTTGGGTTTCCTTCCATATCCGAGTTTACGGATACCTGAAAGAATTTCTAAAAGTGATTTACAGATCTTCTGACTTTGGTTTTGGTTTTGGCTGCATATACGAGGTACTAAATAGATTTTCCGGATAGAAACTTTCTCTTTGGTTACTGCTCCCTTTTATCTCTCAGCCCAACTCCATCCTTTGTGGCTGAGCCGAACGCTTTGGCAGTCGACTCAGATATTCACAAGCTCACTTAGTCACATTCAGGTATGTATTGTAAGGAGCTCGTTTACAGTAGGCAGGCGCCCAGGTCAGTCCACTTAGGGGCAGACAGGTGAAACAAACCCACAGGGGTGTGACACCCCGTGTAGTGGGAATTGGGATCACCAGCCCACACTCCAGGGGCCTCATGTATAAACGGTGTGTACGCACAGAAATGTTGCGTAAGAACTTTTCCACGTTCAAATCGCGATGTATAAAACCTACACTTGGCGTAAAGCCAGGCACTTTTCCACGGTACCTCATACCTTGTCGTACTCAAGTTCTCCGCTCGGTTTTGAAGACTGGCGGCACCCAGCGTCAAAGCAATGCTACTGTTCCTGTGTGGTTACTCCTTATTTTCCTGACGCGGCTTTATAAATACACTGACTAAACTAAACTAACCGCATATTGTTTATTAGTGTAATGCATCTGATTGTAATTAACCTGTAACAATATAACGGTCCAGGGAATAGCCATAGTATTCCAAATACCATAACTGCTTTAGCGTTGTTACTCTCACTGCACCATCTTCTTTCAGCTCCTCCCATTAGGAGTTGCCACAGCGGATCATCTTTTTCCATATTCCTCTCACTGCACCACTCGGAGTATTTATATCACTGTATCTGAGTGGAAATCACAGCAGCAGCTGATCGGAAAGAGAATTATCGGTATACAGCATCAAGCACACGCTGTTTCATCTACGGCAAAACGTTTCAGAGCCTTTCCTGTACGGACCGCGCGGTTCAGAAACAGTTTCATCCCAAGAACTTTAAACGCACTCAATCAAGTGCTCCTTGTAGAACTGTTAGGACTTATAAGTACAATCACCCCACTGTAAACTTGCACTACAGTTATAATATCGCACAACCTGAGCCACTTTATAAAGCGCGTATTTACATATGATGGCGATATCATTTTTAAGATGAAATGCAGCAAAATATGTTGATTATATTATACAGATAAAACTTGAACTTCATTTAAATAATCTATATTCTTCACTGGGACTGGCGTGAAGGATAGAATAATTAAACATGTACTATGAAGATATTTCAATGTTCCTTAAACGTTTTGAAGGATCGCCGCTCTAACCATACAAATGGCTTAACGTCTATTAGGGAGCTGATTGTGTGGCGATCGGTTACTTGGAGAAAGAAAAGCAAGGACTGCAGGGGCGGCCACGCCAATATATATTGAATATAAAACAGAAAGAGAAAATAACGACACAGCTAAAAACGCAGCGGCAAATTTCGACAAAAGTTAAACGCTTGTGTCATGAGCACAAGGCGGCTACGCAGTGTCTGCAACGGACGTGGGCATCCGCCGTGCATAAGATACCTTATTGACATTGGCGGGCGAAGGGGCTACCGATTCTTTCTCTGCCCAGGGCCACCACAAGCCTAGAGCCGCCCATGAGTACTGCTGCAATAAATTATTTCATCGAAGGACGCGCACAATCACTGCGCCGTGAAACCCATGTTTAATAACGTGTTTTAACTCCTGTCATCATGAAAATGATATCACGTATACATCTCTGTATTTTAGTTATTCAGAGAGCTTTAATATCACAAATGTAATGGATTCTGTCCATTTAAGAAGCACGTAGTGACTGACACACACAGAGATCACATAGAAGATCACATACAAAACAAAGCATTTAACGTTCTACTTTAATTACGATGTGATTTGAGAAACTGGTTAATTAAACGATTTTAAGATGAAGTTTATGATGTTCTACTTTAATGACAAAATAAACTACGTCATTAAAGTGGAAATTTTGAGATTGAAGTTGACATTTCGTGCTTTTTCCCACTGTGTGCCTATTTTTTTTTTTCTCTGTACCCTAATAAGCTTTCATATGACACTCAGACGGTGGGCTACGACTCGCCTTTTCACGGCGACTTTGATATGTGATTTCTTTTTTATTTCCAGCACTGCGATTTTGTGAACGTGAGCTTTCAAGTTTCTTCAACACGCTATGTCACTCGATCAACTTCCTTTTGTTGATTATACCACGGTTTAATTCAACAAATAGTATGTTTTTCCTTTGCCTCCACTTGGTATTCGCTGAAATTGTTATATTTTCCCCCCGTGCTTTTCCCATTGTCTTTTCACAGAAGGCTGAGCTTAAGGGTGATTTATATTGATTTGCATATTCAAAGAGGCGTAATTGTGGGAGGAGTTGGAGCGTTACATAAAGCATGTACACGAGCGTTACTTTTCACGCTGATCGGGATTTATGGAGCGAAAGAACGTGGAAGTTGGAGTACGCACAGATTCCTGCATCTGGATTTTTCTGTGCGTAATCACATTTCGGCTTTTGTGCTTACGTCATGTTATAGTGCGAGTTCTACGCACGGCGTTATACATGAGGCCCCAGGTGTCTAGTATGTGGGACCGAGCATGACCAGAATGATGGTGTGAGACAGGGAGACACGGACACAAGAAGGGTTGGGTTATTTTTAAAATAAAGTGAGGTTTTATTTACAGGTGCACTTAAAGAAAAATAAAAATAATGTCCTGCGGAATTTATATATTTAGACGCAGTCCAATACCGCAAAGGACACACGAAAACAGTAATTAAATGGAGCCCAAAAATAGTGACTATATACAGCATTTATAGTTCTGAATGAAAGTCCCAAATGAAAAAGAATAATGCACACAAACTAGTGAAACCCATATATACACAAAAGCAAAATGTGAAGCTGTCCTCCTCCACAGTGATCCAAGTCAAACAGTGTATAGTAAAGGATTCACCCAAAAATATTCAAAATACAGAAAAAAAGTGTATATACAAAAATAAACAGTGCACCAATAACCACAACCCAATAAATACCTCCACCAAAGTTAATCCAGAGACATGTATATATACAGGAAAAAAAAATATTTACAATAATTACGGCACAAGCAGTAGTGCTTGGGAAATTCAAATCGCTGTTCTACCAAGTACCTTTCTCTAGCAAGATCTAGCCAGAAGAACCAGCCTCTAGAGGCCGTAATTCCTTTTTGTATTCGGCGCCCTTGCGTCGACCAATTAAACTGTTCCACGTCATCCTTCCGTGGGTACGCGATGACGTGAACACGTCTGTGAAAGGTGGCGTCTCCTGTCCCACACAATTACTATGAATGTTCGAGCAGCCGGCACGCGCGCTTAGCTGAGCCGGCCTTTGAGATGCGGACTGCCCTTCTTCCTTAAGTGAAAGTAAGCACTTTTAATTTTTTTCCTCCTTTCCTGAGCTACTGCCCAGACAATTGCAAATACGGGATCCCTTTTCTAAACTGTGGCAAACTAATATTAAGACGCTTCGCACTTTCTTTTGCTCTTATAGAGTTATGAGGTCATGGGAGGCATGCGCAGGAGTGGAAGACCGACAATGCCATCCTGGCCGGTCAATGGCAGGGCCGTCTCTCCAGTCTACAGGAGACCTGCCGCGGCGCTCCCCAAAAGGCGCTAATATGGTCAGCTAAGATGTCTCTCTGCACTATATGGGAAAAAAAAGAAAAAGGCAAGTTTCCTTTCTTTATACTTTTTTCCTTTTTTTTTCCCCCAAACAAATGTTTCTCTCTTAACACTGCAGAAGACACTTAACACTAGAATTACTAGAGCCTACAAAAAAACTCTTAGATCCGTCCCACCTTAAATCACTTCGCACCACTCCGTCAGCATCTTTTGTCTTTTAAATGTGTTGATAAGCAGCAAACAGCAAGCAGCCTGCTATCACATCCTCTACCAGCGCACAGTTTTCTCAGCTCAAGTCTGTTTACCTGCATGTCAGTTGCTTGGAGTCATACAGAGTGACAAGTCAAGCAAAATGACACCTTTTATAAATACTATATTGTTATTTGGAACACATGCATTTCACGTATGCTCCGTGTCTACAATGATCTACGTAAACACATCATTAAAAAAGAAACGTTTTTCAGGTTTTAGTAATAATTGACAAAATGTAGACATGAAGTGTATAATGTGTTAAGCCTGATTTCCAAATATCAAATAAACACTTTCACAAAATGTACAAATATAACAGAACAAGTGCGCTTTTATTCAAAAATGTAACTGCAGAAAAAGAACCCACGTCAGGGTGCAACATTGACATGCATTTACTACGACTGCTGTGGTGGTGCAACGGTATCAGCTGTTGAAAGGTAATCAAAGTTTCACGGGTTCGATCCCCGACGAGTCCGTTTTGAGAAGTGAGCTGCTTTTATTCTTACTATTTTAGAATAAATAACATGCAAGCTATAGCACATCTTTATGTGAAAACAGCAGTGTCAGATGGGGAGGTGGGGTGGTAGGATAGGATCGTGAACGCGACTGAGAGAATGAAACTGAATAAAAAAATAAAAAAAACAAAGCTAACCTTTACAAGTATCATACATTTACACCGGCTGTTACAGACTGAAATCAAATGTATGTTTTTATTCTAAAATAGTAAGAATAAGAGCGGCTCACTTCTCAAAACAGACTCGCCAGGGATCTAACCCTTTAAGTCAGCGTTTCTCAACCTTGAAGTATTTGCGACCCAAGTTTTCATAACAGTTTTAATCGCGCCCCCCCTAACATTTTTTTGAAATGTAGAAGCATATTTTATTATACCTACTTAACTTTTATCGACATTTATCTAACTCTACTAGGCTGACCCGCCTTTTAAGGCGACCGACTTTTAAGTTGACCACTTCTTAAGGCAATTCAATATGTAGATCAATTTGATATTTTATACAAACTCATTAATTTGGTTATATTGCATTTGAGCGGTATTACTTTAATACTCGTAGTTTCTGTTATTTTTGTGATGAAATTTAAACTTTTTTTCTATATTGAGGTCGCCCTTTTGAACCCCCCTGATATTTACTACGCGGTGAGGCATTTGTACTCCATCAACATTAATTATTTCCAGAGACATAATTTTGTCTATTTTTCCAGCGCATCGCACACAAAAGCAAGGGAACGATGGGAGCACCAGAACTCTGCTCACATCATGTCGCTTCGTACCGCAAGCTGCAAGTAGTAAGTCTGTGATAAACGGAATACCGCTACGCTTTCCACTCACGGGACGGAAGGACAATCCCGACCGCTTTTATATAGTAAGAAAGAAGAAGAAGATATCGCACAGTCTGGAGTAGAAAATCATCTTTTACCTGGAAAAACGAAACAACAAATCCCATCGTGCATTGCAAAATGGACGGGGCGTGTGTGAAACTCCGCGCCTGCGTAGCACTCACGGGACGGAAGGACAATTCCGACCGCTTTTATATAGAAGGATATTTATTGTTCTAGTATTAGAATGTAGTTTAAGTTAATTTGTTTTGGTTTCAACAGATGTTTTTTTCTTATTTTTGAATCTTGTTTTCTTTTTTTCACATCTTCACGTCCCCCCTTTCTGTTACTTCGCACCCCCCCGTCGTGGGGCACGCCCCACAGGTTGAGAACCACTGCTTTAAGTTTTGATTCCCAGTCAGCAGCTGATACTGTCGTAGTAAATGCGTGTCAATATTGCACCCTAACGCAGCTTCTTTTTCTGCAGTTATATCTTTGAATAGAAGCATATTTGTTCTGTTATATTTGTACCTTTTGTGAAAGTGTTTCTTTGATATAAGGACTTCAGGCTTCACACATTATACACTTCATGTCTACATTTTGTCAATTATTACTAAAACATGAAACATGAACACGTGAAATGCATGTGTTCCAAATAACGATATAGTATTTATAAAAGGTGTCATTTTGCTTGACTTCTCACTCTATATGACTCCAAGCAATTGACACGCAGGGAAACAGACTTGAGCTGAGAAAACTGTGCTCCAGTGGGGGATGTGATAGCAGACTGCTTGCTGTTGGCTGCTTATCAACACATTTAAAGGACAAAAGACGCTGACGGCGAGGTGCGAAGCGACTTAAAGTGGGATGGATCTACGAGTTTTTATGTAGGTTCTGGTAATTCTAGTGTTAATTAATTTTATTTAATTGCTGGTAATGCTAGTAAGGCACATTACCCCAAGGGACTTGACTATAACGTCTGTAAATTTACACGGTGAGACAAGCGTGGGGCGCTCCAGCCGCCCAACCCCAACACAAGCAGACACCATGCGCAAGTTCAAGCACCAAACACTTTATTTTCAGTGGAAATGCATTACAGCCCCGCACCCTGCACTTTCATGTTCTTCTTTCTTCCCTCTTTCCGCCTCCACCCCTTCATCCTCTTCCTCCTGACGCTGGCTTAGGATGAAGGCGGGCGGCTCCTTTTATGCTCCAGGTGGCTCGTTAATAAGGTCTGGAATCTCTCCCAGGTGAGGTGAAAGACCCACATAGTGGGGCTCTGCCGTCTCCACAGCTCCCCCTAGAGGCCCCCATGGAACTCAATAGGAGTGCTTCAAACTCCAACTCCCAGCATGCCCTGTGAGGAATCCATGGTGCCACAGCCACCCAGTTGGGAGGCTGCCTTCTAGTGTCCTGGGGGCAAGGTATTACCTTGTGGATGCTTTCTTCCCCCCGGTCCTTCTATCCAGCTGGCATCCTGGCCGGGTAGTGGGAAACGGGAAAAGCAAATCCTTAGGGATCTGACTCCATAAATTAATTAATTATAATAAAAGGCCACTGCTACAGCCGGTGATCGTCATTCAGCCTGACGCTGCTGTAACTTCACGTCTTAGTGTCACAGTTGGTGCCAGTGACTTGTATGTATTTATGTATTATGTGCCTGCTGGCGGTGACGCCTGGTCAGACTCATTTTCTTGTTTTTTGCCAGTTTCAAGCTCCATCGTTTCTTTTTTTGTCAAGCAACTTAAATCTCTTTCTATTTAAGAGACGAAGGGCCGAAGCTGCAATTTGCATGTGCTGCTCTCAAAAAAGAACAGAGAAAGAAGTGCCACCGGCTAAAAATAAACCTCACAGTAGTCAAAATATCATGACAGAGGAGTGCCAGGAATAGTTTATGGATGACTGTGCAGTGACAACATCTACTGCCACCAGCAATTAAGGCAAGCGCCGCGGAACACGGTGAGCGTCCCAGTGGTTCAGCCGGGACGGAGGCACCGCTGCCTCGCATTATTTGAAATCCGAGTTCACTTCTTGATGGATGAGATGTCAGTGTGGAATTAATAAGCCGCTGTTATCCAAGGAAAAAATAATAAGGATAAGTCTGAAAGTGAAAGTACGGCAAAATCTGACGTATGGGGGGTCTATGGAAAAATCTTCACCCTCTCGGAAGGTTGGCCATTTTCTTGTCATAGAGTGGATTTCATTTGGCCATTTAATATCTAAAGTGAAAGGAGATCCCTACAAAGTGCACTCAATTAATGACAGACATAAGACACAAAGTCATTGAAGCCCCTTTAATGGGACACATTACTGCTGCAGCCAACTGCTTTTAGAAGTTCCCTTCATTTAGCTCAAAAGAGTTGACCTGTCTGGGGTTTCCATTGATTACTTGTACATCTGAAAGTCCGGCTTGTGGTGAGTCGGCATGGCGGTCTAACCTACCCAATGAAGACACAAGAACACACCAAGGGGCTCCTTGGACAGCACAGGTCAGGGGAAGGAGACAAGAATATCTCCAAATCCAACTAGGCGTCCAGTTCAGTCAATCATGGAAAGAGTAGGGCAGAACTGTCAATCTGCTAGAGCAGGACACTCACAAGAAAATGAAGAAGACGAGTAAGCAAGAGGCCTCTGAGTATTGTGAAGGAGTCATAAGCTACAGTAGCTGACTTTGGAAAGACAGCAGATGACAGTTGTGCTAGAGTACTGCAGCTGTCCCAGTTTTAATGGAAGAGGCACAAAGGGACAAAACACACAGAAGCACAGGGGAGACTCGGACGTCACCTGACAGAAAGTTCTGTGGTCTGATGACACCAGGCTTGAGCCTTTTGCCCATCAGACTAAAAGCCATGTTAATCAGAAACTCAACATGGTGGTGGCAGCATAAGGGCCGTGGGGATGTTTCTCTGCAGCAGGCCCTAGGAAGGTTTGTGAGGGTAAAGTGAAGGAGGCAAAAACCTGAAAGAAAACCTGGCACTTGGGAGAAGACAAAAAACGTCAAGCGTAAAACCAAAGCTCCACAGGACCAGCTTCAAAACAAAAAATCAGAATGCAGACCTCAATTCAACAGAGAATTTGGGGCTGGACCTGACAGAAGGCTCTTCGCTCCCGACTTGGACGTTAAAGGACAGTAGCAGCTCGTCCGTTATTCACACCTGCTCATCAGCAAAACAAAAGAAACAAATCAGAGGGCACACTAACATCTAGCTCCGCCCACAAAGCTCAGAGAAGACTCCACCCCTTCGGTTGCCAACAGTAGAAAAAGAGGCCGCCCAAAGAACATGGTGTCAATCTTACGAGGAGGACAGCGCTCCAACTCTGATCAGAGGGAGGCCAAGTTACCAGATATATCTACACAGACATATATATATATATATATATATATATATATATATATATATATATATACGGTGTATATATATATATTTATATATAGTGTAACAAAGGCGCTATATAGGCGCCTGACCCGACACAGATGGACACGGAGGCACGTATAAAAATAAACAAACTTTTATTTTTCTTCACCCATGGGCGCACGTCTTCCCCGTGACCCACAGGCAATACACAGTCCCCAAAGCACAACTGCAACTCCAACAATCCTTTTCTCTTTACCACCACTCCTCCCCAAGCATAGTCTTCCTCCTCCTGACCCTGGCTCTTTGAGTGGTGGAGGCTGGCCCTTTTTATAACCCACCCAGAAGTGTTCCAGGTGCTTGACCACCTGGTCCTGATTGCACCTCCGGGTGGGGCTGAAGAATCGTCTAGCCGGGCAGCTGACTCCATGCAGCTCCCCCTAGCGGCCATCTGAGCCCCCAACCAGGCTGTGGAGGACTCCATCTCCCATGGAGCCATGCGACAGGCTGGGGGATCACTGTCCGCCAGGGAGGCTGCCACCAAGCATCCCGGGGGAGGTACTGAGCTGCCCATGGTTGCTCCCCCGGAACAGATGCAGCAGGGGCGTCCCTGCCGGGCATGGGACGCAGCTGTCCACCACAATATATATATATATATATATATATATATATATATATTTATACACATCCCTGGGCCCTAGTAGGCCGAAGTCTCCTGGAAGTAGTTAGGGACTGGCTGCCTTGAGGTGAGCCTCAGCTGAACAGGCCAGCAGAGTTCTTATTTAGGAGGCCCCTTTCATTATTTTTGTGACTCCTAAATACAACAAGGGCCTTCACTTGTTGTACCTTTAGGGGGCGATATAGCTCCATAGTTAGAATAAGTTCTTTTACAATTGCAGCGTTTTAAGTAACTGAAAACTATATAGATATAATGTAAAAAAGGCATATCCCTCCCATAGTGATATTGCGATAAAAATCACATGAGAGAAAATAACTTTAATGACGATTTACGCTGCATTACAGACAAGGAAGCCATGACAACACTTTGTGTACAGTTTGTCATTTTCATCGCTGTGCTGAAAGGATTTTCAGGACGGATGACGTAAACTTCCGTCCGTCTGTCGGCTTTGAAGTGTTTGGCTGCTGTCCAAACCTTTTATATTGGTTCCTCCACTTGCAGGCCCCCATGTCGGCAAATAGTCCATTTCCAAACAAGGAAAGAAGATCCCGTGCTCACTTCCAACAGAGGACAAAATAGCAAACACCTGTCTTTAGGCTGACTACACATTCCTCAAGCTGTCTCTGTCCATCTTGTCCTATGCTTGGTTTGGCCTGGCCTGCACATGAGAATGGATTTATAAAATAATTCCTTATACAGAGCACAGTGACATTAAACTTGCATTCTTATTACACTTGTCTGCCTCAAAAACAGGCCTCATCCCAGGCAGTCAAACCACAAACTCAAAAGGCAGTGTGGCAGACGGCCGGGGCTCTTGCCTGGCCGGGATGCCCCTATAATGGGGAGAGAGCCTATCCAGAACATTACTTCCCCCAGACCGCTAGAGGGCAGCACTTCCATCACGCGGTCAGTCAAACCCCAAACTCAAAAGAGCAGTGTGACAGGCGACCTCAGCCATTACCCAGCTGGGACGTAACCTGGATGGAAGGACCAGGGGAAATTGCGTCGGTGAGGCAATACCTCCCCTGGGACACTAGAGGGCAGTCCTCTTGGGCAGCTGTGGCACCTTAGATTCCCGCAGGGCATGCCAGGAGCTAGAGTTTGGTGCAGCCATGTTGAGTTTCGTTGGGGCCACCAGGAGGAGCTGCAGAGCCCTTTAGTGGACTTCCAGCACACCTGGGAGTGATTCCAGGTAATATTCATGAGTGAGCTCCTGCGACCTGAATAAATGGAGCCATCGCAGTCCATTCAAGGAGGCAGAGTTGGGAAGAAGGAAGACGACGCTTACTGGGAGAGGAGAAGAAGAAGGAAAAGGAAAAGGGACTGTGTTGTACTTTGTTGTGTGAGCTAAACTGTGTGCTGTGTAAATAAAAGGTATGTTGTGTGGCAAACTCGTGTCTGCCTGTCTGTGTCGTGTTAGGGCGGCTGTACATGTCCAGGTGGTCCACAATATAAACTGCTCAAAATAAAGAAAGGAAAACTTTGAAAACATATCAGATCTCAATGGGAAAAATAATCCTGCTAGATATCCATACTGATATGGACTGGTAATGTGTTAGGAATGAAAGGATGGCACATCGCTTGATGGAAATGAAAATGAGGGCTGAATTCAAAGACACCCCGAAAATCAAAGTGAAAAAATGATATATCGGCAGGCAGGCAGGCAGGCAGGTGAGTCCATTTTGCCAACTCCAAATGGTACTCAGTAGTTTGTATCCCCCCCCACCTCCGGCCTGACAACATCCTAATGTGATGATGGATGGTGTCCTGGGGGATCTCCTCCCAGATCTGGACCAGGGCATCACTGAACTCCTGGACAGGCTTAGGCATTGGATGGACCGAAACATAATGTCCCACCCAGAGGTGCTCTATTGGGTTGAGGTCAGGTGAGTGAGCGTTTGGGGCAGTCAATGGTATCAATTCCTTCATCCTCTTGACACATGAGGCTGGGTATTGTCGTGCACCAGGAGGAACCAGCCTAGGGTCTGACAATGGGTCCAAGGATTTCACCGTGCCGTTGTCTAGCCTGTAGAGGTCTGTGCGTCCCCCCATAGATAAGCCAACTCCAGACTGACCATCACTGACCCCCCCACCAAACCAGTCAGGCTGAACGATGTTACAGGCAGCAGAACGTTCTCCACGGCTTCTCCAGACCCTTTCACGTCTGGTATTCTATGGCAAATGCCAATCGAGCTCCACGGTGACCACTTGAGGATATCAGGCCATCAGGCCACCCTCATGAAGTCTGTTTCTGATTGTTTGGTCAGAGACATTCACACCAGTGGCCGGCCTGCCTGCTGGAGGTCATTTTGTAGGCTTTGCCAGTGCTCATCCTGTTCCTCCGGTGGGTCCTGCTGATGGGTTAAGGACCTTCTACGATGGGCCCTGTCCAGCTCTCCTAGAGGAACTGCCTGTTTGTCTCCTCCATGCCCTTGAGACTGTGCTGGGAGACACAGCAAACCTTCTGACAATGGCACGTGGTGTTGATGTGCCATCCTGGAGAAGTTTGTCTATCCATGCCAGATCTGTAGGATCCAGATATCACCCGCCTCATGCTACCAGATGTGACACTGAGCGTAGCCAAATGTAAAATGAGTGACAAAACAGATGAGGAGGGAAAAATGTCAGTGGCCTCCCTCCACCTGTTAACCCATTCATTCCTGTTTTTGGGGGTCGTCTCATTGTTGCCCCTCTAATGCACCAAAGCAGCCGAAACTGATGAACGAGCCCCTCTGCTGCTTCACTGAGCTGATCAACAGCCCAGAAGTCCCATTAACTTGATGCTCTACTCTCATTAAAAAGTGTTCCTTTCATTTGTTTGAGCAGTTTATATCTATTGTGACAGATAGGGGGCGCTGTCGTCCCCTTGAACCCTCAGACCAGACGCCAGACACCAGATAAAAGTCCAAAATAATGACTTTTTATTATAATAAAGTGCACAAAGCACCTCCACAGTATACAATAAACAATCAATAATACACAATCCTCCAACTCCCAGACGCGTTGTCACCCTTCCTCCCAACTCAGCTCAACCCGCTAGGGTTTCCCATAGTCCTTTTATAGTCTATGACCCGGAAGTGGTTCTGATCCCCCCAGTCCATGTGATTCTTAGCACTTCCGGGTCAGATCAAAACTCCTCTTTTCTTCAGCCCGGAAGTATATCATCTCTTCCGTTCCCGTGATTGTGAATTACTTCCGGGCTACATGGAAATTACAAATCCCTGGGCCTCCCTGCAGCGCCCCCTGGAGGCCCCCATGGTATCCAGCAGGGCTATGAAGAAAAACTCCAAGGTCCATGATGCCCTGCTGGAATTCGGGGCACCTCCATGTTGCCGGGAGGGCTCAATCTGGCGGTGTGGGGGTATTGGCCGGGATGGACGGCCAGCCATATACCACACTATATATATATACAGTATATATATATATATATATATATATATATATATATATATATACAGTATATGTCTAGTCAGACGTGTGTGGTTAGGGTTTACCTTAAGGGCTCTGACACAAACTGTAATACTGCTCCGATACTCCAGGCAGTGCTGTCAGAAATGCTGTCTCCTCTTTTGTCCTCAGACATGAAGACCTGCATCTGCAGGACTGACGCCAAAGTTCTGCCCCTTCCACAGTGGAAATTTTTGTAAACCGTTAAGTGGGCACCCAAATATACCCCTGGCAGTGATTATTAGTCAAATGGTAGTTACAGCGTTGTTGAATCATGACCACAAGGGGGTGCTAAACTAATAAAAGGACAGTTAGGAACTGACATTAATGAAAAACTCAACCAATTACAGTAGTAGGCAGCAGGGAATTCCAGGGTGCAGGGCCGTCTTACCAGCATCATAATCCCCTAGGCAAAATATTGCGCTGGAGCCCCATTTTTGACAGCAAAACAGAAACATACTGTGGTCCCCGGCTGGGGCTGGAGCCCGGCCGGGACGCCCAGGAGGACCAGAGGAGGGCTTGTGCCTCCTCAAGACCACGAGGGGGTCGTCCGCCTTGGTTATGTGGGGGGCCTCGGTTAAAGGGCTTGGAAGCCCAACCCTGTAGGGGCCCGTGGCCACCGCCAGGCGGAGCCCAGGTGCCTGAGGAACATTGGAGCCCAGCACTTCCGCCACACCAGGAAGTGCTGGGGGGAAGACGACAAGGGACACCCGGATGGCTTCCGGGTGCGCAGCCGGCACTTCCGCCACACTGGGGTGTGGCCAGGACTAATTGCCGGGAAGCAGCTGGAGCCCATCCGGGTTCCCATATAAGGGGCCGCCTCCCTCCAGTCAGCAGTGGATGTCGGGTGGAAGAGGACAGCGCTGGAGAGAGGACGGGAGGCGGTCAAGGAAAGGCACAGAGACTGTAAGGCCTGGACTGTGGGGAAGCAGTGCAAGAGGCACTGGGGTTTTGTGAGTGCACTAAATTGTAAATAGACTTTGTAAATAAACGTGTGTTGGGTGGAACTATGTTGTCCGTCTGTGTGTGTCCGGGCCAGCGTTCACAATACATAGGCATCAGTCAGAAACATTGTGGACCCCTTTGGTCCCGGGGCCCTTGGCCAGTGCCCATTGTGCCCATATGTTAAAGCAGCTCTGCCAGGGGGATGACTACTGTATCCCTTTAATGAAAGCAGAGCGGGGGGTCCTGGGGCCCATTGGTATTCCAGAAGTGATTCCTGGGGCAGTTCCAGAGCCTGTTTTGGGCCAGGTGGCAGGTGGATCTGCGGACCGAGCTAAGTGGGTGGAGGTTAGGAAGGTGAACTGGAGAAGGGGTTTGTGTGCTTAAAGGTGTCACATAAAGTGACAAGGACACCCCACCAAACAGTCGAGGATTTTGTTTCCCCTGTTTCTTTTGTTGATTTACCCCTCATTGTGCTAAACCCCCGGTATTAATAAAATGCCCCTTTTCTATTTCTTTGGCTATTTCCTGGGTTGGGCACATCCTGAGCGTCTCCTCCATCTCACAATGCACTTTGATTTTTAGTCTGGCTGTCTTGGGCATTTCTACAGGGGGCCATTTCCCACTCAATTCCTACATGGATTCTCCTTAATGACACGAGATGAGTGAAATAAAAATAATCAGCTTCTAGAACAAGAAAAGAAGAGCAGAATATCAATCAATCAGGCAGTCTTAATGCCACATCATTTGCATTTAACTCCATCTCATTAGGATGGCTTTTGTCTTAATAATTCATGAGTTCTGTCAGACGTATTTAACAAATCAACAACACTGAAAAGAGATTTTTAATTAAAAAGTAAAGCAACTCTAAAGTGAGTCTGAGGAGGATGAGACAGACGTCTGGAGAGATAAAGAGGGGCGGGGCCTGAGGTAACTGGCACCTTGTGTGAACAACAACATTTATTTCTATAGCACATTTTCATACAAAAAAAATGTAGCTCAAAGTGCTTTACATGATGAAGAATAGGAAAATAAAAGACACAGTAAGAAAATAAAATAAGTCAACATTAATTAACATAGAATAAGAGTAAGGTCCGATGGCCAGGGAGGACAGAAAAAACAAAAAAGAAACTCCAGATGGCCGTTTTCTATCAATATTTCTATATTAAATAGTAGAAGAAAATGGTCTGATAGACCAATATCAATGATCTGCTTCACATCAACTTTTAGTCCTCTAGTAATCACTAAGTCTAACGTATGACCTGCTTTATGTGTAGGCTGATTAACGAGAGTCTCAA
Source organism: Polypterus bichir lapradei (assembly GCA_026402145.1). Lineage (NCBI taxonomy): Eukaryota > Metazoa > Chordata > Cladistia > Polypteriformes > Polypteridae > Polypterus > Polypterus bichir. The sequence goes on along the minus strand of JANRMT010062806.1, from coordinate 125,211,426 downwards.
ATCAAAAGAGTCCAGGAGGTTCATGAATTCCTTTACTTTTAGGTCACACTGATTATCGATATGAAACTTAAAGTCGCCGACTATTAAGAGTGTGGCATAGTTCGTAATTAACATTGACATTAGGTCTGAGAATTCCTCAAAGAAAGACGCGTTAAATTTAGGAGGCCCATACACGGATAAAACTAGAACGTGAGAATCTCCGTGAATAATAACAGCGAGATACTCAAAGGACTTGAATTTACCAAAACTAACATCTTTACACTTTAACCGGCAGGAATAGATGTTCGCCAAGCCGCCCCCCCCCCCCCCTTTTTTTCCCTGGCGATCTGCACGAGTAAAACTGTAATCCAGAGGCACAGATTCGATTAAAACAGCCGCGCCGTCTGAGCTAAGCCACGTTTCACTTACTAATAAAATCCATTTTTCTATCACTAATAAGATTGTTGATAAAAAACGTCTTGTTAGTTAAAGCTCTAACATTTAATAGTGCCATATTTCATGTTTCAGAGGGGCAGAGCTGAATTCTATGCGCGTTATTGATATTTGGAACAGAAGATGGGCGAGGCCTGAGAAAGATGGGAGGGGTCAGGGGTAATAATGATCAGATATGAATAAGGGAGGGGCTGAAGATCAATGACAAATAGAATAATCATGGGTGGAGCCTTGGGACAATACATTTAATATGAAGATGGGTGGGACCCTGGTGCAAATATAACTAAAAATGGGTGGGACCCCCATGTAAATATGAACGGGGTCCTGGTGTAAATAGCATTTCAAATGAAGATGGGCATGACCTGGGCTCAATGGGTTATCGTGTAATGAAAGATGGGATTTGGAGTCAACATCACAGAATATGAAGACGGGAGGGTGCCGGGCTTAGTGGCCATTCATATAAGGTGGGCATCATAGAAATTTAAATGGCACGCTATATAAACAGAGGTAAGGACTGGCATGTGATAAAAGGTAGATGGAGCCATGGGTGAAAGTCACTCCGTGTGAAAATGGATAGGGTCTGGCGTCAGTGGCACCTCATATGAATATACTGAATACATCAAGTAACAATATCTACAAAAAAGATCAGAGTGGCCAGGGGTAAACAGTCTATCATGTACAGATGGCTGGGATTCTGGGTCAAATGTGACATCATAGGAATATGGACAACCATGGGGCAAATGGCATCTCAGATGAAGATGGACACGTCCTGGGCTCAATAAACCTGAGTGGCCATGAATCGTATTAAATGTCAGACAGTTTGTTCAGGTCTGCTGGGTGTCACACATGTGTGCTTGGGGGGCAGTTTATGGGCTCATGTTCCTGCCCGACCAGAGGTGGGTACTGCTGCCCTCTAACTCTTTCTCCTCTTTCCCTTCAAGCCAGCCGACAAACCATCAGCCTAAAGCCACTTCCGGTCCTCAAGATCCCACCACCATCTGATGTCAGAATTCCACCAACCCATTACATCACTTCCTGTGTTAGAACATTAGAACACTCGAGATGAGAAATGGCCATTCAGCCCATCAAAGCTCGCCAGTCCTATCAAATAAAACATCAAGTTGAGTTCTGAAAGTCCCTAACGTCTTACTGTCTACCACACTACTTGGTCGCTTATTCCACGTGTCTATCGTTCTTTGTGTAAAGATAAACTTCCTAATGTTTGTGCGAAATTTCCCCTTCACAAGTTTCCAACTGTGTCCCCGTGTTCTTGATGAACTCATTTTAAAGTCACCGTCTCGATCTGCTGGTCTCATTCCCTTCATAATTTTGAAAACTTCAATCAGGTCTCCTCTTCATCTCCATTAAAGTCCCAGCTCTTTTAATCTTTTCTCATAACTCATCCCCTGTAGCTCCATAATCAGCCTAGTCGCTCTTCTCTGGACCTTTTCTTGTGCTGTTATGTCCTTTTTGTAGCCTGGACACCCTAACTGCACCCAGGACTCCAGATGAGGCCTCACCAGTGTGTTATAAAGGCTGAGCAGAACCTCCTGTGACTTGTACTCCACACATCAAGGTGCTATATAACCTGACATTCTGTTAGCCTTCGTAATGGCTTCTGAACACAGACTGGCAGTTGATTGTGTCGAGTCCATTATGACTCCTAAGTCCTCCTCATAAGTTGGACTTTTGATTTTCAGACATTACAACATTAGGACATTAGAACAATCTGGATGAGAAGAGGCCATTGAGGCCAGCAAAGCTCGCCAGTCCTATCCACTAATTCTTTTAAAATTACATCAATTTGAGTTTTGAAGGTCCCTAAAGTCCCACTGTCCACCACACTACTTGGTCACTTACTCCACATGTCTCTGATTCTTTGTGTAAAGAAAAACTTCCTGATGTTTGTGTGAAATTTCCCCTTCACAATTTCCAGCTGTGTCCCCGTGTTCTTGATGAACTCATTTTAAATTCACCGTCTCGATCCACTGAACTAATCCATCCATCCATCCATCCATTATCCAACCCGCTATATCCTAACTACAAGGTCACGGGGGTCTGCTGGAGCCAATCCCAGCCAACATGGGCCAAAGGCAGGAAACAAACCCTGGGCAGGGCGCCAGCCCACCGCAGAGCACACACACACATACACACCAAACACACACTTGGGACAATTTAGAATCGTCAGTGCACCCAACCTGCATGTCTTTGGACTGTGGGAGAACATGCAAACCCGGGTCTCCTAACTGTGAGGCAGCTGCGCTACCCACTGTGCCACCGTGCTACCCCACTGAACTAATTCCCTTCATATTTTTGCACACTTCAATGAGGTCTCCTCTTCATCTCCATTAAAGGCTCAGCTCTTTTAATCTTTCCTCATAACTCATCCCCTGTAGTCCTGGAATCAGCCTAGTCGCTCTTCTCTGGACCTTTTCTAGCACTGCTATGTCCTTTTTGTAGCCTGAAGACCCAAACTGCACCCAGGACTCCAGATGAGGCCTCACCAGTGTATTATAAAGGTTGAGCAGAACCTCCAGTGACTGGCACTCCACACATCAAGACGCTACATGATAGATAGATAGATAGATAGATAGATAGATAGATAGATAGATAGAT
>JANRMT010062806.1:125161029-125172720 GCA_026402145.1 Polypterus bichir lapradei | reverse complement strand
CTATTGGATTGCCGCTGACGGACGGCCTTATATGGGCAGGCACTAAATTACAAACGCCAGCGGCAGCCTGTCTATGAAATTAATTTAAAGTGTAGGTTTACACTGTGCTTTGTTTCCGAAGTAGCAGAACTCATGAATATGGTTGTATATTTCACTCGCTCGCTTCTTATTGTTTCGCTGCCTTCTCAATTATATAATGCATGTTTCCTTCGGCGCTTTTTGGGCCTCTTCCTGGTTTTCTACGTACTGCGTGATTACGTGAGAGGCGTGATGATGTCACACAAAACTCCGCCCCCACGGGTTTCAAGCTCATCTCCATTACAGTAAATGGAGAAAAACAGCTTCCAGTTATGACCATTACGCCTAGAATTTCGAAATGAAACCTGCCCAACTTTTGTAAGGAAGCTGTAAGGAATAAACCTGCCAAATTTCAGCCTTCTACCTACACGGGAAGTTGGAGAATTAGTGATGAGTCAGTCAGTCAGTCAGTCAGTCAGTCAGTCAGTGAGTGAGTGAGTGAGTGAGTGAGTGCGGGCTTTGCTGTTTATTAGTATAGATATATAGTGGACACTTGAGGGCGCTGTTGCTCCGTGAAACCCAACAGACAAATGCGCTCTGGACACAAATTTAAAGCACTAAGAAGACTTTTAAGTCTTTCTTCTTCAAAAAAGTGCCTTCTAAGCACCACATCCACATTAAACAATACAACACAATAATTCTCTCCTCCACTCCTCCCAGCAAGCTCCATCAATCTCTCTCCCAACTCCGACTCGCCTGCTGGGTCTCCACCAGTCCTTAATATAGTCCTTGACCCAGAAGTGCTTCTATCCTTCCATCCCCGTGACTTGGGAGTACTTCCGGGCTATATGGGAAACAGAAATCCCCGTGTCTCCCTGCAGCGTCACCTGGCGGTACCCACGATATCCAGCAGGGTTGTGAAGCCAAACTCCATATCCCATAATGCCCTGCGGGAATCCTAGGCACCACTATGCTGCAGGGAAGTCACTTTCTAGTGTCCTGGATGTGTCAGCCGGGTTGAGCTGCCGGCCGTCCATCACAAAATATATTGTGATGGAAAGCAGAGTATCAGCGAGCTCCAAAACCCCTGAACACGAACACAAGAGTCCCGGATTCAGATAATGGAAGATTTATTAAATTCACCTCCACAAACTAACAAAAGCACAAAGACAGGTTGTTTTCTTTAATTTATCTCAAGCGCCTTGAGCATGGGAAAGGCGCTATATAAATCAAATGTAATTCCTATTATTATCTCATCCTTTCAACCGCTTTTCCTGGTGAGGATTGCAGCAGCCCTTATTTATGAATGGTTTAAAGTGTTTTAATCTTTTGTGGCAAACTAGGCCGGGATGCCACTTTAAATGTAGGTCTGGGGGTGAGAGCCTATCCAGAACATCACCTCCCCCGGAGTGCTAGAGGGCAGCCCCCCTGGCATGCACCAGTGCCATGGGTTTGAAGCATGGAAGCTTAACCTTGCTAGGGCCCATGGCCACCACCAGGGGGCACCTGGAGAGCTGCTGAGCCCTTAATTAAAGCACGTCTGCCACACCAAGAAGTGCTACCAGGACTGGGTCGATGGGCACCTGCAGCACTTCCGTGTGCCTTATCAAAGGAGCCAGCAGCCACTACTCCTACTGTAGAGCCAAAGTCGGGTGGGTGTAGACGAAGCTTGACAGGAGGAGTGGAGAGAAGAGAAAGAAGAGGGCCACCTTGTACTTGGCGACTGTGTTGTGCTTGTGGGAAATGTGAGGAAGGCGTTTCCCACGAGGAAAAAAGAAAGCTAAAAACGTGTGTGGATTTGAACTTGTGTCCCACGCCCATCTGTGTCAGGTTTGGGTGGCGGTGTGCCCCCTGGAGATACACACTGTCAACCAGCCATGCACCAGTCATCTAACCTGCCCAATCCAGTTCAGCGTTATGGCATCCGAGTCTATCCCAACAGCACTGAATGAAAGTCTGGAAGCAACCAGTCCTCTACAGGGCACCTTGGCATATACCCTGACACATGCAGGGACAATTTAGATTCTCTAATTGAGCTGGTGGAAAGTCTCTATGGGCACAGAGAGAACCCACAAACTTAATAGGCATTAGGACTGTGCCCAGGGTTCAAGGCCCATTTATCCTGAAGCCATGGTGCCACCCCATCAGTCACTTTTTTTAGCACCTCTTCTAGAGTTCCCTATCACAGACTTGTCCCTGTGCTGTCCCCTCTCCTCTGTTCCCAGGTGGCGTATGCCACAGTGAGGCCTCCCTTGTGCCAGCCCGCACTTCATGAGATCTCCTCACCTTTCTGCTCCTTCTATATTTTGCTAGACACGTGGATGTCCGGGGTGTACATCATTACCCAGTGGGGCATCGCTTATGTAACTCCTTCCCGTAGTAAATCTAGTGGATGACTCAAGTCTATGATGCCATTGTGCCAGTTTCTTTTTTTTACACTTTGCGTGCAAAGCCTTCCACCCCCCCGGGGAGACTTGACTCCTTTGCTTTGCTCTAAACAGATGAAGTGTTGTGGGCGCATCGTCTTAAAATAAATGGCGGTGAGTCCCTTCAGGTAGGGAGGCAGCTTAGTGACGGCATTAAATGGGACTCGAGAGCGTCTTACCTCTGGACGGAAGTGTGGCAAGGGGAACCCAACATGGAGTCCCCTTCGGGACAAAACAGGAGACTGCTGGGAGTGTTGAAAAGAAACAAACACACAGAAGAAAAACAAAATGCTTATGAGCGAAGGCAGAAACCAACATGCATTGTATATATAAGGAGCACAGTCACAAATTGATGCACAAAAAGCAGCATGGTGGCACAGTGGTTAGTGCTTCAGATCCAAGTCCAGTCACTGCCTTGGTGGATTCTTCAAGTTCTCCCTGTGTCTTTTTAGCTTTTTAGATACTGTGATGAATAACGTTCACAACACGTTGCAAAGGTTTGGGGTTTTGCCCCGTATAATCTCGGGTATCCAAATTGGTCAAATTGCAATGAAAAAATACATCAAACATTCAACCTCAACTATGGCGTGAGGCTCGTTTTTATATAGAGGACAAAATGGCTACAGGAAATGATGTGGCCGGAAGTTAGCTGAGACCGGAAGTGACATCATTATAGCGTGACCGGAATTGATCTCATCACGATTGGCCGGAAGTGATGTCATCGCCGATGAACCAGAAGTGACGTCATCTGCGGGAGACGGAAGTGATAATGAATCTGAAGGAGTTGTTGTCGTGGAGCCCTTTTCGATTATTGATATTGTTGATGGTGATTGTGTGTTATTATTTGTCCTCTTTGGTTCTGTAAAGGTAGAGAGAGAGACATCAGTACCACAATTCAACCCCCCCTCGTCGGACAATAATTGTCCAGGAGTGGATCATTCATTGCTTTTCTGAGTGACTAGGCTTTAGTTGATGGTATAAATTAAGCACAAAAAAGACCGAAAGGTTTGGGGCACCCTCAGTCAAACCTTGCATTATAATTAAAAAAAACAACCAATAAACACGAGTTTCACGTTCCTGGGAAATAACATGAAAGTTGAAATCGCAAATCTTAATACTTTGAACCAGTTAGGAATAGGAATCGTAATCTTTCTCACTAGTCGTTATCTCTTGATTGATGTCATTCCAGACTAGGAAGACACTGAGGCAAGATGGCCGACAGTGGAGCCAATTAAGAGGTGGGCAAAGTGGAAGAGGCGGGCTCAGGGGGACCCGAACCCGGAAGTGATGTCAGTCATCCTCTTCCTGTCGCAGGTTTGACAGATCTGCAGGGAAAAAAAAAGGAGCAGCATCAGGCAACAGCGCCAACCCTCGACCCGGGGTGGAATTACCTTTAGATGGGCACTGAAGTGGACTCCCTAACACACATGTGTGACAGTCGGTCACTGAAAGACACAATTTGACAGCAAAGTGAATTCATATACCAGAACTCGGCGTAGCTGAAGGGTCCATCTGGTAGGCAAGTCTTCATTTGGGCATTCTGCAGGTACGAAAATCTGAGACTATACTTTGGAAGGTTAGGCCTCATTTTGTCTTTTGTACATTTATGAGGCAGAAGATCACTAACAGGAGAAGTTTGATTATGAAAGATTGATAAAGTAAATTCCTATGGAATTAGATTCAATACTTCTCAGCACAAAGAAATTCATATCCATGGTATTAATAGCAAAGGCCTTCTAAATCTGAGAGCTTAGCGTAGTAGGCAGGATCATGTACCACACCGATCCTGAGAGACGAGTGGGCCAGAGCACCGAGCTCCTAATATGGTCAGCCCACGTAAAGCAGTCTAAGGGGGGAGAGCAGATTAACACGTGCGGACGTGGGCACCTTCTGTTGGAACTGTACTGGGCACTGCCCATGAGCAGCAAAACCAAGGGGCAGATTAATGACATACAGTCTGTTACATGCGTGCGCATGGGAGGCAGCTAAAGGGCCTGAATGAGAGTAATCCCATGCCAGACCAGGGGGTGGCAGAGTGCACTGCTTCTTTCTCTCTTTTCCCTGCAGACCAATTATGGGAAATCCCGCCTGGGCCCGATGATGTCACTTTCAGTTCTGGTCTCAATGATGTCGCTTCTGGTTTTCTGGCCCTACTGATGACGTCACTTCCAGTCCCAGGCTCAATGCCGCCACTCCCGACCCCACTGATTATGTCACTTCTTGTCCCAGGCTCAATAACGCCACTTCTGCCACCACTGACGACGTCACTTCCGGTCCCGGGCCCTATTACGCCACTTCTGGATCCGCCCCCACTGATGTTGTCACTTACGGTCCCACCCCAATGACTCCAATTCCATTTCCAGGCCCACTGATGTTGTCACTTCCGGTCCCGGCCCCAATGATGCCAATTCCAAATCTGGTCCCACCCCAAAGACGCCACTTCTGTTTCCAGGCCCACTGATAACGTCACTTCCAGTCCCAGGCTCAACGACATCACTTCTGGCTCCCACAGATGATGTCACATCCAGCCCCGGGCTCAATGACCTCACTTCTGGCCCCACTGACAATGTCACTTCCGGTCCCGGCCCCAGTGACGCCACTTCCAGTTCCGGCCTCCAGGGATGATGTCATTTCCTCCGCTCTCTCTTAAAGCCGCCATCTTTGTCCTAGCAAATCAGTCCTGTTGTGGACTTCAGTCTGTACACATCTGCACATCAATTCTCTCCATTTTTACAGCCAGGAGTAATAAACGGGTAGCTGCCTCAAACCTTTTTGTGGCTCTTTTGTCGTGTTTATGACAAGTGGAGAACCGGTTACAACTCACAGTCAGCAACTGGGCAAGAGAATAATAAAATGGGGCCATGAGAACCTGGGACGACTCGGTGGCTGTCCTGCATTCTTTTTTCCAGAAGGAAATAACAGCATGAAATTGCAGCCATGGCCCCCGAGGAAACCCAGAAACTGAGGGAACCTATCACTGCCTAAGAAAGTCCCAGAAGAGGCCACGCCTTCTGGTCAAGCCCCCCCTCTGAGGGATAAAGAAGGGAGACTGCCAAGGTAAGAGTAGGACAGTTCACTCGTCCAGGCATCCCAGTGGGAGGTTACTATGCCTTGTGGGTAAATTACCTGAGGAAGGACCTGACCACCTTGCCTACCATATCATCCGAAAAGCTGATCTATAGTACCATCTTTTCAGCTCCCCCATTAAAATGCGATCTCCACGGGAGATGTGCCAAGAGGAGACCCCGATAAAAAACATCAGGGCAGGACTAAATATTGAACCATGAACACCTCAGCAAATACCAGGACTTCTGGAACAACGTGCCGCGGTCAGACGAGGTGAAGGTGGAGTTACATGGCCACCATTCTAGAAGGCAAACACCAAAGACAGCATCTGACCAACAGGACCTGATAGCAACTCTAAAGTATGGTGGTGGGATTGTTCTGGTTTGGGGCTGCTTTGTGGGATCAGGGCCTGAGTAGCCCACTATCATTGGATCCACTGGGAATCTTCATTGAGGGTAAAATGAGGCCATCAGTCAGAAAATCAACTGAAAGTGGGCCTGGCGACACGACGCTGCCTCGTAATGTACAGTACCAGTAACACCACCAAAGAATGGCTGAAAAGAAAGGAGTGGAGGGTTCAAAGTCAAAGATACAATGGTTGGGGGGTATTTGTGCATGGAAGAGACCCCTCAAACATCACAGATCTGAACAAATTCTGCGTGGAGGAGTCAAAGAAGTTTGGAGCCTGCTAGACTGTGATAGGAGATGATGACTTGAGGTGGCCACACCAGCTAGTAGAGCCAAGCGTATGACTTCCCTTTTTCCACAGATTGCATATTTCATTTTTTCCCCCCAGTTACATGAAGATTCCACAGGTCTATGGGTTGATACCTCAGTATTACCTCCTCCCTAAAAATCCACAAACCAGACAGACATGGATGCCCTGTTCTTGCTGCATGTCACCGGTGGTGCATCTACCAACAGGAGGTGTCCCCCGGGGGGCTCTGTGACAGCAAGGGGCCATTTCATCACTCCACCCCCTTTCTGTTCTTCCTCCTGGGTACCTAATGTACCTTCTGGCACCGCCATTCTGATGGATTGTCCAGCTGAGCCATCTGTTGTCCACACAAGTCCAGTTTTCTGGGTTAACGGCCATTCTGAATCTGTTCCATCATCATGAGCCTTCCTCTCAGCATTAATTTGAGGGTCTCGTTGGCCAACACCAAGAACGCTGCACTGAATCGTGGGTAAGCCACCATCTATTGTCACACATATGCTCATGGGATGCAGCTAAAAGACTCAAAAGGCCGTAATTCATTTCTTACCAAACCAGGGGATGGCAGAGCGCACTAATCCTTGTTCTTTTCCATTGACAGACCGATCACGTGAAATTCCACTTGGTCCCAATGACGTCACTTCCGTTTTCCGGCCCTGAGGATGTCATTTGGTTTTCTCCTTTCATCTGCCCTCCTGTGGGTTTCCTGCTCATTTGCTTTCAGCTGCACACCTGATGAAGGCTTTAAGGCTGAACTGTTGCGTCTTTACCCTTCTTTCCATTTCAATTTGTTTCCAAATCTTGATATGTTCATATATGCTAAAAAAAAAAAATCTTTCAAGGGGTGCACTTACTTTTTCACATGGCTGTTTTTTTTTAGGAAGGTCTCTGCCTGCTTTCTGTGATTTCTAGGAGGCATCCTGCCCCCTTTTGGCCATTTTGTGGTCACTCATTCACAGCATTTGAGGTTTGCCCCGAAATTCTGAAGAGCGGCTGTTTTGTTTCTTGTTGTAGATGCTGGATTGGCCAATTTTTCTTTCAATAGAAACACACAATATTTTTGTGTTTCTTTCATGAAACAGGGTTGGCTGCCTAATGTTTAGAGTCTTCCTGGCTGTGATGCCATCCGTCTCTCAGGTTAACAAAACTTTTCGTTAAAATTTGCATTAAATTTGCTCTTCATTCAAGCGCCAGGAGTATGAGAAAGGTGCTATATAAATAAAATGCAGCATTATTATTATTATTATTATTATTATTATGAAGTTTACCGTCACACCACAACTACCATTTTTTAATGTTAGCCTTTCCAGGATTTCAAACCTCTGTCCGTTACAAGTCAACAGACTCATGCCGTCACCTTCACCAGTCAGTAGACCATTTCAAGGAGCGCATCAGAGCTGTTAAGATCAGTAGAGCTCACCAAGCCTCTTCTGAAACACTTCACGTCTCTTGATCGCGGCCACGCTGATCTCTCAGTTTGTGTTCTTTCACACGACTTCAAAGACACTTTTGAAAGGAAAAGCAGAAGAAGAAGCTCAGCTCATCCTCAGCCTGGAGTCACACTCTTCTCCAGGTCATCATGACCAACTGGAGTTTTTCGTCTCTCTCTTTCATTCATTACCCTTCTTTCCATTTCAATTTGCTTCCAAATCTTGATATATTCACATATGCTGAAACAGGCCATTTTTCTTGGGTGCACTTACTTTTTCACACACCTGTTTTTTTTTAGGCAGATCCCTGCCTGCTTTCTGTGATTTCTAGGAGGCATCCTGCCCCTTTTTGGCTATTCTGTGTTCACTCATTCACAGCATTTAAGGTTTGCACCCATTTGTGTTACTGGGAGAAACACCACACTGCGGAGTGTGTGTGTCTGGGCTTTAGTGGGTCCCCTGGGGGGGGGGGGGGGTGTAAGTTAGGATAGGCTCTTCATGATGGCCACAGTACTGGTGATCTGTGATAGGGGCTACTGACTGACACTGACCACTCCACTAGCTAACAGAAACATCAAGGAAATTGAGAGTGGTGTCCCACTTTTCTTATTTCTTTTTAATTTTTCATAACAGATGGCACCCTTGGACAACGTGACCCAATTCTTGTGGGAAGCTGGCGAGTCCAGAGACGTTTGGGCATGAAGCAAGGATCTTCTGGTACTCAAAATGGAGTGATTGTCATAAGCAGGTTAACAGGCCATCTTTGTTAAAGGGGAAGCGACACTGGGCAAAGGCTGATGCCAGTGTGGGTATTTATACTGACTGAACTAGAATAAGATGTGGGTGGCACATTGGCTGCCAACAGTCTGGGAATCTTTGACATGCTAAACAAGTTCTAACCGTGTCCAGATAAAAATGCAACGGCTGACAGAAATCTGGGAATCTCTGCCAACTAAGTAGGAACAAACTGTGTGTGGCACACTGGATGAAGACTGCCAACAGTCTAGAAATATATGCCAGCTAAACAGGGCACAAAACGTGTGTGGAAAGTTATGTAAAAGTAAACACCAGTCTGGAAATTGATGCCATCTTAGCAAGTTCTAGCTGTGTGCCACTTCACGCAAAGTTTGATACCAGCCTGGAAATCAATGCCATCCAAGGAGCAATAGCCATTTGTGGCACATGGGGCTAGAATTGATGCCAGTCTGGAAATGAATGGCAGCTAAACATATCCTCACTGTGTGCCAAATTAGACAAAGCTGAGAGTCAATGCGTGATTAGCACATTCTAACAGTGTTGCACATTAGCCCAACATGTGATGCCAATCTGGGGATCAGTGCCAGGTAAGCAGGTTCTGACTATATGTCATGTTGAGCAAAATCAGCCAGTAGGCTGAGAATCAATGCCATGGAAGTAGGTGGTAGCTGTGTGCCACATCAGGCAATGGATGACATCAGACTGGGAATCGGTGCCAGCTTTGCAGATCCTAACTATGTGTGGAAAAATTATGGAAAGGTTGGCACCAATCCAAAAATCTATATCCACAATGCAAATTCTAGCTGTGTGCCACACCAGGCAAAGGTTGATGCCAGCCTGGAAATTAATGCGATACCTGTGTGTTGAACATTGGGCAAGAAAACAAGATGACAGCCTGGGAATGTACAGCAGCTAAACAGATCCTAATTGTGTGCCACATTAGGCAAAGTTTGACACCAGATTGAGAATCAATGCCTACTTAGCAGATTCCATCTGTGTGGCACATTGGGCAAGCACCTGATAGTGGTGTGGGAATCAGTACCAGCTTAGTATGATGTAGATCTATGATGAATTGGGCAAAAACATTATGCCAGTCTATGAATTATTACCAACTTAACAGCTCCTGGCTGTATGACATGCTGAGCAAAGTCTGACAACAGGCTGGGCATCAATGCCACCTAGGCCCTGGCAGTGAGACATTGATAGGTAAAGGGTGATGCCAGTCAGGGAATCTATGCCAGCTGAGCAAGTAATAGCTGTATGTAGCACACTGGGTAAATTCTGGTGCCAGTCTAGGAATCTATGGCATGTTAAGCAGGTCCTAGTTGTTTATAGAAAATCATGCAATTGTTGATGCCAGTGAAGGAATCTATGCCTTATCTGTGTGCCACACCAGGCAACAATTGACATCAGATTGGGAATCAATGCCAGCTTTGCAAATTCTAACTATGTGTGCCAAATCAGGCAACTAGACTGGAAATGAATTCAAAGCAAGCAGCAGTAGCTACCTGTGCCACACTGGGCAATGGCTGAAACCAGTCTGGAAATGTATGCCAGAAAAGTGAGTACTGCCTGTGTGGGGAATCAGCCAGAAGGTTAACTCCAGACTGAAAATCAATGCCATCTTATGTTGATGTTTGCAGTCCGCTAATCAGGTAAACACTGGGTGAAGGCTGAGATCAGTCTGTAGAACTATACCAGCTTAGCAGCTCCTAGCTGGGTATGACACATTGAGCACAGGCTAACCCCAGGCTAAGAAACAGTGCCAAGTCCTTGCTGAGTGGCACACGCCTACACATCATTTCACATAGCTGAGCTTAAGGGCAGCTGCCCGTTTGGTGCTGTGGCAAGTGTCAATTTTCAGTTTGCCTGCTCTGCTCAGCGCCCGTGGATGCCCGCACATTGAGCTTAGTCAAAATTCAGTGTCTATTCACACATGCTAATGACCTGCGAGAAAAGATTTAATTTACTTGGAAAATAAAATTAAAAATTGTCATCTCTTGCATAAATTTACAGCGGACGGGCAACTCTGAAGCAGAGAGATGGCCTTTCTGACATGGAGCTTGGAAGAAATGGGATGCCAGTTTGCCATCTGTTGGGAGATGAATGCTGATTATGTGTGCGCACACATGGCACAATATTAGCATTTAACAGTGAAAACGCCAGCGCTCAGGTGGCACTGGGCTCCACTCAGCTTCTAGAGAATTTGAAATGAACAAGTGGCACCAACAAAGAAATCGCAATATTAAGCTTCACGATAGTCACCCTGGAAACACAGAGATGTACTGGGGGGGCATTAAAGGGGCATATACTGGCATAGACTGGCACCCTGTTAAGTGCTGGTTCATAGCTTCACCCAAAGCTATGGAAATTGGCACTGGGCACAGTGACCCCCTGAATGCAATTCATTTGTTTTGTTAAAGGATGTATGAATATTAGAAAATGTAGGAGTTTGGTGCAACCATAGAGGATATCAGAAAAATCCAAAAGGAGCAGCCAACGTTATATGAGCTCATCGGAGCCCCTTGAATTGATGCCAGGTGTCTACGAACCGCAACTTGAGACATGGCGCATTGGGATGGCCTGATTCTGAACGATAAGTAAAGGGGGTTTGCACACCAAAGCAAATTGGTTTGTGTCTGATTTTTGCATTTCCTTTTTTCATTAAACTATTTGCAGTTCGTTTTCACCTTCTTTGCATAGACTGCAGTTTTGTAATAAAGGCGGAAAACGTTCTGAAAGAAATGTGAGATTATGGCAGAGGGGGGTGCAGACTTTTTACATCCACTGAGCAATACAATTCTATCATTCTCATATAGCGCCTTTCATATCTGTGTCAGTATTTATTGTCTATCTGTATGTCATATAGCATATCTATCTATCTATCTATCTAGTGCCTCTCATATCTATCTATAGTTTATATAGTGCCTTTCTTATCTATCTATCTATCTATCTATCATATAGTGCCTTTCATATCTATCTATCTATCTATTATATAGTGCCTTTCTTATCTATCTATCTATCTATCTAGTGCCTCTCATATCTATCTATAATTTATATAGTGTCTTTCTTATCTATCTATCTATCTATCTATCTATCCATTTTCCAACCCGCTATATCCTAACTACAGGGTCACGGAGGTCTGCTGGAGCCAATCCCAGCCAACACAGGGTGCAAGGCAGGAAATAAACCCAGGGCAGGGCGCTAGCCCACCGCAGCTATCTATCTATCTATCTATCTATCTATCTATCTATCTATCTATCTATCTATCTATCTATCT
>JANRMT010062806.1:125140699-125152649 GCA_026402145.1 Polypterus bichir lapradei | reverse complement strand
GGCAGCTAAAGGGCCTGAGTAATTGTAATAAAACATCCGACCAGGGGTTGGTGAAGTGCGCTGACTGTCTTTCTCAGTTCCCTATAGACCTTTTCTGGGAAATCCTGCAAGGTTCCGGCACCTCAGAAAACATCACTTCCGGTGCCGACCCCTTTGCTGATGTCACCTCCGGTCCCGAAGACATCACTTCCAATTCCGGCCCTTTTGCTGACGTCACTTCCTGTATAGGCCATTAAAGCCTCCATTTTTGTCTATGATAATCAGTTCTGTTTTGGACTCTGTTCTATGCACATCGTGCACTTAAAAACTCAAACTTTTTCTGCCGGGAAAACAATATACGGATGGCTGCCCCAACCCTTTATGATGTCTTGGTCTAATTATTATCACAATATATATATATATATAGTCCCTGCGGTGGGCTGGCACCCTGCCAGGGTTTGTTTCTGTCAAGCGTCCTGTGTTGGCTGGGACTGGCTCCAGCAGACCCCTGTGACCCTGTAGTTAGGATATAGTGGGCTGGATAATGGATGGATGGATATGTATAGTCAAAAGAATGACAAAAGACCAACAAGGCCACAAGACGGTTTGGTCCAGCCTCTTGTGTAATTGCAAAATTGGTAAATTAATTGCACAGTAGTGTACACACTGGAGTCCAAAACAGAACTGAACTGGGTGGGGTAAAGATGGCGGTTTTAAAGCAATGCAGAGGAAGTGATGTCATCAGGGTTGGGGTTGGGACCAGAAGTGACGTCAGCAGGGCCAGGTGGAATTTCCAGTAAATGTTCTGCAGAGGAAAGAGAGAAAGGGTTGGTGCACTGCGCCACCCTCTGGTCTGGCATGGAATTATATATATTGTTACACATGTGCGCATGGAATGCAGCTAAAGGGCCTGAATGAGAGCAATTATATAATAATTATAATATACAAATATATATATATATATATATATATATATATATATATATAATAAAAGAAAATCTGGAGATGAGACTATTGCCAAAAGATTTTATCAAGTCCTGCCCTCCTCTCCACCATTTCCAGTTCACAGCTCACACCCATGGTCCTCTCACCTCTCATTGGTGTGAATGCTCTTATACATTTTTCTGCACTCTCAGCTCTTATACATTTTAACATTTTCCTCACTTTGTTCCCAATAAAAGAAGACTTATTATGTCCAAATCTTATTAAAGAATTTCATCATGAAGGGTTATCAACAGAAGAAATGAGTACACGGGCAATCCTAGCACCAAGAAACAATGAAGTCAAATGAATTAACATGAATACTGTCGATTAGTTACACGGCAAATCGGTTAAATGTGTATCAGTAGACTAAGCTGAAACAGTTGGTGGTGATGGTGCGGAAGATGAAAACATCAACTTACAATATCACAAAGAATATCTACAACTGTTAACACCGTATGGTCTTCCACCGGCTGAGTTACAGTAGAAAGAAAGATGGATCATAATGTTATTAAATAATTTATGTCTGAGTGATGGGCTATGCAATGGGACAAGATTAGTTGTATTCAAAATTGGTCAAACAATTCTGACATGTAAAATTTTAACAGGCGACAAGAAAGGTAATGTAGTCCATCTTCACTAATGACATTAGACACCCAAAGAGATCTCGATATGCCATTTGTATTAAAACGCTGACAGTTTCCCATTAGAATAGCTTTTGCTGTGACAATTAACTAATCACAGGGACAAACATTCGAAAAAGTCGATTTATTTATTACAGAGAAAGAAACAAAATTCACTCACGGGCAGTTATACATTGCATTGTCACGATGAAAGTCCAAACACAGAATCAAAATTCAATGCAATCTTGACAAAAAGATAATTAGAAATATTGTTCTTGCTGAAGTTTTACAGTAAAAGTGTAAGTATACAAAGTATTTGAGTGTTAATTTCAAAGCCAAACAGAAAGAATACCTCAAACGCAATAGGAAACATTACGTTTGACTATTTTTTAGTCAAACGTTACGTTACATTACGTTTAACTATTTTTTATTATGGTGAATTACTCACTGTAATGTCAAATAGTTACTTCTATTATGCATAAGTAACAATTCCATTGAAAATAACAATCTGTTTAAATTGCACATCCACTTCCCCAGACTAATGAAGTGGCTATCGGGTAGCGCCTACCCAGGGGTTGGCGAGCGAACCAAGCAGGGGGCAAAGCCCCCTAGTATATATATATATATATATATATATATATATATATATATATAGTGACAGATAGGGGGCACTGTCGTCCCCTTGAACCCTCAGACCAGACACCTGACACCAGGTAAAGGTCCAATAATTTGTTTTATTACAATAATAATGTGCACAAAGCACCCTCCACTCCACAATACTCATAAATAATACTCAATAATAAATCAATAAACAATCCTCCACACCCACACACGTTGTCACCCTGCCACCCGACTCAGCTCGCCTGTCTGGGATCTCCCACAGTCCTTTATATTCCTTGACCCGGAAGTGCTTCTGACCTTTCAGTCCATATGATTATCCAGCACTTCCAGGTCAGGTGAAAACTCCTTTTCTTCGTCAGCCCGGAAGCACTTTATTTCTTCCGTCCTCGTGTTGTGAAAGTACTTCCGGGCTATACGGGGAGTAGAAATCCTTGAGCCTCCCTGCAGCGTCTTCTGGTGGCCCCCATGGTATCCAGCAGGGCTGTGAAGGAAAACTCCATTGTCCATGATGCCCTGCTGGAATTCGGGGCATCTCCATGTTGCAGGGAGGGCTCCACCTGGTGGCTCGGGGGTATTGACCGGAATAAGCTGCTGGCCACATATCACAATATATATATATAAGAATTATATAATAATATATAATTATAGTCACGCATGCATGCTTGGGGACCACTTTTCCAGAAAAACCTTTTCAACTTCAGGTTTTCTGCCTTCATAAAGTATTCAGGCCCCTTTGACTTTTTCACATTTTTTTAAGTTGCAGCTTTGGGCGAAAATCTTTTCAGTTCATTTTTTTCCCCTTATCAAGATAGAAGTGATCTGATATTTCAGCTTTTTTTATTTTTAAATGCATTTGCAAAATTCTCTAAACTCCTGTTTTCACTTTTTGCGAGTCTGAAGTATTGAGTGTTGCTTGATGTGAGAAAAATGAATTTAAATGATTTTAGCACAAGGCTGCAACATCACAAAATGTGAAAAAGTGAAGGCGTCTGAACGTTCACGGAATGCACTGTGAGGCTCACCGAGATCTTTCTTTCTCTGTCTTCTTCTTCTTCTTCTTCTTTTTCCTGTTCTTCCTTCACTCCAGGTGAGCGTTCTTGTTGCTCCACTCCTGACTCGTCTGGCTGAGGCGGAGGAGCTTTGTTTACGTTGGACCCCTGCATATTTCCGTCATATCGGTGCTGTGACCAGTTAAAGATCCACCAGGTCAGAGAGGACCTCGTTGTGACAGGGAATTTCCCACATGGCAGCTCCCTGCAGCAGCAGCGTCCCAGGAGGCCAACAGGGCAGCCCTTTGATAATGTCAGTCCCATTCAGCCCTGCATATACCCAAACAGGAACACCACCAGATGAATGATGCCACCTAGTGTACTGGAGGTGCATGTGCCCCTTGCAGGCACTTCCAAATTCTCTGGCCTAATAATTGGGGATATTACCAGAACCTGACCTGACTGGGATGCCCAGCTGTCACATCCCCCTTTACACACTGTTGACTGTTACGGTCCTTTCATGTCATTCAGTTTTGCTACCTATTAAACTTTATTCTACAAGTGTTTTCATTATGGAATGAATGAATTAGTCAGAGTCAACTGTGTGCTTTACAACACAGACAGCAAAAACTTACCAGCTGTTCCTAACAGGGCTTAAAGTTAAACATCTAAGCTCACTGCAAAGGTCTCACCCCAGGCAGCCTTGACCCAAACTCAAAAGGCAGGCATTCAGGCCTACCTAGGCCTACAAATGGGACTACATCTCTCTATTAGAATAAAAAGATCCTGGGATGAGATGAGACTTTTGAAAAGAGGTACTTTCACCTCCTGTGAGACAAGACTTTGTACCAAGAGACTGAACCAGGCCCAGGGCCAGAAATAAAAGACAAAAAGTAGATGACAAAGTAGAACGTCATAAAGAATTCAGAAATGTTGGCATGATACACACGCAGAGCAGGTTCGAGATAATGGGAGGACGAAAATTCAAAAGTCTCAAAAAAATGATAGTAAAGATCGCATTAGCGCAAACAAATGGAAATTATTACTTGGTGAAATAACGGAACGGCGAAAAGAGATTGAATATATTGTTTGGCTTTAAACTTTAAGTCGGAGACTTGTAGATCGTATATTTAGTGTTGCCATCAGGGAAAAGTAGTGTTGCCTCCCAATGAAGAGGCGTATCCGCAAGAATTAAAAGATTTGTTGTTTGGTGAAAGTGAAATCCACATATGTGAGTGACAGAGAGGCAAAGTGGCTGGCACATAGCGCAAGGAGGGGGTTGGCAAGCGAAGTGAGCAGGGGGCGAACCCTCTAGTATATATCTATCTATACTAATAAAAGGCAAAGCCCTCACTGACTCACTCACTCACTCACTGACTCATCACTAATTCTCCAACTTCCCGTGTAGGTAGAAGGCTGAAATTTGGCAGGCTCATTCCTTACAGCTTACTTACAAAAGTTAGGCAGGTTTCATTTCGAAATTCTACGCGTAACGGTCATAACTGGAACCTACTTATGAACATATATGCGGCCATAGCCTGCAGCTTGGTCGCTATGTGAGGCAGAGTTGCGTCCCTCATCGTCACGCCTCCCACGTAATTGAGAGCCTGCCCATAGATAGATAGATATAAGGCCGTCCGTCAGCGGCAATCCAATAGACACGCTGCCTCGAAATATTCGCAGGTGAAGGACTGTGCTTATGCAAACGAAGATGAGATGGTCAGGGACAGACTAGTGTTTGGCACAACCTCAGTGAAAGTGCGAGAGAAACCTTTAAGTGCCGGGTCCGAGCTAACATTAAATAAAGCCGAGGACATCGCAAGATCGCACGAGATAGCACAAGCACGGCTGAGAACCTTCGATGCATGTACTCCGAGCGGCTCACATCAACTGACTTTGCAGGACTGGGAAAGGTAAACCCGTGCATGCAGTGTGTGATGTCTCAGATAAAGAAGAAGACGAGCTGCTTATTGATGCAGTAAGAAACGAACAACCCTCTGAATCTGAACAAGCCTTTGTAGACATATCAATAGGAAAGCACGGTGTAAAGCTTAAGTTTAAAATTACGTTCATCGACACGCTGCCGCTAAATATTCGCAGGAAAATGTCATGCTGAGAGACTGTGTTTGTGGAGGGAAGGACAGTTAAGGCAGGTGGGGGAGTCACATCATCATCTCCCCTCCCAATCACGTCATTTCATTCACTTCATTTCTCTCCGAGCTGAGCTCCGCTGAGCTCCGCAGCTAACACGGTCTTGCGGAAACAATTTCGTGACGCCGCCGCCAAATACTCACAGAAAAATCCACAAGTTAATACACACGCTGTCTCTAGAGTTTCTCCACACTCTGAATCCTCCAGGCACTCCTGAGCTTAATCTAATTTTGAAGGTTGGGACACCAATAATGTTACTGAAAAACTTATAGCCACCGAAACTTTGTAACGGCACGAGACTTCAGGTCACGTGTCTGCAGAAGAACCTAATTGAGGCAACTATTTTTACTGGCGGTTGCTCAGGGGAGAGAGTTTTTATTCCTCGCATCCCCGTTATACCCTCTGATCTCCCATTTCAATTCAAATGCCTCCAATTTCCAGTAAAGCTCTGCTTCGTGATGACAATTAATAAGTTTCAGGGATGAACCCTACAAAAGGATGCCATTGATTTTAGGCAAGATTACTGTTCACATGGCCAACTGTACGTTACATGCTCAAAAGTAAGCTCAGCGCACAGCTTGGTCATATTGCAACTGGAGGGCCCAACTCACAATGTTGTGTACAAAGAGATCCTTAACAAATAATTATTGGTATATTTTCCCTCAGTTTAAAAAGGTTTACTTTTCTTATTAATAAAAATTTTAAGGCAGTACTTCACTGCTGCGAAGCACAGGTATTTTGCTAGCCATGGCCATGCTTGCTCCCGCGGTCCTCCCAGGGTTGAAGGGTCCCGGCTGGACAAGGGCCCCGGCCGTCCACCACAGTATATATACATACAGTCATATGAAAAAGTTTGGGAAGCCCTCTTAATCCTTTGGAATTTTGTTTCTCATTGGCTGAGCTTTCAAAGTAGCAACTTCCTTTTAATACACGACATGCCTTATGGACACAGTAGTAATTCAGCAGTGACATGAAGTTTATTGGATTAACAGAAAATATGCAATATGCATCATAACAAAATTAGATATAAATGTGGGCACCCCAACAGAGATATGACATCAATACTTAGCTGAGCCTCTTTTTGGTCCTTTGAGCCTCTAGACGCTGTCCTCCTATAGCCTGTGATGAGTGTCTGGATTCTGGATGGAGGTATTTCTGACCATTCATCCATACTAAATCTTTCCAGTACAATTTGATGGCTGCTGAGCATGGACAGCCTGCTTCAAATCATCCCATAGATGTTCAATGATATTCAAGTCAGGGGACTGTGACGGCCATTCCAGAACATTGTACTTCTCCCTCTGCATGAATGCCTTTGTATTTTGGCTCATTGTCTTGTTGGAATATCCAACCCCTGCTTGTGTAACTTCAACTTTGTGACTGATGCTTGAACATTACCCTGAAGAATTGGTTGATATTGGGTTGAATTCATGAGACCCTCAACCTCAACAAGGGCCCCAGTCCCTGAACTAGCCACACAGCCCCACAGCATGATGGACCCTCCACCAAATTTGACAGAAGGTAGCAGGTGTTTCTTTTGGAATGCGGTGTTCTTCTTCCACATTAACTCCATTTTTGTCTCATCAGTCCAAAGCACTTTGTTTCCAAATGAATCTGACGTGTCTAAATGAGCATTGGCATACAACAAGCGACTCTGTTTGTGGCGTGAGTGCAGAAAGGGCTTCTTTCTCATCACCCTGCCATACAGATATTCTGAATTGTAGAACGATGTACAGATACACCATCTGCAGCAAGATGTTCTTGCAGGTCTTTGGAGGTGATCTGTGGGTTGTCTGTATCTCACAATCCTCTTCATATGCCGCTCCTGTATTTTTCTTGGCCTGCCAGACCTGTTGGGTTGGTTTAACAGCAACTGTGCCTGTGGCCTTCCATTTCCTGATTCCATTCCTCACAGTTGAAACTGACAGTTTAAACCTCTGAGATGGCTTTTTGTAGCCTTCCCCTAAACCAGGAGACTCAACAATCTTTGTTTTCAGATCTTTGGAGATTTGCTTTGTGGATCCCATGCTGTCTGTCACTCTTCAGAGGAGAGTCAAAGGGAAGGAAGCACAACTTGTAATTGACCACCTTAAATACCTTTTACCACTCATGATTGGACACTCCTGTCTATGAAGTTCAAGGCTTAACGAGCTCATCCAGCCAAGTAATCAGCATTGAGCAGTGACAGGCATTCAAATCAGCACAATGACAAGGGGACCCACATTTGTGCACAGCCAGTTTTTCACATTTGATTTAATTTCATACAACTAAATACTGCGTCACTAAAAATCTTTGTATGCAAAACACCGCAGTACTCTGATGTTCCTAGGAAATTAAGACGTACCACTGTTATCTTTATTGTTGAAAGGAGAGTCGATTATTACGCAGGCTGAGAGGGGTTCACAAACTTTTTCATATGACTGTATATTTATAGAAATGCATATATATGGAGGCACACATTTACATTTATTTGCTTAGCAGATGCTTTTGTCCAAAGTGACTTACAAAAGAGATAAATGGCAAGAACGGTACCAGTTTTCTGTGGTGGTGATCTGCACCACCACCTCCCCCTTATCAGGGCACCATGCAGTCTCTCCATTGACAGATTGAAGGCCAGATGTCCACATGACCATCAGCATCGTAAAGCCATGAGGACTGATTGACGTCATTGATGTTAGGTAGAATGCCCAGTGGGGGCTGGCTGGGTGGTCTCCTGGCGTTGGAACCCCTGCAGATTTTTTTTTTCTCTAGCTCTCTAGCACTTTTGTTTTTTCTGTCCTCCTGGCCATCAGACCTTACTTTATTCTTTGTTACTTAGCATTACCTAATCTAATTTTTATATTTTAATTTTTTTTATAAACGGTTCTTTCTTCATCTTGTAAAGCAATTTGAGCTCCATCATTTTTATGAAAACAGGCTATAAAAATAAATGTTTTAGTTGTTGTTCTTGTTGAACAGTCAGCATGGGCTCAGAAGAGGGAGGTCGTGTTTTACTAACAGGCTGGAATTCTATGAGAAAGAAACCAAAGGATACGACCAGAGTGGAGCAGAGGAGATTATTGATGTGGACTTTCAAAAAGCATTTGATGAGGTGCCACATGAGAGGGTGGGCATCAAACTAAAAGAAGTGGCAGTTCAGGGTTATGCTTTTAGACGGGTGCAGAACTGGCTCAGACTCAGGAAGCAGAAGGTGACGGTGTGAGGAACCGCATCAGAACTGGGTGATGTTAAGAGTGGTGACCAGCAGGGGGCAGTGCAGTGGGCCGCTGCTATTTTAAATATCTGTAAATGATTTAGAGAGGAATATAAGGAACAAGCTGGTGAAGGTTACAAATGATACCAAGAGAGGCGGATTAGCAGATAATCAAGAATCCGGACTTTGGACAGCAGACAGGCTTGAGCAGATCTGTGGAAGATGAAATGTAATGTCAGTAAATGTAAAGAATTAAATGTAGGAAGTAAACATTATGAGGTTTAAATACACAATATGAGGTCTGAAAATTGAAAATCCACCTGATGAGAAGGATTTAGGAGTCACAATGGACTCTAAGCTATCGACTTCCCGGCAGCGTTCAGAAGTCATTAAGAAGGCTAACAGACTGTCAGGTTATATAGCACCTTGACGTGTGCAGTACAAGTCACAGGAGGTCCTGCTCAAGCTTCTCCTCAACTGGAGTACTGGGTGCAGTTTGGGTCTCCAGGCTACAAAAAGGACATAACAGCGCAAGAGAATGTCCAGAGAAGAGCGACTAGGCTGATTACAGAGGGTGAGTGAAGAGGAAAGATTAAAGAAGTTGAAAGTTTTAACAGCTTAATGTCAGTAAATGTAAAATATTACTGTAGGAAATGAGGTCTGAATACACAATGGGAGGTCTGAAAATCGAAACTACGCCTTATGAGAAGGATTTGGGAGTCGTAGTGGACTCGATATGATCAACTGCTAGACAGTGTTTGTCAGAAGCCATTAACAGAATGTCAGATTATATAGCGTCTTGACGTGTGGAGTACAAGTCACAGGAGATTCTGCTCAAGTCTTTATAACACACTGGTGAAGCCTCAGCTGGAGTCCTGTGGGCAGGTTTGGTCTCCAGGCTACAAAAAGGACATAACAGCACAAGAAAAGGGCCTGAAAAGAGCGACTCGGCTGATTACAGGGGGTGAGTGATGAGGAAAGATTAAAGAAGTTGAAAGTTTTAACAGCTTAATGTCAGTAAATGTAAAATATTACATGTCGGAAGTGAGGTTTGAATACACAATGGGAGGTCTGAAAATCGAGAGTCCACCTTATGAGAAGAATTTAGAAGTCATGTTGGACTCTAAGGTATTGACTTCCAGACAGTGCTCAGAAGCCTTTAATTGATTGTCAGGTTATATAGCGCCTTGACGTGTGGAGTACAAGTCACAGGAGGGTCTGCTCAGCTCTTTATAACACACTGGTGAGGCCTCATCTGGAGTCCTGTAGGCAGGTTTAGTCTCCAGGCTACAAAAAGGACATAGCAGCACTAGAGAAGATCCAGAGAAGAGCGACTAGGCTGATTACAGGGCTAAAGGGGATGAGTGATGAGGAAGGATTAAAGAAGTTGAAAGTTTTAACAGCTTAATGTCAGTAAATGTAAAATATTACATGTAGGAAGTGAGGTCTGAATACACAATGGGAGGTCTGAAAATCGAGTGTCCACCTTATGAGAAGGATTTAGGAGTCGTAGTGGACTCGACACGATCAACTGGCAGACAATCTTGTCAGAAGCTACTAACAGGATGTCAGGTTATATAGCGCCTTGACATGTGGATTACAAGTCCCAGGAAGTTCTGCTCAAACTTTATAACACACTGGTGAGGCCTCAGCTGGAGTCCTGTGGGCAGTTTTGCTCTCCATGCTAAAAAAAATTACATAGCAGCACAAGAGAAGGTCCAGAGAAGAGAGACTTGGCTGATTACAGGGGGGCTACAGGGGGTGAGTTTAGAGGAAAGATTAAAAGAGCTGAGCCTTTAATGGAGATGAAGAGGAGACCTGACTGAAGTGTTTAAAATTATGAAGGGAATGAGACCAGCGGATCGAGACGATGACTTTAAAATGAGTTCATCAAGAACACGGGGACACAGTTGGAAACTTGTTAAGGGGAAATTTCACACAAACATTAGGAAGTTTTTCTTCACACTGAGGACCACAGACACGTGGATTAAGCGACCAAGTAGTGTGGTGGACAGTAAGAGTTGAGGGGCCATCAGAACTGATATTTTTGTAGGATTTGGGCTGAATGGCCTCTCCTCTTCTTAATATTTCTGTTTCCAGAAGCTATCAAATGGTTGAGAAATGAGGCCATCTGTTTTATCCGAGTTTTCAGTTATCGGCACACGTTAACCTCAGATAACTGGGGTTTTCCTCTGCTTTAGCTCATTGCTTTTTCCTTTCACTCATATCCAGAGAATTGTGATTTTCTGTCTTTTTTTGGTCCTGTCTTGGTTGACTTACTTGAAGCAGCTGGAGACGGTGCTGCTGTTGTGCCTTCCTAGGGTCTGACTCACTTGCACTGTCGGATTGATAATAAAGGAAAATATACAAAGTGCGCAAGCTGGCGTAACCTCTGTCAAGGGAAGACTGACGCAGTAAAGTCATTTGTAGTTGAAGTCACACAGAACATTTCTCCTTGTTAAGACGGACGAGCTTGCAGATTGCCCCATTCTTTTCAATGAGAGATTTTTAAACTTTAAAACTCCACACAACGCCATCTGTTCATGATATCTCTGCCAAAAACGTACAGTCTGGTTGCATTTCTTTGATGGGTAATTGAGCCAAATTTCAATAAAAATGGTTCATGGAGGCTGAGTTCTTTCATGCGGACAGACGGACAGACAGACACGGCTACCACAATAGGTGCCCCTTGCATTACATGCAAACACACATAAAAAAAAGGAGATTGAAGAAAAAAGACAAAACATTCTTATCAAGGGAATACAAACACAGTTACCTGAAAATTTTAAATATTTATTGCAAAGAGTTCAAAAAGAAGCCCATAAAACAATTCAGGATAATAAGGCAAAAGACTGCTTTACTTAAAAGGCAAAATTGAATGAGAGAAATCCAAAACTAGAATTCAATAACATTACTGTTGTGAATCTGACATCAAAAGATTCCAAATTTAGGTGAGGCCTTCAAACGACCCGCAGGAAACAGGCCAGAAATCTAACTGCCTGCCCCAAAAAGAGGCCTCACTCAGTGGGAGTCTGACCCTAGGAAACTGGGAGGCTTCAGGTCTGTCTAGGCCTCAAAATGGAGAACAGGCGTTTCAAATTCAAAATGCGACAGACGGTCTCAGATATCTCACAAGCCTACCGTGAACTCCAGCATCTCCAAAAACAAGTTCAGCCAGGAGCGTCCCTCACAAAAATTGCAAAAATAACAAAAAGTATAAACGGCAATGCTCAGCAAATAATCCCACTACAGAAACCAGAAATTCAAATCTGCAAAACAATAAAAAAAAAAAAAAAAAACATAAAACAAAGAGCAGATACAAGGAAGCCATAATGAAAATGAGAACTCACCAAGCCACCAAGCACATTCAGTGAACGGAGAGGGACTACATTACCCATCAGCCTTTATGCCAG
>JANRMT010062806.1:125112747-125127140 GCA_026402145.1 Polypterus bichir lapradei | reverse complement strand
ACACAAAAAAACAGAGAAAAAAATCCAAATCTGACATCATGTCACACCAAACTCAAAAACCGGACTGGACAAAATTATTGGCACCTTTTCCAAATTGTGGGTAAATCGTTTTATTTCAAGCATGTGATGCTCGTTTGAACTCACCTGTGCTGGCAACATAGCAATCACACCTGAAGCCAGTTAAAATGGAGACAAGCTGACTCAGCCTTTGTTTTTGTGTGTCTGAGTGGGCCACACTAAGCATGGAGAACAGAAAGAAGAGCAGAGAATTGTCTGAGGACTTGAGAACAAAAATTGTGGAAAAATATCAACAATCTCAAGGCTACAAGTCCATCTCCAGCGATCTTCATGTTCCTCTGTCCGCTGTGCGCAACATAATCAAGAAGTTCACAACACATGGCACTGTAGCTAATCTCCCCGGACGTGGACAGAAGAGAAAAATTGATAAAAGACTGCAATGAAGGAGAGTCCGAAAGGTGGATAAACAGCCCAATCAACTTCAAAAACATATTCAAGCTGTTCTGCAGACTCGGGGTGCAACAGTGTCAGCTCCAACTATCCGTCGACATCCGAACGAAATGAAACGCTATGGCAGGAGAGCCAGGAGGACCCCACTGCTGACACAGAAACATAAAAAAGCCAGACTGGAGTTTGCCAAAATGTACTTGAGGAAGCCAAAATCCTTCTTGTGGACTGATGAGACCAAGGGAGAGCTTTTTGGTAAAGCTCATCATTCTACTGTTTACAGAAAACGGAATGAGGCCTACGAAGAAAAGAACAACACAGTACCTGCGGTCAAACATGGTGGAGGTTCTGAGATGTTTTGGGGATGTTTTGCTGCCTCTGGCACTGGAGGCCTTGACTGTGTGGAAGGCATCATGAAATCTGAAGCCTACCAAAAGATACTGGGGCGCAATGTAGGGCCCAGTGTCAGAAAGCTGGGTCTGCGTCAGATGTCATGGGTGTTCCAGCAGGACAACGACCCCAAACATACCTCGAAAAGCACCCAGAAAGCGCTGGAGAGTTCTGAAGTGGCCAGCAACGAGTCCGGATCGAAATCCGATTGAACACTTATGGAGAGATCTCAAAATTGCTGTTGGGAGAAGGCGCCCTTCAAATCTGAGAGATCTTGAGCGGTTTGCAAAAGAAGAGTGGCCGGAAATTCCAGTTGAGAGGCGTAACAAGCCTGGTGATGGTTATAGGAAGCGCTTGATTTCAGTTATTTTTTTCCAAAGGGCGTGCAACCAAATATTAAGTTGAGGGTGCCAATAATTTTGTCCAGCCCGGTTTTTGAGTTCGGTGTGAAATGATGTCAGATTTGGCTTTTTTTCTCTGTTTTTTTTTGTGGTGTTCCAATGCACATAAAGGAAATAAACGTGTGTATACCAAAACATTTGGAATAGCAACAATTTTCTGGGAGAAATGGTGCATTTTCTGGGAAAATTCCAGGGGTGCCGATAATTTCAGTCAAGACTGTAAGCGTCTCTCTAATGCTATCCGCCTCTGCCCTCTGCCTTCATTCTTTTTGATTTCGTATTTGATTCTTTTCACCGTCGTTTTCATAATAAGAACAAAACTAAAGCTGATAAGCTTCAAAATCTGCCAGCTAATGAGAAGACTGTTTCTGTCAGATCGCATTATCATCCTCAGGCAGATGTCTTTGTGTGGCACGGCGCCATGGCCTCTTCATAGTGTGTGTAGTCAACGGCTTATGTCTGTCCATCCATCCATTTTCCAACCCGCTGAATCCAAACACAGGGTCACGGGGGTCTGCTGGAGCCAATCCCAGCCAACACAGGGCACAAGGTAGGAATCCAATCCTGGTCAGGGTGCCAACCCACTGCAGGACACACACTGGGACCAATTTAGAATCGCCAATCCACCTACCTTGCATGTCTTTGGACTGTGGGAGGAAACCAGAGCGCCCGGAGAAAACCCACGCAGAGAACATGCAAACTCCACACAGGGAGGACGCGGGAAGCGAACCCGGGTCTCCTAACTGCGAGGCAGCAGTGCTACCACTGCGCCACCGTGCCGCCCTGGCTTATGTCTGTGCTGCCAGTAAATGAAATCGGGGGAGCAACCAGTGCAGGAGAGGGGCAGAAATCAGAGGTTGTGTTTTAAGACTCAAAGCTCTGCTCATTCTTATTTAAAAGATTGTAAGATGTCACCCCTGAGCTGGGCTGGCGCCCTGCCCGGGGTTTGTTTCCTGCCTTGCACCCTGTGTTGGCTGGAATTGGCTCCAGCAGACCCCCGTGACCCTGTAGTTAGGATATAGCGGGTTGGATAATGGATGGATGGAAGATGTCACCCTGGCAGCCTGTGGGTCACATTACATTAAAAGTAGCTCTTATGATTAGGGCTTCTCGTAAGTTTTCTGAATGAAGTGTTTAGAAGGACGAATATGACATTTTATTATTTACCAGTCATCCCCTGTAGCTCCACCCGCATAGTTATGAAAAAGGACAAACTTTAAAAATGAATCAACAAACAGGTGTCGCTAGCCAAGCAGAGGCGAGGTGCGCTCCAACATGTGGCGACAGGTAGAGCGACTCAAAAGGAGGCTGGCATGTGAGTAAGGAGAGCCCCGCCCACTTCCCCACTCCTCACGTCACGCATCCCCCTCCCTTTGTCCCGCAGCCTCTGTCTCGGATTAGCGCAAATAAATTGTTGCTGGCAAGCAAACTACGATACTTAGCGTGATGAGAGAAGTCGCTAAATCAACCGGAATGTTCAAGCAAATTCTAGAAACAAACCCGATCTAAATCTGTCAAGTAGTTCTCTCCTTCGCTGTGGTGGGCTGGCGCCCTCCCCGGGATTTGTTTCCTACCTTGTGCCCTGTGTTGGCTGGGATTGGCTCCAGCAGATCCCCGTGACCCTGTTGTTGGGATATAGCGGGTTGGATAATGGATGGATGGAGTTCTCTCATTCGCTAGCTAAGCGGAGGTAGGGAACGCCCCGAGGCTGGCACTTGTGTGTGACTAGGGACACGCCCACCCCTCCCCTCAGCCCACAGCCTCTCTCTCGGATTCGTGCAAATAAATAGAAAACAAACCCGATCTAAATGCGTTAAGTAGTTCTCTCATGAAAAGCGGACAGACAGACAGACAGACGTAGGATTTTATATATATAGAGAGAGATAAAGAATTCAATTCAGGTCTTTATTTCATCCAAATGGGTTCATGAACAAGTTGAATAATCTTCCTGTTCTGCTGCAACACCATTTTGAGACGTTAGCATTTTCGATTGCTATGGAGATCTATCGAGCGAGGCCACTCCTTGAATGCGTGACATCATCAGAGTGACCGGCCAGCCCAGGCGTTTCTGGGGTATCTAAGGTCAGGAGAAGAACAGCCTGAGTGACGTACAAAAACCTCTCCTGGTTAGTGGTCTTGCTGATGGGTGGTGAAGCCCCTCGATGCTCGGTGAGCGTTTTGAAGATGACGTCAGCTTGGCTCGGCTTCGCTAAGGACATCGACTTGGCTTTTTGACATCTGATCTCCTGATCCTTTTCAGCATGAGACGTGGTTATGGGTCACATCAGAAAACTTACTTAGATATGTGCCTGAGGGTCTCATGAGCCCACATTAGGGAAGGTCACATACTGAGAAGTGTGAAATGGGTCTTATAAAATCCTATATTGTGAGATGTGACAGCGGTCTGAACACACACCAGAATGACTGAAAAGGAAGAAAATTATAAAGAAGGAAGCAGTTGCAGTCCTAGTGAGGCGCTATACAGACATATTGCTGTTGGCATTAAGGGCCCCCCCCCCCAACAGCATCTCTTGACACAACTCTGCTGAAGGATTAGTTGGCACAAAGTCCTCAGTGTTGTTGTGTCGCAGAGAGGATGTGCAACGTTGTTCATAACGGTGTTCAATTTTGTCTTCTTTTTCTCCTTTGCCACAACCTCCAGGGGGTCCCGAGTGCATCTATACCTTTTAATTAGCCTTTTAATTTGATGATCCTCTCTTGAAGTGATGTGACCAGCCCAGCACACCATACTGGCCATCACAGAGCTGTAGAAGATGTAAAGGATGTCACTTCCCACATTAAAGGAACACAGTCTCCTAAGGAAGAAGAGTCCGCTCTGCCCTTTCTTCTGCAGTTCTTCTGTGTTATGAGTGCAGTCCAGCCTGTCATTAATGTGGACCCCCCCCCCCCCCAGTACTTGTAGCAGTGGACCACCTCTACATCCACCCCCTGATTAGTGACCATTGGACATGGAGGTGGCGAAAGTCAATGAGCAGTTTCATAGTTTTGCTGATGCTAAATTGAAGACAATTCTCAAAGTTCCCCCCGACTCCTCTCCTTTGTCTCATCCCCCTTATCAATGCCCCCCATAAGTGCAGAAGCACCTAAGAATTTCTCCAAGTCACCTGACCTTATCTTATATTTCTAGTCAGAGGTGTAGAATGTGACAGGCCTGTCCCTTGTGCTGCTCACACAGTCCTCGAGTCTCACAGATTGTATTAATTGATATATTTTTCTATTGCTAATTAACAGGTACGACTCTATTAGGTATTCTTTCAAAATCGTTAGCCGGTCTGCCCAACCGATACTCCATCATCCAGGACTCCACAGGCTCATCCACCTGCATGTCTCTCAGCTGACTACTTCTGTTATCGCGGTCTTTCCCTCTACTTACCCTTCACTGTGGGGTACGTGTGCTCATCAAGTTTATTACCAGGTTGGTCTGAAGTCGCACCTTAAGATTAACACACACACGTACATCGATATACGCCGACACACAGAAACTCAACAGTGAACATCTATGGAAAGAATTGAAGATCAGAGTTCATAAAAGAGGCCCCCAGAACCTTCAGGATTTGAAAATAGAAGAATGGGCTAAAAATCCCACCTGAGCAATCATGCGACTCGTTTCTCCATACAGGGGGCGTCTTGAAGCTGTCATCACCAATAATGGCTTTTCTACTAAATTTTAAATACATTTCAGTAAGCGTGTTCAATACTTATTCCCCGTGTCATTCCACTTTATTACACATAATTTATGAACTTACTAGGTTTGATTTCTTTGTATGTGTGGATTACTTGGGTTGTTACCAAGATCTGGTGAGCATTTCACATCATTAGCCCCATTAGAAATATATTAACTGAGAAAAACGTTGACGTGTTCAATACTAATTTGCCCCACTGTAGATATACACAGACACTCAGGCCCTCAACAGTGACCTATGAACGACACACACACACAGCTAGTTAACCTCTTGGACCTTAAACCACACAAGTGCCTTAGGAATAACACAGCCTGTCACTCTCTCAGCACTCTATGAGACTTACTTATTATCGACATGAACAACATACAATATTTTAAAGATATCTCAGACCTAAACATTACTTTTGGTCTCTAGGAATACATTTATACCTACAGTGATAAATAAAAGAGCACGGAGACACAGATTAAGAGTTGGGGAGTTACCCCATATACTGGCTGTAGGGTGCAGTCAACCAAATGAGGGTCAAAGCAAAGGAAATCAGACATTTGACAAAACAAAATGGGTTCTCAGAGCTTTTATGGAATCGATAAGGGAAGTACAATTAACGGGGAGGAAATGAAATCAAAATCGGAAGGGAAGTTGAATGTAGTAGCCGGAGATGACGTCAGAGGCGGAGGGACCGGAACTGAAGTCATCGGGAGGAGACCAGAAGTGAGGTGATTCCATGGAGCCGGAAGAGAAGTCTTCTTTATTGTGGAGGTGGAAATATGTCTGGTAGGAGCGTTTTATTCTTATGTTTTTCTGTAGATGAAAGGAGGGAAAAGTATTAGTGCCTCGCTCCAGTTCCCCATCTCTCGTTCTTTCATGTATTATTGGGCCCTTTGACTATCCCCTATTCACGCATGTGTGACAATACAAAGGCTCACCCCTGACTATAGGCCATTTATCAACCAGGATGCCTTACTTGATATCCCGTTCCCCACCATTGGGTGGCGTTCACACCCTCAGCCTTAACAAACCTCACAGCACGCAGCGTAAGGCAAACTTCCTTACTGCTCCTGGTGCTCCTAATTACTTTATTACATCAATCACCGTAGACATGAAAACAAAGCATAGAAAGTTGAAAGCAGTGTGGTATTTATCCATCCATCCATCTGTTATCCAACCCACTATATCCTAACCACAGGGTCACGGGGGTCTGCTGGAGCCAATCCCAGCCAACAAAGGGCGCAAGGCAGGAAACAAACCCTGGCAGGTCACCAGTCCACTGCAGGTGTGGTATTTATTACATGAATAATAATGCCAAATAGAACTAAGAATAATAGAACATAAGATTGATAGTAAAGTCTGAACATATATTGTCTTTAGAAAAAACTTATGAAAAGATGTCAAGGATGAATGTTGCAGGGCGGCGTTGATCTCACACTCTAAGATGCTCATGAGAAGCTTTGCGGACGATCAGATGGAAACAACTGCACCCTCTTCTGCGCCCTTCATTTAGTCCTCCATATTTATTTTGAAATGCAACAGAAGTTTCGCTAGGTTGTGATTGCTACATGCGCCTGATTGGCCGGCTGTTAATATCTCTCTAGTATAATGAAAAAATTTTGGGAGACGAGACGTGACTTTCAGAGAGATTTTTTGGACATGAGATTCTTTCAAGTCACGCCATACTATTTTCAAACAAGACCACGGTCATCTAACCTCAGTTGTGTGAATGCTTCTGTCAGACACACTTCCTGCACTCTCAGCTCTTATAACTTGTATCAGGACGATAATTTTATACATTCTAGATGAAATGTCAACAACTAAGCGAAGAAGAAAGAGCATGGATAAACATTTGAAAAAGTCGAGTAATTTATTAGAGATAAAGAAACGAAATTCACTCACGGGCAGTTATTTGTTGCGTTGTCACGATGTAATTCCAAACACGGAATCAAAATTCAATCAATCTTGAAGAAAAGAAATTCCAAATATTGTTTTTACTGATGTTTTAAAGTAAAAGTAAAAATAATGCATAGGTAACAATCTATCCACCCATCCATTATCCAACCCGTTATATCCTAACTACAGGGTTGCAGTGGTCTGCTGGAGCCAATCCCAACCAACACAGGGTGCAAGGCAGGAAACAAACCCTGGGCAGGGCACCAGCCCACCGCAGATAGGTAACAATTCTCATGAAAATAACAATCTCTTTAAATTGTATATGTGGTTGACCAAACCCGGGGGTGCAGGGCGAGCGAAGCGAGCAGGGGGCAGAGCCCCTAGTGATAAATTCGCTCAAACTCATTCATCGATTTAAATACGTCTGTTTTCCGAAGTGTGAAAGAAATAGCCGGACACACAATAAAGGTTTGGGGCAGCCGCCCGTATAGTTTCCCTGGCTGCATAAAGGCTTAAATTTGCGTACAACGTGTACAGGTTTGAGTCCAAAACAGAACTGTTTAAGAATGGAGAATGAGTGGTTTTTATAGGTGGTTCACAGGAAGTGATGTCTTTTGGGGCCGGGACAGGAAGTGACGTCGTTGGGGCCGGGATAGGAAGTGACATCCTTGAGGCCGGGACAGAAAGTTACATCCTCGGGGCCAGGACAGGAAGGATTTCTCGTGTTTGGTCTGCAGAGAGAAATGAGAGAGGTTCAGTGCACCCCGTCGCCCCCTGGCCTGGCATGGAAATGTCGTTTCCTGGTCCCTTTGGTTGACTCCCAAGCGCACGTGTTTGACACAAGCAATACAGTTTTCGATGTTTTACCGAATCTCCTATCTCAAGTCATAATCTTCCAGTCCCACGGCATCTCCTTCTGTCAGCAGGTTGTAACGTAATCTGAACCATAGCAGCTCTTCCTTTCCCAAGCTGTAAACCGATGTCATCCTGGTGCCTTTCCCTTCACTGGTGATAAAATCATCAATACAGCTTGAGGGGTCTCCTGAATTCCTGCTGAGATCAAACAGATGGACCTGTGATTCAGGAAAATAGATTGCCTTTGATGTCAATTGTCCATGAAAGTATTTAAGGTCCTTTGTTGTTTTGTCTTGAGCAAAATATAATTAAAATACAGGTACAATTCCATTACAATGTATATCTTTACAACAAAATTTTCGTTACTACAAAGTATTTTTTATGGTCCTGACATATATAGAAATCTCGTTACTATGAAATACATTCAGCAGATACTTTCATTACAATGAAGTGAATGAATCATCCGCAGAGCAGTTAGTTCTGTGGTCGCCGCTCAGTCGTGCGTAAAGCCACGCACATTTTCATGCCAGTTAAATCCCTGGCGTATTCAAGTTCTCTGCTTGGTTTTGCAAACTGGCAGCACCCAGCATCAACGCAGTGCTTTTGTTCCAATGTGGTTTCCTTTTCTTTTTTAGATGCACATCCCTGACGTGGCTTTATCAAATACATCTAAATTAACTGCATATTGTTTATTAGTTTAAGGCATCTGATTGTAATTAATCAGTAACAATATAATGGGTCCACAGAATGGCCAAACTATTCTAAATACCATAACTGCTTTAGTGTTGTTACTCTCAAGTATTTATATCACTGTATCTGAGTGTGAATCACAGCAGCTGATTGGAAAGAGAATTATCGGGATACAGCATCAAGCACACGCTGCCTCAGCCACGCTGTCTATTTGAACTTCTCCCATACGGCAAACGCTTCAGAGCCTTTCCTGTACGGACCTCGCGGTTCACAAACAGTTTCATCCCAAGAGCTCTAAACGCACTCAGTCAGTCCATCAAGTGCTCCTTGTAGACCTGTTAGTACTTATTAATACAATCACCTCACTGTAAACTTGCGATACAGTTATAATATTACACAACCTGAGCCACTTTATAAAGCGCTTATTTACATATGATGACGATATCATTTTTAAGATGAAATGCAGCAAAATATGTATATTATATTATACAGATAAAACTTCAACTTCATTTAAATAATCTGTATTGTTAATAATTAAACATGTGAGGACACAGTGGCGCAGCGCTAGCTAGTTCAGGGATTGTTCCTGCCTCGCGCTGTTTTCTTGCTGGTGCTGACGTGACACTGGAAGGATAGACGGATAGAATAATTAAACACGTACTATGAAGATATTTCAATGTTTCTTAAAAGTTTTGAAGAATCGGCGTTCTCAACTTACAGATGGCTTAACGTCTATTACAGAGCTGATTGAATGGTGATTGGGTATTTGGAGAAAGAAAAGTAAGGACAGGAATTGGAGGTTAGCACGTTTGAAAGAGACAGGACTGCTGCAGTAAAGTATTTCATTGAAGGTCACACACAGCACAGCAAGCATCTTGCATGAGGTAGGAACAATCACTGCGCCACCGTGTGCCCATGTTTAATAACCTGCTTTAACTCCTATCATCATGAAAATGATATCACGTATACATCTCAGTATTTTAATTATTCAGAGAGCTGTAATATCACAAATGTCATCGATTCTGTGTCCTG
Organism: Polypterus bichir lapradei; assembly: GCA_026402145.1. Classification (NCBI taxonomy): domain Eukaryota; kingdom Metazoa; phylum Chordata; class Cladistia; order Polypteriformes; family Polypteridae; genus Polypterus; species Polypterus bichir. Next base: position 125,117,719 of record JANRMT010062806.1, on the reverse strand, counting down.
TCGGAGGAAGAGAAAGCCCGTTTAAGAAGGACGTAGAGATTGACACACACAGAGCACATAGAAGATCAAATACAAAACAAAGCATTTAATGTGCGACTTTAGTTACGATGGGATTGAGAAACTGGTAAATTAAATGATTTTAAGATGAAGTTTATGATGTTCTACTTTAATGACAAAGTAAACTATGTGATTAAAGTGGAAATTTCGAGATTAAAGTTGACATTTCGTGCTTTTTTCCCTCTGTGTGCCTATTTTTTTTTCTCTGTACCCTAATAAGCTTTCATATGACACTCAGACGGTGGGTTACGACTCTCCTTTTCACAGCGACTTTGATATCTGACAACTTCTTTTTTATTCCGTGCACTGTGCGACTTTGTGAATGTCAGCTTTCGAATTTCTCCGACACACTATGTCACTCGATTAACTTCCTTTTGCTGTTTACACCAACAAATAGTACGTTTTCCTTTGCCTCCACTTGGTATTCGCTGAAATTCTTCTATTCCCCCCGTGCTTTTGCCATTGTCTTTTCACAGAAGGCTGAGCTTAAGGGCTATTTATATTGATTTACATATTCAAAGAGGCGTAATTCTGGGAGGAGCTTGGGGCGTGGCAGCAGGCGCATGTATATGCGTTACTTTTCACACTGATCGGGATTTATGGAGAGGAAGAACGTGGAAGTTGGCGAACGCACAGATTTATGCATCTAGGTTTTTTTGTGCTTACACACATTTCTGTTTTTGTCCTAATGCCATGTTTTAATGTGAATTCTATGCACGGTGTTATGCATGAGGCCCCTGGTGCCAACCCTGCCTGACTGCTGTGTCTATGTATAGGAGAGCGGCAGACCCTGCTACAATAAATAACCGTGCTGTTCCTGTTTCAAGCTGAATAAACTTAGAAGGGTGGAGTAGTGGATCTGAGGCTATGGATCTGCGCTGGTATCCAGAAGGTTGCCGGTTCGAATCCCCATCACTGCTAAAAGAGATCCTACTCTGCTGGGCCCTTGAGCAAGACCCTTAACCTGTAATTGCTCCAGGGGTGCTGTACAATGACTGACCCTGTGCTCTGACCCCAAGGGGTATGCGAAAACTAACAAATTCCTAATACAAGAAATTATATAAAAAATAAAAAACAAAAGCTGGTTTTGCTAAAGTACTGAGACTCAGCCTCATGTTTTGGGGTGTAAAACAGGGACTTATAGGGCGACCCTGATCTTTTAGGATTTACGCTTCACTGCAGCACTGTGAACCTGCTACTGCAACCGACAAATAATCTTCCACAGACGCGGCAATCGTGCTTTGGGACGCACTTCGGCATGTCATTCCCGTTGTGGGTGGTGGGTCTAAAAAGAGTTCAGAAACCTCACAATATGAAGGCTTCCACATTTAGATAATGTTTGCGTTGAATTCCTCCCACCCAATTGCACAGCAGTGTTTCAGCCGTTGGATTTGGGCATCATTTGCAACCTGAAAGTGTATCATCACAAGGAAATGCAGAGAAAAATTCTCATCAGCATAACTTGTAGACAGGCGGAGATTAAAATTAAAGCGAAAGATAGTATACAGATAGACAAAATTGAGAAGCTCAGGGTCCACAGCGTAACAACATGAAGTGCAAAAAAAAAAATTTAATTAAATTAAAAATAGAATTAAAATTCATCCATCCATCATCCAACGTGCTATATCCTAACTATAGGTCACGGGGGTCTGCTGGAGCCAATCCCAGCCAACACAGGGGGCAAGGCAGGAAACAAACCCCAGGCCTACTGCAGGGCACACACACAGGACTTTGTTAAATGGTGCGACTCAAACCACTTACACCTGAACACCAGCAAAACCAAGGAGCTGGTGGTGGATTTTAGGAGGCCCAGGCCCCTCATGGACCCCATGATCATCAGAGGTGACTGTGCAGAGGGTGCAGACCTATAAATACCTGGGAGTGCAGCTGGATGATAAACTGGACTGCTAACACTGATGCTCTGTGCAAGAGAAGACAGAGCCGACTATAATTCATTAGAAGGCTGGCGTCCTTCAACATCTGCGATAAGATGCTGCAGATGTTCTATCAGACGGTTGTGCCGAGCGCCATCTTCTACGCGGTGGTGTGCTGGGGAGGCAGCATAAAGAAGAGGGACGCCTCACGCCTGGACAAACTGGTGAGGAAGCCAGGCTCTATTGTAGGCACGGAGCTGGACAGTTTGACATCCGTGGCAGAGCGACGGGCGCTGAGCAGACTCCTGCCAATCATGGAGAATCCACTGCATCCACTGAACAGGATCATCTCCAGACAGAGGAGCAGCTTCAGCGACAGACTGCTGTCACCGTCCTGCTCCACTGACAGACTGAGGAGACCCCACACTATGCGACTCGGGGGGTAAACGTTAACATTATACAAAGTTATTGTCTGTTATACCTGCATTGTTATCACTCTTTAATTTAATATTGTTCTTGATCAGTATGCTGCTGCTGGAGTATGGGAATTTCACTTCAGGATTAATTATCTATCTATCTATCTATCTATACAATACAATACAATACAATACAATACAGTTTATTTTTGTATAGCCCAAAATCACACAGGAAGTGCTGCAATGGGCTTTAACAGGCCCTGCCTCTTGACAGCCCCCCAGCCTTGACTCTCTGAGAAGACAAGAAAAAACTCCCAAAAAACAACTTGTAGGGAAAAATGGAAGAAACCTTGGGAAAGGCAGTTCAAAGAGAGACCCCTTTCCAGGTCAGTTGGGGGTGCAGTGGGTGTCAAAAGAAGGAGGTCAATACAATACAATACACAGAACAGAACAAATCCGTTATACAGCATAATAATACAAATTTTAGAAGCACGGAGCAGAATTTAACTGTAGATGATATCCCATAATAAGATTTGGATATTTTTAGAGTCCTGGAGACCTCATCCATCAAGCTGCCTCCCCATTTGGCCATTCCACGGCTGAAACGTTGCTCGGCCAGCCAATCCGATGAAAGGACCCCTTTTTCCCATGATTCCTGTGATCCTCCATCAGGGATGACCTTACCTTATTCAGGCAAACAACTTGGCAGGTGGGCCATGGCACCAATTGCCACATTTGAGTACCGAGAACAGAAACAGAATAGGTGAGGGTTAGTAACAAATTATAACAATCATGTTACTTATGTTTGAGTGTTAATGACTAACAACAGAGATGCAGTATGTACATCTATCTATCTTATCCTGCCTACTATACTAAAATTAAAATAAATCTATTATATAGTGCCTTTCATCTATCTATCTATCTATCTATCTATCTATCATACACACACAACAAGCACACACTAGGGACATAAATTTTAATTCTATTTTTAATTTTATTTTTTAATTTTTTTAAGCGAGTTTCTCTTTCCAGATTTACAAAACCCAACAGACAGAAACTCACCGAAACCAAAGAGCCTTCAAATGCTCCTCGGACACATTGAGGGAAGACAAGGCGTCTGGTGCTTTTAGCAGCGCGTCACCCTACAGTACAACCAGACCAGCAGATAAATAAATGTGCTGATGCAGTCTTCCTCATTAATTTTCTCTAAGGATAAAAAGTCCAACAAATGAAGATTAAATAGTCAGGAAGTGCAGGCTGCAGACTCGGACACTTCAGCTAATGATATGTGAGCTAATGGCAGCAAAAAATAAATAAGTGCAAGAAAAGCAAAGCAGTCCCATTGTCACTTTGTTCTTGTACTGAAATATAAAAAGTGCAGCCGAGTGCGGCTTCTGGTGGGCTTTATTCAGGTCAGGTCAGGTCAGGTTGGGGAGCAGGCACTGGTAGAGAACATTGGCACACCCACCACATGATCAAACAGCTCAGGATCCTGGTTGGCAACCCACCCAGGCAGACATGAGGTCCAGTCTCACCCTTTGGAATTGATCCTCTATCTGGCACAGCCAGGTATTATGTGGGCACCACCTTGGCCTGCTCCAGCCACTCAAGTCCTCAATAATGAGGGATCACCCTTGGGTAATGGCACCACATGGCCGTAGTGTCGTAACTGACACTCCCTCACAATGCAGGTCATGTGCCTCATTCGGGACTCCATGAGCAACACAAAGCCAAACCAGCACCCCCTTCAAGGAGTCCCAAAAGTGACACAGGAGTCCAGTCTTCATCTCAGGTCACTGGATAGCGTCCTTGTCTCACAAACAGGGAGCACCAGGACTCTAAAGACTTGGACCTTTGTCCTTTTGCATAGATATCGGGACCGCCACACACCCCTCTCCAGTGACCTCATGACCCCCCATGTTCTCCCAATCTGTCTACTGACGTCATGGGAAGAGTCACCAGAGACACAAATGTCACTGCCGAGGTCAGTAAACCTCTCGACGAGGTCAACACTCTCTCCACAGATAGACACACTGCTGATGGCTGTGCCCAAGAGGACATTAAAGGCCTCCATCTTGGTCTTTATCAGGACCCTCACAGGCCCAGACACTCCATCTCCTGCTATATGACAGAGCTATATATGGTACTATGTTTTTCTGTAGTCCTATACATTATGTTATATTATGAGAGATATATATATACTAGCAGAATACCCGCGCTTTGCAGCGGAGAAGTACTGTGTTAAAGAAGTTATGAAAAAGAAAAGGAAAAATTTTAAAAATAACGTAACTTGATTGTTAATGTACAGTAATTGTTTTGTCATTGATATGAGTGTTGTTGTCATATCTATCTATATATATATATAGCAGAATACCCGCGCTTTGCAGCGGAGAAGTAGTGTGTTAAAGAAGGTATGAAAAAGAAAAGGAAAATTTGTAAAAATAACGTAACATGATTGTTAATGTAATTGTTGTGTATATATATATATAGCAAAATACATATCTATATACATATCTACATATACATATATATATACTGTATGCATACCTATCTACATCATATATACACACACATATACATACATACATACACAGACACACACATATATATAATTTGTGTGTGTGT
>JANRMT010062806.1:125092208-125103905 GCA_026402145.1 Polypterus bichir lapradei | reverse complement strand
GCCACCACAGAAAACCAGGAAAAGAAACAGAAGAGAGAGTAGGGGTCAGTGCGGATTTTAGAGCCACCATGAATAGTTATGAATTGAATATACAGAGTATCAGGATTAAATGAAGATGAAGTTATGAGAAGGCCATGTTAAAGTAATGTGTTTTTAGTTTCAGTTTTTTAAAGAGCTCCACCGTATCAGCCTGGCGGATTCCTATTGGCAGGCCATTCCAGATTTGAGGTGCATAACAGCAGAAGGCCGCCTGCCCGCCTCACCACTTCTTTTAGGTTTAGCTCTTGGGATTCTAAGCAGACACTCATTTGAGGATCTAAGGTTATGATTTGGAATATAAGGTGTCAGACATTCCGATATATAAGAGGGAGCGAGATTATTTATGGCAAAAGTCCATGGAATACCACACTGGATGTAATGAGAGATGATGAGAGTAAGTCCAGAGATCTGTATGTTGAAATTGGAATGAAAAAGCAGTCCTACCGGTAGACACTGTAAGGGTGAAGACGGATGGATGGCTCAGGAGCGCTCCTACACTTGTGGGAAAGCCATGAATCCACAATCACTCCTCAGCACACAGGTAGACAAAAGACGATCAAGACCCCAACAACGAATACAATCCAGGACACAGCGACTAAATACGGCTTAATTAACAGAAGGCAGTCCGACAGGTAAATGAAACACAAAATACAACAACAACAAACACTTCCCCCTCTTTCGGACACCTGCCCTCCTTTTAAACCCTCCTGACCACCTTTGACCCCAACAACAGGGACTGCTGGGAGATGCAGTTTTAACTACTAGTAGCACTGCTACAAGATAATGAAAACTGGAATTGAAAAGACTTAAAAAAAAAATGTAGGCGCGAACAGGGGCGGTCCTAGCCTGTTTGGTGCCCTGGGCAAACACCCCCTCTGGCACCCCCCCCCCAGCACCCCCCCCCCAGCATTCTAATAAACACTGAACAAAATCAGTGCAATAAAACAAACTATTGGAAATGTAATGTCCTCGCAAATGGAGGGTGCCCTTACTCCCCGCGAATGGGCAATAGAAAACCGATTGGTGCCCATGCAATCCCAAAAATGCACTGGCATGATGTTGGGGCAGCATGGGTGCGCGGAAAAAAAAAAACAAACATTTTTTTTTTGCCGATGCCCAAGATGCCACCCCCACCACGATGCTGCCCTGGGCAATGGCCCATGTCGCCCATAACAAAAAACGCCACTGGGCGCAAAACACATGCAGAGCAAGATTCAGAATATGAAAGCAGAAAAAAATGACAAAACAAAGAAAGTAAAGATGGCACGAGCGCAAAAAAAGAGAAATTACTCGGAGAAATGACGAAAAGGCGAACAGAAAATATATGGGCATAGGGGATATGTCAGAAGTATGTAAATATTGTAAGTTTACGTCAGAGAATTTCAAAAACGTGGTTTACCTCACATGCATTTATTGGTTGCTTTGCAAAAAAAAAACATTAACTGCTGATGATGAAGATTGTTTTGTCTCTGCAGAAATTCCAAACAGAGAAACCTATCCTGAATTATGGTAGAAAGTCATTAAAGACGTCTCACTGACCTCATTAAAAAGATTTAGCATGTTGGGACTCCAAAGATTCCAAATATTGTTTTTACAGAAGTTCTGAAATAAAAGTGAAACTAATGAAATAGCAACAATTGAAAGAAAAAAAAAAATCATAAAATTGTGTATCCGGAAAACCAAACATAGGGGTTGGCGAGCGAAGCGAGCAGGGGGTGAAGCCCCCTAGTTCTTCTTAAATAAGAGTCCCTCACAAGCAGAAAGGTTTGGTGACAGTCCCCAAGTGTACTGGAGCCCCTACCTACACAACCTCTCAGCCATCACAACATACATAGATTAGCATGAGGCCCCCGGGCAACCCCCAGAGTGCCCATGCATTAAGTCGGCCCTGCTTCGGCCCCCTGTTTCTGATCTATCGGACAGGCATTTGGGGGCTTCTTCTTGACCATAGTGAGGATTCTACTGTCGTCAGCAGTGGAGGTCTTCCTTGGCTTACCTGTGCCTTTGTGATTACGGAGCCCACCAGTGTGTTCTTTCTTCTTCATGATATTCCAGGAAGTTGATTTTGGTCACTGTGGTGGGCTGGCACCCTGCCTGGTGTTTGTTTCCTGCTTTGCGCGCTGTGTTGGCTGGGATTGGCTCCAGCAGACCCCCGTGTCCGAGTAGTTAGGACGTAACGGGTTGGATAATGGATGGATGGATTTATGATATTGGTCATCCTCAGGTCTTAACTGATGTCTCCGATGGTTTTATTCTTGTGTTTCAGCCTCATAATGGCTTCTGTGACTTTCATTGGCACAGCTCTTGTCATCATAGAATGGCAACTACAGACTCCAAAGGGCAGAATCGAGCCGAGGAGACCCACCCGAGTGATCACAAACACCTGTGACGCCAATTGTCCCAAACATTATGTGTACTCATGTAGAAAAAGTGTGGTTGCTTCTACATAGTCTGCCAATCCCCTAAAATGAAAGTCCCCAATGTGCACTTTAACCACAAAGAGCGAATTAGTTGATTTGTAATTTTGAAGAGTAGAACTGGGGGTAAATATGGGGTCTTTGTCCCAAACGTTAGACAGAGAGGGCACTTTATGCAATCACGATGCTGCAGACTCCCCACTGGCTGGTAGAGCAGCCTCCCTCCAGATGCATCGAGACCCCCACCATCTACATTCAAGAGTATCTGGCTGAGTGCACAAGATCAATTGTGCCATTGTAGCGCCTTTCGTATGCGTTTTGGGAGTCAAAGAAAAGCATAAGCTGGTAGTGTTTGAGTGGGTAGCACAGGTGGGTATACAATGAGTAGTATGTAGAAGTACAATGAGTGCGTTACTACCTTCAGCGCTTATTAGGGCTCAGTTTTCACGCCATCGACAAATGCAATTGTAATACTGAATGGAAGGAATGAGGGCTGGGCTCTTAAAAATCAGGGGCTTGATAGGCAGGGGGGGTTCAGACTGTTCTTGATATCATGAGCTAAAGTCAGAGAAGGTACGAACACTGCCATTAATTGAGAGCCTTACATAACATGGCCAGCGGCAGCACATTCCGTCATCCTTTCAGCAGCCCCATAAGCTGATCCAAGCCAGGATCCTCCCAAAGGGTTGCCAGTGGTGGGACACCCAGACTGATGGACATTAGCAGTGGAGGAGAAATAATTCCAAATAAGTGCTTCCTTTCAGGTCCCTACAGCCGGGCCACTCAGATCAGATTTCCACTTGACTGCTCCACACCCGCACAGTGGGTAGTGCTGCTCCCTGGCAGTTAGGAGACCCGGGCTGGCTTCCCAGGTCCTCCCTGCGTGGAGTTTGCATGTTCTCCCCGTGTCTGTGTGGGTTTCCTCCCATAGTCCAAAGACATGAAGGTTAGGTGTATTGGTGATCCTAAATTGTCCCTAGTGTGTGCTTGGTGTGTGTGTGTGCCCTGCGATGGGCTGGCGCCCTGCCCGGGGTTTGTTTCCTGCCTTGCGCCCTGTGTTGGCTGGGATTGGCTCCAGGAGACCCCCGTGACCCTGTAGTTAGGATATAGCGGGTTGGATAATGGATTGGATGGATGCTCCACACCCTCCATACGGACCGATGACATCTCGACGTCCGACTTACAGGCGTCACACTGTGCATTACAGTCAGCTGATGTTGCAATGGAGTGTATGAGTGAACAGGGGGGCTTGCTGGCGAAGTTCACAAGGAGATGTGCTGATATTTATATATAGAAGGAGCTTCAAAATGAGGCCATCCAGCAGCATCTTTGTCACTCTCTGTGCCATCTTGGACCGCACATTTGTAGTGGCACATAACTGGCATGCTAAAATGTTTCATTGTAAAATCACATTTTGTTTAGGGGTTTAATTTCCTTTAACTAGTGTTTTTTATGTGGTCTCTTTGACCTGTGAGGAAGACTTTGATAGTTGGCAGGGGGGCAGACCTGGGAGCACTGGAGCAGCACAAAATGAGGATGGGGGGTGGAGGGGTATGTGGAGGGCACATTCACCCACTCACTCACTCAGATGGGGAAGCTTGAGTCTCTACTGGGTGTCTGCTGAGGTTGACAGCCGTGTCACTTCCACAACATTTCAGCAGGGTGGGTAGCCAGGGAAAAATTTGAAGGGGCGGGACACACACACACACACACACACACACACACACACACACACACACACACACACACACACCAAAATCATAAATCTGAATTGAATGCATGCAACCGTATAGATGTGGAATGGCTGCTGGCAGAGATGGCTGCTATTAACTAACCTGTCCAGTACCAATTTGAATAGATGATCACATTCAATACAATAAATAATTTATTCAAATGATATTCTGCCTCATTTACATTGTGTTTTTTTTCTTATTAATTTTAATTAAAAGAAAATAAATCAAATCAAACTTAACAAAACCAAAATTCAATCTTAATCCAAAAGAAAGAGAGGTGAGCTCAGCAGTGAAGGAAGGAAGGAAGGAAGGAAGGAAGGAAGGAAGGAAGGAAGGAAGGGTATCCTATTACCTTGATATAGAAGATTATTCTACAGTCGTGGCCAAAGCTTTTGAGTATTAATTTTCACAAAGTTTGCAGCCTCCATTTTTATGATGGCAATTTGCATTTACTCCACAATGTTCTGACAAGGGATCAGATGAATTGTAAATCATTACTAAATCCCTCTTTGCCATGAAAAGAAACTTCATCCCAAAAAACCACTGCATGTCAGCCCTGCCACAAAAGGACCATCATTGCTTTGCACAAAGAGGGCTTCACAGGTGTAAGAGTTAAATTTGAACCCTGGTCCAATGTGCACCTGGCATGTGTCAGAGTCTCATACCCTTCTGAGCTTAGGCTTAAAAGCTGATGCTGTTATTTTATTATTCACTATGATAAATGTATTTCTTGTTATTTTATATAAACCATTAAGAGAATAATGTTATATTTATGGCATAACCTTACTTCTTTAATACTAAGTTTCCTGTTTTTGTACCCAGGTGGATCATAATATATATAGAGGCCATTGTTCTTTTCTTTTTGACCATGAGATACAGGATGCATGTGGTGAAATTCACACATCTCCTAAAATAAAAATAAAAATAATATATTTAAAATGTCATGTACATCCTAAGCAAACGGGACTATCTAAAGTATCAACATCTGGATGCCCCGTTAGCAACGGTGTCTAACCAATCATATTAAAAGTTTTCTGATTATGTAATGAATTCCTTTTGAAAGATAGATAGATAGATAGATAGATAGATAGATAGATAGATAGATAGATAGATAGATAGATAGATAGATAGATAGATAGATACTTTATTAATCCCAAGGGGAAATTCCCATACTCCAGCAGCAGCATACTGATAAAGAATAATATTAAATTAAAGAGTGATAACAATGCAGGTATAACAGACAATACCTTTGTATAATGTTAACGTTTACCCCCCCGGGTGGAATTGAAGAGTCACATAGTGTGGGGTCTCCTCAGTCTGTCAGTGGAGCAGGATGATGACAGCAGTCTGTCGCTGAAGCTGCTCCTCTGTCTGGAGATGATCCTGTTCAATGGATGCAGTGGATTCTCCATGACTGACAGGAGCCTGCTCAGCGCCCGTTGCTCTGCCACGGATGTCAAACTGCCCAGCTCCGTGCCTACAATAGAGCCTGCCTTCCTCACCAGTTTGTCCCTCTTCTTTATGCTGCCTCCTTAACAAACCACCGCGTAGAAGAGGGCGAGAAGTACTAGGGTGTTGTATCGTGTTAGCCATTATGAATGTTTACATCTTGCCTGAGTTTCCACGAAAGCTTGCATATTGTAATCTTTTTAGTTAGCCAATAAAAGTGGTCATTTTGCCTGACTTTTCACGTCTTTCCTAAGAAAAACAAGGAAAATGTTACCGCTCAAACGTTGATCTTTAATGGCTTGTCCGACTTAAAAGAGATTATAATTGATGTTTCATTTAAGAATCAACTTTGTCACAAATACAGTCATATGAAAAAGTTTGGGAAGCCCTCTTAATTCTTTGGATTTTTGTTTCTCATTGGCTGAGATTTCAAAGTAGCAACTTCCTTTTAATATCTGACATGCCTTGTGGACACAGTAGGATTTCAGCAGTGACATGAAGTTTATTGGACTAACAGAAAATATGAAATATGCATCATAACAAAATTAGACAGGTGCATAAATGTGGGCACCCAACAGAGATATGACATCAATACTTAGTTGAGCCTCCTTTTGCTCCTTTGAGCCTCTAGACGCTGTCCTCCTATAGCCTGTGATGAGTGTCTGGATTCTGGATGGAGGTATTTCTGAACATTCTTCATACAAAATCTCTCCAGTTCAGTTCAATTTGATGGACAGCCTGCTTCAAATCATCCCATAGATTTTCGATGATATTCAAGTCAGGGGACTGTGACGGCCATTCCAGAACATTGTACTACTCCGTCTGCATGAATGCCTTTGTAGATTTCAAACTGTGTTTTGGGTCATTGTCTTGTTGGAATATCCAACCCCTGCTTGTGTAACTTCAACTTTGTGACTGATGCTTGAACATTATCCTGAAGAATTGGTTGATATTGGGTTGAATTCCTCCGACCCTCAACTTTAACAAGGGCCCCAGTCCCTGAACTAGCCACACAGCCCCACAGCATGATGGCACCTCCACCAAATTTGACAGTAGGTAGCTGGTGTTTTTCTTGGAATGCGGTGTTCTTCTTCCGCCATGCAAAGTGCTTTTTGTTCTGACCAAATAACTCCATTTTTGTCTCATCAGTCCAAAGCACTTTTTTCCAAAATGACTCTGTCTTGTCTAAATGAGCATTGGCATACAACAAGCGACTCTGTTTGTGGCGTGAGTGCAGAAAGGGCTTCTTTCTCATCACCCTGCCATACAGATGTTCTGAATTGTAGAACGATGTACAGATACACCATCTGCAGCGAGATGTTCTTGCAGGTCTTTGGAGGTGATCTGTGGGTTGTCTGCATCCATTCTCACAATCCTGCCTGTTCATGTGCCGCTCCTGTATTTTTCTTGGCCTGCCAGACCTGCTGAGTTGGTTTAACAGCAACTGTGCCTGTGGCCTTCCATTTCCTGACTCCATTCCTCACAGTTGAAACTGACAGTTTAAACCTCTGAGATGGCTTTTTGTAGCCTTCCCCTAAACCAGGAGACTCAACAATCTTTGTTTTCAGATCTTTTGAGAGTTGCTTTGAGGATCCCATGCTGTCTGTCACTCTTCAGAGGAGAGTCAAAGGGAAGGAAGCACAACTTGCAATTGACCACCTTAAATACCTTTTACCACTCGTGACTGGACACTCCTGTCTATGAAGTTCAAGGCTTAACGAGCTCATCCAGCCAAGTAATCAGCATTGAGCAGTGACAGGCATTCAAATCAGCACAATGACAAGGGGACTCACATTTGTGCACAGCCAGTTTTTCACATTTGATTTCATTTCATACAACTAAATGCTGCGTCACTAAAAATCTTTGTTTGGAAAGCACCGCTGTGCTCAGATGTTCCTAGGAAGTGAAAGACATACCACTGTTATCTTTACTGTTGAAAGGAGAGTCAATGATTATGCAGGCTGAGAGGGGTTCACAAACTTTTTCATAAGACTGCATTTCTCCAAAAATTACTTAAGAGGGGGCAGCACGGTGGCGCAGTGTGTAGCGCTGCTGCCTCGCTTTTAGGAGACCCAGGTTCACTTCCCTGGTCATCCCTGCGTGGAGTTTGCATGTTCTCTCCGTGTCTACTTGGGTTTTCTCCGGGTACTCCGGTTTCCCCCCACAGTCCAAAGACATGCAGGTCAGGTGCATTGGCAGTTCTAAATTGTCCCTAGTGTGTGCTTGGTGTGCTTGTGTGTGCGTGCGTGCCCTGTGGTGGGCTGGCACCCTGCCTGGGGTTTCCTGCCTTGCACCCTGTGTTGGCTGGGATTGGCTCCAGCAGACCCCCATGACCCTGTAGTAAGGATATAGCAGGTTGGATAATGGATGGACGGATAGATTCAGACAAAAGGTGACATGAGATACAACTGAGGTAAAATGAGTCCAAATTGAGAATTTGCCTTGTTAGGTTTTGTGAGATCTCCTGCTGGTCTTGTTTTAATCTCTCTCAAGTCTCCATATCTTTTGATTCTTGTCGGACTGATGCCTTTGTACAAGGTGGCTTACAACATTTGAGATACGGTTGGTTACATTTCTTTTGCTTTTCCAGTGGGAGGACAAGCAGGTGAAATGACCTTCTCATAGCCATGTGGTGTCAGTAGTGGGATTTGAACGCGCAACCTGAGGATTTGAAGTCCAAAGTGTTAACCGCTATGCTTCACTGCCTGCCTTTCCTTCTAGAATGAGTGTGATCTAATTGGAGCACATCAATATAAATTAGAACAACTGATTGGATTATTCAGAAGCAAGAACTACAGTTTCATAATTATAATGAAGTGTTTTATTATCACAAACAGCGGCCCACACATTCCATCATATTGCTAAGCACACAATGCAAAAACTATGAAATTGCAAAATAAAATGTCAAGACACCGCTGAGCCCCTTGTGTGACTTTAGTGAAACTCAAGAGGAGACGCTTGTGAGACCACCGGGATGTTTTGTCTCAGAAGAAACATCTGAGGAGCAGGAGACAAAAGAACATTTTATTTGTTTCTGATTTCGTTGTTGTCTAGGATATCAAGGAGATCACTTCTTTGATTTTTCATTCCTATGGGTTACTACAAAGTGCATCATACAGACCAATCTCACTGCTGAATAATGATGTTAAGTTCCAACTAGTAGGACTGGCAAAGTACTTCCATCCTGGAATATCACAGGACCAAACCGGATTTATTAAAGGCAGACACTTAGCTGCTAATCTTCGATGTTTGTTTAATACAATATATTCATCCATTAAAGCTAACGTTGCATAAATTAATGGTTGTTGTATCTTGAATTCAAATGAGCATTAGATTACATTATTGCGCTCAATTGTAGATTCAATCATAAATGCTAAATAAGTAATAATGAGAGGGGAAACAACAGCAACGGTTTGGAGAAACAGGTGATGCTATTGTGATGGACGATATGCAGGGGCGGGCGTCCCAGCCGGGAAGGATGGGGGTTCCTTCAGCCCTATGACACTCCAAGAAACGGGGCAAGGAAAACTCTTTCTTGCCCAGAGCAAAGGCTGAGAGGAGGAATACACGGGCATCCCAGCTGGGTCAGATCCAGGACTGATACCCGGCTGGTAGACCCGTATAATGGAAGGACAATGGGGAAAACAATGGAGTCGGTACATTGCCTCCCCCAGAATGTTAGATGGCAGCGGTGCCCTGGATGCCCACAGGGCACTATGGGACTTGGAGTCCTTTGTCTAGGCCCTGTTGGGTACTGCCAGGGGATCCTGAGGAAACAGAGGAGCAATGTGGCAAGGGTTTCCGCCTAACCTTGAAGTGCTTTAAACAATACAATACAATACAATTTATTTTTGTACGGCCCAAAATCACACAAGAAGTGCCACAATGGGCTTTAACAGGCCCTGCCTCTTGACAGCCCCCCAGCCTTGACTCTCTAAGAAGACGAGGAAAAAAATCCCCAAAAAAAATGAGTAGGGAAAAAATAGAAGAAACATCAGGAAAGGCAGTTCAGAGAAAGACCCCTTTCCAGGTAGGTTGGGCGTGCAGTGGGTGTCAAAAAGAAAAGGGGGGTCAATACAATAAAATACAATACAATACACAGAACAGAACAAATACTCAATACGGTATAAAAATAAACATTTTAGAAGTACATAGCAGAATTTAACATAATATGATTTGAATTTGGATTTAAACAACATGGGAGGAAGAACAGAAGCACTTCCGGGTTAGCCAATACACAGTATCTCACCCCTCACATTTTTGTAAATATTTTATTCTGTCTTTTCATGGGACAACACTGAAGATATGACACTTTGACACAATGTGCAGTAGTCCGTGTACAGCTTGTATCACAGTGTCAATTTACTGTCCCCTCAAAATAACTCAACACACAGCCATTAATGTCTAAACCGCTGGTAACAAAAGTGAGTCCACCACTCAGTGACAAATGTCCAAACTGTGTCCAAAGTGTCAATATTTTGTGTGGCCGCCCAGCACTGCCTTAACTCTCTTGGGCATGGAGTTCACACGAGCTTCACAGGTTGCCACTGGACTCCTCTTCCTCTTCTACATGACAACATCACGGAGCTGGTGGATGTTAGAGACCTTGTGCTCCTCCACCTGCCCCACAGATGCTCAATAGGGTTTAGGTCTGGAGACATGCTTGGCCAGTCCAGCACCTTCACCCTCAGTGGTCGTCTCGGAGGTGTGTTTGGGGTCGTTATCATGTTGGCATACTGCTCTGCTTCAGTATGTCACAGTACATGTTGGCATTCATGGTTCCCTCAAAGAACTGTAGCTCCCCAGTGCCAGCAGCACTCATGCCGCCCCAAACCTTGACACTTCCACCACCATGCTCAACTGTAGGCAAGACACCCTTGTCTTTGTATTCCTCACCTGGTTGCCACCACACACGCTTGACATCATCTGAACCAAATAAGTTGATCTTGGTCTCATCAGACCACAGGACACGGTGGCTCCACTAATCCATGTCCTTAGTCTGCTTTCTAAGTCATTCAGTTTCTCTATTTCTGTTGATGGCCCACTTGTCAAATCTGAGCCTGTTGTCAGAAACTTTGGTGTTTTGTTGGATTCATCACTTAACTTTGAGCTACATATTAGGTCTCTTTCCAAAATTTCATTTTGCCATCTCCGTAATATTGCCCGTCTCCGTCCATTTCTGTCCTTGTCTGATGCTCACACTCTGGTTCATTGTTTCATAACGTCTCGTATTGATTAATGTAATTCCCTCTTCATTGGTCTCCCTGCAGAATCTACACAGAAGCTCCAGTATATTCAGAACAGCTTGTATCACAGTGTCAATTTGCTGTCCCCTCAAAATAACTCAACACACGGCCATTAATGTCTAAACCGCTGGCAACAAAAGTGAGTCCACCCCTAAGTGGAAAAGGTCCAAATTGTGCCCAAAGTGTCAATATTTTGTGTGGCCGCCCAGCACTGCCTTAACTCTCTTGGGCATGGAGTTCACACGAGCTTCACAGGTTGCCACTGGACTCCTCTTCCTCTCCTCCATGACGACATCACGGAGCTGGTGGATGTTACAGACCTACAGTATATTCAGAACTCCGCAGCCAGAGTCCTCACCCACACAAAGCGTTTTGCTCACGTCTCCCATGATCTCTCCCAGCTTCACTGCTGACCGGTTCCGTCAAGGATTAAATTCAAGATTCTGCTTCTCACCTTTAAAGCCCTCCATAACCTCGCCACTCTCTACCTCACTCAGCTCCTTACACTCCTTGTCGCTCTCTGAGGTCCTCACACAGTCATCTCCTTACTGTCCCACACACCAGACTCTCAGGTCCTTCCTCAACTCTGGAACTCTCTTCCTCAGTCTCTCCGAGTTTGCTCCTGTTTCTGCTCTTTTAAATCTCAACTGAAAACTTTCCTCTTCTACAAACTTTTGTCATCTGTGTAATTTTTTTTTTTTTTTTACTCTGTATGTAAAGCGACCTTGGGTTTGTGAAAGGCGCTCAATAAATGTATTATTGTTATTAATAATAATAATAATAATAATAATAATAATAATAATAATAATAATA
>JANRMT010062806.1:125073192-125086583 GCA_026402145.1 Polypterus bichir lapradei | reverse complement strand
AGAGATAGAATGAAAGGCACTATATAATAGATAGATAGATAGATAGATAGATAGATAGATAGATAGATAGATGTGAAAGGCACTATAAGATAGATAGATAGATAGATAGATAGATTGATCGATCGATCATTTTGGCAGATTACTTGGAGGAGGGCCGCCGCCCAAGGGGACACATGCAGTGGCTTCACAAAGTGCTGAGACCCCTTTACTTTCCGCTCATTTCTTTGTGTTGTAGATTTAATTTGAAATGGATACAATTGCCAGCGTTGTCCATCAATCTACAGTCAATATCCCATAATGACAAAGTGACAACAAGTTTTTCAGAAAGCTTTACAAATTTATTAGAATTCAAAACCTGACATCTCTCATTTACTGAAGCACTCAGACCCTTCGCTGTTGCCCTCCGCATTGTGCTCAGGTGCCTCCTGTTTGCTTGAGTTCTTCTTGAGATGTTTCTAGAACTTGACTGGAGCCCACCTGGGACAGACTGAATTGATTGGCCATTATTTAGAAAGGCACACGTGTCCCTGTGTGTAAGGAAGGTCTCACAATTCACACTGCATGTCAAGACAAAAACCAAGTCATGAAGTCCAAGGACCCCTTAAAGACCTCCACGCTCAACTTACTTAAGGAGATAAGAAATTTGTCAAACGAGAGGAGACCCTTCAGTCCATACATCAAGGCCATTTGTTTAGCTCATATCTAAACTATCCCACCATCCCATTTAGATTTTTCTTAGAGTTTCTCCAGGTTTCTGCTTCAGCTGTGTGTCTCTGTAGTTTCTTCCAGCGTCCCTCAACTCAAAGATGTGCTTCATGGCTTCAGTTTTACTTCGCCTCGAGTATGTGATTCACCCCTAAGCTGAACAGGCTTCAGGACAAGTCTCTGAGTGACCCTGAGTGGTCCAGTCAAAGCCCAAAGTTCTTAAACCTTGTAGAACATCTGTGGAGACCCCCTCAGATGACAGTTCACTGACACTTCCCATCCAGTCTGAAGAATCTGGAGAGGACCTACCTGGAATATGGGCTAAACTGTCCAAATGCAGGTGAGCAAAGCTTGTAGTGACTTCACCAAGAAAATTCAAAGCTGGAATAGCTGCCTCCTACAAAGCACTGAATGACGGGCGTGAATACATCTAGGAATGAGAGATTTCAGATTTTGATGTTTCTGAAGACATGTCACTTTGTCACGATGGGTTATTGAGTTTAGACTGAGGGGCAAAAATGGAAAATGTATCCATTAATAAATGAAATGTACAACACAAGAAAGCGTGCAGAAAGTGACTACTTGCTGAATCCTCAGTATCAGGACTTGGCCGACTGCAGTTTCACCTCATAATGACCCTGTTGTCTTTATTCCTGTTCACAGATCCGTTTGCAGCTCATGACTCCAACATGCCGAGGATGAGCTCATCTTGTCATTTGGGTCCCACTGGTGCCCGATTCTCCATGATTGGTTGGATTATGGAGGTGAGTGTTAATTCCTGAGCCGCGGTTGTTTGGGCTTTCAGGTAGACGGATTGACGTCAGGGGACTTCTGCATGGCATGGCTGATAATATGTGCAGCCCCCCTTGGGATCAATCACTCAGGGAGAGCAAAGCTTTTCAGAGCCTTGGAAACATTTGACTTGTAGCCTCAGGGACGCCATATTGCATCAGGTAGTCGGTACAAGAAAACTGGCTGCGCGTGTGAATTCAGCCTGGCACAAGTGTTCAGATTTTATACTTCACAGCTTCTCGGTCTCAGTGCCAGCCAAAGTGTGGAGTATGAATGTTCTTCCTGTGCCTCGTTTTTCTTGTTTTCGTCCAAATCTCAAAAACAATGCAGGTGAGGTGAGAGCTCACCAGTGTGTAATAAAGACTTGAGCAGACTTGTACTCCACGTGTCAAGGCGCTATATAACTTGACACTCAGTTAGTCTTCCTAATGGCTTCTGATCGTGTTGAGTCCACTACGACTCTTAAATCCATAAGGTGGACTTTTGATATTTTCAGACCTCCCATTGTGTATTCACACCTCACATTTTGACTTCCTGCATGTAATTCTTTACATTTACAGACATTAAACTGCCACAAATCTGCCCAAGCCCGTCTGCTGCCCAAGTCCCTCTGTGATGATTCAATGGATTCTCTGCCAGTCCACCCATCCTGGTATCATCTGCAGATTTAACCAGCTTGCTACTTATATTCCTATCCAAATAATCTTTAAATATAAAATATCAAGAGGGGGTCACCCCTCGACTTTCTCGTATACTCAGATACGGGGATGGATATTTGAGGAGTAAACCGCAAATCAAGGATTCTATTTTTATATTATGTACATTAAAGAACCATCAACAGCAAATCAAATCAAATGAATAATACAGTATATCGAACAATTATTAGAAAAGTAAAGTTGAACAACTGCGGTGGGCTGGCGCCCTGCCCAGGGTTTGTTTCCTGGTTCACCGACAAAAGCGCGATAGACATATGCGCCCTGACAAAACCGCGACGGACAAATGAGCGCCGACAAACCCGCTAAATGGTTTTCACGCGCCGACAAAATCGCCACGACAAAATCGCGAGAGAGGCCAAGAGAGTGGGACGCGTACGTGCGCATTATGTACACATTATGTGCTAGGTTATAACTGTTATAACTGCTGATGGCATGCAGCGAACAAATAACTCAGTCGAGGGTTGGCATAACGCGTCGTATACAAAGCGGAATTACCAGCAGTCAGGCAGCCAGCAAGTCTAAATACGCTCAACTATCAAGACGTCTTGCTGCAATTCTTCCTACATATGCAGGGCGTGATCTTAAGGACTATGTGCGTGCCGTGCTGATGGCATGCTGCGTCTCATAATATTGACTTCTAAAATAAACATTATTATACTGTATATGCTTTAAACTAGTAATTCATATTTAATGAAACTTTCGCGATTTTGTAGGCGCGATTTTGACACCGCGTTTTAATCGCCACTATTTTGTCGGCTCTCATATGTCTATCGCGCAAATGTCGGGTCACATGTTTCCTGCCTTGCGCCCTGTGTTGGCTGGGGTTGGCTCCAGCATGGATAGATGGATGGATAGATAAAGTTGAACAAACCAGACTCTGCAATTGCATGTATCAAAGGTAAAGTACCACTTCTCAGAGAGTCAAGGCTGGGGGGCTGTCAAGAGGCAGGGCCTGTTAAAGCCCATTGCGGCACTTCCTGTGTGATTGTGGGCTATACAAAAATAAACTGTATTGTATTATTGTATTGTACTTACGGTTAGTGGAAATAGCCCAAAAGTTAAGAGAAATCAATGTTTTGTACCTAATACTTGTATGCAAAATTTGGATGAGCAAAGTGAAAGCTTACTCGAGTTATCGTGTTTACACACACAGACGCTCAGACATAATTCCAAAAATGGTATTTTCGGACTCAGGGAGGTCTAAAACTTTGAGATTCATCAAATCTTGACATTGAATCTTTGGACGATTCCAATACTTTCCTTGTGCTTTGTATATGAGAAAATATAAAACTAACAGCAGCCCTAACACTGCCCCCTGCTGGTCACCCCTCTTAACATCAGCCAATTCTGACGAGGTTCCTCGCACCATCACCCTCTGCTTCATGTGTCTGAGCCAATTCTGCACTCATCTACACTTGGCACACTCTGAACTGCCACTTCTCTTAGTCTGATGCCCAACCCCTCATGTGGCACCTCATCAAATTCTTTCTGAAAGTCAACATAAATCATCTCATCTGCTCCTCTCTGGTTGTATCCTTTTGTTGCCTCCTCATAGAATTCCAGCCTGTTAGTAAACCACAACCTCCCTCCTCTGACTCTATGCTGACTGTTCCTAATATCTCCTGTCCTTGCCAGGTGTTGCTCAATCTTCTCCTTAATAATTCCTTCCATTAATTTTCCTGTGATGCATGTTAAGCTTTCCGGCCTCTAGATGCCCTGATCTGCCCGGTCACCCTTTTTATATAACGGGATGATATTTGCCATTTTCCTGTCCTTCAGAACTCCCCCAGTGTTGCATCAAGGGTTTCTATCTGCACTTGCTGGCCTCCTTAAGAACTCGAGGGTAAATATTTTCTGGTCCTGGTGACTTGTTTGATTTCAGCCTGTTTAATCCACATAGCTCTTCTCTCATGAGCTCCCATAAGACTGGCATGTCTGACATTACATACGAGAACAATTAGACGGTGCAAACATCAAAGTAGCAATGAACAAGAACAGAGGAAGTCGTGCCACTGCTATCTGTAAGAAGTGACCAGGCAGACAGACTAGAAAAGTTGGGTGAGGGCTACCACCCTGGAAGCCCCATTTAATTACAGTCGAATCTGGCTCTAATGAAACTCATAAATCATTCACATTTCTGGCTGCGCTTGTCCTCTGGAATAGTCAGTTTGACATTTGACGCCACCTTCCAGGAATGAGACAGCTTTATATTCTGGGGACCTGAAGAGGCGGGGTTTCTTGGGTAGTGGGCGGGGTCAGTTGTCCTGCTTGTGTGCTTTTACTTGGCTGTAGAGGACGGGAGTGAGACCAGCTATGTTATATGGGCTGGAGACGGTGGCACAGGAGACGGAGCTGGAGGTGGCAGAGTTAAAGATGCTAAGATTTGCATTGACGAGGATGGACAGGATTAGAAATGAGGACTAGAACGTGGTACCAGACAAGGATGCCCCCAGTCACCACTGCTATTTGCAATCGCCATTGAACCACTGGCAGTTCACTGTTGAAATGCTTATCAGATAAAGGGGATTATCAGAGAAGGACTTGAACAGAACATTTCTCTCTGTGCAGATGATATGGTCCTGTAGATATCAGACCCACAAAATATCGGGCCTGCAGTCCTAACAGCACTTACAGAATTTCAAAAGATCTCTGGTCTCAGAATTAATCTGAATAAAAGTGTGCTCTTCCCAGTGAATTCTCAAGCACACAATATTAGATTGGACACCTACCCTTTTATCATCGCAGATCAGTTTAAATACAAGTCAAGTCAAGTTGGGGAGCATGCACTGGTACAGTGCGTAGCCGCACCCACCACATGTCGAAACAGCTTGGGATCCCAGTTGGTAACCCCCCCAGGCAGACACCTGGTCCAGTCCCACCCTCCGGCAATGACCCTCTATCTGCCGCTGCCAGGTGTTACGTGGGTGACCCCTTGGCCTTGTCCAGCCACTCAGGTCCCCAACAATGAGGATCTTACGAGCCGGATCACCCTCGGGTAATGGCACCACATGGCCATAGTGCCGTAACTGACGCTCCCTCACAATGCAGGTCATGTGCCTCATTCGGGACTCCATGAGCAACACAAAGTCAAACCAACGGTACCCAAGGATTTTCTGGAGAGACACAGGAGTCCAGTCTTCGTCTCAGGTCAATGAACAGCGTCCATTACTCACAAACTCGGGGCACCAGGACTCTAAAGACTTGGACCTTCGTCCTTTTGCATAGACATGAATGTCACCGCTGAGGTAAGTAAACCTCATTACCCCCCATGTTCTCCCAATCCGTCTACTGACGTCATAGGAAGAGTCACCAAAGACACAAATGTCACCGCTGAGGTCAGTAAACCTCTCGATGAGGTCGACACTCTCTCCGCAAACTGACACACTGCTGATGGCCGTGCCCAAGAGGTCATTAAAGGCCTGGCTGTTGGTTTTCATCAGGACCCTTGCAAGCCCAGACACTCAGACTCCTCACTCAGTCTCTCGAGCGCCCCGATCAGAGCCTCCATTGACTCCACGAAGATCACAGCATCGTCAGCAAAGTCAAGATCCATGAATCTTTCTTCACCAACAGATGCCCCACAGCCGTTGGACCCCATGACCCTGCCCAAAACCCAGTCCATACAAGCATTGAACAGTGTAATCAACTGGGAAAAACACAGAGGGTCTGCCTCCACTCTGCACAGCACTCAGAGTCCCAGTGTACAGGCCGGCCATGATATCCAGCAACCTCGAGGGGATCCCGCGAACTCCCAGGATGTCCCACAGGGCAGCTCGATCAACTGAGTCGAATGTTTTACAAAAATCGACAAAGGCTGCCGATATTCGTGTTTGATCTCCATGAGAACCCTCAGTGCCAGGATGCGGTCGATGGCGGACTTCTTAGGCGTAAAACCAGACTGTTCCGGTCGCAGGTAGGTGAGCAAGTGATCACAGATCCTATTGAGTACAACCCTAGCGAGGACCTTACCCGGCACCGAGAGCAGTGTTATCCCCCATTTTCCAGTCAGATGGGATGATGCCAGTCTCCCAAATGGAAGCAAAGATTGCTTGCAATGCCAGGAGGACAGCCTTACCACCAGCCTGGAGAACTTCACCCCGGATACCACAGATCCCTGCAGCCTTTCTCCCCCTCAGCTGGTTCACCACCTGTGCCATCTCAATGAGATTGGGTGGTTCACAGCTAATTGGAAGGTCAGCCTCAAGAACCCGTGAGCCCAGAGATAGCCTATCCAATGTCTTAGCCGGAGGATCAGCTTTGAACAACTGCTCAGAGTAGCCAGCCCAGCGGGTCACAACTGCAGTGTCATCCGTAAGGACCGTTCCATCAGCCACCCTGACTGTGACTCTCCGAGGATCAGATTCAGACGTGCGTAATGCTTCGATTCCTCTGTAAGCAGGACGTGGGTCCCTAGACCACAGATGGTGTGTCACCTGCTCACAGATTCCTCTAACAAACGCCTCTTTATCTGCCCCCAGAGGCCTCGCAACCATCCTTCTCAGTTCCCGGTACAGACCAGAGTTGCCATGAAGCCGTGCGCTGCAACTCCTCTCAATGATATCCAGGGTGCCCTGTGAGATGAAACAACACTAGTAACACCAACACAACCCTCAGCAACCTTCAGGGTTTTGTCACAGAAGGTCTCCCACATCACATTAGGATCGGCAGTCCTACCCAAATCTGAAAGTTTCAATACGAAGGGTTAAACATCACAAGTAACCATAAAGCTCCTTATCAACAAAATTTCACCGTCTGTATGGAAAAAATGAAGCAAGACTCGCATAGATGGTCAACCCTTCATCTCACTGTAGCTGGAAGAATTAACGTTGTTAAGATGAATATCCTTCCTAAGCTTCTCTTTTTATTTCAAAACATTCCAATATACATTATGTCACACATGTGCGCATGGGAATCAGCTGAAGGGCCTAAACACTAGTAATTCTACGCCAGGCCAGGGGGTGGCGGAGTGTACTGACTATCTCTCTCTCAGTCCCTTGCAGACCTTTTCCGGGAAATCCCGCCTGTTGCCGGCCCCGAGGATGACGTCACTTCCGGGCACAAGGACACCACTCCCAGTTCCAGCATAGATAAAGTCATTTCCCTTCCAGCCCTTTAAAAGTGCCATCTTGCCTCAGTACAGGCAGTTCTGTTCTGGACTCTGAACTAAGCACATCGTGCTATTTGAAACCTACTTTTGCAGCCGATTCAATTATAAGGGTGGCTGCCCCAGACCTTTATGATGTCTCCGACTCATTCTTGTTACAATTAATAAATCATTTTTTAAGCAATTAGATTCAACCATAACCTCATTTATTTGGAACTTAAAACATCCACGTATCCAAAGAGCGACTCTACAAAGACCTAAGACAGAAGGTGGCATGGCTCTACCCAACTTTCAGTTTTTAATACTGGGCAGCGAACATACAAACTATAAAAACCTGGACACAAATAGATGAACATACACAGGCTTGGTGCGCAATAGAAGTAAAATCCTGCAGTACTTCTCTATATGCCCTGCTTTGTGTCCCAATAAATGCAAGTTATCGCCGATATACTAACAACCCAATTGTGCTTCACTCACTCAGAATATGAAACCAATGTAGGAAGCATTTTAAGATGGAGAATCTTTAATCGGTGGCACCTCTGCATGAGAACCACCTTTTTCAACCCTCGCAAACATATGCAGTTTTTAATATCTGGAAAACATTTGGGATTAAACTGCTTAGAGATCTTTATATAGACAACATATTTGCATCCTATTTAACATTCCAGCAACACATTTCTTTCACTATCTTCAAATTAGAAACTTTATTAAACAGAACCTGCCTGATCTTCCTCACCTCCCACCCTCCTCTATGCTGGAAAAAATATCGCTCAGTTTCAAGGACTCAGACGGCATTTCTGCAATATATAAATTATTTTACAGTCCCTCCTCCCTTTCAAAGATCCCAGAGGACAATGGGAAGAGGATCTCTCACTCAACATCTCAGAAAAGGAGTGGAAGGCAGCCATGCAGAGAATTCACTCGAGCTCCATATGCGCAGAGCGTACGATTATTCAACTCAAAATTATACATCGAGCACATTTGTCTTGCTTGAAATTGTCCAAAATGTTTCCAGGGCGAGATCCAACCTGCGAACGCTGCAATCGAGCTCCAGCCTCACTGGGTCACATGTTTTGGGCCGCGTGCACCAAATTAACATCATCCACCCATCCATCCATCATCCATTAGCTTGAAGGCTAGCATCATTTTTAGATCTCATCTCGGTTTCAGCTTAAAGGCAAGTGTGTCCAGATATGCCATTCAGATTCTTTAATGGAGGCGGCCACATGTGACTGACCCTGGTGACAAGCATTTTTTGGAATCAATTAATAATTAGAACAATTTTGATGAGAATGGGACATTCACCCAATACCATCCATCCATCCATTATCCAACCCGCTATATCCTAACTACAGGGTCACGGGGGTTTGCTGGAGCCAATCCCAGCCAACACAGGGTGCAAGGCAGGAAACAAACCCCGGGCAGGGTGCCAGCTCACCACAGGGCACGCACACCCATACACCAAGCACACATTAGGGACAATTTAGGATCACCAATGCACAGAACCTGCATGTCTTTGGACTGTGGGAGGAAACCCACGCAGACACAGGAAGAACATGCAAACTCCACGCAGGGAGGACCAAGGAAGTGAACCAAGACAGGTCTCCTAACTGCGAGGCAGCAGCTCTACCTACTGCGCCACCATGCCCGGTTGGCCGATTTGCGCAATATAAAATGAAATGCTTAGGTAAACGATATTACGCTTTTTTATACGTAAGGGGAAGGGGGGAGGGACAAAATATTAAAAAAATGACTGAAAAGCGGAACATCGCTCTTCTGCTTTGCAATGCATGAATCCTATGTCCTCACTGATGACTTAATAAAGACCGATTGATTGAACTAATCCTGTCTTCCTAGGAGGTTTACTTCCACATTTTGAACCGGGGCTTGCAATTGTTCGCCACAAACGAGAAATCCCCATTAATTGTGGGTTTCATAAACTTGTACCGATGAAGTGTCAGCCCTTTGTACACACTTACCGATAAAATGAGGTCCTCAGATCGCCCCAATGGGGTTGCACAAGGACTCTGGCGGAGACGCAACTTCTGAGATAGTGAAAGTCATTTCCATGAGCTTGTAGCCTGTAGAATATTCATTAGTGACCGTTGAGATGTGAGAGTGGAGGGCCAGCATGTCTGCCCGATTCTGTCTCCTCCCACCTGATCTGCCGTTCTACCAAGAACTTAACCCCATTTCTCCTGTCCACGTTTTCTGTATCCGTGGGGGTTTTTCAGGATCGTAACCCTCGCAGATAACAACTGCAAAGTATAGAATGGGTGAACAGCAGAGGGAGGAAGCCTGACGTCACCGCTCCGCAGCTTCCGCCTCTTGGGATCAGCCAGGAGACACAGCAGGAGTTTGTCACTCATCCACATGGTCCTGTGCACCACCGTGCCGCCCATAACATTTTGAACGTCTTTGTTTTTAATATTACCACAACAGTGTTTTTGTTACCATTGGGGAATCACTATTTTTGTTGCCCAGTTTGCTATGTGCCACCCTTGGTCATTCCTGGAAGTCGGAGGTAATTTTGTCACCAATGCAATGACATACAAAGCCACCATTGTGATTTACTCACTGCCCAACTTGGTGGACTTCTCCAAGACCTCCTTTTGGCTTCGACTTGAGTTTGGAGTCAGGCTGCCATTTGGAGGCCATCTCTATATAAGCCAGGGGTTTTTGCAATCCGCTCCCTTGTTTAGGCATTTGGTTATATTTTGCGACCTTGCATGAATATTTTTGACCTATTGAAGCCAAAACCCACTTGGCTTTGTGTAAACCGAAGCCAGCTTGTAAAGTACAAACTCAGCCTGCCCTAGGATGTACCTTTTCCAAGCAGGGTGATAAGGATTCTGGCCTACTCGCTGGTAGTATTTTTGGAGGCCTCACACCACTTTTGCCATTTTGTGTGCAGAACTTATACAGACTGTGCTGGCCGAAGTCTGTCTTTTGAGTTGGAGCTGGGCTGCCTGGGGTGAGGCCTGTTTTTGGGGTTCCAGTTCCAGATAATTTGCTTCGAGGCCTACACCCCTTTTTGTTGTGTTTTTACGGTGAACTTCATAACACTCAGATCTTCCAGACTGGCACAGAGATTTGTAACGGCAAGTCATTTGGTGGATTCTCTGTGTTTAGTTAGTTTTGATTTTGGACTGATTTGGAAGGCAAAGCCTCATTGTGGCATTTTTGAGTGGCACATATCAAAGCAATAGGGTGGTCCAGAGATGGCATTTAAATGGGCAGAAAAAGAAAAAAAAATCGAAAGAATTGGAGGACAGCATGGAGTTCACTGATAGAAAGATGAAAAGACCGCAGTCAGACATGAAGGACTGGAGGAGAGAGAGGAGCTGCTTTTGATAACTGGGAGTTGGGCAAGAAAGAGAACATGGGCACCAATGTCATTTGTCAGCAGCCATGCCACCTGCACTTTGGAACAGGTCAATCACTTAAAGCTAAGCTTGGTCAGGTTCAGACTGTTCTTGGATGGGAGACCATCTTGGAAAAGCTTGGGGTGCTGCTGGAAGAGGTGTTGGTGAGGCCAGTAGGGGGCGCTTACCCTGTGGTCTGTGTGTGGCTCCCAATGCCCCCAGTGCAGTGACAGGGGCACACTGTGCTATCAATATGGTTCCATTTTCTGGATGATATTTAAAATCAAGGTCCCAAGATTAAAGATCCCTGGGTATCTTCCATAAAGAGTAGGGTGTTTCCTGAGGGTGCCCACCATGGCGTCATCCAATCAAACCCCTGTCTCTAACTGGCTATCTTTTTCACCCGCTAATAGCTAATGTGTGGCCAGCATACTGGCACAAGAATGGCCCCCATCACATCATCCAGGTGAATGCTCCTACATATTGGCGGTGGCTGAAGTGGCTCCACGCTCCCTATGTAAAGTGCTTGGAGTGGTGAGAATGTAAAAAAGTATTATTGTAATTATTAAAACTAAACCAGACAGGAGCTGCTGCTGCTGAGGGATGTTCTTCTCCATCCCTTTGAGTCGGCTCTCATTTATTTAATATTTCATCTGACAGTAAAGAAACATTCGCCAAGACCCAAAATTAGACTTTAGTGGGTTTAGCAACGCAGGGAGGGATGAGCAGACATTTGGAGACATTTGGGCGCTGTGGCATTGATCCAGGTATGGAGAGACACCAAGCGGGCACTCTCTTTGTTCTAAGATGTTGAGGTCAGACGTGGCACGGCGTTCATAGCCCACTGCTAATTCACTGCACCTGCCCTGCCTGAGCTCCAAATGAGAAAGCGAACATCACAGACGGGAGTCCAAATGTAAAGGGCAAACAGCAAGAAGTAGGCCAGCCAGTCCGTAAAAGGCGAGGTGGATAAAGAAAAAATCCAAAACGGGAAAGGCAGCACGGCCATACATTTTTTATCATCCATCAATTTTTAATCACAGGCAAGGATTGGCTGAGTGAACTTCAGAGGACGGGTGGCCTGCAATCTCGGCGATAGGATGTGGAGCAGGAGAAAGGTGGGGGAGGAGATGCAAATGTGTGGCACACTTAAAAATGGAGGGGCAAGCACAAGAAGAAATGGAAAGGCGTTCTCTGTCTGTAAGCAGGTCAATATGATAGGCACTATATGATAGACGGACGTGAATGGTGAAACATAACAGATAGAGAGATAACAGTGATAAACATTATTTATAATGCGCCTCTGAGAGCCCCAGAAAAGTTACAAATGCAACGATATATACGACAAAGTGGGCACTGCCCATTTCGCTAGGCTTTTAGTGACACACAATGTCTGTTAAGACAGAACACATGCCACCCACACTTGCCTTCCTGAGTGAACACTGAAGCAAATGGCACTTTGGTCAGCTCTGTACCTCCTCTGAGAATAAAAGTGGAAATCACAGTTGAGGTGGCATCTCTGCAAAGACTCCTTCAGAGAAAAGGGTGCCCAGATGGGCATTCATCTACACTCTGGCTCGTGGTGACACTAGTGGAGTGCACTAGGGGACACCATAGGAGGGTTGACACTGAAGTGACTGTTCTGGACAGGTCCATTTTTTGTGAGCTCCAATCAGGTCGTCCCTTTTATAAGCAACAAAACAACAGAAAAGAAAAACGCTTTGACGTATGGAACACCAACTGGGCCGTCCCTTTTATTCATCGCGAGACGAAATGAACAAAAAAATAAAAACAAAGAAAAAACGCGCCAATGCGCTGCTCCCCGGTCAGGGGTTCCTCCCATAGACATACAGTGCATTCGGAAAGTATTCACAGCGCATCACTTTCTCCACATTTTGTTATGTTACAGTCTTATTCCAAAATGGATTAAATTCATTTTTTTCCTCAGGATTCTACACACAACACCCCATAATGACAACGTGAAAAATGTTTACTTGAGATTTTTGCAAATTTATTCAAAATAAAAAAACTGACAAATCCCATGTACATAATAAGTATTCACAGCCTTTGCTCAATACTTTGTCAATACACCTTTGGCAGCAATTCCAGTCTCAAGTCTTTTTGAATATGACGCCACAAGCTTGGCACACCTATCCTTGGCCAGTTTCGCCCATTGCTCTTTGCAGCACCTCTCAAGCTCCATTAGGTTGGATGGGAAGCGTCGGTGCACAGCCATTTTAAGATCTCTCCAGAGATGTTCAATCGGATTCAAGTCTGGGCTCTGGCTGGGCCACTCAAGGACATTCACAGAGTTGTCCTGAAGCCACTCCTTTGATATCTTGGCTGTGTGCTTAGGGTCGTCGTCCTGCTGAAAGATGAACCGTCGCCCCAGTCTGATGTCAAGAGCGCTCTGGAGCAGGTTTTCATCCAGGATGTCTCTGTCCATTGCTGCAGTCATCTTTCCCTTTATCCTGACTAGTCTCCCAGTTCCTGCCCCCCACAGCATGATGCTGCTACCACCATGCTTCACTGTAGGGATGCTATTGGCCTGGTGATGAGCGGTGCCTGGTTTCCTCCAAAAGTGACGCCTGGCATTCACACCAAAGAGTTCAATCTTTGTCTCATCAGACCAGAGAATTTTGTTTCTCATGGTCTGAGAGTCCTTCAGGTGCCTTTTGGCAAACTCCAGGCGGGCTGCCATGTGCCTTT
>JANRMT010062806.1:125046639-125057325 GCA_026402145.1 Polypterus bichir lapradei | reverse complement strand
TATCTATCTATCTATCTAACTTTAGGCTGATTCCCAAGCTACCTTTTTTGTCCAAACTCTTAGAAAAAGTAATCTATCCCCAACTGCAGTGAAAAAAAGTATAACCTCCATTCAACTTAAAATAATGAAGGTAATAATTCACGCTTAATATTTTCAATCTGAACCAATATAATTCTTTTTATTTTATTGAACTCACGATTTTTATGTTGAGGCAAATCATTTAGAGTGATTGGGTGTAATTCACTTTTTTTATACTGAAGTAAATCTATTTTTAAGTTGTTACAATTTAAAATGGTTTATTGGTCGTAACCTGTTTTTATGCTATTAGAAATATGAACATAACACATTCCAATGCTGAACTTTTTACATTTATTTAAAAATCTAGTGCAAATACACAAGCATTTTGCAGTCTAAATCTTTAATATAAAACAAAAAATTATTAAACGTTTCTACAGCTTTCTTGAAAGTATGTTTTATTACGAGTTCTTATACTTAAAAGTAACAGTTGAGAAACAGGGTTACTCACCAGAAATCCTCCTTTATAAAAGTCTGCTGCTGTAAATGACCAGACCTGGATAGCCACGTCCACTCCACTCAGGAAAGTGATCTTCTTTATTGGCAGTTGGAAAGCCATCATGCTGGAAAGTTCGACCAGAAGAAAATACAGGGTGGGCTATTTATATGGATACACCTTAATAAAATGAGAATGGTTGGTGATATTAACTTCCTGTTTGTGGCACATTAGTATATGTGAGGGGGGAAACTTTTCAAGATGGGTGGTGACCATGGTGGCCATTTTGAAGTCGGCCATTTTGGATCCAACTTTTGTTTTTTCAATAGGAAGAGGGTCATGTGACACATCAAACTTATTGGGAATTTCACAAGAAAAACAATGGTGTGCTTGGTTTTAACGTAACTTTATTCTTTCATGAGTTATTTACAAGTTTCTGACCACTTATGTATGGTGTTCGTGTCAATACCCCGTATGTATGGTGTTTGGGTCAATACCCCATATTTATGGTGTTCACGTCATCAATACCCAGTATGTATGGTGTTCATGTCAATACCCCGTATGTATGGTGTTCATGTCAATACCCCGTATGTATGGTGTTTGCATCAATATCCCGTATGAATGGTGTTGGTGTCAATACCCCATATGTATAGTGTTCAGGTCAATACCCCGTATGTATGGTGTTGGCGTCAATACCTCGTATGTATGGTGTTCACATCAATACCCAGTATGTATGGTGTTCGTGTCAATACCCCGTATGTATGGTGTTCAGGTCAATACCCCGTATGTATGGTGTTGGCGTCAATACCCCATATGTATGGTGTTCGGGTCAATACCCCTCATGTATGGTGTTGGCATCAATACCCCGTATGTATGGTGTTCTCATCAATACCTCGACTCAATACAATTTAGAACCATGCAATGGGACCCTGCCTCTGTAGTTAGAACATCACGTGGCAAATGCGGACGCAGTATTGCATGATTGGCTAAGAATGTTCGAACGATTCAGTGACTCCACTGGATGGCCGAGTATAGTAAGTCGGCGTTGGTTCGAGCAGATAACAGTAAGTTCGGTTAGTTTCTGGAACGTTGGTTTGGTGGGGTGTACTTTCCAGGACTAACATCGTCGACTGACTTAAACCCTTCGACAGCTCCAGAACCGTAAGTAATTTAGAACGTATCGCCATTTGCTTGGTACGTCGAAATCTATCTTTGGGCAGTTCGGCTTTGGCATCCGTCCTTCTGACATCTATTGGTAAACTGAGTAATGACGGCTGGGTATTAACAATGGTCACTGTTTAAATTTTAGCCGATCTCAGATCTAAAATGACCACACCAACATAATTACTACTCCGACTCTGATTAGAGTCGTAAAATATGGTTTGTTTTGAAAATTTGTTTGCCGGTCAAAAAATCAAATGAAGTGCACCGAAGAGCTGAGTTCACGTCTCACTGCTCCGTTTAAACAGGAAGCTCTTCATTACATCGGCCGAAGAGGTCACAAATCAGTGCCATGATGACAAAATCATTTCAAGGACTTAAAAAAACAAAGAATTCTTTGCAGAGAAAGTATGGATTTCACAAACGTAGAATTTGTAGCCCGATTCGAGTCGCAGTAAATAAATAAATAAATAAATAAATAAATAAATAAATAAATAAATAAATTCTGTCTAAATCATCTGATGCAATTCATTCAGAGGGGACACCGCTATTACTGCTGCGCCCCCAAAGGACCCTTGTTAATGAACCAAATGAATTCACCTAAATGGGCAAACCAGAAGAACCAAATCTGTAAAAGGGAACCAAAATGCCCATCACTGTAACTCGTAGTGCAAATGCCGCCATATTTACATCGCTATTAATTCATTGGCGTGATGATTGAGGTCATTTGATCTTCGAAATGTAGAAGGAAATTTTTTTATTAGAATAAGAGAATAGCAAATTAACATATAGAGCCATAAAAAGTAATTAAAAGCTTCTAAAACATTAGATTAAGCATAAATTAGAATATTAAAGCAAATACGATGGGGCTAGCAAATAGTTAACTTAAAATCAGTTATATTGCATTATTTTATAGGCTTACATTAAAATTTCCAAAGTAAAGAAAAGAATAGCTAATTGATACAGCGAAACCAGTTTTGGACAGGATAAGAGTTTGAGAACACCTGTGATTCAAGGCTAGGAAGAGATAACATAGAGAAGAGGCCTCTAAGAGCAGCTGGATTGATGAATCAGCAGAAAAGCTTTTACTATAGGCAGGGTCACGCTGACCTAATGCATGAAGAGAAAATCTTAGTAAATGCAGGCATTAGCAAAAGTATTATAAGAATATATTAGCAATTAACTTTAGTGTAGAAATTAAGACAAATCAAGCATGCCAAGCAATGATCAAATGAAAGCACATACTATACTTCTTTTTAATTAAAGCTTAAGCTTCAGGTCACTATAGTAAAAAGTTTGGAAAGCCTAAGAGAGGAAAACCCATATATGGATTAGTAGCCTTGGCCAGTTAGAAAAAATGGGAACAGAATAGAAAGAGAACACATTCCACTAGCAGACCAGTCTAAAGAGATGATAAGGGTTCCCACGGAAACTCAAGATTTGGTCGAATGGGAGTAAGAGGGAGTCAGCGGAGGTAAGCAAACCAGCTCATTAGAGCAAGGTCAGAAAAGATAGGAAATTACATCAGGAAAGCCCAAAGATGGAAAGAGGAAGCCATCCACCCAGTCTTAGACCAATCAGAATAAGCCAAACAGACACCAAGAGGAACAATGGACAGTTGAACCAGATGCAGAGTCAGCTTAATGAATGAGCCAAAATGATAAGAAATTGTTATAAAAGCTTCAATGGCTGAAATGATCGTCGCTCAATCTAATTTGGCCGTATTGGGTTGAGTCCTTGTTATATTTTGTGGTTGATTTATTGCAATAAAGCCTTAAAACTCTGTCTGTCTATCTCGAGTCCTAATAGCCTTTATTTTTAGGTAAAAAGCCTTCTGATGATGAATTTTTCGCCACGACAGAAACAGCATTGAGTAAGTGCAGGAGATGAAAATCGACTTTTCAATTTCATGGCAACATGTGAAGCTAACAGCTGAAATGGGTTCCCCATACGTGAAAACCTCAGAATATGCAGAAAAATCCATTACTACCGAAACAGCGCGCATGTCAGGTGCAAATCAGGCAGGGGACGCCGAGCCACCTCAGATGTTATGTGAGATGTTGCGCCTGCCCTTTAAGACATGTGTGACATTTCCATATTGTACTGTTTGTTTAGAAACATATGCATAATATGAGCAATGAAATTCGAGTCCAGTCAGTAACCGTAATGTAATTACAAGGATGTAATGAGTAACGCAGTTCACTACTGGGAAATGTAATTAGATTACAACGACGTGTTACCCCCCCAACTCTGGTTCAGGTGAATCATGAAATCAATGGAAATCAATTAAATGCCCAGCTTTGTGTTCATTATTTATTTTGCTTTGTGTGACGAGTCTCATTTGGCGATACGCACATCACCGAGGCTCCCTTGGCGCGGCGCAGATCACTTTTCTGATTTTCGGGTGCCTTGCCTTCTGGCCTCGTATTCATCAGCTTCAGTCCCGTTAGGCTCGAGAGGCATTTCTTATTCATGACAGAGCATTGCTTACTCATAGAAGCCTGGATGAGTGATTCGCAGCTAAAAGGCCCCCCCCCCCCCTTTTTTTTTTTCCCTCCTTTAGGCGCATTAGGAATCGAGTCCTTCCTGTCTTGTCAGGCTCCGCTAAACAGGCAGGCAGGCCAAGTGTTGCTGTTGTCAGTCGCTGGCAGGCAATCTGGCAAGCCTGAAATAAATTGAGTGTAATTGAGCTGCTGACATGAATATGCTTATTTTATGCAAATTGCAAGCTGGGTCTCTCTGTAGCCCCGCCCACTCCTTGTCCTACTTTATTGTTAATTGCCTCTTTACTTTTGTTTTTTTTATTTTCCTCCTATAAATAGGCCTTCAGTTAAGCAGCTGGATAAATGCAGCAATACCCTTGAAATGTGTCCTGTCTGGCATAAAGATGCCCATGGATGGTACCAGCGACAAATATATGATGGCTGGTTCTTATAATGCGGCCCCGTTATGACTTTTATTGCAACATCCCAAAATTGAACTGATGATTGATGCCTTGTCAAACTGTAAAAGTAAAAGAGTTTTTATTAAAGCAACGTCCACCACAGCAGCCCTCCAAAGAAAAGCCCTTTTATCTGTTGATTAAGCTCAGCTATGATTGAGAAAGGAAAACGGGAGGATGCCAAACGAGATCGGAGTGAACTCGAGTAAAGAGAGGGTGAGATGGAGACGGGATCAAATGAAATCAAAGAAGGGAGAACAGGCAGGGGGATTTCTGGGAGAAATTGAGAGGTTAAGAGGGGAGGGCAGCCTGAAAGTGGCAATAAATAATAACAGCATGGTGATGGAGGGAAATGTGAATTAGGGGCAGCACGATCAACAAAATAAAGATGGAGCTTCAAGGAAGTGGCGTTATAAAATAACAACATACAGTAACATATGGAATCTCATACTAATAAAAGACTCGTCACTAATTCTCCAACTTCCCGTGTAGGTAGAAGGCTGACATTTGGCAGGCTCATTCCTTACAGCTTACTTACAAAAGTTAGGCAGGTTTCATTTCAAAATTCTACGCGTAACAGTCATAACTGGAACCCACTTACGTACATATATACGGCCATAGCCTGCAGCTCGGTCGCCGTGTGAGGCGGAGTTGCATCCCTCATCCTCACGGCTCCCACGTAGTTGAGTGCCTGCCCATATAAGGCCGTCCGTCAGCAGCAATCCAATAGACACGCTGCCGCGAAATATTCACGGGTGAAGGACTGTACTTATGCAAACGAAGATGAGATGGTCAGGGATAGACTAGTGTTTGGCACAAACTCAGCAAAAGTGCGAGAGAAACTTTTAAGTGCCGGGTCTGAGCTAACATTAAATAAAGCCGTGGACATCGCAAGATCGCACGAGATAGCACAAGCGCGGCTGAGAACCTTCGATGCATGTACTCCGAGCGGCTCACGTGAACTGACTTTGCAGGAGTGGGAAAGGTAAACCCGTGCATGCAGTGTGTGATGTCTCAGATAAAGAGGAAGACGAGCTGCTTATTGATGCAGTAGGACAGGAACAGCCCTCTGACGCTGAACAAGCCTATCAATAGGAAAGCAAGGTGTAAAGCTTAAGTTTAAATTACGTTCATAGACGCACTGCCGCTAAATATTCACAGGCAAATCCACAACTTAATACCGGGAATGCCTGTTAAACATCTTAGATTCACGAGTACCGATTTGGGTAGTGAACACTTCAATGAATGAAACCTGTTATCTTTACAACGGTTGACAACGAAGATGAGATGGTCAAGGATAGACTAGACAAACACGGAATGTAACTTGAACACAACACGTCCTCCAAATACGAACCAGATTGAAAGAAATAATGATAATCAAATCCTTGATGACAGCAACACTCATAACAGTGACAAAACAATTACATTGACAATCAGGTTACGATATTTTTAAAATGTTTCCTTTTCTTTTTCATAATTTTTTTAACACATTACTTCTCAGCTGCGAAGCGCGGGTATTTTGCTAGTCATATTATAAAACGATAGATCAAATGATATTATATTATGTCATATCATGTGTGACACTAGAGGGCGCTGTCGCTCCCCTAACCCAACAGATAAACGTCCCGGACACCAGGTAAAAGTAAAATCCATCCATCATCCAATCCGCTATATCCTAACTACAGGGTCACGGGGTCTGCTGGAGCCAATCCCAGCCAACACAGGGCACAAGGCAGGAAACAAACCCTGGGCAGGGTGCCAGCCCACCGCAGGGCGCGCACACACACACACCAAGCACAAACTAGGGACTTATTTAGGATCACCAATGCACCTAACCTGCATGTCTTTGGACTGTGGGAGGAAACCCACGCAGACATGGGGAGAGCATGCAAATTTCACGCAAGGAGGACCCAGGAAGCGTACCCAGGTCACCTAACAGCGAGGCAGCAGCACTACCCACTGCGCCACCATGCTGCCCAACAAGTAATATAATATATACAATAATTATTCTCTACTCCACACCTCCCAGCAAGCTCTATCAACTCCCTCCCAAATCCGGCTTGCTTGCTGGGTCTCCACCAGTTTTTTTATATAGACCTTGACCAGGAAGTGCTTCTGTCCTCCCGTCCACGTGACTCGTCAGCACTTCCAAGTCCAATGGAGAATTGTCTTTTTCTTTAGCCTGGAAGTATTTTGGGGCTTCCATCCCTGTGACTTGGGAGTACTCCCGGGCTATACGGGAAATAGAAATCTCCGTGTCTCCCTGCAGCGTCACCTGGCGGCACCCATGGTACCCAGCAGGGCTGTAAAGCTGAACTCCATATCCCATGGTGCCCTGCGCAAATCCAGGGTACCGCCATGCTGCTGGTAAATCACCATCTAGCATGCTGGAGGAGGCAGTGTCCCAAAGTAGCTGCCTTCCCCCATCTGTCCATTTTTTGGACTGAGCTGCCGGCCGTCTATCACACATGTCATGTCATAACAACACATTACATAATTTATAGGACGTTGATGTAACAAAATATATATCCACACTAGGCTGACCCGCCTTTTAAGGTGACCGACTTTTAAGTTGACCACTTCTTAAGGCAATTCAATATGTAGATCAATTTGATATTTTATACAAACTCATTAATTTGGTTATATTGCATTTGAGCGGTATTACTTTAATACTCGCAGTTTCTGTTAATTTTGTGATGAAATTTAAACTTTTTTTCTATATTGAGGTCGCCCTTTTGAACCCCCCTGATATTTACTACGCGGTGAGGCATTTGTACTCCATCAACATTAATTATTTCCAGAGACATAATTTTGTCTATTTTTCCAGCGCATCGCACACAAAAGCAAGGGAACGATGGGAGCAGCAGAACTCTGCTCACATCATGTCGCTTCGTACCGCAAGCTGCAAGTAGTAAGTCTGTGATAAGCGGAATACCGCTACGCTTTCCACTCACGGGACGGAAGGACAATCCCGACCGCTTTTATATAGTAAGAAAGAAGAAGAAGATATCGCACAGTCTGGAATAGTAAATCATCTTTTACCTGGAAAAACGAAACTACAAATCCCATCGTGCATTGCAAAATGGACGTGTGTGTGAAACTCCGCGCCTGCGTAGCACTCACGGGACGGAAGGACAATCCCGACAGCTTTTATATAGAAGGATATCATATCCTATTGTATTGTATTGTAGTGTAGCATAATGTAAAATAACATAACAAAACACATAGCACCACATTAAATTTCATCACATAAAACAATATATAGCACTATTATACATGTATAACAATAACATTCAACAACAACAACAATATTTATTTATATAGCACATTTTCATACAAAAATGTAGCTCAAAGTGCTTTACATAATGAAGAAAAGAAAAAAAAAGACATAGTAAGAAAATAAAATAAGTCAACAATAATTAACATAGAATAAGAGTAAGGTCCAATGGCCAGGGAGGACAGAAAAAACAAAAACAAAAAAACTCCAGACAGAGAAAAAAATAAAATATGCAGGGGGTCCAGACCACGAGACCGCCCAGTCCCCTCTGGGCCTTCTACCTCACTTAAATGAAACAGTCCTCTGTTCATATATATGATTATGATATCATATCATAATATAACATAATGTAAAGCACTATAGCAAAACATAATACCATACAGTCATATGAAAAAATCTGGAAAGCCCTCTTAATTCTTTGGATTTTTGTTTCTTATTGGCTGAGCTTTCCAAGTAGCAACTTCCTTTTAATATACGACATGCCTTATGGACACAGTAGGATTTCAGCAGTGACATTAAGTTTATTGGACTAACAGAAAATATGCAATATGCATCATAACAAAATTAGACAGGGGCATAAATGTGGGCACCCAACAGAGATATGACATCAATACTTAGTTGAGCCTCCTTCTGCTCCTTTGAGCCTCTCGACGCTGTCCTCCTATAGCCTGTGATGAGGGTCTGGATTCTGGATGGAGGTATTTCTGACCATTCTTCATACAAAATCTCTCCATCCATCCATCCATTATCCAACCCGCTATATCCTAACTACAGTTCAGTTCAATTTGATGGATTTGCTTCAAATCACCCCATAGATTTTCGATGATATTCAAGTCAGCGGACTGTGACGGCCATTCCAGAACATTGTACTTCTCCCTCTGCGTGAATGCCTTTGTGTTTTGGGTCATTGTCTTGTTGGAATATCCAAGCCCTGCTTAAGTAACTTCAACTTTGTGACTGATGCTTGAACATTATCCTGAAGAATTTGTTGATATTGGGTTGAATTTATCCAACCCTCGACTTTAACAAGGGCCCCAGTCCCTGAACTAGCCACACAGCCCCACGGCATGATGGCACCTCCACCACATTTGACAGGAGGTAGCAGGTGTTTTTCTTGGACTGTGGTGTTCTTCTTCCGTCATGCAAAGCGCTTTTTTTTTTATGACCAAATAACTCAATGTTTGTCTCATCAGTCCAAAGCACTTTGTTCCCATATGAATCTGGCTTGTCTAAATGAGCATTGGCATACAACAAGCAACTGACTCTGTTTGTGGCGTGATTGCAGAAAGGGCTTTTTTCTCATCACCCTGCCATACAGATGTTCTTTGCGCAAATTGCGCTGAACTGTAGAACGATGTACAGATACACCATCTGCAGCGAGATGTTCTTGCAGGTCTTTGGAGGTGATCTGTGGGTTGTCTGTCACTATTCTCACAATCCTCTTCATATGCCGCTCCTGTATTTTTCTTGGCCTGCCAGACCTGCTGAGTTGGTTTAACAGCAACTGTGCCTGTGGCCTTCCATTTCCTGATTCCATTCCTTACAGTTGAAACTGACAGTTTAAACCTCTGAGATGGCTTTTTGTAGCCTTCCCCTAAACCAGGAGACTCAACAATCTTTGTTTTCAGATGTTTGGAGAGTTGCTTTGAGGATCCCATGCTGTCTGTCACTCTTCAGAGGAGAGTCAAAGGGAAGGAAGCACAACTTGCAACTGACCACCTTAAATACCTTTTACCACTCATGATTGGACACTCCTGTCTATGAAGTTCAAGGCTTAACGAGCTCATCCAGCCAAGTACAGTGGAACCTCAGTTTGCGAGTAACTTGGTTTAAGAGTGTTTTGCAAGACGAGCAAAAATTTTTAATAAATTTTGACTTGATAAATGAGCGATGTCTTGCAATACGAGTAGTATGGATACACTTTGTCTGCTGAGCGTCATGTGATCACAACTGAGCTGATGGTTCTTCTCTCTCTCTCCTTATCTCGCTCGCTCTCCCAGTGCATCTCTCTCTCTCTCCTTATCTCGCTCACACAGCGCGTCTCTCTCTCTCTCCTTATCTCGCTCGCTCGCTCGCCCAGTGCGTCTCTCTCTCTCTGGCAATCGTCACCTATTCTTCGTCTGAGTCTGTGTGCCTCACTCATATAGTCAACATCTGTTTACTACAGCATTGTGACTGTGTGTGTGCGCTGTGAAGTGTGAGTCCCCATCTTGTTCCCCAAAACAAGAAGCTGAGTCTCAGTACTTTAACACCAGCTTTAAACAGCAACAGCGCTGTTATTTATTGTACCGGGATCTTTATAATGTTCCTTGTATGACCCATTGACGACAGGCGCTTATAGCATGTCTGCGATGTTTTTGGATGCGCTTATACGGCGAACTGCTACAGCGCTGGGAGACTGTGATTGCTTTGGGACGCTCTTCCACGTGTTGTCCCGTTGGGTGGAATCCCACATGAGTTTAGAAACTCACACTAGCCATGATTCTTTTTAAAGGTAAAGTGCAGGTTAATTTGTATTATGTATTTTACTTTATATTTTGTATTAATCATTTTTATATGAATAGTTTTGGGTTGTGGAACGAATCATCTGAGTTTCCATTATTTCTTATGGGGAAATTCGCTTTGATATACGAGTGCTTTGGATTGCAAGCACGTTTCCGGAACGAATTATGCTCACAAACCGAGGTTCCACTGTAATCAGCTTTGAGCAGTGACAGGCATTCAAATCAGCAAAATGACAAGGGGACCCACATTTGTGCACAGCCAGTTTTTCACATTTGATTTAATTTCATACAA
>JANRMT010062806.1:125006003-125040046 GCA_026402145.1 Polypterus bichir lapradei | reverse complement strand
CTGTTTCATTTATGTGAGGTAGAATGCTCAGAGGGGACTGGGTGGTCCAGTGGCCTGGAACCCCTGCAGATTTTATTTTTTTTCTCCAGCCGTCTGGAGTTTTTTTTTTTTGTTTTTTCTGTCCACCCTGGCCATCGGACCTTAATTTTTTTCTATGTTAACTAATGTTGTCTTATTTTAATTTCTTATTTTGTCTTTTATTTTTCTTTTCTTCATTATGTAAAGCACTTTGAGCTACTTCTTGTATGAAAATGTGCTGTATAAATAAATGTTGTTGTTGTTGTTCTGCTAATTACATTATGCAAGTTGAAGATGATTATAAATGTGGGAATAAAAGACGAAACTAAACCGGACACGATAAATTGTAAAAACAAGTTTTAAACTTATAGACACGAGACTGGTTGTCCAGGATAAAGTGAAACGGCACCCGGGTGGACAACATAGATTAATTAGATGCTGTATGAAGTCCAAAACCTGCCTTAAAAGTAAATGCCGTGTTGGGGAACACTGTTATTAAATAAATTACATTGTTAACTATTAGAAATAATGCTTTGTAAAAGCTATAAAGATCTGCGCGTTATTAAAAGTTGATGCATGTATTTACCTTATTGTCTGATGAGTCACGCATCCAGCGGGTCTGCCAGTCAGTTACCTAAAGAAGACAGTATAAAAAGACTTGGACGGCAGCCAAACACTTCGAAGCTGACGGACGGATGGAAGATTACGTCATTCGTCCTGAAAATCCTTTCAGCGCAGCGACAAAAATGACAAACTTTACACAAAGTGTTGTCATGGCTTCCTCGTCTGTAATGCCACGTAAATCGTTATTAAAGAAAGCTAAGTTATTTTCCCTTATGTGATTTTTACCGCCATATTACTATGGGAGGGATGTTGCCCTTTTTTACATTATACCTATATAGGTTTCGAGTTACTTAAAACGGCGCAATTAAAAAAGAACTTATTCCAACTAGGGAGCTAGCGAGCCCCTAAAGGAACATCAGGATGTTCTAATTTCCTTCAAATGACATGAAGGTTAGATGGACTGACAAGGCCAAATTCACCCCTGGTATGTGTGTGTGTGACTTGGCACCTCATCCAGGAATTGTTCCTGCTTTGAATTGGATACTTGCTGAGATGTCTGGATAAGAAGGTTTCAAAAATGAATAGATGATATGATATTGTGCTATAAGTTATGCTAGGTTATGTTATTATATCTTAAGGTGCCATATACAATGATATGATATGACACATTATATCATGACATTGTGCTACTGTCTGTATAATGTTATTTAATAGTGTTATATATTATGTTTTAGTAGGATATGTGGCAAAAGTGCTATATAGGCGTCAACCTGACACCAACTGACAACTGAGGCATAGGTTAAAATAAACAAAAAGATTTTACTCTTTTCTTCTCCATGTCCCATGTGCCCTACACAGTCCCAAAAACACCAAAAGTAAAACACCCAAAAACATAATACTACTCCTCCTCTTCTTCTTCCTCCTGGTGGTGGCCACAGAGCCCAACAGGTCTGAGCCCTGAAATCCCAGGCCTATGGCCCCGATGTTACCCAGGATGGCTGCCACCACATGTTCCGGGGGATGTACTGTACCTCCCATGGCTGCTCCCTGTTTCTGATAGGGGGCGATATAGCTCCCTAGTTGGAATACGTTCTTTTGTAATTGCGGCATTTTAAGTAACCCGAAACTATATAGATATAATGTAAAAAAGGGCAATATCCCTCCCATAGTGATACGGCGGTAAAAATCACATAAGGGAAAATAACTTAGCTTTCTTTATTGACGATTTACGTGGCATTACAGATGAGGAAGCCATGACAACACTTTGTGTATAGTTTGTCATTTTCGTTGCTGCGGTGAAAGGATTTTAAGGACGGATGGCATTATCACCCATCCGTCCATCAGCTTTAAAGTATTTGGCTGCTGTCTGAGTCTTTTATACTGGTTCCTCCAAGTGCAGGCTTCCACGTCGGCAAATAGTCAATTTCCAAACAAGGAAAGAAGATTTTGTGCTGACTTTTAACATAGGACTAAATAGTATACACCTGTCTTTAGGCTGACTATCCATTCCTCCAGCTGTCTTTGTCTATCTTGTCCTATGCTTGGCCCAGCAATTCTAAATGCTGAGAGCCCCTGTGTGCTAACTTTGGCCTGGTATGTACATGTGAGTGGATTTATAAAATAATTTTTGTACAGAGCACAGTGACATTAAACTTATATTCTGATTACACCTGAGCAGCCCCATGCAGACAGGAATGACTCAGGACGCGCTCTGCCACTGTGCCACCCACACTATCACATACAGTGATGCTGTAAAGTTTGCAGACTCTTTAGATTTTTCTCTGTTTCCTCATAAAATGTGATCAGATTTTTATGTAAGCCCTAAAACATAATAAAAACAAATTCAACAAATGACTTAAAAACATTCTGTGTTCATTTACCAATTGAGGGAAATGATCCAACATAACATAACGAGGGACTGGCATGACCCCTGCTCTGCCTTTAAACAATTGTCTTCAGTTTTAGATGGCACAAAGGCACCCAGTCCAGGGAAGGAGATATTAGTAGTGGGCATTACGATTCTATCAAACTACTCATTCAATCCATTGATTGGATTCCTTTAATTCTTTTGATGGGATCCCAGTCAGAAGGGGTCACCTTTGCAGGTCTTCTTAGCTGTATTTATCTTCTGACTGCTCATTTGATT
This sequence comes from Polypterus bichir lapradei, assembly GCA_026402145.1. Classification (NCBI taxonomy): domain Eukaryota; kingdom Metazoa; phylum Chordata; class Cladistia; order Polypteriformes; family Polypteridae; genus Polypterus; species Polypterus bichir. Next base: position 125,037,318 of record JANRMT010062806.1, on the reverse strand, counting down.
TGTTGTTTTTTCTCTCAAAAACTTATCACAGGTTCCTGGCACAAATAAGAAACTTCTAGAAACCAGTCTCACCCTGGATTAACTGACTGCTACACTAAATGGTCTCCAGATGGGAAAGTCACCTGGCACTGATGGTCTGCCAATGGAGCTCTTTACAATTTTTGTGGATGCAATAAGACAGCAGCCTACCTGCAAAGAAAAATTACCTACCAGCCGTTCACCAGACTTAGAAATGGGCGTCCAGTGAGTGTCAAATAATCTGATCTGAAGCCCTGGTTAACCATTTGGGAACTTTGATGGCTTACATTATCAAAAACACCAGACTTCCTGTGCCCCAGACTGCTCAATTTTTAACCATGGGTTTTCAGTTTGTTATGTGATTGCCTAAAACATATGTATTTCTTCTTTTCCAATTTCTTTTTTGCATTTTTTTTTTACTACATTTTAGGATTTTGGTTCAGGTATTGTCGATCAGATCATATTTTTACATCTGTGACTTTTGCATTGTTTTTAACTCTCATTTATCTCCTGGTCCATCCTGTAGCCAAAATTAAAGGCCAAAGTCAATAGTCTCTTAGCTAGCTATTATGGTGACATTGTTGTGAGTAAGGGGAATAAGGGGGTCCCAAAATATCTCTCAAAAATGCCCACTGCATTGTGTGTGTGTAAGGGTTAAAACTTTCAAAACCCAGCCAATGATTTTGCAACACACAATCCTTATACTTAAAAGGGGCTTTATTTTACAAGAAAAAGGACTGCAGGCACAAAAGAAAGCTCTGTGGAGCACAAAAAGCAAAATGGAGTTGCTTATAACACACAGGCAATCCAAAGCAAACAAGTCCCAAAAATGCCAGAGGAGAAGTAAAAAAGAAAAAAAAAACATCAAAATGATCAAAAATCCAGAAAATCACAATAAGCACAAGGCACAGAGGCCTTGAAAATCTGCATGAAATACTTGGAATCAACAGTACAGAGAAAGGGGGAGTGTGGAAGAGGGGTGAAGAAGAGAGTGCAGGCATGGTGGAGTGGGTGGAGAAGAGTGTCAGGAGTGATTTGTGACAGACGGGTATCAGCAAGAGTGACAGGGAAGGTCTACAGAACGGTAGTGAGACCAGCTATGTTATATGGGCTGGAGACAGTGCCACAGGAGACACAGCTGGAGGTGGCAGAGTTAAAGATGGTAAGATTTGCATTGGGTGTGACGAGGATGGACAGGATTAGAAATGAGGACATTAGAGGGTCAGCTCAGGTTGGACAGGTGGGAGACAAAGCTAGAGAGGCGAGATTGCATTGGTTTGGACATGTGCAGAGGAGAGATGAGGGGTATATTGGGAGAAGGATGCTAAGGATAGAGCTGGCAGGCAAAAGGAGAAGAGGAAGGCCAAAGGAGTGGAGGATGCCATCATCTACATGCTACACCGATCCTTCTCCCACTTGGACAGAGGCAGTGGTGCAGTAAGAATTGTTTCTGGACTTCTCTAGCGCCTTCAACACCATCCAACCTCTGCTCCTTAGGGACAAGCTGACAGAGATGGGAGTAGACTCACACCTGGTGGCATGGATCGTGGACTATCTTACAGACAGACCTCAGTATGTGCGTCTCGGGAACTGTAGGTCTGACATTGTGGTCAGCAGCACAGGAGCGCCGCAGGGGACTGGACTTCTTCTGGTCCTGTTCAGCCAACATACATCAGACTTCCAATACAACTCGGAGTCCTGCCAAGTGCAAAAGTTCACTGACGACACTGCTATGGTGGGCTGCATCAGGAGTGGGCAGGAGGAGGAAGATAGGAACCTAATCAAGGACTTTGTTAAATGGTGAGACTCAAACCACCTACAACTGAACACCAGCAAAACCAAGGAACTGGTGGTGGATTTTAGGAGGACCAGGCCCCTCATGGACCCTGTGACCATCAGAAGTGACTGTGTAGAGGGTGCAGACCTATAAATACCTGGGAGTGCAGCTGGATGATAAATTGGACTTCCACTGAACAGGATCATCTCCAGACAGAGGAGCAGCTTCAGCGACAGACTGTTGTCACCGTCCTGCTCCACTGACAGACTGAGGAGACCCCACACTATGTGACTCTTCAATTCCACCGGTGGGTTTGGTAAACGTTAACATTATACAAAGTTATTGTCTGTTATACCTGCATTGTTATCATTCTTTAATTTAATATTGTTCTTTATCAGTATGCTGCTGCTGGAGTATGGGAATTTCCCCTTGGGATTAATAAAGTATCTATCTATCTATCTATCTATCTATCTATCTATTTAAGAGAAGGTTTATGGATGTGGTGAGAGAGGACATGCAGGTGATGTGTGTAACAGAACAAGATGATGAGGACAGAAAGATATCAAAGATGGTGATCCGCTGTGGTGACCCCTAACAGGAGCAGCCAAAAGAAGAAGAAGAAGAAACCCTACAAAGCATTTAATGTGCTACATTAATTATGATGGGGTTTGAGAGAATATAGTAAATTAAACATTTATTTTAAGATGAAGTTTACAACATTCTATTTTAATGACAAAATAAACTATGAGATTAAAGTGGAAATGTCGGCATGTCGACTTTATTCTCAAAATACACTTTTTTTTACCTCACTGTGTTCATATTTTTTTTTTTGTTTTTTTTACTAATAATCTTCCGTAGGGTTTAAGTAATTTATTTGAGTCGGTTTTATTTTGTTTTTTGCATCTTGCTCTTTGGAGTCAAGGGGGGGCTAAGTATGCAGTTGTATCAGATGGCCGGGGTCCATGCCTGGCCAGGACGCCCCTTCACCACATCTGCCAGGGGGACAAGAGTGGGAAGCCCAGTATCTTCCCCCTGGACGCTAGGTGGCAGCCTCCCTGGGTTGCAGTGGTGCCTCGAACTCACCCAGGGCTTCATGGGAGTTCTGTGCAGCTCTGTGGGGATCCACAGGTACCGTCAGGGGGTGCTGCAACAGGAGCGGCTGGCCCCTTTTGGGCACTGGTTTCGCCTTACCTGGAAGAGGAGCCGGATGTCAGTAATCAACCACCTGGAGCACTTGTGGGTGCCTGATGAAAGGGGGCCAGCAACCACCACTCGGCGGCCAGAGTCGGGTGGAAGGAGGACAAAGCTGTGGAGGAGTGGTGGTGGAAGAAGAGAGTGTTTTGCGGTGTGGTTTCAGTGCTTGGGACTGTATTGTGGCTGGAGGGATTACGGGGAAGACGTGCTCTCCAGCTGAAGAAAAATAAAAAGTCTTTCATTGTATACATCTGTGTCAGGTCAGGCACTTATATAGCACCTTTTTCTTACACAGTACAATCGTTGTCAAAAATAACTCCATCTTTCCACCTTTGAGGCACATGTATAGTAACAAAAGCCAATTGTTTCTTCTTCGATAGAGAATGCCACGTGCATCCAGTGGCATATTTTTGACAGTTTCTTCACACTTGAGAATTGTATTTTAGAAGCACAAGCGTAATTGACACGTATGAAATGTAAATTGCAAGTGATTTTTGACAGCACTCTTACTCCATAGTCTTATTCCTTGTTCTATTTGGAATTATTATTCAAGTAATCAAAGTTCTACACTTCATCGTTATATCTAGAGTGACTGAAGTTGTACTGCTCTCCGAGTCGGCACGATTGTAATGAACACTGCCATCATAGAGCAGCAAGTAAAGAGAGAGAAAGGAAAAATTAAAGAAATGATCCGGGGTGTGAGCAACCAACACTACTTTTCTACTAAACGGCCACAAGTGCAGAAGCACACCAGCGGAAGCAAAAATTGAGTTACAAGCAAATTATTATTATCCAGTGTCATGAAAAGTGACTTTAGGAAGTTACTGTGCACTGGAGAGATTCCGAAGGACTGGAAAATGGCAAATATCATCCCATTATATAAAAAGGGGGACAGGGCAGATCCAAGCAACTATAGGCCAGTAAGCTTCACGTGCATCACAGGAAAATTAATGGAAGGAATTATTAAGGGTAAGATTGAGCAACACCTGGCAAGGACAGTAAATATTAGGAACAGTCAGCGTGGGGTCAGAAGAGGGAGGTCGTGTTTTACTAACATGCTGGAATTCTATGAAGAGGCAAAAAAAGGATACGATCAGAGTGGAGCAGATGAGATTATTGATGTGGACTTTCAGAAAGCATTTGATGAGGTGGCACATGAGAGGGTGGGCATCAAATTAAAAGAAGTGGCAGATCAGGGTGATGTTTTTAGATGGGTGCAGAATTGGCTCAGACACAGGAAGCAGAGGGTGATGGTGCGAGGAACCTCATCAGAACTGGCCGATGTTAAAAGTGGTGACCAGCAGGGGGCAGTGCAGGGAGAGCTGCTATTTTTAATATCTATAAATAATTTAGATAGGAATATAAGTGACAAGCTGGTTAAGTTTGCAGATGATACCAAGATAGGTGGATCAGCAGATAATCTGGAATCCGTTATATCATCACAGAAGGACTTGGTTAGCAAACAGGCTTGGGCAGATTTGTGGCAGATGAAATTTAATGTCAGTAAATGTAAAGAATTACACATAGGAAGTGAAAATGTGAGGTATGAATACACAATGGGCGGTCGGAAAATCGAGAGTACACCTTATGAGAAGGATTTAGGAGTCATAGTGGACTCTAAGCTATCAACTTCCCGACAGTGTTCAGAAGCCATTAAGAAGGCTAACAGAATGTCAGGTTATATAGCGCCTTGACGTGTGGAGTACAAGTCACAGGAGGTTCTGCTCAAGTCTTCATAACACACTGGTGAGGCCTCATCTTGAGTACTGTGTGCAGTTTTGGTCTCCAGGCTACAAAAAGGACATAACAGCACTAGAGAAGGTCCAGAGAAGAGCTAGGATGATTACGGGGCTACAGGGGTTGAATTATGAGGAAAGATTAAAAGAGCTGAGACTTTACAGTTTAAGCAAAAGAAGATTAAGAGGTGACATGAGTGAAGTGTTTAAAATTATGAAGGGAATTAGTTCAGTGGATCAAGACTGTTATTTTAAACTGAGTTCATCAAGAACACGGGGACACAGTTGGAAACTTGTTAAGGGTGAATTTTGCACAAACATGAGGAAGTTTTTCTTCACACAAAGAACGATAGACACTTGGAATAAGCGACCAAGTAGTGTGGTAGACAGTAAGACGTTAGGGACTTTCAAAACTCGACTTGATGTTTTCATGGAGGAAATAAGTGGATAGGAATGGCGAGCTTTGTTGGGTTGAATGGCCTGTTCTGGTCTAGAGTGTTCTAATGTATTCTAAAAGAAAATGACTCCAGTTGCATAAAATTTTGGGGAATTGCCCCATATAATGTCCAAAGGACAGGACAAATTATTTTAAACGAAAAAGTTTCAAAAATAAACATTCGACAAAATGATCGGAGATGGAGGCTCATTTATACACAACACAAAATGGCTACAGGAAATGGAAGTGACGTCGTCACAGTAGGACCAGAGGTGACGTCATCTACGGAGGGACGGAAGCGAAAGTGGTTCAAACGGCCATTTTGAGTGCTGGAACGGGTAGGTGGGGTTTTTTCTACTTCTTTGTGGCTGAGAAGAGAGCGAGGGAAGCGTTTAGTACCCTTCAGTAACCCCTCGTCCCGCAATCTTTTGCTTACCTTAGGCCAGCGGTTCTCAAACTTTCGTATTTCTCCCCCCCCCCCGCCCCACCCCTTTTCTACCTGGATTAATTCTGCGCCCCCTGCATAATACAGGGTGGGCCATTTATATGGATACACCTTAATAAAATGGGAATGGTTGGTGATATTAACTTCCTGTTTGCGGCACATTAGTATATGTGAGGGGGGAAACTTTTCAAGATGGGTGGTGACCATGGTGGCCATTTTGAAGTCAGCCATTTTGTATCCAACTTTTGTTTTTTCAATAGGAAGAGGGTCATTTGACACATCAGACTTATTGGGAATTTCACAAGAAAAACAATGGTGTGCTTGGTTTTAAAGTAACTTTATTCTTTCATTAGTTATTTACAAGTTTCTGACCACTTATAAAATGTGTTCAATGTGCTGCCCATTGTGTTTGTGTTAACAAACAAAACCACCGCTATTGGTCTGACACTAACCCACATTGGATAGATCATTTTTACTTCTATAAGATTTGCATGTGCTCGGCTAACTTCGATGAAATATTTGCAATTTATTTTTTTTAAAGTGCTTTAATAACTGTTAAAGTGCCTTGTGTGGTTTTTGGTAGTAATTCTAATCCCAAAAACAAAGAATTAATTATTTATTCTTATTTAATTATTTTTTTATGTAAAGAAACGATTAAATATGTTTTAATTTTTAACAATCTTGTAAACGAGGACACCGATGAAGTCAATCTACGCAACACAAACGTATTTTCGTCTGACAAAATATTATACCGCTGTTAGTTGTATTATGAAAATAACCCAATACGCAGTCAGGGCCGGATTTAGGTGAAAAGAGGCCCTAGGCTATTCCACTTATGAGGCCCTTTCACCTCCCATTTTTAAGTTTGTTCAAATTGCTAACAATTTGAATGTAGGCCCCTCTTGATCTTGAGGCCCTAGGCTGAAGCCTAGTTAACCTATAGGAAAATCCGGCCCTGTACGCAGTAAATTATTTAACTCAATTTGGCAATATTGGCAACGCTGTCAATGTGGTGCAGTCACGCCGCAGTATCACCTGATCTACTGTTACCCGAATGTTGGCGACAGATACCAATACGTCTCGAACTTTCTGGATTGAAAATACGCGACTATAAAAGCAGCAGCAGCGGCGCCGCTCATCATAGAAACAAACTTCAAATAGAAAAGGAGCTCAGAGTGTCGTATCTCGAATATTAAACCAAACCTGGGCAGGCTGTGTACTTTAAAGCAGGCGCATACAGGGTAGTCCTGATCTAATGATGCAGATCCAGATCATCTGGATGACTTTGATTTATGAGGGAACGATTCCAGTTTGGCACGAAGACGATTCTTCATGTCGTCAGTTCGCACACTTCTCGATGGTCCAGGATTTTTCGGGTGATTTTCTATGTAATAAACTTAATAAGTTATAGTGTAATGAAAATGACATAATTAGATCTGGACCACCCTATATTAGTCATTAGATCTATGCCTTAGAAATGTTTTATTTTAATTTTAGTTATAATGCATTCGTTGTGATTATATGCTTGCAAATTTAAATTTGAAATAAAAATGTACAAAATTAATTTTGATGTCTTGTTCATTTAGAGGGGCGCACCCAAAAGTTTGAGAACCGCTGCCTTAGGGTTTTCTGACTGCTTCCAAATCACATGCGTGTAACACCAGTAAAAATAAGGAATTGGGCACAACAAAGAAACCCCTTGTGTACACAGTATGGCACTGCAGCACTTCCACTGCCCACATGAATCACGAAACAAAAGCAGTCAACAACATACACCACTAATACAAAATTTAAAAAATTAATGAATGAAAACAGAGACCTTTAAATATTCACCGTTAGGCTTGATAATCTACAGTCTTTAATGGCGAAGGCCGAGCCGTACGTCCTGTTCAGGGAAACATAATCCTACACAGTAGTCCCTTATTATGCTGGCCCGTCAGGTCCTCTCCTCGAACGACTTCACCTCATTCATAAGAAAAGGAAAATGAACCCGGGGTCACCTGACTTTTTCCAACGAGTTGAGTAGCTTTCCCTCCTGCCCTTTTTTGTGACATCTGCTTCTCCTTTGGGTCTGGCACTATATTCTCATCCTTCACCTTTCTCCCGCCAACGAATTACATACGGTCAGCTCCCTTCCCCGTGAACCATTGGCCGGCCTTGCATATTCAGCCATTCCACCATTAACAGGACTAGGAAAAGGTGCAAACTGCCAGTGACACCCACACATATCCATGACAAAGTAATGAAGTTGATATTAAGAGCACCTGAAGCAGTCGGAAGTTTGGCATACACTCCGATTCTCTAGGTTTATTAAGGCTGCGGATGAGAGCTCCATCCAAAAGTAGGGAACAGTGCGTAAAGTCAGGCAGTTTCAGTTGATAAATGGCCGAGGATAACCAAGGATGTCAAGATTTTGTATGTTTGAATATATTCCTACAAACCAAAGTAATATTTAGGTCTGAGATATATTTAAAGCATTGTATGTTGTTCGTGCTGACAATAAGTAAATCTCTAGAAGTAATAGGGAAATCAGACTGCACATGTGTTATTCATATGGCACTTGTGTGGGTTAAAGTTCTGGGGAATAACGTGCTGTGTATACGTCTTTCACACGGTACTTTTGTGGTTAGGGTCCGTGTCTTTGCATATGCCTATGTATGTGTGTGTTAATCTTAAGGTGCAATAGTAGACCAACCTGGTAATGAACCTGATGAGTCCACTTATCTGTGAAGAAAATTGATAAAGGGTAAGTACAGGGAAATATCACAATAATACACAAAGCAAAATCTCAACATACACTCACCACTCTCTACCGCATTCAAATGAACCGCAAGGTACCCTCTGCAGGTGGCCCCATCTCTTAGGGAACCGCCCACAAAACACAATAATACAAATTCACATAAAGAGTCCAAATAACTGAATTAACAAAAATAATTGCCCCGGTGCCAGGGCATTGTCTGTACTTTTGTGTCAAGTGGAAGTCCCACAAAGTAGGGATTATGAATTCCTAAAACAACCCTCTGACTGCACCCATGAGACCAAACAGGGGTGTTCCAAGAGATTACAGTTCTCAGCATACCTTGTGGGTGTCTGAATGGGTAGCAAAGACCAGTGATGCTGCCCTTTAGCATACCCACTTCCACTTGGGCATCTCCTGTCAATGTTCTGGTGAAGGTAAGGCACTCCTCACAATTCTTCATCTTCATGCAAAAGTCTGGCTAAGGGTCCTTGATCCATACCAGCAGGAACATCCACCCATGCTTGGTTATCTATACTAATAAAAGGCAAAGCCCTCACTGACTCACTCACTCATCACTAATTCTCCAACTTCCCGTGTAGGTAGAAGGCTGAAATTTGGCAGGCTCATTCCTTACAGCTCACTTACAGAAGCTAAGCAGGTTTCATTTTGAAATTCTACACGTAACGGTCATAACGGTCATAACGGTCGAAAAGTCCGCCATGTTGAACTTTCTTATTTATGGCACCATCTTCACGAAATTTGGTAGGCGGCTTCCCTGCGCTAACCAAAACCGATGTACGTACTTATTTCGGTGGTATGTTGCCACTGTCAGCCGCCATATTGAACTTTCCAAACATCACTAATTCTCCAACTTCCCGTGTAGGTAGAAGGCTGAAATTTGGTACTTATTTCGGTGATATGATGCCACTGTTGGCCACCATATTGAACTTTTCAACGGTCTTTGTTACTTATGGGCCCATCTTCAAGAAATTTGGTACATGGGTTCCCAACACTAACTGAATCCTACTTACGTACATATATACGTCCATAGCCTGCAGCTTGGTCACCATGTGAGGCGGCGTTGGGTCTCCCATCCCAACGCCTCCCATGTTGTTGGCTGCCTGCCTATATAAGGCCGTCTGTCGCTCCAGTCTCTACATTCCCTTCCTTGCTTCGCCACAGTATTCACGTCTCCCTGCTGATAACTACAGCCTTTTTATTTAATCCACGGCTTCTCCGCTGTTTTATTGTTCATTTATTACGATTATAGTTATTGTGTAGGTATTTTACACTTACTTTACATTGTTCAGGTACCCATTTCCTTTATCGTTCAAACCGTACCCCCATTACCATGTCTATCGAGGTGATCACCATCGATCAAAGAACTGTCACTTACCAAGTGGTTTCCATGCCCGGAGATGGCACCTGCCTTTTCCATTCTCTTTGTTACATATTGCACGCCCATATCAGGCTCACTCTTGATATCCGGAGGAACATTGTGTCTTATGTATTGAATGACTGGGGCAGGTTCAAGGTGTGGACTGATGACGGTACAAGAGATAATTATACTACACAGGAGCACTAGAAGAGTGAAATGCTTAAGCCCTTCACCTATGGTTCTGCATGTGAGTTGATGGCTGCCGCTGAATTGTTCGGTTGTCGCTTTCAAGTGTACCGAAATGGCCAAATATTTTACACCTTTCGACATCCGCCAATGCCTCTTAAACATCTTAGATTCACAGGTGACGATTTCAGTAGTGGACACTTTGATGTTTATGAATGTTTAAACTCTCAAAAGCTGGATGTGAAGTTATCAATGAAACTGGTTATATACTTACAACGCTTGACAGATGCCGAATGTCACTTCAACACATGTCCTACAAATACTGTCGTAATTGAAACAAACCATGAAACTCAAACCGATTATGACAGCAGCAATCCAAGCTGTGAGATTTGAAACAAGATTACTGTTCACATGGCCAACTGTACGTTACATGCTCAAGAGTAAGCTCAGCGCACAGCTTGGTCATATTACAACTGGAGGGCCGAACTGACAACGTGGTATACAAAGAGATCCTTAACAAATAATTATTGGCATATTTTCCCTCAGTTTAAAAAGGTTTAATTTTCTTCTTAATAAAAATTTTAAGGCAGTACTTTGCCGCTGCGAAGTGCGGGTATTTTGCTAGTTAACTATATATATATATATATATCTATTATAAAATGTCTATCTATCTATCTAATCCTGCCTACTTTACCAAATTCTATCCATCTATCTATCTATTCCTGCCTACTATACCAAATTCTATCGATCTATCTATCTATTCCAGTCTACTATACCAAATTCTATCTATCTATCTATCTATCTATCTATTGTCACACACATGTGAGTAGGAGGGAGCTGAAGGGTTTAAGTAATGATAATACCACATCCAACCAGTGGAGGGCGGGGTGCACTGACTGTCTTTCTCAGTTCCCTGCAGACCTTTCCCGAGAAATTCTGCCAGGTTTCTGTGCCTCAGAAAATGTCACCTCCGGGTCCTGCCCCTTCGATGACGTCACTTTCTGTATGGGCCTTTAAAGCCGCCATTTTACCACCAAGAAATCAGTTCTGTTTTGGACTCAGAGTTGTGAACATCTCTGTTCAATTTTAAAAACCTTTTGCAGCCAGAAATATTATATGGGTGGCTGCCACAAACCTTTTTATGATGTCTGGTCTGCTTTTATATCACACTATCTATCTATTATATAGTGCCTTTCCTATCTTTCTATCTAACTAATCCTACCTACCATACCAAATTCTATCTATCTATCTGTCTATCCATCTAGCATATAGTGCCTTTTATATCTGTCTTGCCTCACCCTTAAAGACTTCTAAGGTAATCTCACAATACAGGATAGCAGACACTTTACTAATATTACATTTTACTCTCTCTTTGGTTTGATAAGCCGAATCTGATAATTCTCCATTGCTGGCCCACATGACCTCCCAAGTATGTAGTGACAGCACCCACTGCTGAGCAGCACCTGATCCACTGTGCACCAGGTAACTTCACTAATGCGCCACACCATGAGGTCCAAAGCATCAGCAAAGCCATTGAAAAGAACCAAAGTAAATTCCAAACAAACAGAAAATGAACAAAACGCCGAGACGCAGTCCCGCCCCGTCACATCCGGAGACTTAGTTATTATTGCTCTCAATGACATCAGTGCCTGAATGTCTGTGAATCTTCAACAGCTGGGTACTAAAAAAAGCTTGGACTGCTCCTTGTACAAACACTCAAGACTCTGAGCTCTCACATCCTGCTGACGACGCTATCAGACGCTGTCACCCGCCTCACACTCATACAGATTCTCTCTCCGTCTGCTGTTTCTCCGACTCCTCATTTCTTTCTCTGCTCCTTTTCATTCTCGACTTTCTCGCTCTCTCGATTTTTTTCTGCTCTCCACCCGCTCTACCCCCAGCACCACACATCTCTCTGGAGTCCTCTGTAGGTTGTACGGCTGCCACTTTTTGGACTGGCACGCGTCCAGCTGCCGGGTTTATTACACTGTAGTCAAAATAACAGCAGACAAGACAAACAAACCTCCTTCACAGCGGCTCCTTCCTCTTTCTCTCTTCGTGCTTCCCAGTCCCCAAACACATTATTTCTCCTAATTGCCTGAGTACAAAACAACAACACTCACATTATACATACAGATGAAAAGGGAGCCGAGCCTTTTACAGTGTATTTTATGCAAATCCCCCCAATGTGGGTAATTGCATTGAGTGCAGCGAGCGGGTTGGAGGAGCCACAGCTGCCGCTCGCATTTCTCAGAAATTGCATTCCCTATTCCTCTCTTTTTACTTCTCCGCTTGCTAAATGTGACTTTTCCTTGCAGTTCTTACTTTTCTTTACATCAGGAGACATCATGGAGACTAGAAGCTGAGGACCCTTCAGATGCATAATGTGTCATGTCCTAAAATGTTAAAGCTGGAAAACACAAGAGCCAGAAGCTCATCTGGAGGAGTAGGAGGAAGAAAAGATGTCTGAGACACCCACATACATGAAGAGCAAAGTTTGGTGAAAAGGACACAACAAAAAGGGGTGGTAAGGCATCCAAAACAAGCCACAAGTCAGCATTTCAAGATAAACCCCTCTTCTCCAAGTCAGCCTGTCCCCAACTCCCATCTCCTACCTGCAGGTTATGGCCTGTTCAGGTTCAAAATTGGGCTTCATAAATGTTTGACTAACAATCTATTTGTGTAGCTTTTGACTTTGTTCTTGCCCTCTTGTTTTTGGTTTTGACAGCTCATGTAAGGCTCATCCCAAGTCAGCCTGTCCCCAACCCTTACCTGCAGGTTGCAGCCTACTCAGATCCAAAAGAGGACTTTCAAAAGTTCAAAATGCAAAGAAAGTCCTAGAAATACAACAAAAATCACTTAAAGGGAGATGGTGACCAAATACTGTACCTTACACGTCAGATGCATTTTCCGAGAAGTTACATGACGTAGCATCCCCACGTAACAGCTTATAAAGCCACTGCCACGTTCATCAATAGTTTTTGACTAACAATCCCTTTGCGTAGCTTTTGACTTTGTCCTCACCCTCTTGTTTTTGGTTTTGACAGCTCATATAAGGCCCCTCCCAAGTCAGCCTGTCCCCAACTCCTATCTGCAGGCTGTGGCATGCTCAGCCCCAAAGAGAAGTTTTAAAAGTTCAAAATACAAAGAAAGTCCTAGAAATCACACCAAAATTCAATTAAAGAGAGACGGTGACCACATATCTTGCTTGTCAGAGGCATTTTTCGAGAGTTTGCAAGACATAGCATCCCCAGTTTATAAAGCCACTGTCACATTCATAAATAGTTTTGGACTAACAATCTCTTTGCATAGCTTTTGACTTTGCTCTCTGCCTCTTGTCATATAAGGCTCATCCCAAGTCAGCCTGTCCCCAACTCCTATTTGCAGGTTGTGGCCTGCTCAGGCCCAAAAGAGGAGTTTTAAAAGTTCAAAATGCCAAGAAAGTTCTAGAAATACAACAAAAATCACTTAAAGGGAGAGGGTGACCAAATACTGTACCTTGCATGTCAGATGCGTTTTCCGAGAAGTTACATGATGTAGCATCCCCACGTAACAGCTTATAAAGCCACTGCCACGTTCATAAGTAGTTTTTGACTAACAATCCCTTTGCGTAGCTTTTGACTTTGTACTCACCCTCTTGTTTTTGGTTTTGACAGCTCATGTAAGGCCCCTCCCAAGTCAACCTGTCCCCAACTCCTATTTGCAGGTTGTGGCCTGCTCAGGCCCAAAAGAGGAGTTTTAAAAGTTCAAAATACAAAGAAAGTCCTAGAAATACTCCAAAGTTTCCTTAAAGGGAGACAGTGACTACATAGCATTGTTATACCATGGAAGACCCAAAGAGGGTCTAATTTAAAGAGACCATGCCGGAGAGCTGAGCGAAAATGGAGAAAAACTAAACTAACTATCAACTATGAGATATTGAAGGTTAAAATAACAGAAAACAACAACACAGTCCGTCTTGAGAGGCGCTGCTATTTCTCTAGAATTATAAATAACAATGCTAGTAATCCCAGAGTCTTATTCTCTACTATTGATCATCTGCTAAACCCAGAGGTCACTCAATGGAATGCCTCCAGAATACGTCCAGTTAAACATGTGAGGCTTTTGCTGTATTCTTCAATCAAAAAATTTATGATATTAGAAATAATATGGTATATCTCCCCAACACTGCAGATCCTCCTGAGCCCCAGTACTCCATTATGAACAAATTCAATTCTTTCACCAGGATAGATTTACCTGATTTATATAAAATAATCTCTAAACTGAGACCCTTCACCTGCATCCTTGACCCGATACCAACAAGTTTTTTCAAAGAAGTATTGGGCGTGCTAATTGATAATATTCTTGACATTGTAAACTCGTCATTAGATACGGGGGTCTTCCCAGACTGTCTTAAGACTTCTGTAGTTAAATCTCTACTGAAGAAAAATAATCTCAGCTCCTCTGCTTTTGAATATTTTAGCCCTATTTCTAACCTGCCTTTCTTAAGTAAAATTCTAGAGAAGGCAGTCATTATGCAGCTAAATGACCACCTAAATAAACCTGATATTCTTGCTAAGTTTCAGTCAGGTTTCAGAACAAATCACAGCACAGAAACTGCACTTGTTAAAGTAGTCAATGACTTGCGGGTCAATGCAGACAGAGGCCGTTTATCTGTTCTCATCCTCTTAGATCTGAGGGCCGCATTTGATATCATTGATCATAATATTCTTAGGAATCGCCTTAGTCAATGGGTGGGCCGCTCTGGCAGGGTCTTAAATTGGTTTGAATCCTACCTGGCAGGTAGAAAATTCTTTGTTAGTTGTGGTGATTACACATCAAAGACCCCTGATATTCTTGGGTCCGCTGCTCTTTTCGATTTACATGCTTCCGTTCGGTCAGATTATCTCGGTGCATAACGTGAGTTACCACAGCTATGCTGATGACACACAACTGTATTTATCAATAGCGCCTAATGACCCTGACTCTCTTGTTTCACTGACCCCAATGTCTTACTTGTGTTTCTAAATGGATGAATAGTCATTTTCTTAAACTAAATAAGGAGAAAACAGAAATTTTAGTGATTGGCAATAATGGATCTAATGAGGTTATTAGAAATAAACTTGATGCATTAGGATTAAAAGTCAAGATGGAGGTAAAGATTTTAGGGGTAACTGTTGACTCTGACCTGAATTTTAAATCACATATTAATCAGATCACTAGAAGAGCATTTTTTCACTTAAGAAATATAACAAAAGTTAGACCCCTTATAACATTACAAGATGCTGAGAAATGAGTTCACGCTTTTGTTTTCAGTCAACTAGATTACTGCAATGCACTCCTCTCAGGACCACCCAAAAAAGACATCAATCGACTGCAATGAGTGCAGAATGGAGCTGCTAGAATCTTAACTAGGAGAAGAAAATCCGAGCACATCACACCAGTCTGAGCGTCACTACACTGGTTACCTGTGTCATTCAGAATTGACTTTAAAATACTGCTTATGGTTTATAAAGCCTTAAATAATCTGCTCCATCTAATATATCGGAGTGTCTAACATCTTATATTCCAAATCGTAACCTTAGATCTTCTTAGGTCTACTTAGAATTCCAAGAACAAAACTTAAAAGAAGTGGTGAGGCGGGCGTCCTTCTGCTGTTATGCACCTCAAATCTGGAATAGCTGACCGATAGAAAGTCGCCAGGCTGATACGGTGGAGCACTTTAAAAAACTTCTGAAAACTCATTACTTTAACATGGCCTTCTCATAACTTCACTTTAATGTAATCCTGATGCTCTGTATATTCAATTAATTATTCATGGTGGCTCCAAAAACTGTACTCACCCCTACTCTCTCTTCTGTTCTTTTCCTGGTTTTCTGTGCTGGTGATCTGCACCACCACCACCTGATCAAAGCACCGTGATGTCCCTACACTGATGGATTAAAGACCAGAAGTCCACATGACCGTCATCATCAAGTCCTTCCATGAGAACCCTGAATACCATGAGGACTGATTGAGGTCATTGATGTGAGGTAAAATGCCTAGAAGGGGCTGGGTGGTCTCATGGCCTTGGACCCCCTGCAGATTTTATTTTTTCTGCAGCTGTCTGGAGTTTTTTTTTTTTTCTGTCCTCTCTGGCCATCAGACTTACTTATTCTGTGTAAATTAGTGTTCTCTGATTTTAATTCTTACTTTGTCTTTTTTCTCTTTCTTTATCATGTAAAGCACTTTGAGCTCCATTGTTTGTATGAAAATGTGCTACAGAAATAAAAGTTGTTGTTGTACTGTACCTTGCTTGTCAGAGGAATTTTCCGAGAGTTTGCAAGACGTAGCATCCCCATGTGACAGTTTATAAAGCCACTGTCACATTCACAAACATTTTTTTGACTAACAATCTCTTTGTGTAGCTTTTGACTTTGTTCTCTGCCTCTTGTCATATTAGGCTCATCCCAAGTCAGCCTGTCCCCAACTCCTACCTGCAGGTTGCGGCCTTCTCAGGCCCAAAAGAGGAATTCTAAAAGTTCAAAATGCAAAGAAAGTCCTAGAAATACACCAAAATACCCTAAAAGGGAGTCAGGTCATGTCAGGTTGAGGAGCCTGCACTGGTATAGCGTGTTGCTGCATCCACCAGACAACGAAACAGTTCAGGATCCTGGTTGGCAATCCCCCAGGCAGACACGCGGTCCAGTGCCACCCTCCAGAAATGACCCGCTATTTGGTTAGTCAGTTGTAACATGGGCATCCCCTTGGCCTGGTCCAGCTACTCGGGTCCTCAACAATGAGGTGTCCTGTGAGCTGGATCACCCTTGGGTAATCGCGCCACATGGCCATAGTGTCATAACTGATGCTCCCTCATAATGCAGATCATGTGCCTCATTTGGAACTCCATGAGAAACCGCTCAGTCGACACAAAGTCAAAGAGGAGTTTTAAAAGTTCAAAATATAAAGAACGTCCTAGAAATACACCAAAATACCCCAAAAGGGAGTCAGGTCATGTCAGGTTGGGGATCCTGCACTGGTATAGCGTGTTGCTGCATCCACCACACAACGAAACAGCTCAGGATCCTGGTTGGCAACAGGCAGACATGCGGTCCAGTGCCACCCTCCAGGATTGACCCTCTGTCTACTGCAGCTGGGATGTTTTTGTGTCATTTGTTAAACTTTTTCTCTCTTTCAATTTTTAAGGCTTACATAAAAATCTGATCAAAGTTCAATTTTCTTTGCAGGCTTTCATGAAAAACAGCAGGTAGGCTGCTGTCTTATTTGGTCCACAAAAATTGTAAAGAGCTCCATTGGCAGACCATCAGTGCCAGGTGACTTCCCCATCTGGAGACCATTTAGTGTAGCAGTCAGATAATCCAGGGTGAGGCTGGTTTCTAGAAGTTTCTTATTTGTGCCAGGAACCTGTGATAAGTCTTTGAGAGAAACAGCAACAAATCAAATGAGCAGTCAGAAGATAAATACAGCTAAGAAGACCTGCAAAGGTGACCCCATCTGACTGGTATCCCATCGAAAGAATGAAAGGAATCCAATTATTGGACTGAATGAGTAGTTTGATAGAACAGTAATGCCCACCTCTAATATCTCCTTCCTTAGACTGGGTGCCATTGTGCCATCTGGAAGAGAAGATAAGGGTTTAAGGGCAGAGCAAGGGTCATGCCAGTCCCCCGGTGTGTCATGTTGGATCATTTCCCTCAATTAGTAAATGAATACTGTAAGAAGGACGCTATATAGTGCCCGACCCAACACAGATTGGACACAGGAGGCACGTGTAAAAGAAACAAACTTTTATTCTTCTTTGTCTGTGGGCTACGCCTTCCCTGTACCCACAGATAAAACACAGTCCCAAGCACTAAGCACACAAGTAAAGCAAAGCACTCTTCTTCTTTCTCTCTCTCTGGCACCACCACTCCTCCCAGGTAACCTTGTCCTCCTCCATCCGACTCTGGCCGCTGAACGGTGGTCGCTGGCTCTCTTTTATTGGGTACCCAGAAGTGCTCCAGGTGTGACATCTGGCTGCACTTCCGGGTAAGGCGAAACCATTGCCCAAAAGGTGCCAGCAGCTCCTGCTGCAGCACCCTATGTTGGCGCCTGCGGAACCCCACAGAGCTGCACAGAACTCCAACTCCCATGAAGCCCTGGGGGAGTCCGTGGCGACGCTGCAACCCAGGGAGACTGCCCTCTAGCGTCCACGGGGAGATACTGGGCCCTTGTCCCCCTGGCAGATGTGGTGAAGGGGCGTCCCGGCCAGGCATGGACCCCGGCCATCCGTCACAACACATAGAATGTTTTTGTGTCATTTGTTGAATTTGTTTCTCTCTATCAAGTTCTCAGGCTTACATAAAAGTCAGCTCACATTTTATGTAGAGAGAGAGAAAAATCTAAAGACTCTGTATGTGGTAGTGTGGGTGGCACAGTGGCAGAGCACATCATGAGTGCTTACTGTCTGCATGGGGCTGCTCAGGGTGTTCCAGTTTCCGTCAAATGATGTGCAAGTTAGATGGACTGACAAGGCCAAATTCACCCCTGATATGTCTGTGTGTGTTTGTGTGAGTTGGCACCTCATCCAGGAATTGTTCCAGCTTTGAACTGGATACTTGCTGAAATAGGCTGGATAAGAATGCTTCAAAAATGAATAGATGATATGATATTGTGCAATAAGTTATGCTAGGTTATGTTATTATATCTTAAGGTGCCGTATACTATGATATGAAATCCATCCATCCATTATCCAACCCGCTATATCCTATCTACAGGGTCACGGGGGTCCGCTGGAGCCAATCCCAGCCAACACAGGGTGCAAGGCAGGAAACAAACCCCAGGTAGGGTGCCAGCCCACCACAGGGCACACACACACACCAAGCACACACTAGGGACAATTTAGAATCGCCAATGCACCTAACCTGCATGTCTTTGGACTGTGGGAGGAAACCGGAGTACCCGGAGAAAACCCAAATAGAGAACATGCAAACTCCACGCAATGTAGACCCGGGAATCATACCTGGGTCTCCTAACTGCGAGGCAGCAGCACTACCCACTGCACCGCCGTGCCGCCCCCATCCATTTTCCAACCAAGGGTCACGGGGGTCCACTGGAGCCAATCCCAGCCAACACAGGGCGCAAGGCAGGAAACAAACCCCGGGTAGGGTGCCAGCCCACCACAGGGAGTGCACACACACACACACACCAAGCACAAACTGGAGTACCCGGAGGAAACCCACGCAGACACAGGGAGAACATACAAACTCCATGCAGGGAAGGAGGACCCGAGAAGCTAACTGCGAGGCAGCAGCACTACCCACTGCGCCACCGTGCCGCCCATGATATGAAATGACACATTATAATATGACATTGTGTTACTGTCTGTATAATGTTATGTAATAGAGCTAAATACCATGTTGTAATAGGATAACATGTGATGTGGTGCTATATGTAATGTTATTCTATAGTGCTGTACATTACATTATATTATGTAATGATGGTAAC
The DNA here is from genome assembly GCA_026402145.1 of Polypterus bichir lapradei. Classification (NCBI taxonomy): domain Eukaryota; kingdom Metazoa; phylum Chordata; class Cladistia; order Polypteriformes; family Polypteridae; genus Polypterus; species Polypterus bichir. The sequence goes on along the minus strand of JANRMT010062806.1, from coordinate 125,017,943 downwards.
TGTCCCCGGCGGCTCTGCCCACGTAGTAATGAAACAGGACAAACTTTCAAAATCAAAAGAAAAAAATTTTTTAAATGTAATTTGTATTGAGAAGAATTTATATTGATAGCTTTCATGTCCAAGGGCCTCTTGATGTACAATATTTTTGCTTTTGCTACCAGGGGTGAGGGCATATAGGTTTCTTTGGTAACTTGGAAAAGTTGACCATACGAGAAGCCCAGTGAGCTAAGATCAACCCCTGCCAACCTGTGGGTCTGTCCCTGGGCCTCGTTAATTGACATTGCAACGTTGAACTGTAATCTTTTGAATTGAAGGGGCATGTCCGTCACAATTAGAGGAATGCGAGGGATTAAAACTCTCTCGCCAAAGCTACATCAGACCGACTCGAACGGAGGCTGGTGCATGAGTGAGTGAGTGAGGAGGGCCCTGCCCGCTTCCCTCTCCCCTTGGCCTGCTGCCTCTCTCTCGGACTCGCACAAAGTGAACTTTGATAATTAGTGTGATGAGAGAAGTCACAAAATCAACCGGAATGTTCAAGCAAATTCTAGAACAAAACCCAATTTAAATCCGTAGTAGTTCTCTCGTGAAAAGCAGACAGACATAGAGACAGACAGGTGTTGGATTTTATATATATAGATGAAATGATATAGTATTGTCACGTGATAGTGCCATATATTATGTGATGTGATGTGAGGTGAGCTATACAGTACATTATGTTATAATATGGTGCTATATGTATTATGTTTTTCTGTAACACATTATGATATGATATGACATGACACGATCAGGTCAGAATGGGGAGCAGGCACTGGCACAGCACATTGCCTCAACCACCACACGATGAAACAGCTTGGGATCCCGGTTTGCAACCCCCCAGGCAGACACACAGTCCAGTACCACCCTCCAGAAGTGGCCCTCTATCTGCCCTACCTAGATGTTACGTGGGTGCCACCTTGGCCAGGTCCAGCCACTTGGGTACTCAACAATGAGGATCCTGTGATGCAGATCACCCTCAGGTAAACACACCACGTGGCCGTAGTGCCGTAACTGACGCTCCCTCACAATGCAGGTCATGTGCCTCATTTGGGACCCCATTAGTAACTGATCATTCGACACAAAGTCAAAGAGGAGTTTTAAAAGTTCAAAATACAAAGGAGGTCCTAGACATATACCAAAATACCCTAAAAAGGGAGACGATGGCCATTTTCCTTGCTTGTCAGGGGCATTACCCCAGAGGTTTTATGATGTAGCATTCCTCACATGACAGTATATACAGTAAAGCCACTGTCACTTCCATAAATGTTTTTTGAAAAAAACAAACTCTTTGCTTAGCTTTTGACTTTTTCTTTCTCTTATTTTTGAATTTTGACTACTCATATAAGGCTTGTCCCAAGTCAGCCAGCCCCCAACTCCTACATGTAGGCTTCTCAGGCACACCAAATAGGGCAGCTGTTTTAAAAATATCAAAATGCAAAGAAGTACTAGAAATACACCACAGCGATCTATAAGGGTGAGGGAGACCATAAACCTCTGGCTTGTGTACATAAAGGACAACAGTAAATCTTTAAAAAAATATAAAAATGCAATACAATGCTCAAAAAAAATCAAAAATTGATCTGCCTAAAAGGCAATCTGATGTCTGTAATCCCAGTCCAATGACAAAATCCAATAAAAGAAGATCAAAAATACAATAAACCAAAAATATCCTAATGTAACGATACTCACAGTAAATTCCAACTCAAAGTCAATGCTCCTCTTCTGGGTTTTTCTTTCTGACTGCAATATGAATCCAAAGGGCGGAGTCAGCTGTAGTGAGACCAGGGTGGCCCCGCCTCCTGAGGCCCCACTCAGAAAGTACAAGGAATGGCAGCAAATGACAAATAATAAGCAAAGCTACAAAATGTAACAGAAAAACATGTAAAATAAGTACTGAATATACTCATGTATAAGTCGGACCTTGAAACCCGAAAAATCGATCATAAAATCAGACCTCGACTTATACTTTCAATATTTTAGTAGTAAATGGACAGTCAAGGAGGAGGTCAAGTGCATCAGGAATAGTAAAGGGGAATTAAAAGACACAGACAGTGAAATAGCGGATGCCCTAAACTTACATTTTTCTGAGGTGTTTACAAGTGAGCAAGTGGATAACCTCAGAGCAGTAACAGGGACTACTAAGGAGGTACTGAGAGATTTGGAAATTGAAGAGAGAGAAGAGCTGTGATGATTAAATAAGATGAAATCAAACAAATCACCAGGACCAGATAAGATTCATCCTCGTGTTCTTAAGGAGGTTAGTGAGTGCAGATATAAACCCTTGACACATATTTTTAGGAAGTCACTGCGCACTGGAGAGATTCTGAAGGACTGGAAAATGGCAAATATCATCCCATTATATAAAAAGGAGGACAGGGCAGATCAGAGCAACTATAGGCCAGTAAGCTTAACGGGCATCACAGGAAAATTAATGGAAGGAATAATTAAGGATAAGATTGAGCAACACCTGGCAAGGACAGGAGTTATGAGGAACAGTCAGCTTGGGGACAGAAGAGGGAGGTTGTGTTTTACTAACAGGCTGGAATTCTATGAGGAGGAAACAAAAGGATACGAGCAGAGTGGAGCAGATGAGATTATTGATGTGGACTTTCAGAAAGCATTTGATGAGGTGCCACATGAGAGGTTGGGCATCAAACTAAAAGAAGTGGGAGTTCAGGGTGATGTTTTTAGATGGGTGCAGAATTGAGAAGGAGAGGGTGATGGGGTGAGGAACCTCATCAGAATTGGCCGATGTTAAAAGTGGTGACCATATATATATATAGACTAGCAAAATACCTAGTAGAAGTAGTGTGTTAAAGAAGTTATGAAAAAGAAAAGGAAACATTTTAAAAATATCGTAACCTGATTGTCAATGTAATTGTGTTGTGACTGTTATGAGTGTTGCTGTCATCAAGGATTTGATTATCATTATTTCTTTCAATCAGGTTCGTATTTGGAGGACGTGTTGTGTTCAAGTTACATTCCATGTTTGTCAACCGTTGTAAAGATAACAAGTTTCATTCATCGAAGTGTTCACTACCCAAATCACTACTCGTGAATCTAAGATGTTTAACAGGCATTCCTGGTATTAAGTTGTGGATTTGCCTGCGAATATTTAGCGGCACCGTGTTTATGAACGTAATTTAAACTTAAGCTTTACACCTTGCTTTCCTATTGATATGTCTACAAAGGCTTGTTTAGATTCAGAGGGTTGCTCCTTTCTTACTGCATCAATAAACAGCTCGTCTTCCTCTTTATCTGAGACATCACACACTGCATGCACGGGTTTACCTTTCCCAGTCCTGCAAAGTCAGTTCACGTGAGCCGCTCGGAGTACATGCATCGAAGGTTCTCAGCTGCGCTTGTGCTATCTCGTGCGATCTTGCGATGTCCACGGCTTTATTTAATATTAGCTCAGACCCGGCACTTAAAAGTTTCTCTCGCACTTTTGCTGAGTTTGTGCCAAACACTAGTCTATCCCTGACCATCTCACCCTCGTTTGCATAAGCACAGTGCTTTACTCGCGAATATTTAGCGGCAGCGTGTTTCTATTGGATTGCCGCTGACGAACGGCCTTATATGGGTAGGCACTCAATTACGTGGGAGGCGTGACGATGAGGGACGCAACTCCACCTCACATGGTGACAGAGCTGCAGGCTATGGCCGTATATATGTTCATAAGTAGGTTCCAGTTATGACCGTTACGCGTAGAATTTCGAAATGAAACCTGCCTAACTTTTGTAAGTAAGCTGTAAGGAATAAGCCTGCCAAATTTCAGCCTTCTACCTACACGGGAAGTTGGAGAATTAGTGATGAGTGAGTGAGTGAGTCAGTCAGTCAGTCAGTGAGGGCTTTGCCTTTTATTAGTATAGATAGATAGATATATAATTAAAATAGGGCAGCGCAGTGGTGCAGTAGGTAGCGCTGCTGCCTCGCAGTTAGAAGACCTGAGTTCGCTTCCCGGGTCCTCCCTGCGTGGAGTTTGCATGTTCTCCCATAGATGGTCTGCAGAGGATTGAGAAACAAAGTCAGTGCAGCTCGCCACACCCTGGTCTGGCGTGGAACTACTGGTATTCAGGCCCTTTAGCTGCCTCCCAGTGGCACGTGTGTGAAAAGGTGGAATGCTGGCATACAAAAGGGAAAGCCCCAAAAGCATTCCCCACATGCCAGATTGGGTAAACAGCTGCCAGGGGCAATGAGGTGCCCCCAATATTTTTATAAGTAATGACATTGGAGACCCCCTGAACTAGTGCAATGGAGAGTAAGACGTTTTGGGACCTACAAATCGTGACTCGATGTTATTTTGGCTGAATGGTCTGTTCGCGTCACATTTGTTCTAACGCTCTACCGACTGATTTTTTCATCCACGGATTGATCGATTTCACACAAACGGTTGTTATGCGTCACCCGAGGGGGTCTGAATGGCGTCTCTTGACACGCTTAATGACTTGAGGTTGAAACAGAGGTGAGCCTCATAAATAGGACAGCCGTCAAGCAAACAGACCGTGGTGATAAGCCACACAGGGTTCCAGTCGAGAAGATGGCTACGGCATTCCAGGCATCGATTTTCTGATATTTTATTTCTTTAAAACTACAATTAATAACACATGCATAGCAGACTGTAATACTAATACTGCCGGTTTGCCCACTGGGCAATACGCCACATTTTCATGAGGCTCCAGAAGGTAATTACAGCGTTGACACTGAAGTAGTGAGGTGGACAGTAGGACTTTAGGGACCTTCAAATTTCTGGATGAGTGTATTGGGTGAAGTGGGTAGCGCTGCTGCCTCGCATTCAGGAGACCTGGGTTCGCTTTCTGGGTCCTCCCTAAGTGGAGTTTGCATGTTCTCCCCGTTTCTGCCTGGGTTTCCTCCCACAGTCCAAAGACATGCAGGTTGGGTGCATTGGCGATTCTAAATTGTCACTAGTGTGTGCTTGATGTGCTGTGTGTGTGTGTGCCCTGCGGTGGGCTGGCGCCCTGCCTGGGGTTTGTTTCCTGCCTTGCACCCTGTCTTGGCTGGGATTGGCTCCAGGAGACCCCCGTGACCCTGTAGTTAGGATATAGTGGGTTGGATAATAGATAGATAGATAGATAGATAGATGAGAAAGGCACTATATAATAGATAGATAGACAGACATGAAAGGCACTATATAACTGATAGATAGATAGATAGATATGAAAGGAACTATATAACTGATAGATAGATAGATATGAAAGGAACTATATAACTGATAGATAGATAGATAGATAGATAGATGAGAAAAGCACTATATAATAGATAGACAGACATGAAAGGCACTATATAACTGATAGATAGATAGATAGATGAGAAAGGCACTATATAATAGATAGATAGACAGACATGAAAGGCACTATATAATAGATAGATAGACAGACATGAAAGGCACTATATAACTGATAGATAGATAGATAGATAGACGAGAAAGGCACTATATAATAGATAGATAGACAGATATGAAAGGCACTATATAACTGATAGATAGATAGATAGATAGATGAGAAAGGCATTATATAATAGATAGATAGACAGATATGAAAGGCACTATATAATAGATAGATATACAGACATGAAAGGCACTATATAATAGATAGATAGACAGACATGAAAGGCACTATATAACTGATAGATAGATAGATAGATAGACGAGAAAGGCACTATATAATAGATAGATAGACAGATATGAAAGGCACTATATAATAGATAGATAGACAGATATGAAAGGCACTATATAACAGATAGATAGATAGATAGACGAGAAAGGCACTATATAATAGATTGATAGACAGACATGAAAGGCACTATATAACTGATAGATAGATAGATAGATAGATGGCAGCACGGTGCTGCAGTGGGTAGCGCTACTGCCTCGCAATAAGGAGACCCGGGTCCTCCCTGTGTGGAGTTTGCATGTTCTCCCCGTGTCTGCGTGGGTTTCCTCCCACAGTCCAAAGACATGCAGGTTAGGTGCATTGGCGATCCTAAATTGTCCCTAATGTGTGCTTGGTGTGTGTGTATGTGCCCTGTGGTGGGCTGGCACCCTGCCTGGGGTTTGTTTCCTGCCTTGCGCCCTGTGTTGGCTGGGATTGGCTCCAGCAGAGCCCCTTGACCCTGTGGTTAAGATATAACGGGCTGGATAATGGATGGATGGATGGTATTGGGTGAATGTCCCATTCTCATCAAAATTGTTCTAATTATTAATTGATTACAAAAAAATGCTTGTCACCAGGGTCAGTCACGTGTGGCCGCCTCCATTAAAGAATCTGAATGGCATATCTGGACACACTTGCCTTTAAGCTGAAACAGAGATGAGACCTAAAAATGATGCCAGCCTTCAAGCATACAGATGGTGGTGACAGGCCAACCAGACTTTGAGAAGACAAGATGGCTACAACATTCAGGGGCATCAATATTCTGATTTTTATTTTTTTAAATTGCACCTATTAATGTACAATACAAATGATAACAATGTACCCAAGTGGCAATGTGCAGGGGGAGTTAAAAGAGTATACAACTGAGATACAAAAGAGAATGGCCCTAGTTGAGTCACCTCAAAAACAAACTACAGATCTCCTCCAAGTGCCAGTTTGGGTAAACAGCTACCAGGGGGCAATGCACTACATTTCTATGAGGTCCCAGAAGGTATTTATGATGTAGACATTGGAATAGTGTGATGGGCAGTAGGACTTTTGGAACCTTCAGATCTTGACTTGATTTTATTTTGGACAAGCGTGTTGGGTGAATGACCTGTTCTCACCAAAATTGTTCTAATGATTGATTGATTAATTGATTGATTGATTTCACACAAATGCTTGTCACCAGGGTCAGTCACATATGGCCGCCGGCTTTAAATGATCTGAATGGCATCTCTGGATACACTTAAAGGCCTGAAGCTGAAACTGAGATGAGCCCTGAAAATGATGCCAGCCTTCAAGGGAACAGACGCTGGTGACAAACCACACAGACACTGAGAAGAGAAGATGGCTACAACATTCATGGGCATTCTAATTTTAATTTCTTTAAATGCACATATTAATGTACAGATAGCATATTATAATACAAATACCCAAGCGCCAGTGTTCAGAGGCACAAAGGGGTATAAAGCTGGCATGCAAAAAGGAATGGCCCTAGCTGAGTCAACACAAAAACTAAATTACAGATCTCCCCCAAGTGCCAGTATGGGTAAACAGCTGCCAGGGGACAACATGTCACATTTCTATGAGGGCACATAAGGTAATTATGATGTAATTCTAATGATTGATTCACTCATTCAATGATTGATTAATTGATTGATTGATTGATATGGGAATACTGTGGTGGGCAGTAAGACTTTTGGAACCTTCAGATCTTGACTTGATTTTATTTTGGACAAGCGTGTTGGGTGAATGACCTGTTCTCACCAAAATTGTTCTAATGATTGATTGATTAATTGATTGATTGATTTCACACAAATGCTTGTCACCAGGGTCAGTCACATATGGCCGCCGGCTTTAAATGATCTGAATGGCATCTCTGGATACACTTAAAGGCCTAAAGCTGAAACTGAGATGAGCCCTGAAAATGATGCCAGCCTTCAAGGGAACAGACGCTGGTGACAAGCCACCCAGACATTGAGCAGACACGTTAGCTACAAAATTGGGATAGTGATATTCTGATTTTAATTTCTTTAAATGCACATATTAATGTATGCATAGCATGTTATAAAACAAATGCTAACAATGCACTTAAGTGCCAGTGTTCAGGGGGCACAAAGGGGTATGGCATACAAAAGGGAATGCTCCTAGCTGAGTCAACACAAAAACAAACTACAGAGCTCCTCCAAGTGCCAGTGTGGGTAAACAGATGCCAGGGGGCAATGTGACACATTTCTATGAGGGCACAGAAGGTAATTATGATGTAATTCTGTGGGAGTAGTGTGGTGGGCAGTTGGACATTTCGGACCTTCAAATCTTGACTTGATTTTATTTTGGACAATGAGGGTGAATACGATCTGCGGTGGGTTGGCACCCTGCCCGGGATTGGTTCCTGCCTTGTGCCCTGTGTTGGCTGGGATTGGCTCCAGCAGACCCCCGTGACCCTGTAGTTGGGATATAGTGGGTTGGATGATGGATGGATGGATATTACTTTTTCCTGGTGTCTGGGACGTTTATCTGTTGGGTTAGGGGAGTGACAGCGCCCTCTAGTGTCACACATGATATGACATAATATAATATAACTAGACATTAAGCCTGTTATAATAACGGGCGCTAGAACAGTAGTGCATAAACATTAGTAGGAACAGTCTACAGTATATTAAATGGCAAGGGACCTTGTATGTGGCTGTAATATGCGTCACTGTATTGTGTGCCTTTAATTTTCTGTCTCAGTAATACTGGTTTGTATTTCCATAAAGACCCCCGTGACCCTGTGTTCGGATTCAGCGGGTTGGAAAATGGATGAATGGATGGGTGAATACGATAGTTAAGCTTGTTGGGGTGAAGGGCTTGTTTTCATCAAAGTTGTTCTAATGTTCTAATGATTGATTCATCCACTGATTGATTGATTGATTGATTTCATACAAATGGTTGCTGTCAGGTTCAATTTCCTGTGCTGGTCTCAATGGTGTCTCTAGACGACACTGATTGACCTGAAGTTAAACCAAAGATGAGCCTCATATATTGTGCCAACGGTCAAGCAAACAGACCCTGGTGTCAAGGCACAGAGATATTCAGTCAACAAGCTGGCTACAATGTTCATGGCATTGAATTTCTGGTTTTTAAATAATATAAATTAATGTATACATAGCATATTATAATACAAACACTAATAATGTACCCAACTGCCAAAGTGCAGGGAGGCAGAACGGGGTATGAAGTTGGCATAGAAAAGGGAATGGTGGAGTAGGGTCAACCTACAAAACAAATTACAGAGCTCCTTGAGTGCCAGTTTGGGTAAACAGCAGCTAGGGGGCAGTGTGCCTCATTGTTATGAGGTCCCAGGAGGTAATGATGGTGATGAAGAGTAGCACTGTAGGGACCTTCAAACCTCAACTTGATGTTACTTTAGATAATCGAGAAGGAGAAGATGGATGAGCTTGTTGGGCCAAAAGGCCTGTTCTCGTCATCTACATTGTTCTGATCGATTGATTGATCGACTTCACACAAATGCTTGTTGTTTAGTTTAATTGATGTTGACACCTGAATGTTGGGGTGGACAGCAGGGCTTGTGGGACCTCCAAATCTTGGCTTGATGTTATTTTGGAGAACGTTTGGGAATGAATGGGCTGTTCTCATCAAAATTGTTCTAATGATTGATTGGTTTGTTAATTTCATACAAATGGTTATTGGTCAGGTTCAGTTTCCTTTGTGGGTTTGAATGGTGTCTCTAAACAGCACTTATTGACTTATTGATTGATTGATTGATTGATTGAGTGATTGATTGATGGATGGATTGATTGATTGATTTCATACAAATGGTTGTCACCTGGTCCCCTGCATTAAAGGATATGCATGTTGTCCCCAGACACACACACACACATCTGATGCCGTAAATAGTGCCAGCCTTCAGGCTAACAGACAGCACTGGCATGCCACACAGACGCCCCACAGAGACCACGGCCTAAGGTGGTTTGTGCTCCTAATGAATCTTTTATTTTCATAAGAGTCTTAGACACCTTAAGATGCCCACAAAATAACCGTAATTTCTGGTTTCAAGTTGGCACTCGATGCAGTGTTTTTATGAGCATGTCGCACTCTTGTCAATGCAATTTAAAAGCGTCATTCAACAAATAACTTTGGTAAATCGAAGACAAATAGATTAAGACTTGTGTCAATTAGGATAAATGCCACAGAGAATTGCAAACATAAATTACAGCGGAACGCTCCGAAGGAGGCAGAATGGATTTTTTAATCAGTTTTCTTGTTAACTCCTTGTCCTCCTTTTCTCGTTTGCAAGCCGTAATGCAAGAAGGGGCGCCCCCTAGAGGTTCTTCGGACAAAATCATGTTTGAAAAGCACTTCAGTCTGATTCTAAGTCACTGGAAACTGGGGCAGTTGTGGCAGCATGGTGTGCAGCACTGGAGCCAACTCTGGACTGGAATGACCACATTACCTAACATGTCACACTACCTATGTGATGTGGTGGCAGACCTGGGCACCTGGAGTAAATCAAGAAACGGACACAAACGGGAGAACGTGCACACCCCAAATTCCACAGAGTCGTCTGCTTTACTGGTCGTCTCGTGCTCTGTGACGGTTCAGCAATTCCCCCAAAATGTGACCTGAGCTGGGAGGCTAACCACTGAGCCACCGTGCCTCCCTCCAATTGCACAATGTCTCCTTAATCATTCTGAATCTCTCTCTGTGTCTCCTAAGTTCCCATCAGAGTGAATGACTAACAGCCACGGAGGTGAGGGCTCAGCATGGTATACTCAGGGGGCTGTCCTTGTCACCACCTAATGTGCGCTACATGGTGAGGAGCCCACCAGTGTCCATGCAGCAGAAGGCAAGTTTCATATTATTCTCATTATGGTCAGCTAATGTAACCCATAAATAAAAATACTGTGAGTACTGATTGGATAGAGACATCACGTGTGTGTTTAGACACCATAAAATAAATGCATGATTAAAAAAAAACACTATTTAATTGAAACAAATTCTGTTTTATCTGTAATAACCAGTGGCATTTTTGGAACGAAAGCTCTGAATGGGCCAGGCAGATCTGGGAGAGAAAAAAAGAGACAGAGAGAGAGAGGAAAAATACTGCCAGAAGGGGCGGAGCCTAGGAGAGTGAGAGAGGGGGGTGGAATACTGCCAAAAGGGGCGGAGTCTATGAGAGAGAGAGAGAGAAAGAGAGGGGAAAAATACCTCTAGGAGAGACAGAGAGAGGACATACTGCCAGAAGGAGCGGAGTCTAGGAGAGAGAGGAAAAATACTGATGGAAGGGGTGGGGCCTAGGAGAGAGAAAGGGGGAATACTTCCAAAATGGGCGGAGTCTAAGAGAGAGAGAGACTGCCAGAAGGGGCAGAGCCTAGGAGAGAGAGAGAGACAAAGGGAATACTGCCCAATGGGGCGGAGTCTGAGAGAGAGAGAAAGAGAGAGAGAGAGAGTGGAGAAAAATGTTGCCAGAAGGGGTGGAGCCTAGGGGAGAGAGAGAGAGGGAATACTTCCTTTTTTTTTTTTTTCTGGAATACTTCCAGAAGGGGCGGAGTCTAGGAGAGAGCAGAAAAATACTGCCAGAAGGGGCGGAGCCTAGGAGAGAGAGGGGGGAATATTGCCAAAAGGTGCAGAGTCTAAGAGTGAAAGAGAGAGAGAGTGGAGAAAAATTAGGCCAGAAGGGGTGGAGCCTAGGAGAGAGAGAGGGGGTAGGAATACTCCTAGATGGGGTGGAGTAAAGGAGAGAGACAGAGAGAGAGAGTGAGGGGAAAAATACCGCTAGAATGGGCGGAGCCTAGGACAGACAGAGAGAGGGAATATTGCCAGGAGGGGTGGAGTCTAGGAGAAAGAGTGAGGGAATATTGCCAAAAGGGGTGGAGTCTAGAAGATTGGGAGAGAAAGAGAGAGAGTGAGTAAAATGACTGTGAGAAGGAGTGGAGCTCAGGAGAGACAGAGAGAGAGAGACATTTCTACAGTGCTCCTCCACTCCTCTGCTATTCTCTCCTACTCATCGATCTTCTGCATCAGACCCTCAACACATCTTCCCCTGAAATCTTCCACACTCCTGCTGGTATTCCATCCGATCTTTGTTACCTTTTCATTTTTCATTCTTTTCACTGCCTCCTTTACTTCCACCCTCCTTATTCTTGGTACTCACCCTTCATTCCCCAAACACCCTTTTTTAATTTTTATCATTCAGCAGCTTTTCAAAGTCTCTCTTCCACCTCTTCTTGATTCTGTTCTGCTCACT
>JANRMT010062806.1:124983170-125004124 GCA_026402145.1 Polypterus bichir lapradei | reverse complement strand
CTTCTTACACAGGGAATCTTGTATAGATGATCAAGTGATGGCAGTTCAGTTCCATTAAACGTGCAGTGATGTTTTTATGATCCACCACAGGGCTTTTTTGGCAGGTTTGGTGCAGTTGTTGTACCAGGCTGTCATGCAGTTAGTCAAAATGAGTGTGTATATATGTAAAAATGAACTGTTGATGCACTTTTCATCCCTGGAATAACTTTACATATTATTACTAATTATGAAATACACATGTGTCATAGGGCATCATGGTTTACAAAACTTTGTTTCGGTAATACTAGTGGATTGCATAAAGAGTCTTTCAAGAAAAAGAAATCTTCATTTCATGTCTAATCCACAAAGCACAACCCCAGCACCATCTTCTGTGATACTATTGCTTGTCTTGTACTCAAATTTAAATAGCTTTTATTCACCCATATAGTGTCTTAAATGCGAGTTAATAACTGAATAAATGAAAAAGGAAATACACTTTTCATGCAAATTTTATTGAATAAATGTTATGAGAACAAAAGTGAACAATGTGAGAACAATGCACCTAAAAAAAAAATTTGTCAAATGTACAAAAAAAAAAAAAAAAAGGAAAAAAAAAAAATCACCACAGATTTAACATTTTACCCAGAGCACAGAAAATTTAAAGTTACATTTTTTGCTATTTTGATCATTAAAATTATTCCACAAATAACTTCTGTAACATTTTAATACTAATAAAGTCCAAACTGCTTAACAAATACATATAACTTTATGAAACTGCGAAAATACATATACACAAAAAGTACACAATTATATACATCTGATGGTCAGATGGCCCTGTTGAAGAACACAAAAAGGTCTAGTTGGTCAGAGAAGGTCACAGACTCCCCAGGCCCCTGTGGACATTCTTAGCAAGCATATTGTTGTAGTGTTAATCCAGATGCCACTCCATTTCAAGGGGGTCTTCAGAAATCTTCTCTCTTCAGCACCACAGACAGTTGCACAAGACTTGACCAGGGTGCATGGCAAAGGGCATCACCAGACAAAAAAAAAAAAAAGCAAAAAAACAATGGTTATTATCTAGTGTAAATCTTTCAAAGTGTATGCAGTTCAAGTCATAAACCATTACAACTGATAGAAGTGGGAATTAAACAAAGGTGAAGTTTAAAAATGGTGTTTTAAAAGTATTTTGATAGGTTTTTCATTTATAGCTGGCATTCTATATTTTTGGTATACATGTGCAAGCTGCTTCACCAGTCCTTTCATAAGCAAATTAGTTGGCAATATTGGTTGTGGATTAAAGATTAAAATGAGGAGTGTTGGGGGAGAGACAGTACCAAATACAGGAAGGGACTAAATTGTTCAGAGCTTTTTATGTAATGAATAGTAAAGTACTTTCAAATCAATTGTGAAGGAGACAGCCATCCAGTTTATTAAAGCTAAGGTCAAGTAAATGAGCTTGGAATATGGAGAAAAACAAAATGTAAACAAGACAAGATACATTACCCCAGAATACTTGGCAATGACGCAGTAGATTCAGACCCAAGACTCAAATGAAGGATTCTGGAAGCACTGGGCAGTAGCATCATCTTCTATTCCAACAGATATCACAGCATTCCCTCCTTCTTTAATTGCTGCCCTATCTTTCGATTAAATTCTTCCACTTCACTAAGGCAAGTAAAATATAAAAATAATAAATAAGAATTGTTCAAACACTTACTTCAAACATTCATAGACTTGACTTTTACCCGACACTGTATTCTGGGCCACCAAGAAATAAATCTTCTGCCTCCTGTCCTGATACACCTTGTAGAGCAGCCAGGGCATGGATGATGGACTATCCAAAAGTAAGAAAAAACAGAATACAAAAGTTGCTTGCATGTAACTGAAATATGACCACATCACATTATAAGTGAAGGCATACACCAATTACCCAGTAACAAAGCATAAAACCCTAAGAATGTGTTCTTTATTTTGCAAATGAAACAGCCTGGTTTTGTTTCTATTGAAACTCATACAATGAGAAAAACAACAGCCAACGTGATTGCGAGGATTCATACACAGACTAAGATATTGTGATCTAATGTCTGGGGGTGGAAATTGCATAGTCTATTGCATAAGAAAAAACACATTGCTATATTGAAGTGGGCAGAAGACTACAGATCATCTGGTGCACAAATTATTTACATAACAGGCCACCCCAGCGGTCTTACCTCAGGGAATAAGACATCCAGAATGAACTGCACACGATCTCTAATAGGGAATGCTGTTTGTACAGTTCTCAGAAATCTCTCAAGATATGAGAAAAGGGCATCCTGTTGTTCGTCAGACTCCAGGTACACAGGCACTCGGAAAGATGACTTTTCCTGGAATCTATTCAGCCACTTAGAAGGCTCATTACCACGGAGTATCCTCTGTGTTCAAGAAACAAAAAAAAAAAAAGGCCAATGTTGCTTGTAAATGCATTAAGCGATAGGTTATTATTATAGAGCCCCCTTTCTCCCCTTATATTTAAGTTAACTTTATCTACCCTTAAATGGTCTCACACCAATCACTTAAGTAAAAAGTGAATGAAATATTACAAGACTAGGTGCCAAGTTGTCCCTGTACTACATGAGTAGCACACCACACCTTTACTGATAGCTATGTGCAATGGCAGTCCAACGTGAGGTGTCCACTTCCAACAGAATCCTTAGATTACAGTTTGGCATCTTTATTGATATGTAGTAACTCTTTAAAATCTGATCCATGGACTTTGCTAATAATTCAGTAACATACCGACAAATGCTGCTGGGAGCCTTGTGCTTCTACAATGAAGTCTACCAGCTTCTTCTCATCTGTCACCCGGTCACTCACAGCTTGCATGTGAGATGGGACAGTTGAAGAGATTTGCCCAGACACTCTAAAAAGAGGCTGAAGAGTGCCTTGCAACAACTCAACAGCTTCACAGCTCCAGTAAGCAAACCGTTGGCCATGTCTTGTAAACAATGAAGATAAGTAATTTTTTTGTGTGTTTGAGATAATACAATGAGACACTACAACATTGCAGAAATGTTATACCCCTCTATCTGAAACCTCTCCATCAGTAGGATGCACCACCAATGGCGGATCAACGGTATGTCACTCTGAAAAAGGAAAAGAAAATATATAGTGCAATAATTAGACAAATGGGACAAATACCTGAGCTTTTTTTTATAAGAAATAAGTTACCTCAGTAAACGTAAATCTAGTACGTGTGCAGAGGCAAAGGGCGTACTGTAAAATACAAACAGTCTAAGTCATCTTCTCAAACCTTGAAAGAGATTTTGAAAGATGAAAATGTTTGAGTAAAGCAGACACTTACCATTAGCATGAGGATGCCACAACAGTTTCCAGAGGTCTGCTGAGGAAAGTCCTGGAAAATACACAATATTGAATATCTAAAGAGGTCATAAGTGAATGTTGTGAAGAATGCCAATCAATGTGACAGTTGATGTTTAATGTTGAGCAATCAACAGACAACACTGTAAAAGAATAAAATCATTTACTTCTAAATGTCTGCCCATCTTCTCAGTCCAAGGTCCTGGGTCAATGCGGCGTGCAATTTGTCTGAAATATTAAATGAAAACACAATATTACAATCCTGCTGTTGATTAAACAACTGTCTCTAGGTCAAACCTTAAAAGAAACTTGTATCCATAGAAGGCGGCCGAAACTGGAACCTCTGGCCAAAGAACAAGGCCGCAATTGTAACCTGAAATCATAGAACAAGGGTGCAACCCGAACCTGTAACCACAGAACAAATCAGCAATATAACCTGCAGCCTTAGAATAATAATAATAATAATAAGAATAAGAATAGAATAGAATAAGACAGCAAGTAAGCAAGCTGACCAAAGAACAAGGCCAAAATGGGAACCTGTAACTATGATAAGAGGTCAGAACTGGAACCTCAGATCACAAAACAAGACCACAACCTTAACCTGTAACCACAGAACAAAACCACAACCAAAACCTGCAGTCATAGAACAAGACTGCAACTGGAACATCTGGCCATAGAACAAGGCCATGACTGGAACTTGTACCCATTGAACAAGGGCCATCATTAAACAAGAACGGCAATTATTTCCAAACCTAAATATGGTTCTGTAGGCCTCATCGCCAAAACCATGAGGGCGAAGAGAATCTAAAAAAAATATCTCCCTTTCAGCTACCAGTAAAACCTGAAATGTTTCCATATAAATATATGGTTAACAGTGCTATGATTTGTCAAAATGATATAAACAAAAATATTGTAGTTGTATGTAAGGAATTGAAACTCAACACATAGCAAATAGTGATCCACTTGATCTTGTTGCCTGCTCCAAGCAGGAAACAATATGGCATCTTTCAAACCCAGGTTGTCCTGTAATTAGAGATATAAATATTAACACACAATTATGAATATAAATGAACAAATAAATACTGAACTAGAAACTTACTGGAAAACCAACAAGTGGGTCCACATTCTTGGTTTTCCACGTGGGCACCACATACATATCCACAACATGAATATCTTTCCCCTGTTAAAAACAGAATTAAAGAATTATAAAGAAATAAACCAATTTAGAAACAATATTTAATCCAACAAAAGGTCAGTGAATGAGACACAAAAACAAATTACATGTCTTTGGGCTGCTTCTTGTACTATCTTGAAGCAGGCATTTCCAATCTAGAACAAATTAACAGATTAAATAAATCAATTATGCAAGTAAGTAATCTTTAATTCAAGTTTTCTTAGAAGGTTCTATTAATGAGTAAAAATACCAAAAAGTTAATACACTTACATTGGAATCCATGCACTGGTTTAACCCAAGACTCCAGAAGTCCTCACGTGTAAGACAGATATTTCCCTCCTTGACAATCAGTTCTGCTGAGGGACGATGTGGGTCCAGGACATACTTCAGCTAAACACAAGTAATTATTGTAGAAGTTAATAAAAGATGTTTTTAAAAACACTCTGCAAGCTGGCTGTAAAACCACAATTACATTTCCGTTAAACAAGCAATAATGCAAAGGTGACAGGTCACTTGCCAGTTCATCCTGAAAAGGCCCCAAATCCTTCTCCCACTTATCTCCTAAGCAAGCATAGGGATGATCATTCACTTGAGAAGATATCCAATATCGATGGTCTTGAAGACAGCAATCCTTAGTCGGTCCACGATCTGATATAATAGATTATAAAACAAACTTTTACATTTCATTCTGTCTGTTACAAATAGCAGGAATTTAAAATTTCTCTTCTGGACCAGTTTCTACAGCAACATTCATTGAGGTTAAAACATTTATCCAGATCAGAAACTCAGGTAACACCCTTACTTTCCAAACTGTAGTACGGCCTCAGACGTGAGACATTGAGCTGATGGTGCTTTCCGTCGTCTTTCAGGACTGTAGCGACACCTTTTGAAGAGATGCTGGATACAGTAAAAGGCCCTTGGTGACGGCTGGCAAGGCTCGGTTTCAGACATTGCTTTTTTGGGTTTTCAGAAACAAGGACAGAATCCCCAATATTGACTGTACATGTTTTCACCAACTTCCTTTTATGGTTTCCATAAGACCTCTGTTGTCTTGTCTGTGCCTTCTCAATATTCTTGAGAATCTGCAAAAGCAGGCATTAAAATTTTAATTCTGTAATATTTCATAGGCTATATCGATTAAGTCTTTTGTTGGGCACGAACCTTTTCATTTAAAGCTTTCATTTCTTTAACTCTGGTGTCAATATCTTCTTCTGGATCTCCAATGTCAATAGATTCTCCCATTGGACAGGCGTTTGAAACTTCTGGTAAGCGCGGATGTCGGTGAAAAAGCAAGAAATATGGAGTGTACCTTGTTGAAGACTGGTTATAAAAAGTTCACCATTAGCACACTGCATTAGGACTAATGAAAGGTCAAACACATTAGAAGATTGGCAACCGGGGCATGTGTACCCACCTGCCTAGCCGTGTTGATGCCATATACAACTGCAGGAAGATGGAGATCCCAATCATTGTGGCTCTCATTAACATATTTTCTCAGTGCACGTTTGATATTTTGATTTGTTCTTTCATCCTGTTTATTTCAAAAGGATTTACAAACATTTAACAAATAATCTTTTCTCAGTTACCAACAACATCCAATATGAATTAAAGAATTAAACACACACAATTACCTGCCCATTTGTCTGAGGATGGTAAGCACTGGAGACAGCATGCTTTATTTTTAGGACTCCAAAGATATTCTCATTTAGCTGTGGATGAAGAATCAACAGAATTGCTTCAGTAGTTCACACAAGGGATAATAAATGGGTTTATAAATAATGGACTTTCAAGAAATGTTTCCATTTAAAAATGAAAAGCATTTTTTTTTTCCCCCAACAGTACCTCGTTGACAAACTCTTTGCCTTGGTCAGTAATGATCTTCCTAACCATGCCAAATGTGTACAGCTTCCCTATGATGGCTGCAGACACTTCACTCGCTGACTTAGACTGTAGAGGCTCAGCAACGATCCACTTTGTGTAGAGGTCAGTCATGGTCAACACATACTTGTTTCTTCTGGCAGTTTCACACATTGGGCCAAAGAGATCCAGACCTACCACCTCCCAAGCTTCTTTCACCTGATAAAATATTTGCCTTTAAATCTTTATCCTCATTCGATTTTATTTCACAAACCTGGAGCCCACCATTACCTTGATGGAATGCAAGAATGGTACCATGGTCTTGATGGGATCATTCAGCTGACAGCGGTGACAACATCTCACCTAAAACAAGAGATACAAACTGAATGAAATTTTGCATCATACGCTTACTTTGTAGATAAGAAAGAATTTAACACTTAAAGCTACAATAGATTTGGAAACAACTTTAGTAATGCACAAAGAAATTAGGGACAGCAGCAAGGATAACAAGAATACTACAAAAAAACAAGCATTTTATGAAGGAAAATCATCCTAAACAACTAGCTACCAGAGGATGATAAAACAGGGCTATTGACGACTTAAGTCTTGCTACGGTGCAAAACCAACTTTGTGAGGGTGACATCATAATTATTACTCAATTGGTCTCTTGGCAAGGAAGGAACAGAGGACCACCTAGTCTACTCTTTGGATTACTAGAAAAAATTTCACACACACAGTTACCTGCCCACTTGATCCTTTTAGATGCACTAAGGGTTTATGAGAGAACTGTAAAATTGGGCATCATTTTGAAAAGACAGAACAAACTGCACCAGTCCTCAAAAGAAGAACTGAAGTACCGAAACAGATACTTTAAGGAAACTGTATGACTGCCTGGTAATTGTATCTCAGCTGTAGGGGTCTTGCAAAAACATATGAGCAACATTTTAATATGAACCAATTACTCTGTTTCTTAGTACAAGTCATGATAATCTACAACCTGAGGCAGAATCGTTAAATGTATCTCAAGATTCACACTGGAGTATTTGTAAAACTTACCCAATTAGCTACATCGTTTGTAAGAGTTGGCCAGAAATAGCCAGCAATAGCTCTGTTTCTGGTTCCTCTCACACCGTTATGGTTGCCGGTTCCAGGATTATCATGACACTCCATTAGGACAGCTCTCTTTTGTTCTTCACTCATAACAACCAGACGAATGTATTGTCGGTTTGGCCCGGTGTAAAAAAGTTGGTGGTCTGTCAGAGAACAAAATGATACATTCAGTCATTATTCTTAACACTGATGAATACTGGGACTTATACTTTTAGGTCACTGGACTTAGAAGGTTAAATTTACTCTATGAATTAACTTTTCTGCTCCGTTTACCTTTATTAACACTCTGTGGAGGGTTGCGGCACGGAGAGGGGTTTAATGAAAAAAAAATAAATAAATAAAACCACAACTATAGATCACAAAGAATTACTTAGCTACACAAAATATTGCACTAACACTGCAATAAAAAGTAAACATAAGGCTTCTTAACAACAATTCTTTAGAAAACTTTTAGCATTCGTTAGTGAATGCTAATTTACTTCTCTGTTTAAAAGAACTGTAAAATTTAGACACCTGAATTGAGATGCATCTAGGCAGTTCAGATTTTCATATTCCCAAAAAGAGAAAACCTACTAATCCATTAATCAAGTATATATCGGTAAGTAACAGGAAAGTCCACCCAAGCAGTTTTTTTAATAACACAATTAAAAGTTTTGCATATTTCAAAATATTCATGCGTGTTCATTGAAATTACCAGCCTCTTTAAAACGGTACATTTGGTAATATTCCAATTAGTAAAAAAAAGTCAGACAATACTAAATATATCTAAATTATATTACAGTATATACTGTATTCTCAAAAACTGAAAAGCATTCAATAAACATTACACATAGTACCTTTAATCATAAAACTCACGGACGCGCGTCGTATTTCACTTCGCTCTCTGACCGTTAAATTGTTGCTAAATTCTTCCCGTAAAAGATATTCTTTCAAGTTGTTGTAAAATTGAAAAGTCTTCATTTTTTCAAGAAGTGAAAAGTATTCTTCTTCCCGAAGAAAAATTCAATATGCTCCTATTCTTCTTTATGGCGTTCTTCTTTCTCCTTCTCTCTCGAATGGTGGAAGTTATATTTGTTAATGCAGACCGAGAAATTTAAATCCCACAGTAACTTTTTTTCTCGTGTGTCGTAAAACATTAGACATGCGCAGAACAAATCGGGCAGTGTTGTGAAATGAATTTTAATTAAGCAGAGAGCGCGTGCGCGAGACAAATCGGATGGGGACTCAAGTCGCAAAGTAAAAAAAACGCAGATCGGACAGGGTCGTAATAGTAAAGCTCTGCGCATGCGTGCGCATGCGCGCGCAAATCGGGTAGGCAACGCAGATCGGGTAGCGACAGAGCCCTAGCGCATCACTACAAAATAACAACTTCCCCTCGCCGTCCATGTTTATCTACGTCACTTCCGCTAGTTTCCGCGGATACGTCACATCCGGTCGGTGCTCCCTCACGTGTTGTTTCCTTTCGCTCGCGTGTTCTTCCTTGCCGATTTTGCTCGAATTGGAACGGCAGCATGAGTGAGATTCCGCCTGACGTTCAGGCACTTCTAGATCGACATCCAAGTTTGAAGCCAACAGAGTGGGGCAAGGTAAGGAAATGCAGGGCTGTGCTCTTTATCTCCAAATGTAATCGTACGTTGTGTGTGTTTGAGAGAGAGAGAGCGCGAGCGAGCCGATGCGATGCGCCCGTTTCTGTAACGTGTTACTTTTATAGTATAAAATGTGTCCTGTCTTAATCAGTTCCCTTAATTAAAAAAAGAAAATCTGCAGTTGTACGCCTATTACGCTTCTTAGTTGACGTACTGATTTGAATAAGCGAGTCCTGTGCACGAGGGCACAATTTACCAAGTAGAGGCATCAGCCAAGACGACACTGTGTTATCTTTGAGAGTTTTAAGGAGCTAATGGTGTGTCCGGCATAACGTAACACCAAGAACAGACGTCCGTAATAGAAGTGACAGCGTCTGAAAGGCACACGTGCAGAAGAAGCAAAGCAAGACATGATCCATGTCACCAGGAGCCGAGTAATCCCGAATATAGTGATACGTACAGTGGATTCGGGCAGTAATCAGATCCACCTCGCTTTAAATGGATACATTTCTGAGTTTTACACATCAGTCTATATTCAAAAACCTACAACGATAAAGTGAAAACATTTTTGGAAAGGTTTGTAGATTTACTCATTCATAATAGACTTATTCAGACCCTCTGCTGTGGCACTCCAGAGTGTGATCAGGTGCCGCCTGTTTGCTTTGACTCTCCTCCAGATGTTTCTAGAACTTGACTGGAGCCCACCTGTGGCAGGTTGATTTGATTGGACATCCTTTAGAAAGGCACACAAGCACCTGTGTGCGGAAGGCCCGCAATTCACACTGCATGCAAAGAAAGCAATGATGTCTAATGAACTCTCTGTGGTCATGAGGAAAAAGATTCTGTGGTGTGGAGCTTAGACTCCCTAAGCAGACAAGAAAAAAAAAAAAAAAAACACATGTATGGAAAGACAATTCAGAGAGACCCCCGTCCAGGTAGGTACAATGGATGTTAAAAAAAAATGAGTAAATACAATAAAATGTAACACAAGTGACCATCTTCACAGAGCTAGATGTCCCCTCAGAAATGCAATACAATAGTTTCCTCCCACAGTCCAAAGACATGCAGGTTAGGTGGATTGGCAATTCTAAATTGGCCCTAGTGTGTGCATGGTGTGTGGGTGTGTTTGTGTGTGTCCTGCGGTGGGTTGGCACCCTGCCCGGGATTGGATTCCTGCCTTGTGCCCTATGTTGGCTGGGATTGGCTCCAGCAGACCCCCGTGACCCTGTGTTCGGATTCAGCGGGTTGGAAAATGGATGGATGGATAGTAGAAACTACAAGGAAGTATGCAAGAACAGAAGATACGACTCACTAAATACAGAACTATCACATTGGGGGATACAGATTTTTTTCAAATACACCAAGTATCCACCAGAGGGGACTGGGCGGTCTCTTGGTCTGGAACTCCTACAGATTTTATTTTTTTTCTCCAGCTTTTGGCGTTTTTTTTTTGTTTTTTCTGTCCACCCTGGCCATCGGACCTTACTTATCCTATGTTAATTAATGTTGACTTATGTTTATTTTTTATTGTGTCTTTTATTTTTCTATTCATTTTGTAAAGCACTTTGAGCTACATTTTTTTGTATGAAAATGTGCTATATAAATAAATGTTGATTGATTGATTGATTGAAGTAGAAACTAATTAACATACCGTATATGCGCCAATAAACGGCAAGTCTCTTATTGTCGCCGGTCTCTAATAAGCGCCGGGCTTCAAAGAGGATGCGGCCAAATAGTAGCAGGTCTCTAACAGTAGCCGGGTCTTTGCTATTTGCCTACTAGTGTACATTGTAAGCATCAGTATCTTTATAGATGTGTGTAATACATGTGCATGTCGGCACGTTGCATAAATAAGAAATACGGATATACCGGTTTCTAAAACTGCTTCATTTTTGTGCCGTGTTGACCAAAATACGGTCGTTATACTGTAATACCGTACGGTAGTGATAAACAGAAAATGGTACAAATGTGTTTTGGTATAAAGAGTCTCCGCGAAGATTCATCATTTTTAACCAGCTGCACATTCCTTATTGTTTTCACTGTCAACAGGATTAGCCTAGGTCATCGGACCCGGGACACATTTACTTATGGATTACAAAATTTACCCTTTGGTCAGAGAGGGGAGTAACAAAGAAAGACCTGCCGTCTTCGTATCCACTAAAATGGAATTTTCTTGTCATTGCGGGTTTGGACGACGAATAGCAGCGAAAGTTACAGAAAGACATTGCCATTTATCTTTAACAGTCTTATGCAGCATGTGAAATTCAAATAAAGTAGCTGTTTATAATATTAGCTGATATTTTTGTGTACCTACCTGTAAACTTGTAAATACTGCGTTCTGAAGGTTTTTGTTAATAATGGCCGGTCTCTATTAAGCGCCAGGAGCCGAGGCTAGTTTTGCAAATAAACGCCGGGGGCCTCTATTGGAGCATATACGGTAAACGAAAACCAGCCATACCTGTCATTCAGTTCATGTAAAATTTTGGCCAGATTGCAGAAGAGAAGTCAGACACGATCAGAGCCTTGGAGACCTTGAAGCTGCCTCTGCCCTATTGGCCATTCTACAGGTGAGTCAGGGCTAAGCTGGCCAATCTGATGAGCAGACCCTTCTACCCGCTGATTCCAGTGCTCCTTTATCTGAGATTATCTGACTTTTTCATAGGCAGGCAAAAAAAAATTGTTGTGCTCATGTTGTTTCCAGAGGTAGTTTGAAACTCCGTTTTGAGGGATGCAGCAGAGAAGAAGTCATTTGTTTACGTGCTGTGCACTCTCTGCCCCCACTCTATGAGTTTGGCTTGTCTGCCATTTCTTGGCTGAGCTGTTGTTGGTGCTTGACACATCCACCCCACTGTAGCGGACAGAAACAGATCTAGCAGAGCTGAAATTTCACATACTGACTTGTGGCATCCTATGAGAGTTCCTTGTTTAAAGTCACTGAGCTCCTCAGTACGACCATTATTACTGCCAATGTCTGTCAATGGAAATTGCATGGCTTCTCTATGCACCTGTTCACAATGAAACGCCTGAAACTCAATCCTTTGGAAGGGGCATCCTCAAACTTTTGGTCATATGGTCTATTTTACGTGAAGAAGTGTTACGTATACTTAAAACATTTCTCATCTCTCTCTCTCTCTCTCTCCACAGATCAGATGTGAGCTAACTGGCCATGAGATCCCCTGTCGCCTTTCTGACCTCCAAACCTACACCAGTGGCAAGAAATACAAACAACTGACCAAACTAGTCCCCAGCTTTGACTACAGCCAATACGAGCCCCACGTGGTCCCTAGCACAAAACAACCGTGAGTGAGTGGACAATATCATTTTTTGTTTTCATTGGCTGTGTTTAGATCCTATTGCTCCATTTACTGGATTTTGCCAACAAATAAGACTCTCAAGTTGCCACTAATTTACTTGAATCTTCATTCAGCTGCATTTTCACTGTTTCTTTTCTCTGAATTTCTTTGTTTTTACTTTATGAATCGAGTTCAAATTAAGTAACTCAATGCTGTAACATTTATTTACCTTTCACAGTAGCAGCTTCGTGTGAAGATTTACAACTGAAATCCTAACTGCACTTGCTTCTGTGTCTAGAACAGGGGTGCCCACACTTTTTCGGCTTGCGAGCTACTTTCAAAATTACCTGGTCGAAATGAACCACCTACATTAAAAATGTTGTTATATACAGTAATCCCTCCTCGATCGCGGGGGTTGCGTTCCAGACCCCCCCGCGATAGGTGAAAATCCGCGAAGTAGAAACCATATGTTTGTATGGTTATTTTTATATATTTTAAGCCCTTAGAAACTCTCCCACACTGTTAACATTATTAGAGCCCTCTAGACATGAAATAACACCCTTTAGTCAAAAGTTTAAACTGTGCTCCATGACAAGACAGAGATGGCAATTCTTTCTCACAATTAAAAGAATGCAAATATATCTTCTTCTCTTCAGGAGCAGAGAATTTCAGAGAGAGAGAGAGCGCTCGCAAAGAAAAGCAAACAATCAAAAAATCAATACGTGTGCTTTTAAGTTTGCCGCGGCATTTTTTAGAGGAGCGTCAGTATCTTCTAAGTAAACAGCTTCTGTGCAAACAGCCCCTATGCTCACATCTCCTCCGTCAAGCGCAGAGAACGTCAGAGAGAGAGAGAGCGCGAGATTAAAGCAAACAATCAAAAAATCAATAAGTGTGCTTTTGGAAGCACCGCGATAAAGCGGCATTTCTTAGAGGTGCCTCCGTATTCACTAGGCAAACAGCTTCTGTCCAAACAGCACCTCTGCTCACAACCCCTCCGTCAGGCGCAGAGAATGTCAGAGAGGGTGAGATAGAGGCAGAGACAAGCAAACAATCAAGCACCGCACGGCAAACATATCGTATATCATTGAGGAGTTTTATTTAATATGTAATACATGCTCTGATTGGGTAGCTTCTAAGCCATCTGCCAATAGCGTCCCTTGTATGAAATCAACTGGGCAAACAAACTGAGGAAGCATGTACCATAAATTAAAAGACCCATTGTCCGCAGAAAGCCGCGAACCAGCGAAAAATCCGTGATATATATTTAGATATGCTTACATTTAAAATCCGCGATAGAGTGAAGCCGCGAAAGTCGAAGCGCGATATAGCGAGGGATTACTGTATATATATATATATATATATATATATATATATATACTTACTGAGTATACTTTATACATAAAATGTATGTTGTCGTACCTTGCATAACTGAATAACCTTTATGGCACAATAACGATTCAATACATTTATGGTCACTACAGTATTTGGATTTAATAATCGTCATGTGGGAAAAGACTGACTCGCATAAATAAGTAGAGACAAATAATGCAGTCAGGGAGCTTTTGAATTCAGCCGAGTGAAAAATGACGGCTGGCCGATTAACTGCGATTTTAGATTCCTCTCCTTTCTCTTTCTCAGATCGCTTTTTGGAAGGATGTCAGTTTTGTAGTTTTTATGAACAGTTTGAAAGTGCCTTTCCACATTTTCCTTCTTTGGAATAGCAATGATAGATTGACATATCAGACAAACGCACTTCGATTGTGACATTGTGAGAAAAAAATCCTCTTCCAATTCCACATCCAGCCCGTACCCTCCCGAAACAATTTTTTTTTAAATCCTTTCTTTAGTCGATATAAATTGGAAGGCTAACTAGATCACTTAGCTGGAGTTTTGCAGTAACTTGCGCGTTTGGTTGTGCGTGCGGGATGACCAGTGTGTTAGAAGAAAAGAGATCTCAGACTGGCCACCCTGTATGTCAATCAAGTGGTAAATGCCATAGGGAGGATATATGATAGACTAATGTTTCAAAAATTTTTTTTGAATGCAACGCAATCTAACTGCACTGCCTTGGCGATCTACTGGTCGATCACGATCGACGCATTGGGCACCCCTGGTCTAGAACAATTAGGCATCTATTATGATGACATAATAATATAAGCAGGGCAAGATGACCACTTCAGGTTTGACGGGGTTGGGGGAAGGCAGGGCCCTATCTCGGCTGCATTGGGTACAAGGCAGGAATTATCTCAGAACTAGAACACAGATACAATTTAGAATCAGCAGTTAACCTAACCGACGCATCTTTTGGGATGTGTAGGGAAACCTGGAGGAAGATCCATGCAGACATGGAAAAAAACATTTAGAGTGTGGGGTACATATGGTAAAAAAAAATAAAAAATTCATTGGGGTGCACATACTTGTTCTCATAACTGTTGAGACTACTTTTTATTTGTCCCAAGGTTTCAATTTAAATGTTGGCAGGATTTATGAATTTGAAGGCTCATCACAAGCTGCATATCACTGCAGGCATTGTGGCACAGTGGTTAAGGCTTTGGACTTCAAACCTGGAGGTTGTGGGTTCAAATCCTGCTACTGACACCGTGCGATCACAAGCAAGTCACATGACCTGCCTGTGCTACAATTGGGGGAAAAAAAACAAAACAAAAGAACTGTAACCAATTTTATCGTAAATGTTGTAAGTCGCTTTGGATAAACGGCTTCTGCCAAATAAGAAAATGTAAATGCATAATTTGCAAAGTGACAACTGGGCTAGACATTTAGTCTGACTGTATCTTTGTTTAAACTTCTGTTTACAGCAACCATCTCTTCTGCAAACTGACTATTCGGCACATCAACCGCACCCCACGTGATGTCTTGGCACATGTCAATGGAAAGAAGTACAAACGAGCCCTGCAGAAGTGTGAGTGCTGCCTCATTTTAAACCTGGGCCCTTATAAAGTGAACAAGACTCAAACACCTCAATTGGTTTTTTTTTTTTTTTTTTTTTTTATAATTAATTCTCAAACAATAATGAGGTACAAAATGGGCTGACACATGACCAACTCACCAGCAAGGTTAAGTACTTAGTAATGCTGATTAGCTCAGGTCCACAAAAAATTGTTAGTACTCTTAGTTATAAGAAAAAGTCAACCATTTTGGAAGAGTCAGCTGTGGCAGAAGGAGAGTACCAGCAAGGTATAGCATTAACACTAGAATTACCAAAGCTTGCGAGAAAACTCGTAAATCCGACCCACCTTAAATCCACTCGCACATCTCCATTCAGTGTCTTTTGTCTTGTAAATGTGTCGATAATCCCAAGCCTGCTATAGCACCCAAACCCCACCCCGACAATGCCGGAGAAACTGTAAAAACCTCTCCCAAATGAAGCCTTGTTTATCAGTGAGTCAGGTACCCAGGCTAAAAAATATTGTTATTCGGAACACATGCATTTCACAAAGTGTCCACAAAGATCTGTGTAAGTGTAGGATGACAGAAATGTTGAACACATATCTAAAAGACAAACTTTTTCCATGTTTTACTACTAACGACAAAATGTAGACATGAAGTGTATAATGTGTGAAGACTGAAGTCCAAATATCAAATAAGCACTTTCACAAAAGATACAAGT
Organism: Polypterus bichir lapradei; assembly: GCA_026402145.1. NCBI lineage: Eukaryota > Metazoa > Chordata > Cladistia > Polypteriformes > Polypteridae > Polypterus > Polypterus bichir. The sequence goes on along the minus strand of JANRMT010062806.1, from coordinate 124,988,140 downwards.
ATAACGGAACAAATGTGCTTTTTTTCCCCAAGACTATAACCAAAGAAAAAGAAATCAGGTTAGTGTTGCTTGTTGTCCTGACTTCTCAGGTAGTATACTGATTAGAGCTGCTGACTCCAATTCAGAAGGTTCTGGGTTCGAGTCTTAACGTATCCCAAAATAAATGTTTTGAGTAGTGAGCTGTTCTTATTGTTACTATTATACAATAAAAGCATACCATTTGATTTGAGTCTGTAACAGACGGTGTAAATGTATGGTACTTGCAAAGGTTACCTTTTTTTTTTTATTCAGTTTTATTCTCTCAGTCGCATTCACGCGCGCCCTGATCTGACACGGCTGTTTTCAAATAAAGACGCGCTATAACAGAGGTGAACTCAGATCGGAGAAAGAGAACAGAAGCCCTCTCCGCAAGAAACATCCACTCACATATAAGAACAACGCAGCTACACCAGGCCTAAAGGCGAAAGATGGCACCGTTTGGATACAGGACGAAGTCTGGCGTCATCCTGCCAATCGCCTGTTCTTCAAAGAAACCGCAACCTCTTGATTGGAAGTCGGCAGTCCTTGGCATTGCATCACGCAAGCTGTCGTATCAACCGCCTACCGTAACCTGCTTTCTTTTTTCTTCGGTTGTTATACTTGTAACTTTTGTGAAAGTGTTTATTTCATATTTGTATTTCAGGCTTCACACCTTATACATTTCATGTCTACATTTTTTCAATTATTACTAAAACATGAAAAACATTTCTTTAACAACGTTTTACATAAATTGTTGTTGACACAGAACACACATGAAATGTATGTATTCCAAATGATGATGTACTTTTTTACCCTATAAAGCTCCAGCACTTCACTTGAAGATAAACACTGAGCACTGAGAAACTTCTTTGCGAATTGAACTGCACCAGTGGGCGGGGGGATGGAATACCAGGCTGCTTGCTGTTAATTGACACATTTACAGGACAAAAGACGCTGACGGAAAGGTGAGAATGGATTTAAGGTGGGCCGGATTTACAAGCTTTCTCGTAGGCTCTGGTAATTCTAGTGTAAAGAACGGGTTTAACAAAAACTGACTTCTAATTAAGAGCAGTAAAGTGTTGTACCGTGTTATCCGTAGATTGATACAAGAGAGAGTAGGGTGAAATGACACCTTTTATTGGCTAACTAAATAGATTACAAGTGGAAGCTTTCAAGGCAGCTAAGACACCTTGCCTGATGAAGGGGCCTTAGCTGCCTCGACATCTTGCATTTGTAATCTATTTAGTTAGCCAATAAAAGGTGTCACTTCCCCCTACTTTCTCCTGTTCTAATTAAGAGACAGGTTGGAGTGAAAGTGGCTGGAGTTTGAGGCTCTAACCTAGCTGGTCATTTGTTGGCTCACTCCAGATTTCATTTTTGTTTGGCTGCCTTTTAAAACAGAAAGAAGGAATTCAGAGGACTGAGTCTGGGAAAAAAAAAAAAACATGGAAATTAAAATGAAGGGGAAAAAACTTCAATGAACAGCAGAGGTTTACAAAGTATATCAAAATAAAAAAAACAAATTGGTCACAGATGAAAAAAGTGGCAGGAAGGAAAACCTGCAACCCTGTTAGCCCTCCGTGGTCAGGGTTGGGCACCCCTGATTTAGGCTAAATGTCCTTATGTGTTACAGATGAGCAGTGTGTCCGGGATGGAGTAGAGTTTGTGCCAGCCTGTCTTCAGAATAAGCAAAAAAGAGTGGGAAATAAGGAGGAACAGGAACGGGAACATGAAAAGACAAAAAAGAAAAGCACAGGCTTTTGGGAGCCCACATCTAGTGACGGGGAAGAGGAGTCAGATGACAGCTTGACTGACCTTTATCCAGGTAAGGCTTCTAGAACTGTTATTTTTATTTGAATTGCCATTTTCTTATAGATATAAAGATATTTATATTTACATAGATACATATTGTGACAGTAGGGGGCGCTGTCGCTCCTCCAAACCCACAGACAACACGTCCAGACACCAGGTAAAAGTCCTAGAAATAATTTTCATTTCTTATATACTGTGCACAAAGCACCTCCACTCAATAATAATACAATAATCAACAATAAATCCTCCTTTCCACCCAGCAGCTCTGTCGCACTTCCTCCCAACTCCAGCTCAGCTTGCTGGGTTTCCCACAGTCCTTTAAATACGGGGTCCTCAACTCCGGTCCTGGAGAGCCCCAATGCCTGCAGGTTTTTATTCTAACCATTTTCTTAATTAGTGGCCTGTTTCTGCTGCTAATTAACTTGTTTTGAATTTATTTGAATGGACTTGTCTTTTTAAGATTTCTTCCCCTGAATTTCTTTATCGTTCCTCTTAGTTGCTTCATTTTTTTCCTTAAATGGCACCCAAACAGAACTGAAATGTGAAGTGAGGGAGCCAACAGAAGAACAGCTAAGTCAAGGGTCTCAAACTCCAACCAATTTCATTCCAACCAGCTGCTTAATTAGGCAATGAGTCTTGTAGTTAATTAAACCCATTCTTTAATTCCATGGCTTGTTGCTGTTCTCATTGTGCAATTGCAGACATTCCTGAAATTGTTGATTTTCTCTCTTCTAAGATCATTTCAGTTTTCACATTTCTTTATTTTCAGATATTGAATGATGCACAGACACAGATTGCTGGTCGTGTTTTGTATCTCATTATTGTTTGGCTGCTAAATAAGAAAAAAGGAACAATTGAGGGGTCCGTGTCTTCAAGAGCAAGTCAAATACAATTAATTCAAAAGAAATTAATTAGGAGCAACAGAAACAGGTCACTAATTAAGAAAAGGGTTAGAATGAAAACCTGCAGCCACTGGTGCCCTCCAGGACCAGAGTTAGGGACCCCTGCTTTAAATAGTCCTTGACCTGGAAGCGTTTCTGTCCTTCAGCCCACGTGATCCATTGGCACTTCCGGGTCAGATGAAGATTTATATTTTTCTTTAGCCCGGAAGTACTTCTGTCCTTCCATCCCCATGACTTGGGAGTACTTCCGGGTTGTAATAGAAACACTCTTGTTGTCTTCCTGCAGTTTCCCCTGGCAGCCCCCACGGTATTCAGCAGGGCTGTGAAACCGAACTCCATTGTCCATGATGCCCTGTGGGAATTTGGGGCACCTCCATGTTGCAGGGAGGACTCCATCTGACGGTGTGGATGTATTGGCCAGGATAAGCTGCCGGCCATCTCTCACAATATATATATATATATATATATATATATATATATATATATATACTAGACATTAAGCCTGTTACAATAACGGGTGCTAGAACAGTAGTGCGTAAACATTAGTAGGAACAGTCTATATGCCTTTAATTTTCTGTCACAACAGTGGGCAATCAGCAGAGTCTCACCAGCAACTGATGTAATGTGTGGCGTGCAGCTGATAATCGTGCCTGTGGCGTCTCCCCAGCAAGTATTTGAATCCGTGCTGGCGTGCAGCTGATTACTGTATGTCTTGTCTCCCCAGCAATGGATTTTATGTGCGCGTCCGCGACTACCCAATCAGCACTCTCCCCAGCAATGATGTCCTTTATTTGCTTATCATGCGCGGCCGCGGCTAGGCCATTCACTGTGTGCCCAGCTTCCAGTGTGTGTGTACGTCCATGGTGTGGTGCGCGGTGTGGCCCCGCGCATGCGCACTTCACCAGAAGACACACACACATGGACACCCCAGACCCCTGGATGCACACAGGGGTTTTATTAAAGAGGATAAACCTCACCGTGCAAGACTGCACTGCTGAAGAAAAAGCATGTTGAAGCTCATTTAACGCTTGCTGCACAACATTTGGACAAGCCAGTGAAATACTAGGAGAATAGAGTCTGGTCAGAACTCTTTGGATGAGAAATGGCACTGCACATCATCCCAAAAACACCCCAAAATACTGACAGACTTCATATAATTGAAGGAAGGATGAATGGAGAAACATAGTGGGACATTCTTAATAAGAATCTGCTGCCATCCACTAGGATGCTGAAGATGAAACGAGCAGGGACATTTCAACAAGACAAGGATCCCAAACATACAGCCAAGAAAACTCAATTGTTTTCAGAGAAAGAAAATAGAGCTGCTAGAATGGCCAAGTCAATCACCCGACTTGAATCCAATTGAAAGTCTATGGAAGATCAGAGTTCATAGAAGAGGCCCCTGGAACCTTCAAGATTTGAAGACAGTTTGTGTGGAAGAATGGGCCAAAAATCACACCCGAGCAATGCATGCGACTCGTTTCTCCATACAGGAGGTGTCTCGAAGCGGTCACTACCAACAAAGGCTCTTCTACTAAGGATTAAATACATTTCAGTAAGCGTGTTCAATACTTATTCCCTAGTCTAGCGATTATTTTTTCTATTTGTCAACCACTCTAATAAATAACTTGTAGCAACTACAGAGGCATCTGTTACTTTAAATGTAAGGCTTATGGGAATAACTGCATATTATAGGATGGTATATATATATATATATATATATATATATATATATATATATATATATACACACACACAGTACAGGCCAAAAGTTTGGACACACCTCCTCATTCAATGTGCTTTCTTTATTTTCATGACTGAAGGCATCAAAACTATGAATGAACACATGTGGAGTTATGTACTTAACAAAAAAAGGTGAACAAACTGAAAACATGTTTTATATTCTAGTTTCTTCAAAATAGCCACCCTTTGCTCTGATTACTGCTTTGCACACTCTTGGCATTCTCTCGATGAGCTTCAACAGGTAGTCACCTGAAATGGTTTTCACTTCACAGGGTTATTTAGTGGAATTTCTTGCTTTATCAATGGGGTTGGGACCAGCAGTTGTGTTGTGCAGAAGTCAGGTTAGTTGGACGATCATTTATTTTTCAACAGGACAATGACCCCAAACACACCTCCAGGCTGTGTAAGGGCTATTTGACCAAGAAGGAGAGTGATGGAGTGCTGTAAATGGTCATGACAATAAAGAAAACACATTGAATGAGGAGGTGTGTCCAA
>JANRMT010062806.1:124935808-124946561 GCA_026402145.1 Polypterus bichir lapradei | reverse complement strand
GATAGATAGATAGATAGATAGATAGATAGATAGATAGATAGATAGATAGATAGATAGAAATGCACTATTTAATAGATAGGAGAGGCATTATGTTATGTATATTGATAAATACATCACAATGTCATTTGATATCATATTGTGATATCAATTGTACTTTTATTATAAAGGTCATGTTTCAAGGTATTATTATGCAGTGTTAGGAGTTCATAAATCAAAGTTGACTCTAAAGGAAAAAAAAAATGGTGTACATTTATATTTCCATATTTTAAGTATTATGAAATGCTATGTATTATATCTATATAAAGCAGAGTGTGTGTTTTTTTCTGAAAATTTCTCCACACTAGAATTTTATTTATTTATTAGGGCAGTGTCCCTTAGAGTCAATTTTAGAGCTTGACACAGGTTTTCAAAATTGTTCCCTATGGTGGGCTTTGTCAGGAAAATTTTGGATTGGGGCCAAACTTTTCAATTTTTACCCACAGAAATTTTATGTAGTGACGGTATCTGCAATTTACTCCACCCTGGGAAGGGCCAAGTAAACCTGTTGGTGGTTGTGTGTGTATTATATATATATATAATTTTATATTTATATATACATAATTTTCATATGTATCATGCACCTTCATATACTCAAATAGTCTTGTATTTAAATAGCTTTTTAATTGTAAAGTGCTTCTTGACTATATAAATATGCTGTATTTTTTCATTATTATCATTATTATTAATGTCTGCCGTCCTCCCGTGTGGTCGTTAGCAGAGCCGGTCACTTCTCAGATCTGAAGGTCAGAATGTCCTCCCAGCGGCGTGACGAGCTGACCGTGGCCTCGTCACCCGTGTCATGCCCAGCTCTCCCCGGTGCCGGTATTCGCCCCTTCATTATCTGTGAGTTTGGTTTGATTCAGTTGTGACTCTCTCTCTCTCTCTCTCTCTCTCTCTCTCTCTCTCTCTCTCTCTCTCTCTCTCTCTCACTCACTCACTTAGTTCGCTTTAGGCTGAGACTGCAGCGGAGTCTTGGAGTTTGAAACTTCATTGGTCTCCTCCTCCTCCTCTTCCTTCTTACAGCCCGACAGTACAGTTTAATAAACCGGTTAAAGGAACATTTAGTAACAGAATTGAAATGAAATTATTAGTTCAAGTTAAAATGAGTCCCTAGCATATATTTGCATGAAAATGAAAACCCAGAGTCTGCCACAAGTCCTACTTGGTTCAGTTTCATTTCTGTTTCCCACCTTGTAAGGACACCAGGGCTCTCTATGAGGATCTCCTTTTGGGTGCAAACAGTCAGACTGACAGCAAGGTGTCATTATTAGTCTGGAATGCTGCACGGCGAAAACTTTACTTCATTTTAAGCAAACATCTCACCAACTCGTGATGCGCGCGCAGCCTCGGTGGTCGTCTTCAAGGGCCGTCTATTGGACTTTATTGCTTGTGTATAAACGTAGGAGGCTTGCCTCCATCACCCCGTCCCAGTCAGACTGCCTTTCATCAGCGCACACCTGAGCAACGGAGACTTAATGACAACTTTACATAACTGATGGTAGACGTTTACCTTTCTAATTTCTTGCTTTAAATGTGCATCAAAGAATCCTCTAATCCTTTGTAAATGTGAACATAATTATAGTAAGTGCCGTACGCCATTCTGATGCATTATTAATCATAGCCAGCAAAACTCTCATTTACCTTAAAGACTTCAGAGAGCTGACACATAATTTCACAGATTGGTTTTCACCGATGCTCATTAGAATCATAACCCCGATAAAGCCGACAGTGGCAACGACCCGGGACTGAGGAAATGAATGAAAAACGAGCAAAATAACGACGGGAATGACAGCAGAGCCACTGAGCTGACAGTTCGTACAAATGTGAAGGGCATCGTCGTATCGCAGAAATAAAATAAGACATGTGCTCACAAATATTAAATACGACAATGATATGCGATAATAGTAAAAAGAAACGCGATATTTAGACAAGAAAGTCAAACGTTTGAAGTAAATAACTTGGTGTGCAGAAACTCTTCAAGGAAAGAGAAACAAGCGGGACAAACAAATGAAAAGAAAAGTCAGTCCGGGCTCGAATCAGAGCTGAGAAAATCCGCCGTGAAGATCACTGAGAACGCGAATGCTGTTATCTGACAGGAAACATTTACAGAGTCTCTCTCTATGAATTTATGAAAGAGACAAAAAAATAAAAAAATCGGCAAAGAATCACCGTACCACAATCAACTGAATGAATTAAAAAAAAAAAAAAAAAAAAAAAAATCCTCACTAGGCAGGTGACCCAATCTGACTTGTGCATTAGTTGTCACTTTTAACAATCTGCTCGTGTTTCAAAGAATCACATCATTAGCAGAAAAAGAAAAGCAGAGACAAGCAAAAAAAAAACTGAAATCCCATATGAGTTACCATCTTATCTCTAAAGTCACCTTTAAATTCATCTTATGAAACCTTTCATATCTATCTATCTATCTATCTATCTATCTATCTATCTATCTATCTATCTATCTATTATATAGTGCCTTTCACACTATCTATCTCTATCTATCTATTATATATTGCCTTTCACACTATCTATCTATCTATCTATCTATCATATAGTGCCTTTCACACTATCTATCTATCTATCATATAGTGCCTTTCACACTATCTATCTATCATATAGTGCCTTTCACACTATCTATCTATCGATCTGTTATACAGTGCCTTTCACTTTATCTATCTATCAACTTATTTTCTTCACTTGCTTGTCTAGGTCAGGGTCGTAAGTCAGTTCGTTGTGCCAGTCCATTGCAAGGTGAACACATGCAGGCACATCAAGGCAATGTCATCACTTCATGCTCATCCAACCTGCATTGATTTTTGTTCTTCAGGAGGAAACCAGAGAACCAGGAGGAAACTCCATGCTACGTTGCATCTGTGTAATTAGTTCAAAAAATGAAGTGATGGGAGCTTAAGCTTTGTTGCATATTCATCAATTCGGGGTAGAAAAGGAAAGATGGGTATTGTGCTGATAACACAAGCATCAGTCGGCCCCAGCTTGTTGATAAACAGGGCAGTGGCAGCGAGATATGGCAGCACAAAGCCTTTCTAGTGCTGTGGTAAGGTCAGGCCAGCTCTAGGGGTAGACCATGTAGGCCCTGGCCTAGGGACAAACTGAATTGGGGGATAGGGTGGGTATCAAATCCCATCGAGGTGCCCTCACCCACTTGCCCCGCAGATGTACACCAATCCCTATACAGAAGGCTTGTAGGCCAATGCCACACACACTGTTGATTTCCCATGAAGCCATGAGAGTGTGCCAATCTCCATGGGCAAACTGCTCATTGATTTAGGGTTGCAAGTGTGCCAGTCTCCAAAAGGGGCCAAGTTTAACTGAATGGAATAACAGGCTTCAGCTCTGCCTACGCAATGGTGCAGGTTTCTCTAATAACCAATTCGCAATTAAACAGGGCTAATTAAGGATGAGCTAAGGGAGAGGACCATTGAGACACTGGAGGATAGGCTGCTGAGAATGGCACTTTGCAGTCCTATAGAAAGAATAAATTACTAATCAGTCCTTTCATGCACTAATAGCCATTTGTAACATTTATTACGTTTCTAAGTTTTGCTTTCAAATCAATTTCATGGTACCTTCATGAAAATAGTATTAACGTCTATGAAGAAAAAGAAATATTCTACGTGATTCCAAACTTTTCCATGCTAATTTCCTCCATTCATCCATTTTCTAAACTCATTTATCCAGAGCAGGATCAGGGGATAGTTGGAGCCTATCCCAATAATCATGGGGTGCAAGGCAGGAACAAGACCTAGATAGGGTGCCATCACGTCACTGGGTGAACACACACGCAGACATATCAGGGGGCCACCAATCCACATGCAGGAGAAAACACAGTATATACACCGCCAAAAATGTTGGGCAACCAGCGGACCTCCATTTAATGCAGGTGTGAAATAAGGGAAAACGGTCAAAGAAGACAACACACAAGGGGGCTAAATCCATAAATAATAAAGACGTGGTCCGTCTCAATTATCTGGAGTCAAGATACTGACTGTCTCTTTCTGGTCCCAGGATGGATCTTAAAGGCATGTACCCAGAAGTGCCATGTCTCGTCTTCTGGACGATGTTCTTCTGAACTGAACAATTGTGTCCCACCTTGAACTAAGATGGTATAACTTACCCAAGCAGAGCATTGAGGATATCACTTATTCATGTGTATCTCTTCATATAGTGGCCAGTGGGGGGCACTGCCAAGCTAAGACCCACATACACCACCCAGTCCCTAACCCTAATTTCATTCAAAGAAAAAAAAAAAGGGTACCAGGGAGCTTACAGGGCACATCTACCATAAAGACAGAATAGCAAGGCCTCTCCACCTAACCCTAAACCTGAGTTTCTTGATGAGTACGCATTGACTCGAGAGTCCGCATAATGTCTGTGTTCGTCCTGGAGGTGGGACGTGTAATATATTTTTAGACTGTCCTTCCCTATGCCTTCACCCTTAACTTAACCTCACTGTCTTTGGGTTGTCTCCCCTTCTTTCTTATCCTAATCCTAGTGTTTGTAACCCTTTTCCTCCCTGATGTTAAAATCCTATTTTACTAACCCTAATGCTAAAGATACCTTCTGGGGCCCTGAGGTTAATCAGTTACCCTAACCCTTATCCTTTCTTTTTTTATTGTGTGTTTTTAAGCACCGTATTTGAAACCCTTTTTTAAATATTTATTATACTCTATTTATTAGGTTAATCTTATTGCTGTTTTTCAGACTTTTGGACTTGAGCTTTCTTTTAGAACATTATTTATCTGGTTTAATATTTGCACTTTGAATGATTAATAGAGGGCGACACGGTGGCGCAGTGGGTAGCGCAATGCAGTAAGGAGACCTGAGTTCGCTTCCCGGGTCCTCCCTGCGTGGAGTTTCCATGTTCTCCCCGTGTCTGCGTGGGTTTCCTCCCACAGTCCAAAGACATGCAGGTCAGGTGCATTGGCGGTCCTAAATTGTCCCTAGCATGTGCTTGGTGTGTGTGTGGGTGGGTGTGTGTGCCCTGCAGTGGGCTGGCGCCCTGTCCGGGGTCAGTTGCTACCTTGCGCCCTGTGGTTAGGATACAGGGGGTTGGAAAATGACTGACTGACTGACGGTTCTTAGAGGCAAATATTTTAACAGAGCAACAGGGTTTTTAGTATAGAGTCTTCTACAGAATCAGTTATTTATTGAATTAATTTATGAGTACTAGTGGGTTTTGCCCCCCCCTGCTCGCTGAGCTCGCCAACCCCCGGGCCTGAGTTACACGCTAGCCTCTTTGCGGTTCTGTCGCTCACGTATGGAGATGCGGATGAACAATTTAAACAGATTTTAATAGTTGTAAGAATTGTTACTTATGTGGGTGGCATGGTGGCACAGTGGGTAGTGCTGCTGCCTTGCAGTTAGGAGACCCGGGTTTGCTTTCCGGGTCCTCCCTGCGTGGAGTTTGCATGTTCTCCCCGTGTCTGCGTGGGTTTACTCCCACAGTCCAAAGACATGCAGGCTAGGTGCATTGGCAGTCCTAAATTGTGCTTTGTGTGTGTCCTGCCCGGAGTTTGTTTCCTGCCTTGTGCCCTGTGTTGGCTGGGATTGGCTCCAGCAGACCCCCGTGACCCTGTAGTTTAGGATATAGCGGGTTGGATAATGGATGGATGTTACTTATGCATAACAGAACTACCTAGTTGACATTACAGCGAGTAATTAACCACAGCAAAAAATTATAAAACGTAATCATTTGAAAGTAAATTATGTCTCATGTTGTGTTAGAGGTATTCATTGAGTAATACGATTTCATTCTGTTTGGCTTTGAAATTAACACGCAAAATCTTTTTAAACTTACACTTTTACTGTAAAAATTCAGCAAAAACTATTTTTTGAATAAACTTTTCATCAATATCGCACTGAATTTTGATTCTGTGTTTGGAGTTACATCGTGACAACGCAACGTATAACTGCCTGTGACTGAATTTCGTTTCTTTCTCTCTATTAAATATAATGACTTTTTTTAATGTTTGTCCCTGTGATTTGTTAACTGTGTTTGTAAAAGCTATTCTAACGGGAAACTGTTAACATTTTAATACGAATCGCATATCAAGATCTCTTTCTGTGTCTAATGTTACCCTCTGAAGAAGACTACATGACCTTTCTTGGATACATCCTTCTTTCTACAGTAACTCAGCCGGTGGAAGACCAGACGGTGTTAACGGTTGTAGATATTCTTCGTGATATTGTAATTTGATGTTGTCATCTTCCACACAATCACCACAAACTGTTTCAGCTTAGTCTATTGATACACATTTAAGCAATTTGCTGTGTAACTGATGGACAATTTTCACTTTAATTCGTTTGACTTCATCGTTTCTCGGTGCTAGGATTTTTTCTTTTGATAACCCTTTAGGATGAAATTCTTCAAACTGATTTGGACATAGTAAGCCTTCTTTAATTGGGAACATAAAGTGAGGAAAACGTTAAGATTTATAAGAGCTGAGAGCACAGAAACTGTGTCTGACAAAAGAATTCACACCAATGAGAGGTGAGAGGACTGTGGGCGTGGTTTGAGAGGAGGGCGGGACTTGAAAAAATATCATAGCAGCATTCATAAACCCTTCATGATGAAATTCTGCAATAAGATTTCGACATAATACGTCTTCTTTAATAAGGAACTTAAAGTGAGAAAAACATTAACATTTATAAGAACCGAGAGTGCAGGAACTGTGTCTGACAAAAGAATTCACACTAATGAGAGGTGAGAGGACTGTGGGCGTGGTTTGAGAGGAGGGCGGGACTTGAAAATAAATCTCTTCAAACAGGTCTTATCACGGGATGTTTTTTATATAACAGAGAGATTTATAATTTTAGTGAAGACGCCTTAACTTCAAAATGGGTTGGACATTCAGTATGTACTTAGGCCATGCTGTCCTCGATTGGGCATCTCCTTCAAACCCTAACCAAACCCTGTCTAGTTATTAATAATCCACCAGTCAATCCTAACCCTAAATCGATAGAAAATTACAAATCCTGAGTTATTGAGCTATAATAATTTGAAAGACAGCCTACCCCTACACCTTTATTCCTAGGGTTAAAAATTATAAAAAATATTTCCCTAATAAATCCCTTAATAAATTTAATTTACAGCCCTAATGTTAAGTCAGTGGCCAGGGCTAATAACACTAACCCTGTGTAAGTCCCATATTAATATTCTTTGTGTTATCGCAATTTGTTTTTTGTATAGTGCTTTATAAAAATGATTTTTTAAATATTTATACATCTAACTGAAGTGATGTTTTAAAATACTATATTGTGGATATCCAGTGGGAATCCTTGGTATTTATAAATTAGTAATAAGGGTGAGTAAAATTAAAATGATTAGTATGTATTTAGCACTGTAAATAAAGAATAGATAGATAGATAGATAGATAGATAGATAGATAGATAGATAGATACTTATATATTTAATTAGAGATCTCATTGGTTATGTTTATAATTGGTTAAAATTAATTTTAATACCTAAATCAGTGTGCCCCTTATGGTATCAATCTCCACTAACCTACCCCTGTTTAGTTATTAATAATCCACCAGTCAATGCTAACCCTAAATCGATATAAAATTACAAATCCCGAGTTATTGGGCTATAATAATTTGAAAGACAGCCAACCCCTACTTTATTCCTAAGGTTATATCCCTAATCTTAATAAATTTAAATTGCAGTCCTAAAGTTAAGTCAGTGACCAGGGCTAATAACACTAACCCTGTGTAAGTCCCATATTAATATTCTTTGTGTTATCGCAATTTGTTTTTTGTATAGTGCTTTATAAAAATGATTTTTTAAATATTTATATATCTAACTGAAGTGATGTTTTAAAAAACTATATTGTGGATATCCAGTGGGAATCCCTGGTATTTATAAATTATTACGTTTATTTATGAGTATTTATCATTTTAGTGATGAATGGCTGACACCACATTCAAAATGGGTTGGACAGTCAGTGTGTACTCAGGCCATGCTGTCCTCGATTGGATCTCTCTTTCAAACCCTAACCCTGTATTGATATTAATAATCCACCAGTCGACCCTCACCCTAACTCAATAAGGGTGAGTAAAATGATAATGATTAGTATGTATTTAGCACTGTAAATAAAGAACCTATATTTAATTAGAGATCTCATCGGTTGTGTTTATAATTGGTTAAAATTAATTTTAATACCTAAATCAGTGTGCCAGTACATATCCCTTATGGGCTCAATCTCCACTAACCTACCCCTGCTTGGATATTTATAATCCATCAGTTGATCCTAACCCTAACTCGATAGAAAATAACAGATCCCGAGTTCAAACCCCAGATGAACAAGAGGAAGTTGACATATTTGGTCCCCCAGTTTGATAAAAAACAGACCATCAATAATTTCCAAAAAAAAAAAACGTAGACTGGTTCCAGGTTCCAGAAAATAATGCACCTCATATTGGGTGATTTCTATTTGTCTAGGAAACCAGAACATAACTACAGGTAGTCCCCAGGTTACGGACATTTAACTTACAACATACGAAAGGGGCTGCTGCTATAACCCATGAGCTTTAGTAACTGCCGCTTTGTCATCTTCGGCCTGGGGACGCTACAAGCGTTGGCTGGACGGAGGCTGGAGGGGGGCGATTTCGCTGCTCACTCAGTGTAGTGTCCCTCGGCGGCTCCTGGCGGCAAGCGGTTTCACTGCCTGCCCACCACACACGGCTGCCCCATTCGTTTTCGGTGGGCAGCTGGTAATGCTGCAAGCGGTGACCCGGTTGTGGATGAACAGAGGCCATTGAGGGTGAACGGGGTGACGGGAGGTGGCATTGTAGTGTGCATCGGATGGCTGCCTATTGAATGGGGGCGATTCACTACCCGCCTTTGGCCGCACTGTGTTCGATCTTGGTGGGCGGACACTGCAGGCAGCATACTGTAGTGGAGGTGAGCTGGTGATGAACTGCCCGTCGATGCCCCCATTCATTCTCAATAGCAGGCCTGCTTGTATTGTTACGCACATAGTGGGAAGTTGTCTCTCGTCAGTACATCAGACGTGTTGATGACGGGTGCCTTCCTGCTGTGATGGCGTGGACAGTGCTGTGCAGAATATCTCATCTTAACCTTTTGTATTCACCCTTGAAGAATGTCTCTGAAACACAAATCTGATGCAAGTGCCAGTGAGACAGTAAGGAAGAGAAAAACCATCACCATGGAAAATAAAGTAGAAATAATAAAAAGGTCAGAGAGGTGACACTCCATCATTCATTGGCAGAGCACTTGGTTGCAGTCGGTCAACAATAGCATTTATTAAAATAAGGGACCTGTTCTGACTTACATACAAATTCAACTTAAGTACAAACCTACAGTCCCTATCTCATACGTAACCCGGGGACCGCCTGTATATCCAAGTTAGATACCCAGGAGCCAAATTTTTAAACACAACTGCAATATTAGCCCGTAATGCAGAAATTAAAATGGCGACTCTCTCTGATGAAGTTTATTGGTGCAGATATTTAAGAATAAGGGGGATAATGTGGAGATAGTGAATCAGGCAGTGCAACGGATTAGCAAGGAGGAAGTAAGGACAGTGATGAAGAGGATGAAGAACGGAAAAGCCGTTGGTCCAGATGACATACCTATGGATGCATGGAGGTGTTTAGGAGAGATGGCAGTGGAGTTTTTAACCAGATTGTTTAATGGAATCTTGGAAAGTGAAAGGATGCCTGAGGAGTGGAGAAGAAGTGTCCTGGTGCCGATATTTAAGAATAAGGGAGATGTGCAGGACTGCAGTAACTACAGGGGGATAAAATTGATGAGCCACAGCATGAAGTTATGGGAAAGAGTAGTGGAAGCTCGGTTAAGAAGTGAGGTGATGATTAGTGAGCAGCAGGATGGTTTCATGCTAAGAAAGAGCACCACAGATGAGATGTTTGCTCTGAGGGTGTTGATGGAAAAGTAGAGAGAAGGCCAGAAGGAACTGCATTGTGTTTTTGTGGGCCTGGAGAAAGCAAATGACAGGGTGACTGAGAGGAGCTGTGGTATTGTATGAGGAAGTCGGGAGTGGCAGAGAAGTATGTGAGAGTGGTACAGGTTATGAACAAGGGAAGTGTGAGCGTGGTGAGGTCTAAGGTAGGAGTGATGGAGTTGGGATTACATCAGGGTTTGGCTCTGAGCCCTTTCTTATTTGCAATGGTGATGGACAGGCTGACAGACGAGATTAGACAGGAGTCCCCGTGGACTATGATGTTTGCTGATGACATCGTGATCTGTAGGGAGAGTATGGAGCAGGTTACGGAGACCCTGGAGAGGTGGGGATCTGAGAGGAGAGGAGAGGAATGAAGGTCAGTAGGACCACCAAGGCAGAATACATGTGTGTGAATGAGAGGAAGGTCAGTGGAATGGTGAGGATGCAGGGAGTAGAGCTGGCAAAGGTAGAGGAGTTTAAATACTTGGGATCAACAGTACAGAATAATGGGGAGTGTGGAAGAGAAGTGAAGAAGAGTGTGCAAGTAGGGTGGAGTGGGTAGCCCCTACCCCCTGCTGGTCACCACTTTTAACGTCACCCAATTCTGAAAAAGGTTAATCGCACCTTCATCCTCTTCTTCCAGTGTTTCAGTCAATTATGCGTCCATCTACACAGCACACTTTGAACTGCCACTTCTTTCAGTTTTAATGCTCTGCACAGTATTCTGCAGCCATCCTGAGAATAAAATAGCATCATACAGCAAACATATT
>JANRMT010062806.1:124895579-124907733 GCA_026402145.1 Polypterus bichir lapradei | reverse complement strand
AAAAAAAAAAATCTGTAGGGATTCCAGACCAAGAGACCGGCCAGTCCCCACTGGGCAAAATATAAGATAGATGAGAATAACCCAGAATACAACTAACAAAGGTATGATACTCGTGCGGTGTCGCGGTATCCTATCATTTTTACTTCATGAAGATTTGCATGTGTTCCGCTAACTTCGACAAAATATTTGCAATTTATTATTTTTTTAACGTGCTTTAATAACTGTTAAAATGCCTTGTGTGGTTTTTGGTAGTAATTCTAATCCCTAAAACAAAGAATACATTTTTTATTTTTATTTAATTATTTTTGTATGTAAAGAAACGATAAAATATGTTTTCATTTTAAAAAATCTCGTAAACGAGGACACCGATGACGTCAATCTGCGCGAGATGAACGTATTTTCATCCAACAATTATTATACCGCTGTTAGTTGTATCATGAAAATAATCCGATACGCAGTAAATTAGTGAACTCAATTTGGCAATATTGGCTACGCTGCCAGTGTGGTGCAGTCGCGCCGCATTATCACCTGATCTACTGGTACCCGAATGTTCGCGACAGATACCGATACGTCTCGAACTTTCTGGATTGAAAATACGCAACTATAAAATAAGCCGCAGCGGCGCCGCTCGTCATAGAAACAAACTTCAAATAGAAAAGGAGCTCAGAGTGTCTCGATATCTCGAATATCAAACCAAACCTGGACAGGCTGTGTACTTTAAAGCAGGCACATATCAGTCATTAGATCTACGCCTTAGAAATGTTTTATTTTAATTTTAGTTATAATGCATTCGTTGTGATTATATGCTTGCAAATTTAAATTTGAAATAAAAATGTAAAAAAATAATTTTGATGTCTTGTTCATTTATTCGATGCCCCCCTTGTACAGCTTCAGCGCCCCCACAGTTTGAAAACCACTGATATAAAGGGTTTCTGCTGTGTAACTGTGCGGGAAATGTTTATAAGAGTGTGGGAGAGTTTATAAGGGCATACACTGAAAAAAAAATGTGATGATTCACACTTAATATTTTCAATCTGAACCAATAGAATTCTTTTTAGCTTATTGATCCCAAAATTTTTAAGTTGAGGCAAATCATTTAGAGTGATTGGGTGCAATTCACTTATTTTTTTTACTGAAGTAAATCTATTTTTTAAGTTGTTCTTCCTTTTTGGCAGTTGGAAAGCCGTCAAACTGGAAAGTTCGACCGAAAGAATATACAAACGGCCCCTCAGAACAACCTAAAATATTAAGTTAAATGAAATAGGATTTTTATGTTTATTCCCTCCACCATAACTTAATTTGGTACAAAGACATTTTTTTACTTTGATTGAGATCTGAAACCAAATATTTCAAGCTGCAACACTAAATGACTAATCTTAAGTTGTTTGAAAGAGAAAATTTACGTTGAATGAACAACATCAATGTTACACTTTTTTCAGTGTAAAATATATAAAAATAACCATAAAAACATATGGTTTTTACTTTGCGGATTTTCACCTTTCGCAGAGGGGTTCTGGAACGCAACCCCCATGATTGAGGAGGGATCACAGTACTAACATTACACTGAAGAACCAGGGTGGAGGGGAGCTGAATCCTCCATGTCACGATTTACCGACATTAGATCGAGGAACAGCTCCTCCTTCCAGCTTTGAGCAATCAGATAACCTAACATTACAATGGAGAGTTGTCCCCCTTGGTGTTCACAGTGTCAGGATCTACCAACGTTAGATGAAAGTTGTGGGTCCTTCTTCGAGTTTTGAGCGTCAAGGTGTTGTACAATACGATGGGCAAGCAGGGGTGAGGGGTGTTCCCCCCTTGGAGTTTCAAGCATCCAGACACAATTTTTCATTCAAAATGTTATCTGAGAAATGTTCACATTGAGCTTATATGAAAAAGAGACGACGGAGATGATGGTGACCTCAAATCTGTACACTAATTATCTTCCCATCCATTTCCTAACCTTCTTGTCAAGCCAAGGTGGTGGGCAGCCTATCGCTATACCTAGAGAACTTAACTGGCATAAATGGACTAATTCAATGGACTGATCATTTATGTCAGGTAGAATGCCCAGAGGGGGCTGGGTGGTCTCGTGGCCTCAGTACCCCTGCAGATTTTATTTTTTTCTCCAGCCGTCTGGAGTTTTTTTTTTTTTTTTGTTTGTTTTTTCTGTCCTCCCTGGCCATCGGACCTTACTTTTATTCTATGTTAAAAAGTTTTGTCTTATTTTAATTCTTACTTTGTCTCTTTTCTCTTTCTTCATCATGTAAAGCACTTTGAGCTCCAGTATTTGTATGAAAATGTGCGACAGAAATAAATGTTGTAATTCACTGCTTGAGGCCCTGCTACCCAACCCATAAAAAAAGAGACAATGAAGTGGGCAGAGGACCCTAAATTAGTAACACTTATTACATTTCAATACATTTTCTAATAATCCCGATCAGGTCCTGGTGGTGGTCAGCTAATGGCTTATCTGTATTACCGAAGCAGTTTCCTGGAATGAGTGAGTTAACCATGCCAAAAAGTGAAGATTTTACTATTTTTCAGTCATGGTGATTCACAATCCTAAAGATGCATCGGAGGCAGAAAAGAAGTTTGAAGCTGCATGACATGTCTCTTTAACCTCTTGTGTAGGAATGAAGGGATGGGAATGGGTGGTTGCTAGGAACCATATATACTCACGTATAAGTCAGGTCTTGATAGCCGAAAAATTAATCGTAAAATCAGACTCCGACTTATGCACTCGTTCAAAAATATGACACTTAATTTTTATACATCTTCTTGACTCCTTCATTCTCGCATCATTTTCTCAGACGCATCGAATTTTGTTGCACTAGCGCAGTTGCCAATTTCTTTCACTACTTCAATGATGTTTAATTTAAAACCAGCTTCGTATTTTCTTCTGATCGAATGCTGCATCATAGATAAGGGATGCTTTTTCGATAAAGGTGTATGGCGGTTGTGAGATACACAAAACGGTACAAATGTCGCTTTGAACTAGTTCAGGTATCACCGTGTGGTCACGTAGGCACAATACATTGAAAGATAAAGGCCGTGTTCTCCGTGGTTAGTCTCTCAGGTGGGTGTTAGCGTAGTGTAATCTCTTGGACCAATAGTGTGAGTTTTCCGCATTCGATTTATACGACCAACAATATAATCCATCCATCCATTATCCAACCCACTATATCCCAACTACAGGGTCACGGGGGTCTGCTGGAGCCAATCCCAGCCAAAACAGGTGGGAACAAACCCCGGGCAGGGTGCCAGCCCACCACAGGGCACACACACACACTAGGGACAATTTAGGATCACCAATACACCTAACTTGCATGTCTTTGGACTGTGGGAGGAAACCCACGCAGACACGTGAGAACATGCAAACTCTACGCAGGGAGGACCTGGGAAACAAACCTGGGTCTCCTTACTACGAGGCAGCAGCGCTACCCACTGCGCCACCGTGCTGCCCAAACAAGAATCAAAAATATGAAAAATACATTAATGAAACCAAAACAAATTAACTTAAACTACATTCTGATACCAGAAAAATAAATATAGAGTTAGATAAATGTTGATAAAAGTTAAGTAAGTATAATAAAATATGCATCTATGATATATCATTAATTAAAAAAGAACAAATTGGTATTAGTGGGCTCCTTTCAAAAAAAAAGTTAGGGGGGGGGGCACAATTAAAACTTTTATGAAAACTCGAGTCACAAATACTTAAAGGTTGAGAAACGTTGACTTACATGCATTACAACTCCATTGAAAAAATGCAAGTAAATATGGAAGTATGAACAAGGGATTAAGGAGTAATATTCCTTTTTTCTTTCATCCCAAAAAACATTTGAACCTTCAAAAAAACTTTGTAGTGACTTTCACGTTTTGTATTTGTGAAATTGCCTGCAGAATGAATTTGAGTGTCGTTTTCATGAAACTCTACGCAAATCGAAACTTGGCTGTTTCACTAATCGCTAGAAGCCCACTAGGAGACCAACGTGTTTTTAAAGATGTTCATAATTAATGATGTGTCTCCTGCAGGTCCATGCCGTCTTCTAATGGATGCCACAATTTCTGTTGATGGTTTCTATGCTGTTACCAGGCAACTGGAAGTGCACATTGTGTGACATCATAGATGCAATTGTTTGAATGTCAGTGCCATGCATTTCATGGGTGCCTGAGATTTCAGATTCTTCCAAATCTCACATCTTTACCGATCCTTCTTGTTAGCATTTTCTGATAAAAGAATCTCTGTTTTCTCGAAACGTTTAAGGTCGGCTCGAATTTGGCTCTGCATAGAAGGCACTAGCTATGAAATCCTGCACTATTTCCCAAGTTCGATTCTCGGTCGACACGCTGATTTTTTTATTGCACAACTTCACTTACTTTGACAATTTCTCCCCACTTGAAACTAATCTACACATTTTTGAGCCTGTGCAGGCCGACAGCCTGCCTTGTTGAGTTTGGAGCTAGGCTTCCTTGTGGTGAGGCCTATTCTGGGGAGTAAGACTTGGGTTTTGTGTTTTTCTTTTTCATTTTATTTTATGGTTCCTGTTTTGTTGTGGGGCGACACGGTGGCACAGTGGGTAGCGCTGCTGCCGCTTAGTAAGGTGACCTGGGTCCTCTCTGCGTGGAGTTTGCATGTTCTCCCCGTGTCTGCGTGGGTTTCCTCCCACAGTCCAAAGACATGCAGGTTAGGTGCATTGGCCATCCTAAATTGTCCCTAGTGTGTGTGTGTGTATGTGTGTGTGTGTGTCCTGCGGTGGGCTGGTGCCCTGCCTGGGGTTTGTTTCCTGCCTTGTGCCCTGTGTTGGCTGGAATTGGCTCCAGCAGACCCCCATGACCCTGTAGTTAGGATATAGCAGGTTGGATAATAAATGGATGGATGTTTTGTTGTGCCACCCTCTTGTGTATGTTTTTATACAGCTTAAATATTTACAATTGAACTTAAAATGAAGAGAAGCCTGAGCTGTCGGAGTCATTGATTGCACAAAAAAGACCCTCCACAGCCCCAGCATTTGATGAGCTTTTTATCTTTTACACTTTTACTTCAAAGCCAAGTAAACAAAACAAAAAAAAAAAGATCCTCAAAGTGTTGCCTTTCAGAATGAAAATCCCTTTGCCGAGTGGCCAGAGACAGACAGCACCGAGATCTTCTAAAACTGAAGGAGCAGACATGGCAGGAAATGCGGAGGGACATTTTTTAGTGGATTCTTGTATTTAAAAGCTAGTGAGCAGATCAAGTGCAGCTGGGACCCTCGATGTTTTAAAAAGGTGAGGATGGCAAAGAGATAAGGGGATGCATGGCAGTACACCAACTCACCCACCCACCCACTTACTGACGTAACATCAATGGCTTCCAAGAAGAGCTTCAGGGCTGAAAGAGTCTTTGCAGGGGGCTTACTGGGGGCAGGCAGTCACCCTTTGAAAGGAATTCTTTAGGCCAACCACATTACTTGAAGGCGGCACGGTGGCGCAGTGGTAGAGCTGCTGCCTCGCAGTAAGAAGACCTGGGTTCGTTTCCTGGGTCCTCCCTGCATGGAGTTTGCATGTTCTCCCCGTGTCTGCGTGGGTTTCCTTCCAAAGACATGCAGGTTAGGTGCATTGGCGATTCTACATTTTCTACATTGATTCGACATGAAATTTTGTGAATTTCCCCTTGGGATTAATAAAGTATCTATCTATCTATCTATCTATCTATCTATCTATCTATCTATCTATCTATCTAAATTGTTCTTGGTGCAGGGTGTGTGGGGTGTAGATGGGTGCAGAATTGGCTCAGACACAGGAAGTAGAGGGTGATGGTGTGAGGAACCTCATCAGAATTGGGTGATGTTAAGAGTGGTGACCAGCAAGTGGCAGTGGTGGGGCCGCTGCTATTTTTAATAGAAATAAACGATTAAGATAAGAATATAAGGAACAAGCTGGTGAAGTTTGCAGATGATACCAAGATAGGTGGATTAGCAGATAATTTGGAATCTGTTATATCATCACAGAAGGACTTGGATAGCAGACAGGCTTGGGCAGATTTGTGGACGATGAAATGTAATGTCAGTAAATGTAAAGAATTACACAAAGGAAGTGAAAATGTGAGGATGAATACACAATGGGAGGCCTGAAAATCGAGAGTCCACCTTATGAGAAGGATTTAGGAGTCATTTTTATACATTTGTATACTTATGTTGCATGTTAATATGTACAGTGTATGTTAATATGACTGGAATTGTAATATTGCCCTCCTAGACCTTCCCCTTCCTGCCTGGAACCCATGTGACCGGAAGTTCAGTCATCCATGAGTCAGTTTGTAAACCTTGGAAACCTGTCATTGTTACCTTAGGAAATAAAAATCATTTTTCTTTTCATTTATTTCCATTATACTGGGTCAGCTTTATCCTGTTTGCATCTTCTCTTACTGTAAAGTGCCTTTCCTATTCATATATAGTTTTTATAGTGTATATCTATCTATCTATCTATCTATCTATCTATCTATCTATCTATCTATCTATCATTTATAAAGTGCCATTCATATCTATCTATCTATCTATCTATCTATCTATCTATCTATCTATCTATCTATCTATCTATCTATCTATCTATATTTTATAAAGTGCCTTTAATATCTATCTATCTATCTATCTATCTATCTATCATTTATAAAGTGCCATTCATATCTATCTATCTATCTATCTATCTATCTATCTATCTATCTATCTATCTATCTATCTATCTATCTATATTTTATAAAGTGCCGTTAATATCTATCTATCTATCTATCTATCTATCTATCTATCTATCTATCTATCTATCTATCTATCTATCTATCTATCTATCTATCTATCATTTATTAAGTGCCGTTCATATCTATCTATCTATCTATCTATCTATCTATCTATCTATCTATCTATCTATCTATCATATAGTGCCTTTCGTATTTATCTATCTATCTAATCAAGCAGACATATTTTGAGAAAACTGGGATGTAAATTATATTTTATATTCTACAGAATATGAATAACTAGTAGTGAATTGTGAGTACATAGAGGCTGAAAGTTATAAATATTTTATAAATGTTATAGCCGTGTGTGTGTTAGTCTGACTGTGGTTGTAGTATGATGTATATAGTGCCTTTCGTATATACTTGATATAGTAGCGTCATGCTTGTCTATCTTTTTGACAGTTCATTTCTCTGTACGGTATATCGCTCTGTTATTTATTGCTGTTCTTACTCATATCTAGCATGTCTTGTGTCTTTCATTTCTATCTCTCTATAGTATAATGCCCTTCATATTCATATTTATTCATATAGTGCCTTTTCTATTTACTGTATTTATCTATCTCTTATATAGCTCCCTTCATGGCCCTATCTCCATCTCTCACTAAGTTAGGATGGACTGACAGACTGTGCCCGGCTGCCTTTCCTCTCATGCCAGTGTCCACCTGTCTCTTTGTCTCGGCTCTGGCCACTCTGCATCATTCTGCGTCTTTTCTGTTTTTATCTATTGTTAGTTTTCTTTCCCAGTGTACTCATAAGGCCCATGAAATACTCCAAGCCTTCATTTTTTATTTCCACCCAGCCGGCATCCTGCCGATTTTTCGTGATGAGCCTATCTCTCATCGAGTGACATGTGGCACTGGCACTGACATCATAAATCTCAGAAATGAGATGGATAAGCAAGCTGCTTAAACATGAAAATGACCCGAGTGTGTGGCGACCTTTCCTCCTTGATCCAGCAGCAGTCTTCAGATTTTAACGATGCTTTGCCCACAATGTGAGTGGAGGAAAAGATTTGCTCCGCTGCTCTTATTTTATTTTTTATCATTTTTTCTTTGGTTCAAGATGCTCTTTTACTGGAAGGTGATCACCAAATGAAATTTCTCAGAATTGCAAAACATGTAAATGTGCCGAGCATATTATTGATCTGCCATCAGTCTCAGCCTTTGTGCAATCTGCCCTCAGGGGTTTTTCTGCATGCAATCATTAATTACACCTAAGTGGCGACTCTGTGTGTCCACCTGACCGTCCATTTTCAAGTTTGCAGTCGTATCCCCCACAATTCCCTTTTTGTTTGTCATTAAAATGGCAATGGGATTTGGACCTACTGGAGAGTCCTGGGTCAGGCCGGCAGATAAGGTCAGGTCAGGATGGGTGAGGTACACCCTCCTCAAAAAAGAACAGCTCGGGATCCTGGTTGGCAATCCCCCTGGCAGACACGTGGTCCAGTCCCACCCTCTATCTGTTGAAGCCAGTTGTTATGTGGGTGTCCCCTTGGCCTGGTGCAGTCACTCAGGTCCTCAACAATAAGGAATCACCCTCGAGTAATCGTGCCACATGGCCGTAGTGCCGTAACCGACGCTCCCTCACAATGCAGGTCATGTGCCTCATTCGGGACTCGGTCAGCAACACAAAGTCAAACCAGTGGCCCCATGGATTCTCTGAAGAGACACAGGAGTCCAGTCTTCATCTTGGGTCACTGGATAGCGTCCATGTCTCACAAACAAACAGGGGGCACCAGGATCTAAAGACCTGAACCTTCGTTCTTTTACAGAGATATCAGGAGTGCCACACACCCCTTTCTAGCAACCTCATGACCCTCCATGCCATCCCAATCCGTCTACTGACTTCATAGAAAGAGTCACCAGAGTCATGAATGTCACGGCTGAGGTCAGTAAACCTGTCAATGACGAGGTCAATGCTCTCTCCGCAGACAGACACCCTGCTGATGACCGTGCCCAAGAAGTCATTAAAGGCCTGGATGTTGGTTTTTATCAGGACCCTCACAAGCCCAGGCACTCAGACTCTTCACTCAGAGCCTCCGTTGACTCCGCGAAGATCACAGCATCATCAGCAAAGTCAAGATCAGTGAATCTTTCTTCACAAACAGATGCACCCCAGCTGCTGGACCGCACGAGCCTGGCCAACACACAGTCCATGCAAGCATTGAACAGAGTAGGAGCAGAAGACACCACTCTGATGGACCCCAACTGAGATGTTCTGCTTCCATTCTGCACAACACTCACGCTCCCAGTGTTCAGGCCGGCCATGATATCCAGCAAACTTGAGGGGATCCCGCAAACCCTCATGATGTCCCAAAGGGCCACAGCTCGATCAACTGAGTCGAACGCTTTATGAAAACCGACAAAGGCTGCAAAGAAACTCTGCCGATATTCGTGTTTGCGCTCCATGAGAACCTCAGTGCCAGGATGCGGTCAAAGGTGGACTTCTTAGGCGTAAAACCAGACTGCTCCTGTCACTGGTAGGTGAACAAGTGATCACAGATCCTTTTTGAGGATGATCCTAGTGAGGACCTCACCTGGCACCGAGAACAGTGTGATCCCCCTGTAGTTGCTGCAATCCAGGTGATCACCCTTCCCTTTCCAGATAGGGACGACAAGTCCCATTGTCCAGTCAGATGGGATGATGTCCGTCTCCAAAAATGGAAGCAAAGATTGCTGGCAATGCCAGGATCACAGTCTGACCAGCAGTCTGGAGAAGTTAACCCCCAAATACCACAGACCCCCACAGCCTTCCCAATCCTCAGCTGGTTCACCACCTGTGAATTTCCCCTTGGGATTAATAAAGTATCTATCTATCTATCTATCTATCTATCTATCTATCTATCTATCTATTATTTATTTCTGTTCATATTTATCTATCTATTATATAGTGCCTTTCACATCTATCTATCTATCTATCTATCTATCTATCTATCTATCTATCTATCTATCTAAGTGAGACTGGGGGTTTCACAGCTAATTGGGGGGGTCAGCCTTGAGAACCACGCACTCAGAGATATCCAACGTCCCAGCCGGAGGATCAGCTTTGAACAGCTGCTCAAAGTAGCCAGCCCAGTGGGTCACAACTGCAGTGTCATCCGTAAGGACCGCTCCACCGGTGGATCAGGCCCAAGTGACATCGTCTCTGATTCCTCAGAGTGGTTCTCCTGGCTCATGTACTTTTGGTGTTCATCATGGTGAGGAAGGCCAGTGGCATACACAGAGCCATTGTTTTTGACACTTATGGGCACCGCTCACTTTGGTAAACGGGCACAGAAGACTCTGTGCTGGACTAGGAGTTTCAGATCCTGTCTTGGTAACCCTAATAAGAAACCCAACTCAAGTAGTGACTTCAAGCATGGGCTCCATTAACAAGTCAATCTGTCCTAGCAGCCCTGGGTGCAAGGAACCTAACCTGGATGGAATGCCAGTACACCATAGAGCACACTTACACACACACACACACAATCAAAGGGGAACAATTTAGTGTCACCATTCCCCCTTTTATCTGCATAAGCATTGGATCTGAGAGGGCTTGAGATCTACACTGTCAGACGCAGAAACTACAATTATTACAACCACTATTTAAATCCATGTCTCTGGCAACAGTAACCACTGCCCTGCCATTCTGTCCTCTCCGGAATTCGCACACAAAATGAATTACATTATCAGAAGACACCTAATCCAGTTCTGGGGGTGCAAATGGGGTCTGTTCAGGCAGCAGCTTACAATAATGGGCAGGAACAAAATCCATTAGAGCCTTCTAAATTCTTTGCAATTACTTACTAAATGAAATATATATTCACATACACACCACACTCACCGGCCACTTTATTAGGTACACCTTGTCGATGCCCGGTTGGACCCCTTTTTGCCTTCAGAACTGCCCTAATTCTTCATGGCACAATCTCAACAAATTGCTGGAAACATAACGTTCCACAGGGATTTTGCTCCATATTGACATGACAGCATCACGCAGTTCCTGCTGATTTATTGGCTGCACATCCAGGATGTGAATCAACCGTCCCACCACATCTCAAAGGTGCTCTACTGGATTGAGATCTGGTGACAGTGGAGGCCATTTGAGTCCATTGAACTCATTGTTATGTTCAAGAAACCAATCTGAGATGATTTGATCTTTGTGACATGGCATGTTATCCTGCTGGAAGTCACCATCAGAAGATGGTGGTCATAAAGGGATGGTCATGGTCAGCAACAACACTCAGGTAGGCCGTGGCATTTAAATGATGATGAGTTGGTTCTAAGGGGCCCAAAGTGTGGCAAGGAAATATCTCCACACACCATTACACCACCAGCACCAGCTTGAACTGTTCATTCAAGGCAGGATGGATCCCTGCTTTCATATTGTTGATGTCAAATTCTGACATTGGAATGTTGCAGCAGAAATCGAGACTTGTCAGAGCAGGCCACATTTTTCCAATCTTCTATTGACTAGATTTGGTGAGCCCTTGTGAATTGTAACCTCAGTTACTTGTTCTTAGCAGACAGGAGTGGCACCCGCTGTGGTCTCCTGCTGCTGTAGCTCATCTTCTTCAAGGTTTGACGTGTTTCTTGCTCAGAGATGCTCTTCTGCACACCTCTGTTGTAACGAGTGCTGATTTGAGTTCCTGTTGCCTTTCTGTCTTCTCCGACCACTCTGGCCATTCACCTCGGACCTCAACATGGCATTGTCACCCAGAAAACTGCCCACTCACTGGATATTTTCACTTTTTCAGACCATTCTCTGTAAACCCTAGAGATGGTTGTGTGTGAAAATCCCAGTAGAACAGCAGTTTCTGAAATACTCAGACCAGCCCGTCTGGCACCAACAACCATGGAACCATGTTCAGAGTCACTTCAATCACGTTTCTTCGCCATTCTGATGCTCAGTTTGAACTTCAGCAGGTCATCTTGTCAATGAAATTCATTGAGTTTCTGCCATGTGATTGGCTCATTAGATATTGGCGTTAAGAAACAGTTGTACAGGTGTACCTAATAAAGTGGCCAGTGAGTCTGTGTGTGTGTGTGTGTGTGTGTGTGTGTGTGCGTGTGTGTGTATATATACCGTAGAGGCCAAAAGTTTGGACACACCTCCTCATTCAATGTGTTTTCTTTATTTTCATGCCCATTTACAGCACTCCATCACTCTCCTTCTTGGTCAAATAGCCCTTACACAGCCTGGAGGTGTGTTTGGGGTCATTGTCCTGTTGAAAAATAAATGATCGTCCAACTAACCTGACTTCTGCACAACACAACTGCTGGTCCCAACCCCATTGATAAAGCAAGAAATTCCACTAAATAACCCTGATAAGGCACACCTGTGAAGTGAAAACCATTTCAGGTGACTACCTGTTGAAGCTCATCGAGAGAATGCCAAGAGTGTGCA
>JANRMT010062806.1:124774426-124796042 GCA_026402145.1 Polypterus bichir lapradei | reverse complement strand
TATCACGACAGACAGATGTCCCCCACCTCGACCCTGATTTAATTTGGTACGATTTAAAGACAAGTCTGTGTTTTTACTCCTAAAGCCATGGAGCAGATCTTTACATAGGAAGGTTTTGGAATCCAGGATGGACGTCGGGTCATGGAGATGCAGCAGAATGTTTGACAAACTTTTTGGAAGTGTCTGGATGAGGTATGAGGACAGCTTAGCAGTTACCTAAAGAAAAACTTGATGGACTGAACGGTTTGCTGTCGTTTGTCAAATTTACGATGTTCTAGAAAATGGAAAGATGTTAAATATGTAGTGAAGACATTTTAAACCTGAATTTTCAATCGATTTTTTCCTCTGTCACAGGAGGCTGGGAGACAGACCTAGCCAGGATGCCTGGAAGGCCCAGGAGGTGGCATACACGTTGTCTGGGCCACGAGGGGGCAACTGCCCTGGATCGTAAGGGGACCACGGGAAAGAAGCAAGGAGACTCAAGCCCACTGGGGCCCATGGACACCGCCAGGGGGCACCCCGAGCCTCATGGAGCCTGGGAAACATTCACTTCTGCCACACCCGGGAAGATGGAGGAAGATCCTTCCAGGGATGCCCGGAGTGCTTCTGGGTGCAAGGTCAGCACTTCCGCCACACCAGGAAGTGCTGCTGGAAGAGTGTCATCAGGCACCTGGAGCACATCCAGGTGGGAATAGAAGGGGCCACCTCCCTCCAATCAGGGAGCTAGAGCCGGGAGTGGGAGCAGGACGAAGCTCCCATGGAGAGAGGAAAAGGCGGCCCACGGACAGTGAGAGAAAGGCATGTATTTGGGGTGATTGGTGCTCGGAGCACTGTGTCCTGTGCGGGACGGTGTGTATTGAAAATGAACGTGTGTGCTTTTATAAAGACGTGGTCTCTGTCTGGTGGTGTTCGGGCGTATCTCACACCTCCTTGAGTTTTTCTGTCTGTTATCCCACCGCATCGGCGCTGCTGAACATTTTACACTCCACGCTGTTCCAGTATGAAATAAAATTTGAGGCAAAATGGAAAACCTGAAATAAATAATTACATGCGAAAATGCAAACATTACATATGAATGAGTCAATAAATTGTAAAAGAAAAAAAGCGTAATTAAATAAAAGACATCTAATTATAAAGAAATACAAAGTCAGCATTTTATTATTGCAGTTTTTTTTTTTTATATAATAGCCTTATTTTTAAAAAGCACATTTATTTCACGACACGACGGTTCACTGACAAAAGCGCGATAGATATATGCGCCCCGACAAAACTGCGACCGACAAATGAGTGCCGACAAACCCGCTAACTGGTTTTCGACAAATGCGCGCCGACAAAATCGCCACGACAAAATCGCGAGAGAGGCCAAGAGAGTGGGGCGCCCTTGCTGCAATTCTTCCTACATATGCAGGGCGTGATCTTAAGGACTATCTGCGTGCCGTGCTGATGGCATGCCGCATCTCATAATATTGACTTCTAAAATAAACATTATTATATTTGCTTTAAACTACTAATTCATATTTAATGAAACTTTCGCGATTTTGGTGGGGCAATTTTGTCGGCGCGATTTTGACGGCGTGTTTTAATCAGCGCTATTTTGTCGGCGCGCATATGTCTATCGCGCAAATGACGGGTCACAGACACGACTGTTTTGATAGGCTCTTTTAATGCCGGCGCTGTTTATTTCTCAATGCCTCTTGTCTGGCTGCTTAGCTAGATAGACAGATAAAGGCGCTATATCTTTTTATCTTGTCTGTCCAGGATTTTTAAATCCCCTGTAGCTCATTTGACCTACAGATCTGAAATTTTGTACACCTATACCATGTGACATCTACTATCCGCTTTCGGGGTGATGATTGACCTCCAAGGTTATTCCTCTTTTTATTTTTATCTTATTTTATTGTAGAATCAGCTCTCGGCAGTGGCCAGCATGCACCACACGGCCGCCGTTCTCATTCCTCACCACCTTCGCCGTCCCTTCCCTTGCCTCTTCATATCTTAAATCAATCTTGAAGCAGATTGAACACTTAAGTGCCAGCTTAAGTGAAAAATTAAGTAAAACATAGTAAGTAATTGTACCACAAACACGGACTTAATCGGTTTTAACGGGAAAAGATCCTGATGAAAGAAGAGAAGCAGCGGGTCACTAGGGTGGAGAAAAGAAGAAAAGCAGCAAGCACATCAAGTCTGAGCAAACGAATGCTAAACGTACAGAGAAAGAGTCTGAAAACTAGGAATGCTCAGGTCAAGTGTATTCACTGCACCTGTATAAGATTACACAATCATAATGTTCTGTGCAGCATAACCATCCCCGACCACAGTTACATGTTTGCGATCATTTTAATGTGACTCCTGGCGCATTCTGCAGGACCCGGGAAGCGAACCCAGGTCTCCTAACTGTGAGGAAGCAGCACTACCCACTGTGCCACCCTTTATAGCATTATTATTATTATTATTATTATTATTATTTGCATAGTTGATAATTTTATCAATATTTTATTTTAAATATGACTGCAGTATTAAATTATATTAACTATCATTGCCATTTATTACAGCGATATCTAGTATTAATTTCTTTATAGCATTATTAACTGCAAAATATTACTATTATTAAAATATTAATATATTGCATATCATATATAATATTAATATTTTTCTTTTAAAAACAAAAAAGTCATCATCATCATCATCATCAGTTTGTGCGTGAGTGAGTGTGGCTCTGTACATCAGTGTACCATATGATGAACCAGACCCTTGTAGCGGGCCACATAGGTATTGTTGTTTATAGTGTTTGCACCCAGTCACGTCTCGTCACATCACCCCGTTTAAACTAATATGTGTCTGTTTAAATGTCGTCCGCGTAATGAGAAATGGGGAAGGATGTTGCGGGGAGGCAGCGACCTCTGGACACGTCAGTACTGGAATTTTTCTCAGTTACATCTGCCTCTTCATTACTTAAACGATCAGGAGGGAAAGAAGTGGAGAAAGGAGAGAGACAGAGATTTCAAGTATCAACAACTGATCAACTTTATTCTGCTATTATTTTCATCGCTCCTGGTTCCAGTTTGCTTCTCATTCCACTGAAATCAGAACAGCACCACTATCACCCCGCGGTTGGACTTTATTATCTACCATTCGCCAAGGAAGCACGGTGAGGTTGTTCTGTTTTATTCGGGAGATTCAAACACATCCATTTTTGATCAGTCATCTGTATTCTGGACAGTGATTTACCCGGACTCAATTTCACGTTCATAGTCATTCAGTACTCATCCATCGATATAATTTGTGTTTTGTGTTTGTTATATGTTTGCAGGGGCAAGGGAGGTTTTGTTATTGTATATGTGTTGTTTTCACGTAGCTGCTTTTGGTGGAGGGATATATTTAGATATATTTTACGTCGGGGATTTGTATTCTTGTATCTGTCATTGTGTTTCATTTAATATATTCCCACACTTATTTTACATATTTACTCTTGTTTGCTGGTCTTTGAACTATTGATTGGGGAGGAGGGAAAATATTATTTGTCAGAGGTATGGCTTGGTATAAGTAGATTTCCTCAGTAATTCATCCAGGCCACAGGTCCTGGTAGTGTGGCTGCTGGCTGGGTAAGGGGTCGGCTGTTACACACCGTTCACTGTTAGTTCCTGCCTTGTACTTTATGCCATCAGAATAGGCTCCAGCTCTCTGTGACACCTAATTGGATTAGTTATATTTCCATTTATTTGCTTAACAGACCCATTTATCCAAAGCAACGTACAACATAATCATGTAAACATCAGTACTGGGAACAAGTACTACAGGACAATGTCATAAAACTAATCAGCACAAATGAAAAACTCAGAACAAAATACAACTTGCGGTTAACAAAAACCTTAAAGCTAATATCAGTGTGACAGAAATTTTCCAAACAAAGGAGTCCTCAAGTTCTTCTTTAACACATTGAGGGAGTCCGAATAGAGTTGGGCAGCTCATTCCACCAGCAAGACGCTACACATGAAAAGAGTCAGGACTGATATTTGACACCACACAGAGGTGGCATCACCTGACGCCACGGAACAGCAGAGCTGTGAGGTCAAGAACGAGCAGAGGACCTCACAAGGGTCTCTATATACACAGACCTTGTTGACTACTCCGTAGGCCAGAATCAGGGATTTGGATTTACAACATAATCTGCATATCCATGTATTATGTATTTTCTTTTGTTTTTATCTAATTACACTGCACAACAATTTTTTTGAAAAGTCTTGCTTCCTGAATAGTTTTTGCTAATTGTGACAAGTACCTACCTGCGTATGCACAAATATAGTTTTGGTTTTACTGCATCACATAGGAACTCTGAGAAATAGACATTTATATGTTTACTGTGTGGAGACTGGCCCAGACACAAACAGGCGGACACGTTCATGTCACCCACAAACACGTTTATTTACAAGTTATTTACAGTTTAGTGCCACACAAACCCCCAAAGTCCTTGCCACAATGCCTTACTTCCTCCTTCAGGCCGCCTCCTTGCCTCCTCCAGTAGGCTCAGTCCACTCTGCTCCCGACTCGCGCCCCGAATGAAGGGAGACAGCCCCTTTTATTCGCACCCGGATGAGCTCCAGGTGCTCCCCGGCAATCTCCCGCTGACTCGCCCCAGTGTGGCGGAAGTGCCGGCTGTTCTCCCGGAAGCTCTCCGGGTGTCCCTGCTTCTCTTCCCCCCAGCACTTCCTGGTGTGACGGAAGTGCTGAGGTCCAGGGTTCCCAAGGCATCGGGGCGCCCCCTACAGGGTTGGGCTTCCAAGCCCTCTACCCGTGGCCCCCAAAGCAACCAGGGTGGCAGCCCCCACGTGATCCCAGATGGGCGCATGCCCACTTCCGGTCCCTCAAGGCATCCCGGCCGGGTCGTCGCCCCTGGCATCCTTGACAACTGACAATAACATATTTAGTCACGTTTATGTTTCGCATAAGCTATTAAATTCAACAGAATTCAATGTGTTTTGCTCCTGATTTTCTTTTGTATTCAATGTCTGGTGCATCACGTTGCAGTGTCCAACAGTAGTCAGCAGGCATTGACAGATTCCAGTTGCCCTGGTATTGTCTCTCCATTGTAGCAATGTCCTGGTGAAACCTTTCACTGTGTTCGTCACTGATGGCACTGAGATTTGTGGGGAAGAAGTCCAAGTGTGATTGGAGGAAATGAATCTTGAGTGACATGCTGCACTTCATTGTCTTGTATGCTTTGAGAAGTTTGTCTACCAGCTGAATGTAGTTTGGGGCTCTGTATAATTGCCCAGAAAATTGTCAACAACGTCTTTTAAGGCTTTTCAGGCAATTTTTTCAGGCCCAACTACAAGATCTTCACACCGCTTGTCACTCATAACATGTCTGATCTAGGGGCCAACAAAAATGCCCTCTTTGATCTTAGCATCAGTTATTCTTGGGAACATCTGTCTTAAATAACGAAAACCTTCACCTTCCTTGTTCAGTGCTTTCATGAAATTCTTCACGAATCCCAGTTTTATGTGAAGAGGAGGCAAAAATATCTTTGCCGGGTTGACAAGTGATTCATGTGACACATTTTTCTGCCCTGGAACTAACTTTTTACGGAGTGGCCAGTTCTGTCGAGAATAGCGCAACTCTTTGGCACGGCTGTCCCATTCACAAATTAAACAACAGTACTTTGTGCAGCCGAGCTGCGGTCCTAGGAACAGAGCAACGACTTTAAGGTCTCCACAGATATTCCAGTTGCACCTGCTATACTGGACGGGCTTCAGCAACAGTTCCATATTCTCATACGTTTCTTTCATGTGTGCTGCATAGCCAACAGGTACTGAAGGATAAACGTTGCCATTGTGTAGCAGAGCAGCTTTCAGGCTTAACATTGATGAATCAATGAAGAGACACCACTCTTCCGGGTTGTGATCACAACTCAAGGCTGAGAACAATTCTTCAATGTCACAACAGAAACAGAGACTGTCGACTTGTGCAAAAAAATTTGGTTATATCACGATGTCGGCCTCCAAACACAGAAATTTTCGTACCTGGTTACAGCAAACACCATTCCTGCAGTCTCGAACTTGGCTTTTGCTTTTGACAGACCCAAATTGTTCAATTCGGAATGTGTTATCAGATGTGGATCGCCTGATGAGCACGGTTCAAAATCCAGGTCAATGTCACTGTCCGTACCCTGCATTGCAGTTTCTTCTTCTGGTTTGTCTAAGGTCCAATCCTCTGGTGGTTTCAGAATTGGAATACTGTCGTCATGTGGTACGGGTCTCATTGTGAATTTCCCCTTGGGATTAATAAAGTATCTATCTATCTATTACATAGTGCCTTTCATATCTATCTATCTACCATTGCTGAAGGCAGATTAGGATATTCAATTGACTTCTTGTTTTTGGCAGAGAAACCAGACACATTAGTCAAACAGAAGTAACAGTCTGTCACATGGTCTTTCTGTTCTCGCCATATCATCGCAACAGCAAACGGCATCGTCTTTCGAGTGCCTCTGAGCCAGGCTCTCAGACTGACAGCACTTGTGAGGCGCCCATTCCTTGTCTTGATCACCAGCCGAAATACAGATGATAAGCTTTATTCACAATAGCCGTCATCCAACGTCTCTGAGGCGCAAGTGTATATTCGCCACAGATATAGCAGAATGTATCGTGGCTGTTATGACATTGACGAGACATATCGCCATGACGACACCAAAACGTCTATAGCAGGGGTCCTCAATCACAGTCCTGGAGGGCCGCAGTGGCTGCAGGTTTTTGTTCAAACCCAGTTGCTTAATTAGAAAGCAATTCTTGCCAATAATTTAATTTCATGGCTTGTTAGTGCTTTAACTCTGCCATGTCAGGTCATTCTCATACCCTCGATTTTCTTCCCCTTTCTAAGGATATCATCCAAATGATTTGAAGGCTAAAATGGAGGAGTAATTCTCAGTCCTTTGCTTTTTTTCTCTTCACTTTCCTTCCATGTGTTTAATTAAACCCAATAGTGCATGATAAATACAAACTGGTGTAAATGGTATCAAGCTAAATGGAGAAATGCTGGTCTCTTTTGTCATGTTCATGTTATTGCTAATTAGGAGCAATTAAAAGCCAAGAATACAGCTGTTAAAGACTAAAATAAGCAATAAGGGTTCAAAATCTTAACGAATGAAACCACTAAAGTGAAGCAGAAGTGTTACTTGAGCAATAAATGCTTCTGATTAAACAATTGGGTTGCAGCAAAAACCTGCACCCACTGTGGCCCTCCAGGACTGTGATTGAGGACCCCTGGTCTATAGCATCAAGCTTAGTTACTGTTATATTGCTGCTACTGCTACAGATACTATACTATATAAACCAAATGAGCAGGATCGGTGTATGAAAGCCACCTTTATAGCAAGTTGAAACAGCGTCAAGCTCATTCAGACCTGTCCAAGATGTCAACTTTCACAGAACAGCTTCCAACCTGGCCTGACTCCATGGCTGGACATGCCCAGGCTGCACAAACCGTTGTTGAGAAGTCACTTACGGGAGTGACAATGTTTGGATACAAATATAAAAAAAAAAATCATGGCAAAACTGAAACAGTACGTGATGGGTAAATTTTGATGTGATATCGTGATCAGCACCCACAAATCTATAAGAAACACCCAACAGTGTTCAAGAAGCAAAAACTTTGTTATTTTTTTGTTTACTGGTGCCAGAATCAGGCTTGGCTAAGTTCCCTCCTAATACTTAATTATGTTTGAGCAATAAATGAATGCGACATTATCATTATTATTATTATTATTATTATTATTATTATTATTATTATTATTAAGAATGTACTGTAATGTACTGTTGACCCATTCAAGTTTGGCTCTTGCCTACTGCTGCCAGATTTGATGCCACCCTGAAACTGAATGAAGTGACTTTGTCACATAAACAAATGTATTGACATTATTATTATTACTATTATTATTATGATGAGGATGTAGAATACAGTCCTGTATAAAGGGCCGCCCCTCTGTCCTTCTCTTTCAGCCTCGTCACTCCTGAATTCTCCGTCACCTTTTGCCCTCTGCAGTTCACCTGCTGATTCCGCGCCCTGCGCTTACTGAGAAATGAAACATTAATCTTATTATTATGGATTGCAGCTGTCCAGAGGTTTCATATTTGTCTGATGGCTCTGAGATAAATCAATTGATCTTTACTTCTCATTGTGCCTTTTTTACGGAACACCTTGACAGAACACTTTACAGGAGCAGAAAAATCCAATTGTTGCAAACTGAGGGAAAAAGAAAGGGACACGAATGACAAGGAATGTGAAAGGAACAGTGAGAGATGCATTGATAGTCTTAAATAACGAAAGGCATATGATTTAAAGAATAAATTACACATATAAAACAGAAACCCATCCATTTTAAAATCAATCCATCCATCCATTATCCAACCCGCTATATCCTAACTACAGGGTCACGGGGGTCTGCTGGAGCCAATCTCAGCCAACACAGGACGCAAGGCAGGAAACAAACCCCGGGCAGGGCGCCATTTAAAAATCTGTAATTCAAATCAAATGAGGTGTGAGTTGGTGGGGCAGTCAAATGCTGAATTCAGAAACGTCAGTCAGTCTGTAGGGGGCGCTGGAGTGATGTTGATTGTGAAAACACTGAGACGACGCCACATGAAACAAATCCAAGTGTGAGCCCAGCAACAGGAACCAGAGCTCTAGAGTTCCACCCTGTTGGTGAAATTCCTTTGTCAAGAAATCAATTGTTAGAAAAAATGACCGGGAGATGGAATGGGTTGGAGTCTTAAGCCAAACCACAACTGTTACTTAAAAATCAGGCCCACTCATCATGGTTAAAAAATGAATGGTGAAAGGTTAAAAAACGTAATTCACGAGTAGCAATCCGCTCTCACATAAGCAGGAATCGCACTGTGCCGACTGTATTATACCACACACAGCATTGTGACACACACATTACATTATTTCTTAACAAACTCCTTGATTTCAAAAGAGTACATAAAACCAGGCAGGCAGGTGGCCATACAACAAAGAGCAGAGTGGGACCAAGTGAACGTGTCCAACATTTGAGGCAAACACAATATTAAGGCCAGAATCTTAAAAATGTAACACAAAAGTCTCCTGACAACTGGCCAGGGGCCCAAAAACCGAGTTAGACGTGTCCATCAAACCTGTGGCACAGCAACAGACAGGGAGGGGCTAACAACAAAGTATAAACAAAAGGCGTGGCCAAGGGGTGGAGCCACAGAGACACCAGCAAGGAATCCCTCAGGACCCCAACCACCTCACAAACCCGGGGGCCTCTCCAACCGTAAGCATAATCTGTCCTCTTTCATAACATTTAAGTGCCATGCGTCCTTCTTCCAGGCTTATACCTGAAATCTTAAGTGTCCATTTGAGCAACCAATCAAATGAGTAAGCGGGCCTGTGATTTTCTAAATGCATGTGGAAGGGTCCTGAATTACAAAGTGGCAGACTTTCCCTGTATCTCCCTGCCTTTCTAAGCCTTGTAGCCCCCTTTTTACACTCGCAAGTGTGAATCCTCTCAAGGCCTCACCGCTCTCCATTAAAAGTCCTCACTGGTTACGAACACAGGCCCTCGAAGTTAACAAGAGGTGTCTCATCGCGTTAAGCAGCTGAGGTGCTCCTGCCAATCAAACGAGAAAG
The DNA here is from genome assembly GCA_026402145.1 of Polypterus bichir lapradei. Classification (NCBI taxonomy): domain Eukaryota; kingdom Metazoa; phylum Chordata; class Cladistia; order Polypteriformes; family Polypteridae; genus Polypterus; species Polypterus bichir. The sequence goes on along the minus strand of JANRMT010062806.1, from coordinate 124,786,397 downwards.
CGGGGTTCTGTCTTTCTAAACGCAACTGGAATGGCATCATATTAGAGAGCAGCAGACCCCCTTACTCCTCATTTACCCCTCACCTGATCTATCCTCTGCGGGCCTCCGAACTTCATCATCAAGAAATCACTTAGGGCCTGCCCCTTTGTTTTTTAAATTCTCTCATGGAGTAGCTTGTTCATGCACTCAGGGTCCCTAAGTTGGTAAACTGGCATCTGAATCATAGCAATTCAGTGGAGCCACATTAGAACTCCTGCCAATCAAGTGAGTAGGCGGGCCTCTGACTTCATATTACACAATGGTGAGCTCTCTCTGTCTCTCTCTCTCTCTCTCTATGCTCTGCTGTCCCCTTCTTACACTCACCCCTCCCACATAAGCCCCTAGATGTCACCAGTCAGAAGTCACTCAGAGCCTCATCTCTCTCCATTTCACCCCCTCACATGAAAATGGCTGGTCATAAATGCAGGGTACCCAAATTAGCAAGGGGTGCTGGACCTCCTTTCAGTCTTATACTCACAATCACAACAATCCTGTGGAGTCACATGGGAATCAAGGGAGTAGGCGGGCCTCTGACTTTCTAAATTCAAATGAGAGGGCGTCGTTTTACATAATGGCAGGTTCTCTCTCAGTCTTTCTCTTTCTCTCTCTCTGCCTCCTTACACTCGCCCCTCCCAGACAAGCCCCTATATGTCATCAGTGAGAAACAGCCCCGCCCCTTTTAGTTTCATGTTCTCAAACAAAGAGGCTGGTCACAAAGCCAGGGACCCCAACACAGTAAGCTACATTTCATCTAGTTGAATGACAGGGGAACTCATAGTGGTCAAGCAAATAGGTGGGCCTTTCACTTTTTAATTGCAACTGGGAAGATGACATATTACACAATGGCCGTTTCCCACTCTCTCTTTATCTGTCTCTCCACATAAGACCCTAGACGTCACCAGTCAGAAGTCACTCAGGGCCTCATTTCTCTCCATTTCTCCCCCTCACATGAAAATGGCTGGTCATAAACGCAGGGTACCCAAATCAGCAAGAGGTGCTGGGCCTCCTTCCAGTCTTGTACTCCCAATCACAACAATCCTGTGGAGTCACATGGGAACTCCTGCCAATCAAGTGAGTAGGCGGGCCTCTGACTTCATATTACACAATGGTGAGCTCTCTCTCTCTCTCTCTCTCTCTCTCCCTCTGTGTTCTGCTGTCCCCTTCTTACACTCACCCTTCCCACATAAGCCCCTAGATGTCACCAGTCAGAAGTCATTCAGAGCCTCATCTCTCTCCATTTCACCCCCTCACATGAAAATGGCTGGTCATAAACGCAGGGTACCCAAATCAGCAAGGGGTGCTGGACCTCCTTCCAGTCTTATACTCCCAATCACAACAATCCTGTGGAGTCACATGGGAATCAAGGGAGTAGGCGGGCCTCTGACTTTCTAAATTCAAATGAGAGGGCGTAGTATTACATAATGGCAGGTTCTCTCTCAGTCTTTCTCTTTCTCTCTCTCTGCCTCCTTACACTCGCCCCTCCCAGACAAGCCCCTATATGTCACCAGTGAGAAACAGCCCCGCCCCTTTTAGTTTCATGTTCTCAAACAAAGAGGCTGGTCACAAAGCCAGGGTCCCCAACACAGTAAGCTACATTTCATCTAGTTGAATGACAGGGGAACTCATAGTGGTCAAGCAAATAGGTGGGCCTTTCACTTTTTAATTGTAACTGGGAAGATGACTTATTACACAATGGCCGTTTCCCACTCTCTCTCTATCTGTCTCTCCGCCTTGCTGTCCACCCTCTTACACTGGCACCTACTGGACCAGCCCCTAGATGTTACCAATACAAAATCACTGGGATCCTCATCCCTCTTCACATCCTCACACAGAAATGATGGTCCAAAGCCAAGGGCTCCTGAGTTCAGATAATGCAACGAATACGCCAGTTAAATTTGATCAAATGTGGTGGAAGGGCAGCTTATCATAGTGTTTGACAAAGTAAACTCATCATTAGATATGGGGGTCTTCCCTAGACTGTCTTAAGACTGCTGTTGTTCAACCCCTGCTCGACTCCTCTGTTTTTGACAATTTTAGGCCCATTTCTAACTGGCCTTTCTTAAGTAAAATCCTAGAAAAGGCTGTCATTACACAGCTAAATGATCACTTGAATAAACATTCCGTTCTTGACAAGATTTTAGAACAAATCACAATAAAGAAACTGCACTTGTTAATCCTTAAACTGCCAAAACCGTCTATAGTCGGTTCCTAATGCAATTTGACAACATGCCAGAACCGAGTATATTCAGCAGCGTACATTTGTTGAACGCCACAACTGGCTAAAGTCGGTTCCCAGTGCAATTTGCCAGCACGCCAGAGCAGATCAGTCCGTGCCATACATTTGTTGAGCAGCCAGCTCATGAGCACTGGTGTGCAATAAGAATGTAAGTTTAATGTCACTGTGCTCTGTACAAGAAATTATTTTATAAATCCATTCACATGTACAGGCCAGGCCAAAAGGGGCTCTCAGCATTCAGAAGTGCTTAGCCAAGCATAGGACAAGATGGACAGAGACAGCTTCAGGAATGTGTAGTCATCCTAAAGACAGGTGTACGCTATTATAGCTATTATGTCCTCTGTTGGAAGTGAGCACGGGATCTTCTTTCCTTGTTTGGAAATGGACTATTTGCCAACATGGGGGCCTGCATGTGGAGGAACCAGTATAAAAGGCTTGGACAGCAGCCAAACACTTCGAAGCCGACGGACGGATGGGTGATAACGTCATCCGTCCTGAAAATCCTTTCAGCGTAGCGATGAAAATGACAAACTATACACAAAGTGTTGTCATAGCTTCCTCGTCTGTTATGCTGCATAAATCGTTATTAAAGAAAGCTATTTTCTCTTATCTGACTTTTACCGCCGTATTACTATGGGAGGGATATCACCTTTTTTGTTTACTCTGGTTGCAACCTGATTTGGTCGTGACCCGAAGTAATTCCCCCCTTAGGATTGTATGTAAATACAATTAATCCGTTCCAGACTGTACGAACTATATGTAAATATATTTTCTTTAAAGATTTTTAAGCACAAAAATAGTTAATTATACCATAGAATGCACAGTGTAATAGTAAACTAAATGTAAAAACATTGAATAACATGGAGACAAACACCTAGGCTTCCTGCTCAGCTGCGCGCTCTCTCTCTCACTCTCTCTCTCTCCCCCTCTCTCTCTCCCCCCCCTCTCTCTCCCGCCTGTGCGCGCGCGCTCTCTCTCTCTCTCTCTCTCTCTCTGTCTCAGCTGCATGCGCACGCGAGCCTGCGCTCTCTCTCTCTCTCTCTCTCTCTTGCACGCTCTTTCTCTCTCTCACTCTCTATCACTCCCTTTCTCTCTCTCTCCCCCTCTCTCTCTCTCTCTCTCTCTCAGCTGCATGCAAGCTTGTGCTCTTTCTCTCTCTCTCTCGCTCTCTCTCTCTTGCTCTCTCTCAGCTGCATGCGAGCCTGTGCTCTCTCCCTCTCTCTCTCTCTCTCTCTCTCTCGCGCGCTCTCTCTCTCTCTCTATCAACTGCACGCAAGCCTGTGCTCTCTCCCTCTCTCGCTCTCTCTCTCTCTCTCTCACTTTCTATCTCTCCCTTTCTCTCTCTCTCCCCCTCTCTCTCTCTCTCTCAGCTGCACGCGAGCTTGTGCTCTTTCTCTCTCTCTCTTGCATGCTCTCTCTCTCTCTTTCTCTGTCTCTCTCCCTTTCTCTTTCTCTCTCCCTCTCTCTCTCTCTCAGCTGCACGTGAGCTTGTGCTCTCTCTCTCCCCCCCCTCTCTCTCTCTCTCTCTCTTAACTGCACACGAGCCTGTGCTCTCTCTCTCTCTCTCTCTCTCTTTATTTTTTTATTTATTTTTTTCTCCAGCCGTCTGGAGTTTTTTTTTGTTTTTTCTGTCCCCCTTGGCCATTGGACCTTACTCTTATTCTATGTTAATTAATGTTGATTTATTTTGTTTTCTTATTGTGTCTTTTATTTTTCTATTCTTTATTATGTAAAGCACTTTGAGCTACTGTTTGTATGAAAATGTGCTATAGAAATAAATGTTGTTGTTGTTGTTGTTGTTGTCTATCAGCTGCACGCGAGCCTGTGGTCTTTCTTTCTTTCTTTCTTTCTTTCTTTCTTTCTTTTCTCTCTCTCTCTCTCTCTCTCACTCTCTCTCTTGCGCTCTCTCTCTCTCTCTCTCACTCTCTCTCTCTAACTCTCTCTCTTGCGCTCTCTCTCTCTCTCTCTTGCGCTCTCTCTCTCTCTCGCTCTCTCTCTCTCTCACTCTCTCTCTCTCTCACTCTCTCTTGCGCTCTCTCTCTCTCACTCTCACTCTCTCTCTCTCTTTCTCCTCCTGCTTCCTGCCTTCTCCTGCAACCTCCCATTCCTTCCTGTTCTCTTCTTTTTCCCCTTAGCCGACTCGCGCTTCTATTTATGAAGAGGCGTGGTAGTCGTGGCAATCAGCAGCTCCTGTGAACAATTCCGGATGTGGACCGCTTCTCGCCTGTGCACTTAGGTGAGAAACGCCCACATCACAAACTCCTCAGGAACCGCTTCGGCCGCACACCACCACGTCCCCTCGCTAAGCCGCGAGTGCGGTGATTATTTATTAAAACTGGCCTTTTTGACGGGATCTTTGGACCCGCTGTACCACAGGAGGAAGCTGGGTTGAGAGGAGGTTACAGTTTTGAGGGAGAGTCCCTCTGCGTGATGCACCGAGAACAACGTACAGTACAGGGAGAGACTGAACACGTGGGGAAATCATCGGCGGGTATGAACCGGAAGGGGAACCTGGCTTGTTCGTTGACCGAGTGTGTGGTAGTGAACAGATGCAAAAGTTTGGCGAACTTTTTGGTTGTAACCCAGTTTGTACATGTTCAGAGACGTTAGTGAACCGAGGTTCCCCTGTATATCTATATAGTTTTCTGTTACTTAAAATGCCGCAATTACAAAAGAACTTTTCTCAACTAGGGAGCTATATTGCTCCTAAAAGGAAACATGGTGCCCCCTGCAGCACTGCAGCATCACTGTCCGTGGGATTGAGCCGTTGCACTAGACTAGCGTTGGCCTCTGCGTGCAGCCAGTTCAAGCACAGTTGGCTCAGTGATTTACTGAATTTCATCAATGGTGTCAGTTGCACCTTGTACATATTGTTCCAGTAGTTTTTTTAATAGTGTTTACAGTTCATTGGCAGTGTGTAAAATGATCAGTGTTGCAGTAAATGTGATGCTCTTTGCATGAAAAAAATACGTGTTCCATTAAAATTTCAACTTTTTCTTTGTAAATTGTGATGTTTACTTAAAAAGTGCAGCAAAAAAGTATTTGATGTCCAGGGGGTGCATTAACCCCCCCCAAGCATGTGACCTGAGTGATCCCAGCCAACACAGGGCACAAGGCAGGAACCAATCCTGGGCAGGGCGCCAACCCACCACAGGACACACACAAACACACACTAGGGCCAACTTAGAATTGCCAATCCACCTAAACTGCATGTCTTTGGGAGGAAACCCACGCAGGCAACATGCAAACTCCACGCAGGGAGGACCCGGGAAGTGAACCCGGGTCTCCTAACTGCGAGGCAGCAGCGCTACCACTGCGCCACCGTGCCGCCCCGGGCTAATATCCCCTACCCTAATCCTGATATTCTGTATATGCTTTGAATTATCATTTTGTTTCATCATATCTCCACAATCCGTACTAACCCCTACTCTCTCTTCTGTTCTTTTTCCGGTTTTCTGTGATGGCGACCTGCACCACCACCATCTGATCAAAGCACCGTGATGTCCCTCCATTGATGGATTGAAGTCCACATGACCGTCAGCATCAAGTTCTTCCACGTGAAGTCTGAAAGCCATGAGGACTGATTGAGATCATTGATGTTAGGTAGAATGCCTAGATGGAGATGGAGACCAAAAGTGAATGAATACAGTACACCAGATGTGGCTTCACTAGTGTGTTATGTAAGTCAAGCATAAACTCCTTTGACTGGTACCCTACACGTCAGGGCGCTATATAATCTAACATCTCATTAGCCTTCTAGATCATTCTCTCCACTGTCTGGAAGTTGGTAGTGATGAGTCCACTTTGACTCCCTTGTCCTTCTCATAAGGGATACTTTCAAGTTTCCTCCATGGAATTCTTTGCACAGTTTGTATGAAAATGTGCTGTAGAAATAAATGTTGCTGTTGTTATCTGTTACAGACAACAACAACAACATGAACATTTATTTCTTGAGCCCATTTTCATACAAGTGATGAGCTCAAAGTGCTTTACAGGATGAAGAAAGTGAACAAAAAGACAAAATATAAGAATAAAATTAGCCAATATTAATTAACATAGAATAAATATAAGGCCCAATGGCCAGGGAGAACATAAAAAACAAACAAACAAAAAACTCTGCAGGGGTCCCGAGGCCACAAGACCACCTGCCCAGCCCCCTCTAGACATTCTACCTATCATCAATGATCTCAATTAGTCCTCATGGGTTTCAGGCTTCTCATGGAAGAATTTGATGATGATGGTCATGTGGACCATCAATGGAGGGATAGCACTGTGCTTTGATCAGGTGGTGGGGGTGCAGACCACCACCTCAGAAAACCGGAAAAAGAATGGCAGAGAAAGTAGGGGTTAGTATGGATTAGGGAGCCATGAAAAAGTAAAAATGACAATTCAATGCATACTGTATACAGAATATCAGGGTTACACTAAAATGAAGCTTGGACAGCATACACAGTTGGATAGATTTGTGGACAATGAAATGTAATGTCAGTAAATATCAAGAATTCCATGGAGGAAACTTGAAAGTACCCCTTATGAGCAGGACATGGGAGTCAAAGTGGACTCATCACTACCAATTTCCAGGCAGTGGAGAGAATGATCTAGAAGGCTAATAAGATGTTAGATTATATAGAGCCCTGACGTGTGGAGTACCAGTTGTCACACACGTGTGACTAGGAGGGAGCTGAGTGGACCAAGTGGAGGTCATTAACCACCAAGCCAGGGGGTGGTGGGGTGCACTAAACCCACCTCTGTTATCTCTGCAGGCCAAATATGGGAAAACCTGCCTGATTCAACATCACTTCCGGTTCTGGCAACCAGACTGATGTCACTTCCGGTTCTGGACAGATGACATCACGTCCCCCTTTCGGCTTATAAACCGCCATCTTTTGTGTGTGTCAAGGTTGTTCATTTCACACAGTCAAGGGAGCTTATGCTTGACTTACATAACACACTAGTGAAGCCACTTCTGGTGTACCGTCTTCCTTCACTTTTGGTCTCCATATCCCAAAAAAGACACAGTAGCAGCAGAGAAAGTCCAGAGAAGAGCAAACGGACTGACTGAGGGGTCTGAGCTTTGAGGAACCTTTTCAGTTTAAAGATGAGAGGATTAAGAGGGGACAAGACGGAAGGGGTTAAGATTATGAAAGGAATTTGTCCAGTTGGACCACAGCTGTTACTTTAAAATAAGAAGGACACGGGGACACAGTTGGGCAACTTGTTAGGAGCAGATTCCCTGCCAATATTAGAAAGATCTTCTTCATGCAAAGAATCTCAGACACGTGGAATGGGGGACCACTTAGTGCGGCGGAGAAGAGGACTTCAGGGAGCTTCAGATCCTGACTTGATGATATGTTGGACAATCACAGTGCATTGGATGGATGAGCTTGTTGGGATGAATGGCCTGTTCCTCCTCACAATGTTCTGATGATCCAAAAAGAAACAGAGGGACTCCTGCCAACTCAGGTGAGTAAGCAAGCAAGCAAGCCTTGGACTTTCTAAGTCCACCTGGAAGAGCATCACGTTACATTGTGGCAGGGTCTCTGTCTCTGCTTTGTGGCCAACTCCACTGAGTGGCCCTGGACAAGCCAGACAGGAACTGTTAAGGGCCCTGCACTTCTCCAGTTCACTTCCTCACTCAGGTGAGCTTGTCATGAACCCGAGGTCTTCAAGTCACTAAGCAGTACTTAAGCCAGGTGAGCCACATTAGAATGCTTGTTAATCAAGAGAGTAGCCGGGTCTCTGACTTTCTAAATGCAACTGGGAGGTCATCATAGTACATGACGGCAGGCTATCGCTTGCTCGCTCTCTCTCAGCCTCACTGTCCCCAACCTCCCCACAACGTCATCCTAGATGAGCCCCCCCAGTGTCACCAATACTCAAATCCTAACACGGTGAAGGGCACTACAGGAATGAACTGAGGCACACGGCTCCTTTCCTTATCAGTGACAAGTGATGGCACCTCACGTAACAGGCTTCTGTGCACCTAAGCTCCTCTCTGCCGTGCTTTGCATCAGCTTCAGCAGCTTGAAAAATAAAATACACACCTCGGAAGCACAGTGATCTCAAATCTCCAAGGAAAACCCTCTCCAGCAGTGGAATCATGCAGCCGAGATCTTCACACCTGCCTGCTGAGGCGTTTGGGAAAGGCTAATTAAGAGCAGTGCTGTCATTGCAGAGCCACTGGGACACAGCATGTGTGTGTGTGATGAAGGCACACACATAGAGTTTGAGCCAAGGGCCAGCGGGCTGCTGTGTTTCGGGCTTATTTCGATCTCAAGTGGACCTCACTTGCATTTACTTCATTTCTTTATTTTACAATGTCTTAAATGATTTAAATGTTCTATTCCTTTCCTGTTCTCCAAGCTTTAAAATGAAACTGCCAAGGCTACTGCAGTGTGCTGTACTGGCCAGTAGAGGTCTCCAAATCCCAGCCAAGATGGGAGAATCATCAGTGATAAAATGAAGACAATAAGAATCCAGGAGGGCATCTTAAAAGTGATGCCACCTAGTTCGGTGTCCTCTGCCAACTTAACCAGCCTATTGATGAAATCTTTGATCAGACAGTTCAGGTACAATGAAAAGAGCTGTGCCCCCCCAACACTGAAGAGGGGCACCGATTTTAACCTTACGATAAATAGATAGATAGATAGATAGATAGATGTGAAAGGCACTATATAATAGATAGATGTGAAAGGCACTATATAATAGATAGATAGATAGATGAGAAAGGCACTATATAATAGATAGATAGATGAGAAAGGCACTATATAATAGATAGATAGATAGATGTGAAAGGCACTATATAATAGATAGATAGATAGATAGATAGGAAAGGCACTATATGATTGATAGATAGATAGATAGATAGATGTGAAAGGCACTATAGATAGATAGATAGATAGATAGATGGGAAAAGCACTATATAATAGATAGATGTGAAAGGCACTATATAATAGATAGATGGATAGATAGATAGATGGGAAAGGCACTATATAATAGATAGATAGATAGGTAGATGTGAAAGGCACTATATAATAGATAGATAGATAGGTAGATGTGAAAGGGACTATATAACAGATAGATAGATAGATAGATGTGAAAGGCACTATATAATAGATAGATAGATAGATAGGAAAGGCACTATATGATTGATAGATAGATAGATAGATGTGAAAGGCACTATAGATAGATAGATAGATAGATAGATGGGAAAAGCACTATATAATAGATAGATGTGAAAGGCACTATATAATAGATAGATGGATAGATAGATAGATGGGAAAGGCACTATATAATAGATAGATAGATGAGAAAGGCACTATATAATAGATAGATAGATGGGAAAGGCACTATATAATAGATAGATAGATAGATAGATAGATAGATAGATAGATAGATAGATAGATAGATGGGAAAGGCACTATATAATAGATAGATAGTGTGGCGGGGGTCAGACCCTGCCAGGATGCCTGAAAAGACCAGGAGGCAGACTACACTTCCGGGTGATTATAAAAGGGGCCGCATTCCTATAGTCGAGGAGCGAGAGTCGGGTGCAGGAGGAGGACGAAGCTACAGTGAGAGGAAGAAAGGTGGCCCACGGATGTTTAAAGGCCCGTGTGAGGGTGACTGTGGGAGCACTGTGTGTGTGCGGGACTTTAATTGTAAATAAAATGTGTGTTTTCTAGAACTGCAGTGTCTGTCTGATGGTGTTCGGGCTAGTTCTCAAAATAGATAGATAGATGTGAAAGGCACTATATAAATGATAGATAGATAGATAGATAGATAGATAGATAGATAGATAGATAGATAAACATGAAAGGCACAATATAGTTGACAGATACTGTAGATAGATAGAATACAGGTTAGCGGCACCAGACACAAAGAAAAAGCACTGAGTAGATCATAGAAGTTTGGCACAAAGGGATTATGACGACTATGTTTTAGTTTGCTTACACATTTTAACAATACCCTAAATTATTACGGCAAAAGTGCTTCCTATTTAATATTTGTTGCCAACATCGCCATCTGCTGGGGATGTGGGTTCAGGACAGAGCAGCTGCTGATCTGCCACACCAAACGTTGCTCTGTTTGTTCTTATCTGTGCCCACCACACACATGCCAAAACTTTGGTGGGCTCTGAAAATGGATGGGCTTGTGGGTGGCATATTTGGATTACTTCATGAAAAATATGGCTAATAGCTTTTAGAAAGGAGAGTTAATAAAAATGTTGATGGTAATCACACACAGGAATAATGAAGAGAGAAGTGAATGTGACAGCCCAGAAAATACTCTATCCATCCATTATCTTTCTTGTAATATTATTTTATATGTTGATGTTTTTTCATTCTAATATTTCACTGAATTTAAGGCATCCATTCACTTTTTATTTAATATTAGGACTTCAGTGCTGCTGTCCATTGTTTTTCTCTATTAATTGTATTGTTCTGTTGACTTTAAATCTTGGGAAGCCCTTTTGTTGTCTGCAGCTCACATAACATTTTCTTGAACCCGGGAAATCGATAAACTTATCTGAGGTTGGGCTGGGCAATGAGGACACAACACAGCAAGAGATGGATGTGTAAAAGAATTCAGTGTTTCGTCGACAGTGTTCAAAATCAAAAATAGTGAAGCGCAGGATCCTACCATAAATAAATAAGGCAATAAAGCATTCCAATAATAAAAAGTGACCGGAGAAAGTTAAACTCATCAATAAGTACAGTCATGAGCCGATTTACAGCCAACCAAGCTGGGGGGATTCCTACTTACAGCCGGGGGGATCAAAGGAACACAACAGGGTAAGAATGTTCTAGAATGTTCCCTGTGGCTGCCCAACTCCAGGCCCACCGAGCTCGAGTCTCAATGCACTGTTTGTTAATAAGACCGCACACACACACACACACAGTGCTGGCCATTGTTATAAAGACTCAGGATCTTCCTGTGTGTCTGTGATAAAGAGCTCCCTCATCCTCTTACTTACTGCCAGCCTCCTCAAGTATGGCAGATCAGCGCTCCAGATGAGCCTCTAATGGCCTGGCTGGTGGGATGTGATTGTGCGAGGGTTCATTATGAGATTTCATGTCACTTCTCGGGCAGTACACTCTGTTGCTGTTTTTTCCTTTAAACACTTTTCGACTGGCAGGCCGTGTTCCTCTCAGCCTCCTTAAGTGTTATTTGAGTTACACAGAGTGCTGCAATCTGGCACTCCGCCTCACTTGCTGGTCTGGTCTGTCGTTCGGATTTTTGTTTTTAATAACAAGCAGACCTTCAAGACCCACGACATTCACCACGAGAACATCTTATGGGGCACAAAGAGCAGCGAGGGCTGACAGACGAGATTCATGATTGCCTTTAAAGTGTTGGTCTTGGGCCATGAAAACTAGAATGACAGGCAAGAGTGTGTGTGTGTGTGTGTGTGTGTGTGTGTGTGTGTGTGTGTGTCACAGCGCCCCCCCATTAAAGAGAAAGAATTGGAATTCTGACTGGGGTCACAAATACAATTTAACTTGTATTATTGTATCAAAACAATAAAAATAAACTGAGTTAAACAAATATATGATGTAAAAGATGTGATATAAGATGTGTGTCTACAGACAAACAGACAGTTATAAAGGCGCTATATGAATTTGATGGCTACAAAAAACACTATTTAATAGATAGATAGATAGATAAATAGATAGATAGATAGATAGATAGATA
>JANRMT010062806.1:124753826-124774026 GCA_026402145.1 Polypterus bichir lapradei | reverse complement strand
ATAGATAGATAGATAGATAGATAGATAGATATGAAAGGCACTATATAATAGATAGATAGATAGATAGATAGATAGATAGATAGATAGATAGATAGATATGAAAGGCACTATATAATAGACAGACAGACAGACAGACAAACAGATAGATGTTATGAAATCTTCTGCCTACGTGACGTCTCTGAAGCAAAGTCCTATGCCACGCCTCCTCCGATGACATCACTTCTCCCTGGCAGGCATTTTCAATGGCGACTTCTCTCGTTCCCGGCCCTACTGTGTGTGTCCCCCAGCTTGCAGTTTCCAGCTCCTGCCCTCCCGCTCTACTCATCTGAGATTCGGCCACTCAGCTTGACTTCTCACATATCTAATCGAGCAATCAAACGCCATACAGCCTAAGGAGACTCTGAGGTCAGTCGCAATCGGTTGACATGACAGACTGATTGAAGGTGAGAGGAGTTCTCCACGGGTGACCGATGGGCCACAGTTTGACAAATGAAGGTGCAGCAGGAGAGGGAGTTTCAAGCCGCACAGCCTTTTCAGTCTCGTCCTTAAGGAGGCGATGCGCGTCTGTGCAGTAGTGACAAGGCTTGACGATTATTTTGAACGCACAGGTTTTGAACTCTTCTGTTGCATGAAATCACTTGATTGTGGCGCAGGATTCACTGGAGTTTTTTCTTTGTCCTGACCCCCCAAATCTGCAACTCCTTTAAGTCCGTCATTAAACTTTAAACCTCATAGTAGCAGAAGGCATGCGTCAGCCCTAAGAAATACTTTGACTTATTTTTTGGCATCTTCACCAAACAGCAGTTAAAAGGGGATTTGCCCACCAGGACCCCTAATCATTTTTGGGCCCTCTAGTGTGTATGTGTGTGTATCCGTGCGTGCACTTGTGTGTTTATTGTCGTATGACTTGTGCCTGATTGCTCTGAGAGTACGTGTTTGTCTTGTATGGTGTGTGTGTGTTTTGAAATTACAGATCATTAAAATTATGCTTTTGATCCCCCGGAGTTTTGTTTTCTATCCTATGAAGAATGCGGTGGTTAAAGTTTTTGTAATTTTTCTGTATGAGGGAGAGAAAAGTTCATTTTATTTTCGTCGTGTAGTTTATTAACAGAATAACCGGTTTGATTTTCAGCGCGCACGGCCACTTTGTGTATCTGTCGCCAGGATGCGGAAGGTGTAGTTTTGCGTGACGTATGATGTCATGAGCTCCACCAGCATGTTGTATTCCAGCGCAAGACCCCTTTAGTCATATGTCAGTCAATTCAACCTCCACATAAAGAATCGCGCACGTTTACATTGTCATTTCTTCCTGACACTTCAGTGTTCCGAATTCTTGCGTGTTCTTCTCTTCTATGAGCTTGTTTGGCGTTTTTGTTAATTTGGGTCTCTCCCGGTGATCCCTCTAACTTTGTTTTTGACTTTGTTTCGTTTTCTGGTCTTGTTTTTCTCTACAGGGTGGTCCAGATCTAATTATGCAGGTCCAGATCGTCTGGATGGCTTTGATTTATGCGGGGACGATTCCAGTTCGGCGCGAAGACGATTCTTCATGTCGTCAGTTCGCACACTTCTCGATGGTCCGGGATTTTTCGGGGTGATTTTCTATGTAATAAACTTAGTAAGTTATAGCGTAATGAAAATTGCATAATTAGATCTGGACCACCCTATATAATTTTCCACATTCAGTTCTGAACATAACAGAGCATGTGTGTGGGTGTTTGTGTGTTAGCACGTGCCCTTGTGTTACAAGATGTGTGTGTGGCACTACGTGAGTGTGAATCAGTGGCGTGCAGAGCGGGGGAGCCGACGGCTCCGGGCCTCCATATCTTGGGGGGTTGCTGGATTTATCTAATCCACAGAGTGTTGCTCTCTGGGAGTGCCCTGTTTCGAAAATAATTTTAATGTAACTTAAACAAATTTAAATGATTATAGCTCGTTCCCAGTGAAGCACTAGGACTTCTAAGCGCTAGAAGTGCTCGCACCAAGCCTGGACCGGACCTCGCGCAGCGAAAAGAGGCCTTCCCTTGAAAAAATTTCGAAAACTATGTTTATTTCACATGGGAGAGGAACTTGAACCCACGAGTCAAACGACCACGACTCAAGAGATGCCCGCTCCCTCCCTCAGTCCCGAATGCGCAGTGAACGTGTTAAGGGGTCGTTTGTCCAACCCTTGTGATGCAATGAAGTGTTTTTCTGAGGCTGAGTTTATCTCACTTATTTTATCTCTCGTGTTTTTTTTCCTAGCCGGTCCAGTAAGGTAAGTCGGTAAAATATATAGTCTGTGTAGCGCGCTCGGGGCAGGCAGGCAGGTAAAAGTGAACAAACTAATAATCCATCCATCCATTGATTATCCAACCCGCTATATCCTAACTACAGGGTCACGGGGATCTGCTGGAGCCAATCCCAGCCTACAAACCCAGGGAAGAGCACCAGCCCACCGCAGGCGCACACACACATAGTGACAATTTAGAATCGCCAATGCACCTAACCTGCATGTCTTTGGACTGTGGGAGGAAACCCACGCAGACACGGGGAGAACATGCAAACTCCACGCAGGGAGGACCCGGGAAGCAAACCCAGGTCTCCTAACTGCGAGGAAATAACGCTACCCACTGTGCCACCGTACCCAAACTAATAATGATAACATAAAATAAATGTGTCCACTGGTCTGTGCTATAAATTTGTTTTATGTATAATTTCAATAACTTTGATCATTTTGATAGGCATAACCGCTGAATTAGCGCATTTCCTGTTCAAATACACGGGAGAAACGCGAGGTGCGGCAGCGACGAGCCTCACTTCACCTCGGACTGCGCTCTCCCTCACACTCTGACAGGGCTGATGTGTGCGATTGGCACGTGCCTGCTGCTGTCTCTCTGTATGTCGCCAATACAGGGTGGTCCAGATCTAATTATGCAGATCCAGATCGTCTAAATGACTTTGATTTATGCGGGGACGAGTCCAGTTCGGCGCGAAGACGATTCTTCATGTCGTCAGTTCACCCACTTCTCGATGGTCCGGGATTTTACGGGGTGATTTTCTATGTAATAAACTTAATAAGTTATAGCGTAATGAAAATTGCATAATTAGATCTGGACCACCCTATATAATGGTTGCAGACCCATTTATTATACACCCTGACATTTGTGGTCGAAGGTTCAAGGGAAACAGCAGACCGACACTGATCAGAAGAAAAAAATATCAGTTTCTTTATTAATTTTTAGTGAGCAGAGAGACCTTTGCAGCCTGCCAGCTATGTCAGTGACAGTTACTATAGCAAAAAGCCCCCAATCTTGCGGGGGGTGAGTTCCCTTTTATAACAGACTTCAGAGTCAAGTTTAGCATGAGACAAGATTACACAATAGTTTTGGGGGGTTTTTCAGTACCATGCCCAAGGGTGACAACATTGGTTCAAGAGCAGAAGTGAAAGTACCTGTTTGCTGCTTATTAGAGAAAACATGCAGACGTTTCCTAACAGATTAACAGTCTTCTTTTTAGAACAGACTAAAAGTTCAGCAGTTTTCTTAAAAAATGTTGCAAGTTAATTTTTAGCTTACATGTATTTAGCAGATGCAGTTTAAACAATAGCTTATTGAATATTTGTACATTAATACATATACTATTATAGCTTAATAACATTTTTTTCTTTCTCACATTCCACAGTCTGGCTAATATCTTTAATGAATGTGTGTGACATACAGTATTTAGTCTCGCTGTCCGGACATAAAGCTGCAGTGAAAATGTACAAGGTGAGGCAGACAGTACCGTGCCATCCTGAAGGGGGCGCATGTGAGTCCAACTGGTGCTTGTTGCCGCTGTTCTAGGCAGAGGCGCCAATAAGTCAGCGATATCAGAAAGTCACGTGCACTGCAGCGGGCCGTTTAATTTTATTTTTTGTTCCCATTGACTGCCAAAATAGAAGATTAAGATTTTTAAAACTAATGGAAAATAAGGAGGACTTTTACAAGAAATTGACGGAGATTTTTGTGGAGTAGGATAGGCGCATGGACTTCAATTACAAATAAAGGTAAAGACCATAAACGGCTTTCAAATTTTATAGAAAATGGGATCAGAATAAGAAAAAAACAATCCAATATTTAAAAACCTAATTTTGAGCTTAAAAAAATATTCTTTTGTTTTTTCTTGTTATCCTTTTGTTGAACAGTCTGTATTAAAATTGATTCAAGCATCAGAATTAAAAGTTTTTTTAAAAAAATTAAAGATTTCAATTATTGTCAGTCAGTCATCATCCAACCCGCCATATCCTAACACATAGGTCACGAGGGTCTGCTGGAGCCAATCCCAGCCAGCACAGGGAGCATGGCAGGAACAAATCCCGGGCAGGGTGCTAGCCCACCGCAGAGCACATACACACACCCACCAAGCACACACTTGTGGGAGGAAACCCACGCAGACACGGGGAGAACATGTAAACTCTACACAGGAAGGACCCGGAAAGCAAACCCAGGTCTCTTTACTGCAAGGCAACTGCGCCACCCTGCTGCCCTTCAATTAACGTTAAAACTGAATTTTTTTTTTTGTACTCCACTCAATACTTTGATTTGTAGTTAATGAGTATGAATTGTGGAATTGCAAAAGCAAATTTAGAGGACATGGAGGGTGAGGAGCAAATGCGCTCTCTCCACTCTCTCTCTCACTCGCTGCTATAAATGTAACTTTCTTTCTTATCCAAATATGCGCCTTACCTGTGTGTGTGTGTGTGTGTGTGTAAAGAATGCTGATGAGATATGAAACATAACCAGCAGTCAATGTGCATGCTGGCTGCCAAGTGAATAGTGAATAAGCTGCTCTTTTGGGTTCATAGATTTGTAAATGTGATTGTGAAGGACTCAGTGGCTCACCGGCCATGAACCTCACCGCACGTCTCTGTTGTGCGATTCGCCCTGGGCGCGCTAAAGCAGTTGTGCGTTTATTTGGGCTGGTCGGTTGTATTATTTGCATACGCGAGCACACGGCAAACAGGAATTGTGGGTATAGATTCCAATTTTAAGATAATCATTATAGTCTCAGTTTTGACTGAATGTTTTAATGTTGCAAAGTTTTCAGTTTATTTTATTAATGTAAACGACTTGTATATGTTGCGGAAATGTGTTAGTTTAAAAAATACTGTAGTTATATTTAACAAATCACCATCATTAAAAGGTGCAAGTTTACTGGATGGTTTAAATAGTTAACTATACAAAACTTTTGTTAATTTGCACAGTGTTTTGAGTGTAAATTTCTACATATTCTTTACAGAAGAAACATAGTGACAAGTCAAGTAAAATGACACCTATTATTGGCTAACACGGTACAACACCCTACAGAAACGTTAAAAGCAATAATTAAAGATTACCCAATTCCTGCTTTATTTTCTGAAACGGGACCCCTCAAGAGCCTATTTTTCCGTCTTGTAAACAGACGTTGTTATAACTCGATGTTCTGTCCCCAGTCCTGTCTCCATGATGATTCCTCTCAAAGCAAAGGGGGTGGCGGAGCGCCATTTACAAATTTGCCTGGGGCACCAAAGATACTAGAATCGGCTCTGGTAAAACGAATTCAAAGGATTGAAGCACGAGACTGCAACATAACAAAATGTGAAAACGTGAAGGGGCCTGAAGACTCTCTGAAGGTGCCATATAGTGTTAGATAACTTGGTGTGTACATGCAAATTAATGTGTGTGTTTACATGTGCTATCGGTAATATGTGTATGAGTGTGCACGTTTTTAAGGTGCAGAGTGTTGGCGCTTTACTGAAAGCGGTGTGCAGATACATAGCTGTGCGCGTGCGCGATGAGCGCGTGTACGAATCTGTCCCCATACAGAAAGTGCTTGCGCGGGTGGCTGCCGCTTCGCCACCACTGCAGTTGTTTCATCCGTCCGCGTTTTCGAAGGCGCCACGCTCTCCGGATTAGAGAATCTCTTTAAACAGATGAAGGACTAAATGTGTGTGATCGTTTCCATTGTGCTTCACGCTGGCGGTGGGCTCGCTGCCTGTTTTTTTAACCTTCCCCTTTAATTGTGGCTGACCTTTACTTCATTCCCTGACGCGTTTTGTTAATTTGTTGCCTTTCCTTTCACGCTTGTTTGATTCGCTTTACTTGCTCATAAGTCTCTTTTTGATGTGCGCTCATGTTCTCCGTAGCCTGCCTTTATTTATTTATTTTTCTTTTTTTCATTTTTAGAGCTCCAGCTTGTCATCAGTTCTTTATGTTCCTCTACCTCTTTTTTTTTCTCCGATTCCCAGCGGATTTTCTTTTCTTAAAGCACACCTGCCCTGGTTTAGATGTGAAAGTGTCTTTCAACCTTTTGTTCGGTGTGAACAGGCACAGCACAGAGACGCCGTGTCTTCTTTATCCATCCATCCATTATCCAACTCGCTATACCCTAATTACAGGGTCACAGGGGTCTGCTGGAGCCAATCCCAGCCAACACAGGGTGCAAGGCAGGAAAAAAACCCCGGGCAGGGTGCCAGCCCACCAGTAAACAAAAAAAAATTAGACAAAAACAAAAGAAAATACATAATACACAGATTATGTCAGTCATTATCCAACCCGCTATATCCTAACACAGGGTCATGGGGGTCTGCTGGAGCCAATCCCAACCAACACAGGGAGCAAGGCAGGAACAAACCCCAGGCAGGGCGCCAGCCCACACACACATGGGACAATTTAGGATCACCAATGCACCTAACCTGCATGTCTTTGGACTGTGGGAGGAAACCCACACAGACACGGGGAGAACATGCAAACTCCACGCAGCAAGGACCCGGGAAGCAAACCCAGGTCTCCTTACTGCGAGGCAGCAGCGCTACCACTGCACCACCATGCCGCCCTGTCTTCTTTATGCATCTTTTAAATCAGCGGTGGGCAGCGTCGGTCCTGGAGGGCTGCAGTGGCTGCAAGTTTTCATTTCCACTCAATTTCTTAATTAGAAACCAGTCTTTAATTTTATGGGTCATTAGTCTGCAATGTTAGGTCCTTATTATCGTAGATTTTTTTTTTTCCTTTCCAAGGAAATCATCCATATGATTTGTAGCCTAAAATGGATCATTTCCAGTCTGTAGCATTTTTTTCTCCTAAGTGTTTTATTAAACCCAATAGTGCATGATGCATCCACACAGGTGTAAATGGAAATGAGTGAGAAGGCTCCTTTGTCATTTGCATCTTATTGCTAATAAGGAGCCATTAAAAAGAGTGAAAGCAGCTGTTTAAGACTGAAATAAGCAACTAAGGGTGGGGAACCCTAACAAGCAAGACCACCAAAATGAAGCCTCATAATGTCACTTGAGCAGTAAGGGCTTCATCAACAATAATCGAATTATCATTTAAAAAAACTTGGGTGGAAGAACAACCTGCAGCCACTGCAGCCCCCCAAGACCGACACTGCCCACCCCCAATTTAAATAATGCCAGTGAAGTGATTAGCACAAATCCAGCATACTGGGCTTGAATGCTGCGTCCCAAAGAGGAATATTTTAAAAAATTAAATGCAAATAAAAGTTGTGATATCATTTACTAACCTGATTAATCCAGACAAGTGTGGTGGTGGGTGGGGGTGGGTTGGTGGTCCAGAGTCTATCCCACCTAGCATACAGCGCAATGCAAGAACAAACTATGGGCATGGTGCCAGCCAATTACAGGGAAAACACACAGAATGGCCAATTTAGTATCACCAATTCACCTAACATGCATGTGTTCGGACCCCGGGAGGAAACCCATGCAAACTCAGGGAAAACATGCAAACTGCAAGCAGGGAACACCTGGGACGTGAACCCTGGTCTCTTTACCATTGTGCCACCGTGCCACCCAAATGTGTCACTGAATAAATAATGGCATGCAATGTCAGGCAGTCATTTTCTAACCTGCCTAGTCCTAAACAGGGTCGCTTGGAGGAGGGGGGGGAGGGTCTGCTGGAGCCTATCCCAGCTAGCACATGGCACAAGGCAGGAACACACCCTGGGCAGGGCACCAGTATGAAATGTGAGTAGAAGTAATTTAATGTGCCATCAATAAGTGCTGATCTGTGAAATTCACCAAAGTGTTTTTCACAATGAAGATGCTGTATTCATGTATTCTCTCAAATATTTTCCTGGAAGTTTTCCATGCAGACAGTTTAAGCCGATGTCACATTACAGGTCCTTCTGTTGTGGGGTGTGTCAGATTTGCCGATTGCAGTCGCCAATCTCATCACTGCATCATGTCAAGTTACGTGACTACAAATCACAGCCCACGTCATATTATCCGACCGAGCGCCAATCTTCCAGTGTAGTCGCAGTCGCCCCTTTTTCTGACAGCCAATAGCGCAGGCGATATGCGATGGGTTAACAGCAATCTTTACCCTTTTATTTATTTCTTTTTCTTTCCATTCTCTTTCAGTACAAACACGAGACATCCGACAGACGAGCTTCTCTTTTATTGGTGAGGTTCCAAACACGTGTCATCTTAATTCTTGCTCGATGCATTCTATGCTTTGCACTTCCTGCTGAGCCCTCATTGGTTCTCAACTCTCGTACGCAAAGAGCCCCGCCCCTCCGACCAAAGACAGAATCAGAGCCAATCACAGCCTGAGGCTGCACTTGTCATACGGTGAAGCTGAGAAGTGAGAAGTCTCAACTGTGTGATTTGTGACCTTGGCGCATTCACATTACCCATGTGAGAAAATAAACATGTGTAAGGAAACAGGATAATAGCATATGAATTATCACGTTAAATATTAATTATATCTTTATATATACTTCTCCAAAAAATGAAAGGAGCACTTTGTAATCCGAGTATAGCATCAAGTCAATGATATCTGTGGGCTGTTGATCTGCTCAGTGAAGTAGCAGAGGAGCTTGTTCATCAGTGTCAGCTGCTTTGGGGCACTAGAGGGGCAACAATGAGAAGACCCCCAAAACAGGAATGAATGGTTTAACAGGTGGAGGGAGACCACTGACATTTTTCCTTCCTCATCTCTTTTTTCACTAGTTTTGCATTTGGCTACGGTCAGTGTCACTACTGGTAGCATGAGGCCATGGACCCTACAGAGCTGGCACAGGTAGTCGATCTTCTCCAAGATGGCACATCAATACTACTTGGCATTGCCAGAAGGTTTGCTGTGTCTCCCAGCACAATCTCAAGGGCATGGAGGAGATCCCAGGAGACAGACAGGGAGTTCCTCTAGGAGAGCTGGACAGGGCCCCTCGTAGAAGGTCCTTAACCCATCAGCAGGACCCACCACTATCTGCTCCTTTGGACAAGGAGGAACAGGATGAACACTGGCAGAGCCTACAAAATGACCTCCAGCAGGCAGGCAGGCAGGCCACTGGTGTGAATGTCTCTGAACAAACAATCAGTAACAGACTTTATGAGGGTGGTCTGAGGGCCCAATGTCCTCTAGTGGGCAATGTGGAGCTAGATTGGCATTTGCCATGGAGCACCAGCACTGTGCTTTTCACAGAAGAGAGCAGGTTTACTCTGAGCACACGTGACAGACGTGAAAGGGCCTGGAGAAGCCGTAGAGAATGTCATGCTGTCGTAACATTATTCAGCATGACCAGTTTGGTGGGGGGTAAGTGATGGACTGGGGAGGCATATCCATGGAGGGACACACAGACCTCTACAGGCTAGACGATGGCACCTTGACTGCCATTAGGTATCGAGATGAAATCCTTGTACCCATTGTCAGACCCTATGCTGGTTCCTTCTGGTGCATGGCAATGCCCGGCCTCATGTGGCAAGAGGATGAAGGATACCGATACCATTGACTGCCCCCCCCCACCCACACTTACTTGCCTGACCTCAATCCAATAGAACACCTCTGGGTGGGACATTATGTTTGGGTCCATCTGAAGCCTCAGCCTGTCCAGGAGCTCAGTGATGCCCTGGTCCAGATCTGGGAGGAGATTCCCCTGGACACCATCCGTCGTATCATTAGGACATTATCAGGCCTGTGGGTGGGTGGTTGTGGGTGTTAGGTTACAAACTACTGAGTACGATTTGGAGTTTCATCAAAATGGACTCGCCCGCTTGCCTGCCGCATCATTTCTTCCCTTTGAATTTTGGGGTGTCTTTGTATTCAGCCCTCTGCAGGTTTTCATTTCCATCCTTTCATTCCTAACACATCACCATACCAATCCTTAGCATTAGAGACAGCCAGCAGGATTTATTTTCCCATTGAGATCTGATGGGTTCTCAAAGTGTGCCTTTCATTTTTTTGATCATTTTCTATTTTAGGAGGAGAACGAACACCCCAGGCAGGAAGATGCATGGATTATTACTTGGATGGGAGGCCTGGGAGGAACAATGGAGGAATTGACCAGCTGGGCAGAAAGAAAACTCTGTGCCCAGCCAATATAAAATAATGAATGGACCAGCGGAAGTCCGAACTTGGGAGTGGTTCCATCCCCCATGCACTAGGTGGCAGTGGTCCTCATATGAGATTCCAGTTGGGGCACCTGCAGGGGTGCTAGGGAAATGAATTCTGCAAGTGCAGCCCTGTAGGAGTCCCTTGGGGTCTATAGAGGGTGCTGTCGAGGGAGGATCACCCTAATTTGTCCATGGTCCTGAAGTGCTTCCTAGGGGAGACAGGAAGTGGGAAAGTAAACATGGATGCCACCATAGAAGATGATGTTCTAGCAACAAATGGTCAGTCCTAGTCCTGTTGTCTGGATCACAAAAGAAGATGATAAGCAGGAGAGGTGCGTCAAGTGTGCTGTTATATCTAGCAAAGATTTATATGGTCATGGCCGCAGTAACAAGTACTCATCCACATGTTTCTCATGTCGGGAATAGCAGAAAAGTATTTGAGGGTAGTGCAGGGTATGCATGAGGACAGTGTGACTGCGGTGAGAAGGACAGCCTGGTTCAGGGTGACGGTGCGATGACATCAAGGATTGGCTCGGAGTCCTTTCCTCTTTGCAGTGGTGACGGATGAACAGGTGGGGTCAGACAGGAGTCTCTGTGGACTGTGACATTCACGGATGACATTGTGATCTGTAGTGGAAGTCGACAGCAGAATGAGAGGTGGAGGTCCGCACCGGAGAGAAGGGGAATGAGAGTCAGTCGGAGTGAGAGGGAGTAAGTACATGGGCGTGAATGAGAGGGAAGGTGGAGGAAGGGTGCGGCTGTAAGGAGCAGAGGTGGCGAAGGTCGACGAATTTAAATAACTTGGGTTCAACGGTCCAGAGCAACGGAGAGTGCGGCAGAGAGGTGAAGAAGAGAGTGCAGGCAGGGTGGACTGGGCGGAGAATTGTGTCAGGAGTGATTTGTGACAGACGAGGACCTGCAAGAGCAAAATGCAAGGTCTATGAAACGGTAGTGAGACCAGCCATGTGTCATAAGCACAAGTCTTATATGTCAGTGTGCTCGATCGGTGCAAATCTATCTTACTGTATAAATCTGCCTTTTTCTGCTCACGTGCATAGCTGACACAGAGTCAGATTAAGCCCAGGGGTTCACCACATAAGAACTGACAGGCAAGTGGAGAGCAGGCAGTCAGACTGAGAGATGCCGTCGTGTTTATTTGTTTATTATTTGGGGGCAAGGGAGGGTTTTTGTAAATATTGTGTACAGGTAGTCCCCAAGTTATGGACATCCAACATATGACTTACGAACGGGGCCGCAGCTGCTCGTACACCAGACGTGCTGACGAGGGGTGCCTTCCTGATGTGATAGCGTGGCCAGTGCTGTGCAGAAGAACTCATCTTAACCTTTTGTCTTCACCCTTCAACAATGTCTCTGAAACACAAATCTGATGCAAGTGCTGGTGATACAGTCTTCTTCTTCCTCTTTCTCTTCTTTTGGCTGCTCCCGTTAGGGATCGCCAGAGCAGATCATCTTCTTCCATATCTTGATGTCCTCATCATCTTGTTCTGTCACACCCATCACCTCCATGTCCTCTCTCACCACATCCATAAACCTTCTCTTAGGTCTTCCTCTTTTCCTCTTCCCTGGCAGCTCTATCCTTAGTAGCCTTCTCTCAGTATACCCCTCATCTCTCCTCTGCACATGTCTCTGACTTTGTCTCCCAACCATCCCACCTGAGCTGCCCCTCTAATGTCCTCATTTCTAATCCTGTCCATCCTCGTCACACCCAATGCAAATCTTAACACCTTTAATTCTGCCACCTCCAGCTCTGTCTCCTGTGCCACTGTGTCCAACCCATATAACATAGCTGGTCTCACTACCATCTTGTAGACCTTCCCTTTCACTCTTGCTGATACCCGTCTGTCACAAATCACTCCTGACACTCTTCTCCACCCACTCCATCCTGCCTTTACTCTCTTCTTCACTTCTCTTCCACAATCCCCATTACTCTGTACTGTTGATCCCAAGTATTTAAACTCATCCACCTTCACCAACTCTACTCCCCTCATCCTCACCATTCCTCTGACCTCCCTGTCATTCACACACATGTATTCTGTCTTGGTGTTCCTTCTGACCTTCATTCCTCTCCTCTCATATCGCCACCTCTCTAGGGTCTCCTCAACCTATCGCTACAGATCACAATGTCATCAGCAAACATCACAGTCCACAGGTACTCCTATCTACTCTCGTCTGTCAACCTGTCCATCACCAAATAAGAACAGGCTCAGAACCGATTCCTGATGTAATCCCACCTCCGTCACTCCTACCGCAGACCTCACCATGGTCACACTTCATATCCTGTACCACTCTTATGTACTTCTCTGCCACTCCCGACTTCCTCATACAATACCACAACTCCTCTCTAGTCAGTCACCCTGTCATATTCTTTCTCCAGGTCCACAAAGACACAATGCAACTCCTTCTGGCCTTCTCTCTACTTCTCCATCAACACCCTCAGAGCAAACATCTTATCTGTGGTGCTCTTTCTTGGCATGAAACCATCCTGCTGCTCACTAATCATCACCTCACTTCTTAACTGAGCTTCCACTACTCTTTCCCACAACTTCAAGCTGAACTTTAGACCTACTCTACTCTATGTGTATATTTACCAGAAAAGAAAACTCTATTGACTCTTGATGACTCTCATTTTATCTTCATATTTATAACCATACTGCAAAAACAATGGGGTTACAGTTGTGATCATTCTAGAAAGTAATACAATGCACCAAAATCTGAGGTGCTCTTTCTTGGCATGAAACCATCCTGCTGCTCACTAATCATCACCTCACTTCTTAACCGAGCTTCCACTACTCTTTTCCATAAATTCATGCTGTGGTTCATCAATTTTATCCCCCTGTAGTAACTACAGTCCAGCACATCCCCCTTATTCTTAAATATCAGCCCACCAGGACACTTCTTCTCCACTCCTCAGACATCCTCTCACTTTCCAAGATTCCATTAAACAATCTGGTTAAAAACTCCACTGCCATCTCTCCTAAACACCTCCATGATTCCACAGGTATGTCATCTGGACCAACGGCCTTTCCATTTTTCATCCTCTTCATCATTGTCCTTACTTCCTCCTTGCCAATCCGTTGCACTTCCTGGTTCACTATCTCCACATCATCCAACCTCTTCTCTCTCTCGTTCTCTTCATTCATCAGCCTGTCAAAGTACTCTTTCCACCTGCTCAACACACTCTCCTCGTTTGTGAGTGCATGTCAGAGAGAAGTGAAACTCCATCATTCATTGGCAGAGCACTTGGTTAATGTTGGTCAACAATAGCATTTATTAAAATAATGTACTTATTCCGACTTACATACAAATTCAACTTAAGAACAAACCTACAGTCCCTATCTCATACGTAACCCGGGGGCTGCCTGTATTCGTGTTTTCATATAATTAATAATCATTCACTGGTGTTATTGGGATGGTGGTGATTTGTGTGCACATATACTGTACATATTATTGAATACTCATCTGTCCTCATGTGTGTTTATATTTATCATTGTCAATATATCTGTATTTGGTTTTATATACCTGTCTACTGTTTGCTTGTTATTTCATTGTGTCGGGAAAAATAGGACAATCTGTAGGGAGTACGGCTTGTTATCATCTCGAGAGTCTTCAGGCAAGTCCAAGAAATAGACTTGGTAGTGTAGTGGTCTGTCTGGCTAACGGGTCGGCCGTTACAAAGCTAAGTCATTTCTCCTGCGTGATTTCTTACCACCGTATCACTAGGGTGGGGCAACGCCTTTTATGTTATATCGATATCGATTCAGGTTACGTAACACGCCGCAATTACTAAAGAACTCATTCCCAGGGAGGACACACTATGTTGTATGGTTTGGAGACGGTTGTTAAGGGGTTATGCTGCCACCTAGTGGCAGATACTATATAAACAGACAGTGAGTCCTGTTGGCAGTTGACGGTTTGCCACGAACAGTCTGAATAAAACAGAACAGCTCCGTGTGACCGACACACATAAACAACGGTGGTACTGACGAGAAGACAGGAGGAAGAGCTGGAAGTGGAAGAGTTGAAGACGCTGTGTTTTTACTGGGAGTAACGAGGGTAGACAGGATTAGGAATGAGCACATTAGAGGGACAACACAGGTACGACAGTCTGGTGACCAAGGGAGAGAGGCAAGATTGAGAGATGGCTTGGGAGAGATGAGGGGTACATCGGGAAAAGAATGTCGAGGATGGAACCGCTAGGCAAGAGGTAAAGAGGAAGGTGAAAAAGAGGAAGTTTATGGATGTGGGAAGGGAGGACATGAAGGCAGAAAATAATGTAGGAGACTGGGATGGATGGAGATGGATGATCCGCTCTGGTGACCCCAAAATGGGAGCAGCTGAAAGAAGAAGAAGAAGTTACGATAAGCAGTACCATTTCTGTTTAGAAGCTGGAATTTAAAAAATACAGCACAAAGAAACCATTGAGCTCGGTGTACGAAGAGCAGCTCATATCACATTAACATCGGTTAGTCCGTCACTCTTCGTTCATTATGGATTGATGTGATTTGTTTAGGAAATTCTTCTAATAAACAAACTAAACCTTTAAAGTGTTTGCGTGTGTACGTTGCCATTTTGAACTGACGTCACAATCTGAAGTCGAAAAAACTCGGACTTAAAACAGCAGGCCTGATATGTGAGTAGTAATTCTGCTTTTTTCCGAAATGGTGTGTTCCAAGTTTTAGACGAATTCGGTCTAGTTGGTCTCGATCATTGGGTATGTCACATTAGACGATCGGCTTTGTGGGAGCAGGCCGCTGACTGCCTGTAACTGGCTAAAATTACGTTAATGATGTCTACGACTGAAAAGTCGTCCAATGTGACACTGGCTTTACATGAACGTTTTTTTCTCCCAGTGCCCCATGATGCTCTGGAAGGATGACGTGACATTACAGAGCTGTAGCAGCCATGCGCATAACATTCATGCATGCATACTGTGAGATCGTTGCGGAGCTGCTTCAGTCATGCATGATGTCACCACCTGATCAGCATCCCATCATTCCACCTTGTATGTATTAAAAAAAATAATAATTGTAGTATTTTCATTTGAGGGGTACATTAGCTGACCATAATGAGAATATTAAGACATGTAAAACTGATCTCTGAGCGCAGTACTTCACGGTTAATCTGCATGCATAATTAGCCATGTGACCAGCTACACCATAAAGCAGGCCTTGAAGGAGTCCTCACTTCCCCCTCCGCAATGAAAAAAAAAATCACATGACCTTGTGAAATCATAATAATAATAATGATGATGATGAAGACATTTCTATCTTCTTCATGGAATGCAAAGCATTAGCACAAAGATCAGAAACAAAAAAGATATGCTGTGGCATCATGTGCTGATGATTTCAAATGACAGAACATGCCAGTCTCATGCCACTGTTTCATGGCACACTAATGTGTGCCCCAAGATTGGAACTCTGTGAGCGTAATGATAGCCTGTTTGTGGCCATTTGTCGTATTTTGCTTATGGTTATCATTCTTGCCTGCGTCTTTTGTTCTTTGGGGCACAGTGACACAGTGGTTTAGCACCGCTGCCTCACAGTTGAGGTGACATTTTTGGCCACAATAATTAGTACAACATAGTTAGCAGATGCTTCCCTAGCCCAAGGATACTTCAAACACCATTACAAACCGCTCAACACTCGCTCAGTTCCTCCAGTCCACCTTCAGTTCGGTGAAGTTCGCAAATATTTGTTCACGATAAAGCAAATTCCACGGGATTTGCCCATCGCTAGTCATGAAATACTCTTTTTGTTGCCTGTTTCTTTAGGTATTTAATTATTTCTTCATATTGATGGGCTATGGCGAGCAATTAGTTATTTTTAAACGACTCTTTTCAGCGAGTCAAATGAATCGATTCATGAGCACCAACAGATCGATACACTGGAGCTCAACAGGAGTGCTAAAGCAAATGCACCTGGCACAGACTCACTCCAGAGGCACATGTAAAATGGCACAAGACTTTTATTTTCTTCACCTGTGGGGCACGTCTTCCCCGTGAACCCCACAGGCAATACACAGTCCCACAAGCACTTAAAGATAAGCACCAAACACACAAAAACACTCTCTTCCCAAACCACCACTCCACCCCTGGCAACCTCGTCCTCTTCTTCCCGATTCTGGCACTGAGTGGTGGTTGCTGGCGGCCACCCCAGATCCCCACAGGGTTGTGGAGAACTCCATCTCCCATGGAACCCTGCGGGAAACTGAGGCACCATCGTCAACCAGGGAGGCTGCCACTAAGCATCCCAGGGGAGATACTGAGGAGCCCATGGCTGCTCCCCCAGAACATAAGCAGAAGGGGCATCCCGGTCGCCTGCCACAGTAGGTATAATAAAACTTGTAGTGGTGTATCAGCAGCAAAAAATATAGGAATGAATTTTATTAGGGTTTCAAAAAAACGTTAGGGGGGCGCGTTTAAAACTGTTATGAAAACTCGGGTCACAAATACTTAAAGGTTGAGAAACGCTGCACTACGCGAGAACAAATCTAATGATTCTCGTTCGTTTTATTCATAAACGTATCATTACGAGTTGCATATTCTCAATCATTTGTGATTCTGTAATGAAGCGTCTTATTTTTAATTATACAGCTTAAATGTGTTATCATGCCATCTAACACCTGGGGGGAATTAAACATCCCCACAGAGATGGTCCTTCCATGTCTTCTTCTTTTATTGTGGCCAGGGAAAGTATTAAACCCATATGTGGTTGGTATACCTGACCATTTATTTGGGGTTTCCCGCCTGGGTAAGGAACCATCAGTTCTGGTTGGGATGTCCGTGTCTATCCATTAGGGCCCCCTAGTCTAGGTGGGACCTCCTTCCCTCCCTTGGCCAGGATGCATTTATGTTCCTATGTCCAGATAGGGGATCTTCCTGCCTCCTGGACAGGATGCCCATCCATCCTGTGGGCCACCTACAATTTTCTGTCTCAGCAGGAAATGGATGAACTCATTTTTGAAATGAAATGCAAAAAAGCCAAAACGAAACAAATATAAAATAAACAAAGTAAATAAAAATCAAAAAATCAGGCAAGAAATCCAAACCTGGCAAGACAAGAAGATCAATCAGTAAAGAGAGTTTTGATTTTTTTTTTATCCACAGATCCAATAAAACCTGATGCCTTACGCTGACTTTTTATTCCTATAGTGCCAATGAACTCAAAGCCACGACCTCGTAGACCAAACCCCTACAATCATGAGACGTGACCCTAACATGGCGTCTAATACAATTAAACAGTAGAACTCTGTTGAGCACCAAAAAAAGGGAGTTGCCAGCAATGGCAATCCAAGGCAAAGAAAGTCCCAATTCAATAAACCAAAAAACAAAGTCAAAAACGTAGAGCAGAGGTTCAAAAATCCAACAAACACAAAAGCATAAACACAGCAAAAACAAAACAACTCACTGACTCCTTAGCGCATTCAAAAAATGAACCGCCTGGAACTGTAGGAGACCCTTCTGATATACTGAGAGGGGGCAGGTCTTGGTGGTGACTGGCAGGTGGCCCCGCCTCTCAGGGGAAACCTCCCACAAAACGCCAGGCACCTCAACAAAGGCAGCATATGCAAAAAGAACCTAAAGAATCTCTAACATAATTCACAATATAAACACAAACAAAAGAATCAAAAGTGAACAAAGAAAATATGAAACAAGGATTTGAACCCCAGCCAGGTGTCTGAAATGTAAGAGGTAGCAGTAGCTGTGACTGAGAGGTCATTGGTTCACTATCTGTGAAATTAACACACCTTGCACTTTCAATGAAGGAGGCTGTGTGACATCTCACTGTGATTAGGGTGGGAGTGAAAAAGAGACCCCTTCATAAACTACAGGGGCGTGAAAATGCAAATAGATATTCTGAGCCTTTACAGTTTCAAGGAAATTGAGGAGTCATGCCCATTGATGTGCAATGGATTTAAAAAAATAGCTCACCTGGGCATGAATATGGCAACTCTGGCAACAGCCATCTGTCATTGCTCCACCCACTCCTTTTGACGCTCATGTATAATTGGTTAGGGGGTCTGTGTGTTCTGAGATTGACGGGCCATCTCACAATAGAATGTTCATCTCTCCCCATCCCGTACTCTTCCTTTTAACTTTTCTATCTTTATTAACGACAGTCAGAGTTCCAACAAAGCACAAACAGCAAATTTCAAGCTGGTATGAGCTTCCAGATTTAGGTAACGATATCGGCTTAGTGTTGTATTTTTGCAGGTTTCCATTTCGTTTTCTTGGTGTTACCCGTCACGTGACCACAAAGGGTAATCAGCTGTGGCCCAATAATCAAATTAGCATTTTCTGTCTATTGGTTTACAGCACCGTGTGTTCTGATTGGTCAGTTTCCTCTGCTCAGTAGGTCAAACCAGGTCAGGTCAGGGTGCATGCACTGGTACAGCGTGTTGCCGCACCCACCATATGACGAAACAGCTCAGGATCCTGGTTGGCAACCCCCTAGGCAGACACACAGTCCAGTCCCACCCTCTGGAAATGATCCTCTATCTTCTACAGCCAGGTGTTACGTTGGCACCCTCTTGGCCTGGTCCAGCCCCTCACTCAGGTCCTCAACAATGAGGATCCTGAGAGTCGGATCCCCCTCGGGTAATGGCGCCACATGACCGTAGTGCCGTAACTGATCGTCATGTGCCTCATTCGGGACTCCATGAGCAACACAAAGTCACACCAGCGGCCCCCAAGGATTCTCTGAAGAGACACAGGAGTCCAGTCCATCTCAGTTCACTGGATAGCGTCCATGTCTCACAAACGGGGGCACCAGGACTGTAAAGACTTGGACCTTCGTCCTTTTGCATAGATATCAGGAGCGCCACACACCCCTTTCCGGTGACCTCATGACCCCAATCCATCTACTGACTTCATAGGAAGTGTCACCAGAGGCATGAATGTCACTGCCGAGGTCAGTAAACTTCATGACAAACCAGGGGTCAGTCCAATTACCTCCATGTTAAAGATGGCCACCCCGGTGATATAAAGTATGTAAGCAAAAGAAATGTCTCTTCATGTTGTAGGTTGGGAGCTTGCACTGATAGCACGTCGCAGCACCCACCACACGACGAAGCGCCTGGATTGGGACCTGAGTGCAGCTGGTGGTACCCCACTGGATCAGTGTGAGCTTTTTTTACAGTGGCTGGAGTGCCAATCCGTGCAACCAATCCCAAATTACGGGGAAAACTTGGGGGTTGGTGGCAGGATTGGCACTCCAAAAGATAAAACAAGCAGAACTTGAAAAGATTATACACAATATACTGTATGTATTTCAAATGTATAAAAAGAAAATACTTTGTCACAGTATATAATTCTACTCAATATATCCATCCATCCATTACCCAACCCACTATATCGTAACTACAGGGTCACGGGGGTCTGCTGGAGCCAATCCCAGCCAGCACAGGGTGCAAGGCAGGAAACAAACCCTGGGCAGGGCACCAGCCCACCACAGGGCACACACACCCATACACCAAGCACACACTAGGGACAATTTAGGATGACCAATGCACCCAACCTGCATGTCTTTGGACTGTGGGAGGAAACCCACGCAGACACGGGGAGAACCCGAGAAAGAGAACCCAGGTCTCCTAACTGCAAAGCAACAGCGCTAGCCACTGCACCACTGCGCCTCTATCTATCTGTCTATCAGTTATATAGTGCCTTTCATGTCTATCTATCAGTTATATAGTGCCTTTCATGTCTATCTATCTATCTATCTATCTATCTATCTATCTATCTATCTATCTATCTATCTATCTATCAGTTACGCAGTGCCTTTCATGTCTGTCTATCTATCTATCAGTTATATAGTGCCTTTCATATCTATCTATCTA
>JANRMT010062806.1:124684665-124695937 GCA_026402145.1 Polypterus bichir lapradei | reverse complement strand
ACCAAACATGTTATTGATGCACCATTTGTTGGAATGCCAAATGCAATTAATGTTTATTATTTAAACTGTTTGTGATGCACCATTTGTTGGAATGCCAAATGCAATGCATTTTTATTACTAAAACTGTTTGTGATGCACCATTGGTTGGAATGCCAAATGCAATTAATGTTTATTATTTAAACTGTTTGTAATGCACCATTTGTTGGATTGCCAAATACAATGAATTTTTATTACCAAACATGTTATTGATGCACCATTTGTTGGAATGCCAAATGCAATGAATTTTTATTACCAAACATGTTATTGTTGCACCATTTGTTGGAATGCTAACTGCAATGCATTTTCATTGCTAAACATATTGTGATGCACCATTGGTTGGAATGCCAAAGACATGGTGAATTCCATTTCAATGTTTTGTATGTCCTGTATTTATCTTCGTTTAATGTTTTGTGAAGGTATTACTTGTATCCAGGGTTATTTATGTCCTGTTGCTCTTCCTGAATTTCTGTGAAGCGTTTTAAGCAGGGGAAGGCATTATATAAAAAAACATATGATTCTGTTTATTAGGATGGAAAATATGAACTAGTTGTTAATTAGTTGGAATGCCAAATGCAATGAATTTTTATTACCAAACGTTATTAATGCACCATTTGTTGTAATGCCAAATGCAATTAATGTTTATTATTTAAACTGTTTGTGATGCACTATTGGTTGGAATGCCAAATGCAATGAATTTTTGTTACCAAACATGTTATTGATGCACCATTTGTTGGAATGCCAAATGCAATGAATTTTTATTACCAAACATGTTATTGATGCACCATTTGTTGGAATGCCAAATGCAATGCATTTTCCTTGCTAAACATATTGTGATGCACCATTGGTTGGAATGCCAAAGACATGGTGAATTCCATTTCAATGTTTTGTATGTCCTGTATTTATCTTCGTTTAATGTTTTATGAAGGTATTACTTGTATCCAGGGTTGTTTATGTCCTGTTGCTCTTCCTGAATTTCTGTGAAGCGTTTTAAGCAGGGGAAGGCATTGTATAAAAAAACATATGATTCTGTTTATTAGGATGGAAAATATGAACTAGTTGTTAATTATATTCTTTCTTCCACATTCTCTCCTATTCCGTATTTTATTAATCAGTAAATTCTACACTTGTGGTTTGACAGAGAATTGTCCACAGCGGTGTGCACTCAGTGAAGGGCACTATACTAAAAATAAGTGTATATTTGATTGTGTGTTTCATCTTTCTGAACGTTCTGAAAATCTATAATGTGTCATTTTTCAGTATAATAGGTGGCTTGAAATAGCATTTGACCCCGCGTTCTCCTTCTCCCACTCCCATATAAAATCAAAGGCCCCCATAGCCTGCCAAATCTGTTCATTTTAGCAGAACAAGCCTAACCCTAACTGCAAAGTCCAGAAGTTCAAAGCCCTTTGAGATTTATTCTAAAAGACCCAACTGTTTAATTGAAGACAAATTTAACACGTCAGGTAACCCAATATAAAGTGTCGAGGAAGAGAAGAGCAAACTTTTAATAGACACAGAAATGGGCCAAATGGCCTCTGTCGGTACGCCGTGCGCTAACCCATTTATTGACAGTTTCCTCTCCTTTCACTCCTTTGAGCTTCTTGCAACGCTGCGGTTTATTAAAAGTTTAAGAGCAGCTCAGCCTCGGCAGAACGTATTTCATTACCCGACAATAACAGATTAATGATTGTGTCTTCGTGCGACAGCCTTCATTATTCTTCCTTCAAGTAACATTAATGTCAGAAAGAAAATATACAGCCTTGAAGTTCATCTTAGAAAAACTTTCTCTTAGGTAGCACTGGAATGAAGGTCTCATTTGTAGGGTTTGAAACTTACCTTCAGTATTTTTAATGTACGGCGTGAAAAGAAAAAAG
Organism: Polypterus bichir lapradei; assembly: GCA_026402145.1. Taxonomy (NCBI): domain Eukaryota; kingdom Metazoa; phylum Chordata; class Cladistia; order Polypteriformes; family Polypteridae; genus Polypterus; species Polypterus bichir. The sequence continues at coordinate 124,694,024 of JANRMT010062806.1, read as the reverse complement.
AAAAAAGGAGGAACTGTGAAGGCTGCGGTGGCTAAACTTAGTGTGGAATTATTAGGAGGAATAAAGAAGGGGCAGGGGGTTCAGAAAGTCATCAGACGCCCCTGCACTTCCTGCACTTTCTGATACCTTCAGGTATCCCTTAAGGCATCACTTCTTGCTGCCTTTTGGGTTGTGACTCACAGTTGTATTCAGTGTGAAAGGGTCACATAAGGTGTGCAACGTGCCTCACATTGGGTCATCGTAGGCAGATTAAGCAATCGACAGCGAAAGGGGGTTGATTGAGGGGTCGTCATTAACCGGGTCTTGAAGACACTAAGAAAGGCAAGATTGGGTCGTTAGAGAAAAACGTTTAGGCCACACTACCATAGTGTATAGAGGAGCAGCTTGTATGTTATCAGTCTCACATTAAACTATTTTGTAATATATAAATATTATGTTAAGTATCCCATAATGCATTGAGGTGCAACTTATTCACTATTAATCTTACTCTAAAAATGTAATGCATTAATGAAACATAAAGCTAATGCTAAGTATCCCATAATGCATTAAAGCTGATGTCTGTTCACTATTAATCTCAAGTTAAATGTTTTATGATGCATACAACTAAATCTAGGGATCCCATAATGCATAGAGGATCAGCTTGTACACTATCAGTCCCATGATAAATATTTTAAAATGCATACATTTTGTACTAAGTATCCCACAATGCATTGAGCTGGCACTTGTTCATTATTAATCCTATGCTAAATATCACATGGTCTATAACGCTTATGCTAAGTATCCCACAATGCATTGAGGCTGCAGTCTGTTCACTATTCATCTCGTGCTAAATATTTTATGATGCCTAGAGCTAATGCTAAGTATCCCATAATGCATCATTTCTTGCTGCCTTTTAGGTTGTGACTCACCATTGTATTCAATGTGAAAGGGTCACATACGGTGTGCAACGTGTCTCTCATTGGGTCACTGTAGGCAGATTAAGCAATCAACATTGCTCTTTTATGAAAGTTGATGGCAATTATCCAAGGGGGTTGATGGAGGGGTCGTCATTAACTGGGTCTTCACGACACTAAGAAAGGCATGATTGGGCCATAGAAAAAAAAGTTTATGCCAATCTGCCATAATGCATATAGGAACAGCGTGTATGCTATCACTCTCACATTAAATATTGCGTAATATGTAAATCTTATGTTAAGTGTCCCATAATGCATTGAGCTGCGACTTCACTATTAATCTTATTTTTAATATTTAATGATTTAATGAAACATAAAGCTAATGCTAAGTGTCCCATAATGCACTGAGGAGTAGCTTGTATGCTACCAGTTTCATGCTAAATATTTTGTAATGCATAAAGCCTATGCTAAGTATTCCACAATGCATTTGGAGGGAGCTAGTTTCACTATTAATCTCATCCTAAATATTTTATGATGTATAAAGCTCATGCTAAGTATCCCATGATGTTTCGAGGTCCTTCTATAATTTCCTAACCTCCTTTATTATTGTAATCGAGGATTTCCTTGGACACAACGTGCCATGTAACAATGGGACTCTCAGTGCTTTTAGATTCTTGGAGGATCATCTGATGGTGAACACGTACTTCAATGGTGCATTCTGAATTTATCCAAACTCTGAGTCTTGATTACCTTTCTGAATTTTGTCAGAGTGCCGGCTCGCGTCTTTTTCAAATGCTTTCTTTGACAACAAGCAGATTCTGGGAGTGATGAAGTGACGGCTTTCATCAGGAAGCTGTCGGATACTTTCTATCTGGCTTTCTCTTCTCTTACTGCCAGTTGGAAAATCCCATTCACACACTAATTGGCCCAGTTTACCTCCAAAACTCAAGCCCCTGACAGGCTTGCCAATAATATCTCAGTGTAAGAACGTCGCTGTGCCCGGGATTCCTCCATCCAGTTCGTCCTGCTCCTCTGCTATATTTAATGACTGGGAGGATAAAATTCATTAAATATACAAAGAGTGCAGCACACTTTGAGAACATATCTCAATGGGAAAAAAAATCCTACTGGCTGTCTCTACTGCTATGGACTGGTATGGTGATGAGGAACGAAAGGATGGAAATAAAAATGATCAACCAAGAGATAGAGGGCTGAGTTCAAAGACACCCCAAAAAATCAAGAAGAAATGATGCAGCAGGTAATAATAATAATAATAATAATAATAATAATACATTTTATTTATATAGAGCCTTTCCCATGCTCAAGTAGGAAGGCAGGCAAGTCCATTTGGCCGAAATGTCATTGCAGCAACTCCAAATGGTACTCAGTAGTTTGTAATAACCCACACCCCACATGAAAGGCACTATATAATAGATAGATAGATAGATATGAAAGGCACTATATAATAGATAGATAGATAGATAGATATGAAAGGCACTATATAATAGATAGATAGATAGATAGATAGATAGATAGATAGATAGATAGATAGATAGATAGATAGATAGATAGATAGATAGATAGATAGATATGAAAGGCACTATCTAATAGGGCAGCACGGTGGTGCAGTGGTAGCGCTGCTGCCTCACAGTTAGGAGACCCGGGTTCACTTCCTGGGTCCTCCCTGTGTGGAGTTTGCATGTTCTCCCCGTGTCTGTGTGGGTTTCCTTCCACAGTCCAAAGACATGCAGGTTAAGTGGATTGGCGATTCTAAATTGTGCTTGGTGTGTGGGTGTGGATGTGTGTGTCCTGTGGTGGGTTGGCGCCCTGCACGGGATTGGTTCCTGCCTTGCGCCCTGTGTTGGCTGGGATTGGCTCCAGCAGACCCCCGTGACCCTGTGTTCGGATTCAACGGGTTGGAAAATGGATGGATGGACTATATAATAGATAGATAGATTCATATGAAAAAGTTTGTGAATCCCTCTCAGCCTGCGTAATAATCGACTCTCCTTTCAACAATAAAGATACCAGTGGTATGTCTTTCATTTCCTAGGAACATCTGAGCACTGCGGTGTTTTCCGAACAAAGATTTTTAGTGACGCAGTGTTTAGTTGTATGAAATTAAATCAAATGTGAAAAACTGGCTGTGCACAAATGTGTGTCCCCTTGTCATTGTGCTGATTTGAATGCCTGTCACTGCTCAATGCTGATTACTTGGCTGGATGAGCTCGTTAAGCCTTGAACTTCATAGACAGGAGTGTCCAGTCATGAGTGGTAAAAGGTATTTAAGGTGGTCAAGTGCAAGTTGTGCTTCCTTCCCTTTGACTCTCCTCTGAAGAGTGACAGACAGCATGGGATCCTCAAAGCAACTCTCAAAAGATCTGAAAACAAAGATTGTTGAGTCTCCTGGTTTAGGGGAAGGCTACAAAAAGCCATCTCAGAGGTTTAAACTGTCAGTGTCAACTGTAAGGAATGGAATCAGGAAATGGAAGGCCACAGGCACAGTTGCTGTTAAACCCAGCAGGTCTGGCAGGCCAAGAAAAATACAGGAGCGGCATATGAAGAGGCAGGATTGTGAGAATGGATACAGACAACCCACAGATCACCTCCAAAGACCTGCAAGAACATCTCACTGCAGATGGTGTGTCTGGACATCGTTCTACAATTCAGCACATCTGTATGGCAGGGTGATGAGAAAGAAGCCCTTTCTGCACTCACACCACAAACAGAGTCGCTTGTTGTATGCCAATGCTCACAAGACAGAGTCATTTGGGAACAAAGTGCTTTGGACTGATGAGACAAACATTGAGTTATTTGGTCAGAACAAAAAGCGCTTTGCATGGCGGAAGAAGAACATCACATTCCAAGAAGAACACCTGCTACCTCCTGTCAAATGTGGTGGAGGTCCCATCATGCTGTGGGGCTGTGTGGCCAGTACAGGGACTGGGGCCCTTGTTAAAGTCGAGGGTCGGATGAATTCAATCCAATATCAACAAATTCTTCAGGATAATGTTCAAGCATCAGTCACAAAGTTGAAGTTACTTAAGCAGGGGTTGGATATTCCAACAAGACAATGAGCCAAAACACAAAGGCATTCATGCAGAGAGAGAAGTACAATGTTCTGGAATGGCCATCACAGTCCCCTGACTTGAATATCATTGAACATCTATGGGATGATTTGAAGCAGGCTGTCCATCAAATTGAACTGAACTGGAGAGATTTTGTATGAAGAATGGTCAGAAATACCTCCATCCAGAATCCAGACACTCATCAGAGGCTATAGGAGGACAGCGTCTAGAGGCTCAAGATTCAAGATTCTTTATTTGTCACATGCACAGTTATACAGAACAACACGCAGTGAAATGCATCCTGATCCGATTATCAAAACTGCAAAGTTAGAAGAATATCAGTGAGATTAACAAAAAAGTGCTAGATAGAAAGATAACAGTACAATAGAACGTAATAAATAAGCATAATTAAGTGAAATAAAGTACAATTAAGTGTTAAGGTGCAATAGTGCAGTGATTATTGTGCAAAGCCTAAGTTAGACAGGTGCGTAGTTAAATGACAGACCAATTCCTAAACAAGGTAAGGGTAGACATCGTGGTACAACTTACAGTCCAGTCTAAGTACGTGGAGGGTCGTGGATGAGATGGCATGTTCTGATTTAACACTCTTTTGGCTTGAGGATAGAAACTCCTTCTGAGTCTCTCTGTCTTGGCCAGGATGCTACAAAACCTTTTGCCTGACTTTAACAGATGAAACAGGCTATTGCTGGGATGAGAGGAGTCTTTGATAATCCTGAGAGCTCTGGTCCTGCATCTTCTGGTGTAAATGTCCTGCAGAGATGGTAGAGCTGGCCTGCAGCTGCGTTTCGCTGCACGGATCACTCTCTGTAGGACTTTTACGGTCCTGAACACAGCAGTTTCCAAAACCAGGATGTAATGTTCTGTATCAGGATACTTTCCACAGCGCCTGAGTAGAAAGTCTTTAGAATCCCTGAAGAGACCCCAAACTTCCTAAGGTGTTTGAAATGGTAGAGTCTCCACTTTGCCCTTTTGGTCTGAACCTGGATGTGTTCAGACCATGTCAGGTCCTCAGAGATGTGAACCCCCAGGTATTTAAAACTGTTCACCCTTTCCACTGGAGTCCCGTTAATGATGAGGGGCTTATAGTCCCGCTACTGTCTCCTGCTGATGTCCACCACCAGCTCCTTGGTTTTGCTGACGTTGAGCTGGAGGCAGTTTTCCTGACACCACAATGTCAAGTTCGCAACTTCATCCATGTAGGCCGTCTCATCGTTGTTCGTGATGAAGCCCAGTACTACTGTGTCATCTGCAAACTTCACGATAGCGCTGGAGGAATACGTGGCCGTGCAGTCATGGGTGTAGAGGGAGTACAGCAGGGGGGTAAGAACACACCCTTGAGGAGCTCCTGTGTTGGTGGTGATGGTGTGAGGAAGTCCAACACCCATGTACACAAGCGGTTGTTGAGTCCTCAGTCCCTCAGTTTCACAAACACCCTACAGGATTTAATGCTGAACTATAGTCAATGAACAACAATCTCACATAGTTCCCCTGTTTCTTGTCCACATGGCTGAGGGAGGTGTGCAGTACGTGGGAAATGGCGTCCTCCATCGATCTGTTAGGACGGTAGGCGAACTGGAGTGGGTCAACGGTGCTTGGGATGGAGGATGAGACGATGTCTGTCAGTAGCCTCTCGAACACCTTCATGACTACTGATGTCAGTGCAACAGGTCGGTAGTCATTCAGGCACGTGGGCTTGTTGTTCTTTTGAACAGGAACGATTGTGGATCTTTTGAAGCACATAGAGGCTGTTAGATTTACAAAAGGAGGCTCAACTAAGTATTGATGTCATATCTCTGTTGGGGTGCCCACATTTATGCACCTGTCTAATTTTGTTATGATGTATATTGCATATTTTCTGTTAATCCAATGAACTTAATGTCACTGCTGAAATCCTACTGTGTCCATAAGGCATGTCAGATATTAAAAGGAAGTTCAGCCAATGAGAAACAAAAATCCACAGAATTAGGAGGGCTTCCCAAGCTTTTTCATATGACTGCAGCTAAATAGATAGATAAATAGATATGAAAGGCACTATATATAGATAGATAGTGTGGAAGCAGGCCCGGACACAGACAGGAGGACACGTTAATGTCACCCAACACACGTTTATTCACAAAGTCCATATTTACAATAGTGCAGCAACCCCCAAAAGTCCCCGCCACAACACAGTGCCTCTTTCCTTCTTCAGGCCGCCGCGTTGCCTCCTCCTAAGACCTTGTCTCCTTCTCCTCATGACTCCAGCCATCATATGGAGGGAGGCGGCCCCTTTTATGTGCACCCAGATGTGCTCCAGGTGCTTTCTGGCAGTCTTCCACCGACACTCCCCAGTGTGGCGGAAGTGCTGGCTGCGTATCCCTTCTTGTCTTCCCCCCACCACACCCGGAAGTGCCGAAGTCCAGGGCTCCCAAGGCACAGGGGTGCCCCCTAGTGGTGACCACGGGCCCCTACAGGGTAGAGCTTCAAAGCTCTGTACCCGTGGCCCCCAAAGGACCCAGGGTGGTCTTCTTAGGCATCCCGGCCAGGTCGCCACCCCAGCCATCTCCGATAATAGATAGATAGATAGATAGATAGATATGAAAGGCACTATATAACAGATAGACAGATGTAAACATAGATGTGAAAGGCACTATAAAATAGATAGATAGATAGATAGATAGATAGATAGATAGATGTGAAAGGCACTATATAACAGATAGACAGATGTAAAGATAGATGTGAAAGGCACTATAAGATAGATAGATAGATAGATAGATAGATAGAGAGATAGATAGATAGATAGATGTGAAAGGCACTATAAAATAGATAGATAGATAGATGTGAAAGGCACTATATGATAGATAGATAGATAGATGTGAAAGGCACTATAAGATAGATAGATAGATAGATGGATAGATAGATAGATAGATAGATAGATAGATAGATAGATGTGAAAGGTACTACAAAATAGATAGATAGATAGATAGATAGATAGATAGATAGATAGATATGAAAGGCACTATAAGATAGATAGATGTGAAAGGCACTATATAACAGATAGACAGATGTAAAGATGGATGTGAAAGGCACTACAAAATAGATAGATAGATAGATAGATGTGAAAGGCACTATATAATAGATAGATAGATAGATAGATAGATAGATAGATAGATAGATAGATAGATGTGAAGGGCACTACAAAATAGATAGATAGATAGATAGATAGATAGATAGATAGATAGATAGATAGATAGATAGATATGAAAGGCACTATAAGGTAGATAGATATGAAAGGCACTATAAGATAGATAGATAGATAGATAGATAGATAGATAGATGTGAAAGGCACTATATGATAGATAGATAGATAGATAGATGTGAAAGGCACTACAAAATAGATAGATAGATAGATATGAAAGGCACTATAAGATAGATAGATAGATATGAAAGGCACTATAAGATAGATAGATGTGAAAGGCACTATATAACAGATAGACAGATGTAAAGATGGATGTGAAAGGCACTATAAGATAGATAGATAGATGTGAAAGGCACTATATGATAGATAGATAGATAGATATGAAAGATACTATAAAATAGATAGATAGATAGATATGAAAGGCACTATAAGATAGATAGATAGATAGATGTGAAAGGCGCTATATAACGGATAGACAGATGTAAAGATGGATGTGAAAGGCACTATATGATAGATAGATAGATAGATATATTGAATATACTGTGTATATATACTATATATAATTTATTTTGTACTCTGGTGACCCCATCCTGAATTGTGCATTTTTGATTATGCGTGTGCATTTCCTAAATCCCAAATTCTATTACCGAGGACCCACCTATTTCGGATTTTGGTCTCGTGGACGAGACCAGGTGTAACACAAACAGCACTCTGCACGTCTCCCCTCTCGGAGTGAGTGATGCTGATGTTGCCGCTGCTGCTGTACGCGTTGACTTCTCTCTTCAGGCAAATGTGCAGAGCTCTCTTTAGACAAATATACAGTCCGTCGCCATAGCAACGGCATGTCTAATCTGGTAAAAAAAAAAAAATCAATGCCTTCCATACTGTACAGGACACAATGCGTCCTCTCGTTGCTTTTATTTTTTCCACTGCATACAGCACGCCGGCTCCCAGACCAAACAAAAAGCAGGCCGATAAGCTGAAAGGAGCGTGCTTCTGTGTTCCTGATAATGAGCGGCACAGATGAGGTTTGTGCCAGCATTAGCTACCATAATGGGAGAGGAGAACTTTTATCTGAAGGAGCGGAAACTCCACGCTGCTCCATTTAACTCCTTCATGACCATCCTCTGCACCACAAAGTCACACAAAGCCCCCGTGATTTTCAAGAAATTGACGTTAAAATCTGCGCAAGTTAGCGATGGAATATGAGCGGGTGTGAGCTACCGAGAGGGGATGAAAAAAAATCCACTGGAATCCCTGGTATAAAATTCAGGATGCTGAGGGATGAGTTGAGAGCACCACTGCTGAAATAAAGAAATACACATTTAGGGATTGGCTGAAGAGCGCCACCTTAAGGTGAAAACATAACCCCGTTAGGATAGGCACACTTTATTGCGTTGCACATTTCAATAGAGACATATGCCATTTTTGCCCACATCAGTCTAAACCCAATAACCCATAATGACAAAGTCAGCTCTTGCATCGATGAGTCTTGGCCACCAAACACTTTGGTGGTGGTTCATGGTATTTTACTTTACAGATCATTGTCGGTAGGTACTTAGTGTGGCTGACCATGAGTACCCTCCAAAGTTTTACTGTTTCAGGAAACATTGTGACCCAGTAGACTGGCCATAACGATCTGACCCAGTAACTCAGGTCTTAAACTCCTGCCCATATCTCCTGAATTCAGCACACCGACCACAAGCAACCTATTCAGCATCGAGCTCAAGGACCCCTGGCACAACAACAAGAAGTTAAAAAAATCAAAATAAAATAAAATACAAGGGACCCAACTGCCGTAGACCTCCTAGTAGATTAGATGGCAACACCACCGTCCAAGGGCTTTGTGGTAGGCATCTGCGGCCTGTGTGTGCACAGCAACGTGCGCCTTTAAGCAAAGCAAAATCATTTGGATTTTAACAGCTCGACGCCAATCAGGAGGCAATTTGAAAATGTCTGCAGCTCCATTTGTAAAAGATGAATATCTGATCAAGGAACACTGAGCAGGGGGCACTTGTCGGCAGAAAGCAGCTGAGCGGCACAAGCAGCGCCTTTCATTTATAAGAGGCAGGGCGGCACCTCCATCATTAGGGGGATTGTAGAAGTAAGTTGACAGAAATGAGAGAGAACCTGGATAGATAGATAGATAGATAGATAGATAGATAGATAGATAGATAGATAGATAGATAGATAGATAGATAG
>JANRMT010062806.1:124649576-124679565 GCA_026402145.1 Polypterus bichir lapradei | reverse complement strand
AAAGAAAGAAAGAAAGAAAGAAAGAAAGAAAGAAAGAAAGAAAGAAAGAAAGAAAGAAAGAAAGAAAGAAAGAAAGAAAGAAAGGCAGTGCTTAGTGTGAGTCTAACATTCCAGGGGATCAGGAGAGTCCTCGTGAAAATCAAACACGAAAATGTCAGATTTGGAGTGGCGTTCAGTGATAAAACTTCTCATAAAAGAAGGAAAAAAACCAAAGGAGGTCCCTGAACTCATAACTGCAGTTTATGGCGAGTCTGCCCCATCATCCTTTGGATCAAGCAGTTCAAGTGGGGCAGGGATACATTGAAGAGAACCCTCACACTGGATGGTTCCATAGAAATGTCCAAGAAAGGCAAGGATTTCATTTTGTCAGACAGATGAATTATGGTTTCCCAAATAGCCGAAGAAATGGGTATCTTGGTTTGGAAAATGTCAAAAGTCAGCGCAAAATGGCTACCAAGAATGCTGCTACCATGTTGGAAGGCCACAGGGTCTCATTGCTGTATGGGGAACTTTGGAGTGATTTTTTGTCATAATGTGGTGACTAGGGATGAAACTCAGGACTCTCATCAAATCCAAAATGGAGTCAACAAAGTGGAAACACATCAAAAAAAAAGTCCAAGACAGAAGAATCTGCAGGCAAAGTCACGGCAACTCTCTTCTGGGATATTGAAGAGCTTTTGCTTCTGGAGTTCTTGCCACACAAGATATCCATAACTAGTTATGGAGAATTACTCCAACACAACAATCTCTTTGTGGGAGTCAATGAAGGAGACAACGACAAGGCGCCCTCCGCTTCACAGGTCACGTCAATCACAGGCTGCCGTCCAAGCAGGTGGATTCCAGTAGCTGGACCATCCACCCTACAGTCCTGACCTGGTGCCCTCCGATTATTTCCTGTTCAGATTTTTGAAGAAATCAATCCGTGGACAGCGTGATGAAGATGTCAAAGCAGGTGTGCCATCCTGCTTTGAAGGTCAGACAGATTTTTTATTTCAAAAGGGATGAAGTCACTGCGGGAAAAGTGGAAGAAGTGTGTGGAGCTGTAAGGGGATGAAAAATAAAACAAATATTTTGAAAACTTTCTTCTTTCCTGCTGTGATAGATAAATGAATGAACGCCCCTAGAAAAGAACCCGGAGATAAGATAAGAAATGAGTGACAGGCGAGACTCTCCACCAGAAGACGGAACCTCAAATCATCGGCTAGAATTGGTAACCAAGAAAACTCACCAAGGGTTTATTCACTCATAGGTTTGCTTTTCTCCTGAGACTTCACGGGATCCCCTCGAGGTGGCTGGATATCATGGCCGGCCTGTACACTGGGACTGTGAGTGCTGTGCAGAATGGAGCCAGAACTTCTCAGTTAATTTCTAGGGTCCATCAGCGGTGTGTTCTGCTCTTACTCTGTTCAATAGATAGATAGATAGATAGATAGATAGATACTGATAAAGAACAATATTAAATTAAAGAGTGATAACAATGCAGGTATAACAGACAATAACTTTGTATAATGTTAACGTTTACCCCCCCCGGGTGGAATTGAAGAGTCGCATAGTGTGGGGTCTCCTCAGTCTGTCAGTGGAGCAGGACGGTGACAGCAGTCTGTCGCTGAAGCTGCTCCTCTGTCTGGAGATGATCCTGTTCAGTGGATGCAGTGGATTCTCCATGATTGACTGGAGTCTGCTCAGCGCCCGTCGCTCTGCCACAGATGTCAGACAGTCCCGCTCCGTGCCTACAATAGAGCCTGCCTTCCTTGCCAGTTTGTCCAGGCGTGAGGCGTCCCTCTTCTTTATGCTGCCTCCCCAGCACACCACCGCATAGAAGAGGGTGTTTGTCAAAACCGTCTGATAGAACATCTGCAGCATCTTATTGCAGATGTTGAAGGACGTCAGTCTTCTAAGGAAGTATAGTCGGCTCTGTCCTCTCTTACACAGAGCATCAGTGTTGGCAGTCCAGTCCAATTTATTATCCAGTTGCACTCCCAGGTATTTATAGGTCTGCACCCTCTGCATAGTCACCTCTGATGTTCACAGGGTCCATGAGGGGCCTGAGCCTCCTAAAATCCACCACCAGCTCCTTGGTTTTGCTGGTGTTCAGTTGTAGGTGGTTTGAGTCGCACCATTTAACAAAGTCCTTGATTAGGTTCCTATACTCCTCCTCCTGCCCACTCCTGATGCTGCCCACAATAGCAGTGTCATCAGTGAACTTTTCCACGTGGCAGGACTCCGAGTTGTATTGGAAGTCCAATGTATTTTGGCTGAACAGAAAGTACAGTCTCCTGTGGTCCTCCTGTGCTGCTGACCACAATGTCAGACCTGCAGTTCCCGAGACGCACATACTGAGGTCTGTCTGTAATATAGTCCACGACCCATGGCACCAGGTATGAATCTACTCCCATCTCTGTCAGCTTGTCCCTGAGGTTAGAGGTTGGATGGTGTTGAAGGTGCTAGAGAAGTCCAGAAACATAATTCTTACAGCACCACTGCCTCTGTCCAAGTGGGAGAGGGATCAGCGTAACATGTAGATGATAGCATCCTCCGCTCCTACCTTCTCCTGGTATGTGAACTGCAGAGGGTCGAGGGCGTGGTAGACCTGTGGCCTCAGGTGGTGAAGCAGCAGCCGCTCCATGGTCTTCATCACATGTGACGTCATAGCGACAGGCTGGAAGTCATTCAGCTCACTAAGACATGATACCTTTGGGACTGGGGTGATACAAGATGTTTTCCAAAGCCTCGGGACTCTCCCCTGTTCCAGGCTCAGGTTGAAGATGTGCTGTAGAGGACTCCCCAGCTCCAACACACAGGCCTTCAGCAGTCGTGGCGATACTCCATCTGGACCTGCTGCTTTGCTGGCACGAAGTCTCCTCAGCTCTCTGCTGCTGTAATTGTGGGTGGGGATGTCTCTCCTATTCTGGTATCAGCAGAAGGATGGGTGGAGGGTGCAGTACTCCGAGGTGAGAGTGGGTTAGGGTGGTCAAACCTGTTAAAGAAGTTGTTCATCTGGTTTGCTCTCTCCACGTCTCTCTCGATGGTGGCACCCCGCTTTGAGCTGCAGCCAGTGATGATCTTCATCCCATTCCACACTTCCTTCATTATTTAATATTTACATGGACTGGGTGTTGGGCAGGGTCTTGAGGTCCGGCGGCTGTGGAACATCTGTTGGTGAACAGAGATTCACTGATTTTGACTTTGCTGACGATGCTGTGATCTTCACGGAGTCAATGGAGGCTCTGATTGGGACGCTCCAGAGACTGAGTGAGGAGTTTGAGTGTCTGGGCTTGTGAGGGTTCTGATAAAAACCAACATCCAGGCCTTTAATGACCTCTTAGGCACGGCCATCAGCAGTGTGTCTGTGAAGAGAGCGTCAACCTTGTTGAGAGGTTTACTGACCTCGGCAGTGACATTCATGTCTCTGGTGACTCTTCCTATGAATTTGTAATCTAGTTAGTTAGCCAATAAAAGGTATCATTTCACCCTACTTTCTCCTGTGGAAATCTATGGCTAACACGGTATAACACTCTTCTTCCTATGAAGTCAGTAGATGGATTGGGAGAGCATGGGGGGGTCATGATGTCGCTGGAAAGGGGTGTGTGGCACTCCCAATATCTGCAAAAGGATGAAGGTCCAAGTCTTTAGAGTCCTGGTGTTTCCTGTTTGTGAGACATGGACACTATCCAGTGGCCTGAGATGAAGACTCGACTCCTGTGTCTCTTTGGAGAATCCTTAGGTGCCGCTGGTTTGACTTTGTGTTGCTCATGGAGTCCCGAATGAGGAACATGACCTGCATTGTGCACGATTACCTGAGGGTGATCCCTCTTTATTGAGGACTCGAGTGGCTGGACCAGGCCATGGAGATGCTCACGTAACACCTGGCTGCAGCAGATAGAGGGTCATTTCTGGGGGGTTGACAACCAGGATCCTGAGCTGTTTCGTGATATGGTGGGTGCGGCAACGTGCTGTACCAGTGCAGGCTCCCCAACCTGACCTGACCTGACTTCCACAAGTGTAATTTGACTCACAAGACAAATATGACCAGGAGATATTCACAGGCAGAACTACCAGAGGTCAGAGGTGAGAGCCAAATGAAAGTTCATCAAAGCCAAGCCGTAGACAAAAGGTCAGAAACAAGAGCATGGAGTCAAGAATGAGGAAATTGGAACATTAGAGGAGAGATGCTGGGTATATTGGGAAAAAGGTGCTAAGGATAGAGCTGCCAGGTAAAAGGAGAAGAGGAAGGCCTAAGAGAAGGTTTATGGATGTGCTGATGTGAAGATGAAGAATATAGAAAGATATGGAAAAAGATTATCTACTCTGGTGACACCTAATGGGATCAGCTAAAAGAAGAAGAAGAAGAGGAAGAAGAAGAATCTGGATGAAATCAGTCCAACAAAGCTCGCCAGTCTCATCCACCTAATCCTTCCAAAATAACACCATGTCGAGTTTTGAAAATCCCTAGGGTCCTGCTGTCCGCCACACAGTGTGGTCATGTATTCCGTGTGTCTGTGGTTCTTTGTGTTTTAGTGTAACTCATCTTCATCCGGTGGTCCGTCTTCCTCTTCTCCTTTCAGCATTGCCTTCAAAGCCTGGAAGCAAAAAGCGCATACCTCTTTGGGTTCTTTGTGTCTTAGTGTAACTCACATTCCTCCACTGGTCTGTCTTCCTCTTCCTCATTCAGCATTGCCTGGACGCAAAAAGCAAATTATCTGTTTAGGGAGCAGCAGTCATGAAAGACAGGAAAAGATAAAGCAGTGTGGGCAGGCACAGTGGCAGTGCCACCTCATAGACATGGCATCCCACAGCTCATCACTACCACAAAGTCTGCCAGTCTCATCCACCTAATCCTTCCAAAATAACACCAAGTCGAGTTTCAAAAATCCCTAGGGTCCTCCTGTTCGCCACACTGCGTGGTCACATATTCCGTGTGTCTGTGGTTCTGTTGTGTCTTAGGGTAACTCACCTTCGTCCAGTGGTCTGTCCTCCTCTTCCTCTTTCAGCATTGCCTGGAAGCAAAAAGCACATTATCTGTTTAGGGAGTAGCAGTCATGAAAGACAGGAAAAGATAAAGCAGTGTGGGCAGGCACAGTGGCAGTGCCACCTCATAGACATGGCATCCCACAGCTGATCACTACCACAATCTGGAAGAGAACAGGCCATTCTGCTTGCCAGTCCAACCAATTTAACTCCAACAAAATAACACCAAGTCAAGTTTCGAAGGTCCCTAAAGTCCTGCTACCCACCACACTACGTGGTGTGGATGCTAGGTGGCACTGTTGCCCCTTTAAACCCAACAGTCAGACATTCAGGACACCAGGTAAAAGCACCAAGAAGTATTTTAATTCTGCCCCTAAGCACCACAGCCACAAACACACAATAATAATCACTGCTTCTCTTCACGTTATCTCCTCCACACCTCCCAGCCAGCGTTGTTTACTACCTCCCGACTCTGGCATGCTTGCTGGGTGTTTCGCAGTCCTTTATATAATTCTTCTGCTCTTCTGTCCATGTGACCTGATGGCACTTCTGGGTCAAACAGAGAATTCAAGTTCTGGGCTTGCGTTCCCATGACCTTCTAGTACTTCTGGGCTAGGCGAGCATTTCGCCTCACATCCTTGTCTCTTAGCCTCCCCCGGTGGCACCCATGGTACCCAGCAGAGCTGTATAAACAAACTCCATGTCCCATGGTGCCTTGCAGGAAACCGGGATACCGCTACAGTCCAGGGAAGCTGCCATCTAGTGTCCTAAAGTAGCTGCCTTCTCCCATCCTTGCGCTCCTTGGGCTTCCCGGCTAGCTGTCCATCACAGTGGTCACATACTCCATGTGTCTGTGGTTCTTTGTGTCTTAGCATAACTCATCTTCCTCTGCTGGTCTGTCCTCCTCTTCCTCTTTCAGCATTGCCTTCACAGCCTGGAGGCAAAAAGCACATTATCTGTTTAGGGAGGTACAGTATCATCTGATTATTTCCGCCATCATTTCAAAAGGGGATGGCTATTGGCTCTAGTTTGTCCTGCATCAAGAAAGGACACATCTTAGAGGAGAAAGAGCGTCCCCTGCTGGATACAACAGACCTCAGGTGTTGGTGTGTTATACACATGTTTTTAGGGCCATGTGCCAGCAGGTTTACTCATTGCTGCTCTCACAGACACGCTGACTTTCCATCTGCCGCCCCATTTTCTATTGAATTCAACCCAATCCCCCCCCCCCCAAATAAACAAGCAATGAAAGCAATTTCAAGTCTATTAACCGAGGATTTTCCTTTTAATGAAAACAAATCTGCCGCATTTGCACAGAGCCTTGGAGATAACGGGTCGGGAGTGTCAGTTAACGTGCACATCCAACAGCAGCATGTGATTGTGATCTCTGTGATTTCACACTTGGCATGACGCCATTACGACTTGGAGTCCCAAAGCACAAAAATCCAGAAAAGAATTTCCAAAACTGCCCAATAGAGGGGGCAATACCGCCAAAACCCCGGGTAAACAAAGAAATGTTATAAAAATTAAAAAGGTTTTATTTCCACGAAAGGTGTTCTACAGCATTAGAAAGCTCCAAAGAACATTAAATCGAAATGGAGTTGGCCAAACAAATAAAATCACAAACCCAATAATAAAGTGAAACAACAGAGCAGAAGGTCAAGATAATGCAACAATTCACATAAAGACCTAGCAAAAACTCAGAAACTCACCAAAACTCATTGAAAATGAACCACCAGAAGCTGTGTGGGACCCTCGGAGTTTGTAAGGTGTTGATTGGCAGGTGGTCCCACCTCACTGGGAAATACCCCCAAAACACACGGAATTTAACCAAAGCGTTGACAAAAAAGAAACAGCAACATAAATAACTGATTCAGAAATCACAAGGATTTGAACCCCAACTGGCAGGGGAGCCCTGGCTGAAATATAACAGACGGCTGACACCAGCTGGGCTGTTTGGAGTGTTTCTGTAACTGCCGATCTGCTGGGATTTTCACACACAACAGTCTTGATAAAGTCAACTGAGAATGGTGAGAAAAATAGCAAAAATGTGGAGTGAATGAAAGTTCTGTGGATGGAGACAAAGATCAGAGGAGAATGGCCAGACTGGTTCAAGCTGACAGGAAGCCAACTGTGACAAGAATGGCCAACACATCCAACCTTGAGGCAGATGGACTACAGCAGCAGAAGACCACATCGGGATCCAACAACAGAAAGCTGAGGCTGCAGTGGGCACAGGGTCACCAAAACTTGGCAGGTTGAAGACTGGAAAAGGCCAGCTGAGGAACACAGAGGGTAGAATCAGCAGCAGGGGTCCATGGGCCCAACCTGCCTGGTGTCAGCAGTGTTTGTGGTCTGAAGTCACACTTTTAGGCCCATCAATACCAATCAGTTGTGATGGGCGGCCACGGCCACTATCAGAGTGGAAGAACCAGGGGAGAGGGCATTGATGAGGCAATACCTCCCCTGGGACACTAGAGGGCAGCACTAGAGGGATTCCCGCAGGGCATGATGGGAACTGAGGTTTGGTGAAACCCTGTTGGGTTCCATGGGGGACACAAGGGGGCGCTGCAGAGTCACCTCTGGGAGTGATTCCAGGTAATAGTGATGAGCCACCTGGAACACTCTCGGGACCTGAATCAGAGGAGCCGCCTCACTCTATTGAGGGGCCAGAGTCGGGAGGAAGGAAGAAGTGGACAAAGCCTGAGGAAGAGTGAAGGCGGATGGACTGGCGGCAAGGAAGGGAATGGACTGTATATTGGTGTATTGTGGTGCTGGTAATACAATACAATACAATTTATTTTTGTAGAGCCCAAAATCACACAAGGAGGGCTGCAATGGGCTTTAACATGCCTTGCCTCTTGACAGCCCCCCAGTCTTCACTTTCTAAGAAGACAAGGAAAAACTCCCCAGGGGATACAAAAATGGAGGAATCCTTGGGAAAGGCAGTTCATAGAGAGACCCATTTCCAGGTAGGTTGGGCATGCAGTGGGTGTCAAATAGAAGGGGAAGGGTCAACACAATACGATACACAGAACAGGACACAAGTCATCCTCAATACAATATAAAAATATTATAAGTACGGACCAGAATTTAACAGTTGATGATATCCCATAATAGGATTTGGATTTGTTCAGAGTCCTGGAGACCTCGGCCATCAAGCTGCCTCTCCACTTATTGGCCATTCCACATCTGAGACAGCACTGGGCCAGCCAATCCGATGACAGGACCCCTCTACCCGACGATTCCTGCGATCCTCCATCAGGGGTGACTTTACCTTAGGAAGGCAGAACAACTTGGCAGGTGGGTCGTGGCACCAAGTGGCACCTTTGAGTATCAAGAAGAGAAACAGAATAGGTGAAGGTTAGTAGCAAATTATAACTATCATGTTACTTATGTTTTAGTCCTAATGACTGATAACATCGATGCAGTCCATCCATCCATCCATTATTCAACCCACTATATCCTAACTACAGGGTCACGGTGATCTGCTGGAGCCAATCCCAACCAACACAGGGCGCAAGCACACACTAGGGACAATTTAGAATCGCCAATGCACCTAATCTGCATGTCTTTGGACTGTGGGAGGAAACCGGAGTACCCGGAGGAAACCCACGCAGACACGGGGAGAACATGCAAACTCCACGCAGGGAGGACCCGGGAAGCGAACCCTTAAGGGTCTCCTAACTGCGAGGCAGCAGCGCTACCCACTGTGCCACCGTGCCGCCCCCATCCATTATCCAACCCGCTATATCGTAACTATAGGGTCACGGGGGTCCGCTGGAGCCAATCCCAGCCAACATAGGGCGTAAAGCAGAAAACAAACCCTGGGCAGGGTGCCAGCCCACCACAGGGCGCACACACACATATCAAAGACACGCTAGAGACAATTTAGAATTGCTAGTGCACCTAACCTGCATGGCTTTGGACTGTGGGAGGAAACCAGAGATGCAGTCTGTACAGTTAATCAGCAGCTCTAGTCAGGGTGTGCTAAACTGAAGTGGTGAGATTTGAAAGCTGAGACCAAAGGGGCATCTCTTATAGTAGCAGGCAGACCACCCCACAGTTTAGGGGCTCCCTGTAACTAAAAGCTCGACCTCCCACTGTTATTTTATTAATCCTTGGAATCCTAAGCAGGCCGCCATCTTGAGATTTTAATGTGCGCTCAGGTTTGTAAGTCATGATAAGTTCAGATAAGTCAGCCATTTAAGGCTTTATATGTTAAAAGGAGGATTTTGAAGTCTGCCCTAAACTTAACCAGGTGCCAGTGTAAGGACTTAAGGACTGGGGTTATGTGTTCGTATTTTCTTGTAATAATTCTGGCAGCAGCATTTCGGATTAACTGGAGGCTGAATAAAGAACAGTTTGAACATCCAGTGAACACCGCATTGCAGGAGTCAATCCTACTGGAAATAAATGCAGGAATTAATGTGTGCACAAACTGTAAATTAACACAGGTGTTGAGTGAACCCGTGTCCCGCCTGTCTGTGTCGGGGATTTAGGGTGGTGGTACGCCCCCTAGTGGCTTACACAGTCGTCACTTGAATGCAATGGCCTATCTGAGTGCAGAGCTTCGGGGTCTCAGTATACCCATCTTCTAACAGCTACTTCATGACAATGCGCCATGTCACAGAGCAAACTGGGCTGATGACGTGAACATGACAGTGACTTCAGCGTTCTGTCTTGCTGACGTTAGATGGAGCCGGGCTACGCATTAATCCAAAAACATGCTTCTTTGGACTAAATGAAGCCCAATATTTAGACTATCTGGTGGGCAGTGGGACAGTCAGACCGCAGTGTTCAAAAGTCAACGCCATTCGAAGTTGGCCCCCGTCCGATAACCAAGCGGCAAGTGCAGGCTTTTTTAGGATTAGTGAGTTACTACCGTCGTTTCGTACCCCGCTTTTCAGAAAGAGCTGTGCCCCTTGAGTTATCTCACAAAGAAAAGGGCTACTTTCAAAGTGGTATGGGACGACAAAACAGAACTGGCATTTTGTGACTTAAAAACAACCCTTAGTTTGGTGGCCATTTTGAGAACCCCTGATTTCTCTTCTCCTTTTATTCTCCAGCCCTGATGCTTCAGACACAGGTCTGGGTGCCATGCTGTGCCAGAGCATCGATGGTGTCAAACACCCCGTGATGTACCTGAGAGACTGGTTAAACAGGAAGTCCTAGAGATTAAATGGGCAATGACCTAGCTGTGGTACTACCTCTTGGGTCGGGAGGTCACCCTGATCACGGACCATGCTGCTCTCCAGTGGGATGGCTGTGCATAAGGAATTTAATCCTCGTGTCACCAGGTGGTTTTTGGACCTGCAGCCCTATCAGTTCACCGTTCTTTACCACTGAGGTTCTCTCTAAGCTAACGGCGATGCCCTTTCTCTGGGTTTCGACCTCACAGTTCGGGATGCCTGACCCGATGGGTTTGGGCTGAGGGGGTGAGGGATTCATGTCACACACGAGCAATTAAGGGACATTTGGCTGGACACACAACAAAGGTTTGGGACAGCCACCCATATAGTCTCCCTGGCTGCAAAAGGCTTTGAGTTGAGTACAATGTGTACAGTCCAAGGTAGAGCTGTTTAAATATGAAGGATGAGGGATTTTTATAATCGGTTCACAGGAAGTGATGTCGTCAGGGACGGGACAGGAAGTGATGTCATCGGGGCCAGGGCAGGAAGTGACGTCATCAGGGCCGGGACAGGAAGTGACATCCTCGGAGACAGAACAGAAAGTGACGTCGTCGGGGCTGGGACAGAAAGTGACGTCGTCGGGGCTGGGACAGGTAGAAATTCTCGTATTTGGTCTGCTGAGAGAAAAGAGAGAGGTTTAGTGCAACCCACCGCCCCCTGCCTGGCGTGGGATTGGTGTTTTCTGGTCCCTTTGGCTGAGTCCCAAGCGCAAGTGTTTGACAATATGTATATATATATACTATATATACACAATATGGTCTGTACACCAAATAAAATGACTAAAAAGAAAGAAAATACAAAAAGGAAGAAAACCTTTGACTTGGCACTCCCAGTCCCCATGAGGCGCTATACATTGCAAGACATTTTCCACAGCAGCAGCACTTTCTGCGGTCTTGGGGACAAACTAAACAGGCGACAGGGGACACCACAAAGCTGGTCACCTACAAAAGCCGTTTGGGACTCTTTTTTTTCTATTTAAAGCTTGACATTCTTTTCTGTGGCCTAAACTCCCCTTTTTTTCCCCTGGATGGGAGTTGTGTTAGGTGGGCTATTTTGGAGGCCTCACCCCTTTTTTAATTTGCCTGCCACTGCAATCATAGCAAGATGGACTAGAAGTCTGTGGCAGGTGTGAACCACCAGGGGGCGCAGCAGCCACCCTACCCGACACAGACAAGTTCCAGTCCAGCACACCCCTTTATTTTAAGCGGGGCAGCGCTTTCCCTTCGCTCCCTAGTACAGAGCACAGTACGTTAGCACAGTCACAGTCCTTTCTTCTCTTTCCGTCTGCCGCCTGTACTCCTCCCCCAGCCACTTTTCCGACTCTGGCTCCTCAAATGGAGTGAAGCGGCCCCCTTTTATAGGGCACCCAGAACTGTGCCAAGTGTTCCCAGATCCTCTCCTGGCAGCACTTCCGGGTGGTTGTTGGTCATCTGATGACGTCACTTCTGGTCTCGAATCCATGGACGAAGACCCTCCCAGTTTTATGACGTCTGACCCTATGGAGGAGGGCCCCTCCCGTTCCGCCCTGGATGACCTCATTTCCTGTTCTGACCTGTAAAGCCGCCATCGTACCTCCATACCGTCAGTTCCATTTTGTACTCAAACCTACGCACGGTGGTGGCATAACGTATACCCTTTTGCAGCCAGGGAACAACATACGGGTGACCCCTTTTTCAACTTTTTGTGTCTACTTATTGTGACAATACGAAGATGTGGAGAAAAAGGAGCGGTGAACCTGGAGGGCACAAACCGCCTGCCTGCCTGCTAATGGATCATTCGCTACAAACACTGCCAACTAGTGTTCAATCCTGTGCCCACATACAGCACCGAACCATAGCCTTCTCTCTCGAAGGAGGTGCCTACGGGCATAGTTATGGCATTGGCACCACCCAGAAATTGAAATCAGCCATCAGATCCATACTTTTGGACCTGACGGGAGAAAACAACCTTGGCAGGAAAGTGGCGAATGTGCAGATGCTGGTCTGAACTTGGGACCCTGGAGCGACGGGGCGCCGCCAATAACTATGGAGCCGTCTTGCTGCCCAGAACAGAAGCGGGTGAGGTGGCGGGCATCTCCATCTCCATCCATTGTAGATCCTCACTGATGTCTTTTCGTTTGCTCTCATCCCGTCTTCCGAGTGCGTTGTCCTTTTTTTTTTTTTTATTATTTTGCCTCTCCCCCCCACCCTTTTCTCTCCGGCCCACTCAAACCCAGAAACAATGTTGAGAGATTTTTCGACGGCTTTTCGAGCGCGCTCACTTCAGAGGCTTCAGAGGCACGAGTGCCTTATTGTGATTATTATTTTTAGCTTCGGATTTTCCCCCGATGAGGCCCCTGGCCATGCATATTTAAGAAGCACTTTTCAAACATGGATGCTGTGAGGCGATTGCATGAATGTTAATGGCGAGCGCCTCACGCTTGAAGCAGAGCTATTAAAAAAGCTCATTAAAGGTTAGGCAGCTCTTTGAACTGAGATATTAGTGAGAAAGGGAAAAGAAAAGAAAGAAGAAAAAGACAAGACGCCTGACTCCTCCAAGATAAGAGCCGGCGGCCCACCGAGTTAGCAGGTCTCCCCCCTCCTCCCTGGCCCACCCTCCTTACTCATTGGCCCACCAACTAGTTTACACCTTGCTTAAGTTTTGATTTGTCTCCCATCATAACCTCTCGTCTATAAGCTTTAGATTCGTCCAAAATTTCGATCTTTGGTTTTCGACGTTTACCGAAAACATCGATATCTCAATGATGTGTGTGTGTGTGTGTGTGTCACAGTTTCTAGAGTTAAAAGGGCAGGATGAGAAAATACCAAATGCGAAACTTAAGCCTGTTATGAGATGGTGATGTGCTGATTCATTTTTGAGCCAAATCGTGTAAGAGAAAGAGACCCTCAAATGGGACCCTCAAATACCTGCCACACATGTGCGACTGGGAGACAGCGAAAGGGCCTGAATGACAGCAATTCCATGCCAGACCAGGGGGTGGCGAGGCGCACTAACTTTCTTTCTCAATCCCTTGCAGACCATCTATGGCAAATCCCGCATGGTTCTGGCGCCACTGATGATGTCATTTTCTGTCCCCAGTGCCACTGATGATGTCACTTCTGGTTCTGGCATCACTGATGATGTCACTTCTGGTCCAGGTGCTCCTGATGACATCACTTCCGGTCCTGGCACTCCTGATGACACCACTTCTGGTTCAGATGTCACTTCCCAAGCACCACTGATGATGTCACTTCTTATGAACATTTAACCCTTTTGCAGCCAGGGCGCATTATACAGGTGGATACCCCAAACCCCACTGATGACGGCACTTCCAGGGTTCCAGTACCACTGATGATGTCACTTCCTGAGCCACCGATGACGTCACTTCTGGTTCCAAGCGCCGCTGATGATGTCACAACCTGGTTCCAGCACCACTGATGATGTCACTTCTGGTTCCACCGATGACGTCCCACTTCTGGTCCCGGTGCTCTTGATGACACCACTTCCAGTTTCCAGTGCCACCGATGATGTCACTACAAGTTCCCAGCACCACTGATGATGTCACTTCCGGTCCCGGCACTCCCGATGATGTCACTTCCGGTTCAGACACCTCTGATGACGTCACTTCCGTTCTCACCGTATAAAGCCTCCATTTTTTGGCGACCGAAATCGGTTCTGTTTCGGACTTGATGGATTTGTGAACATCTCCCAATTATTTAACCCTTTTGCAGCCAGGGCGCATTAATACGGGTAGCTGTCCCAAACCTTTTTGTTGAGTTTTTGTCGTTTTTGTGACATACCGTAATTCTGTAAGGAATGATGAATTTTTCTCGTCAATTGCTATCGTAAAGACCTCTTTTATGATCAGAAAGATCAGAGCGGTAAATAAGTACTGAAATGTTAGAGAATAGGTAACTTGGGTCCTGGTCCAAATTGTTTCTTTACTTATTACAATTAGTCCATCTTTATACGTACAGGGAGATTCGCCTGAAAGAGGCCCCGGATATTCAGTTGTAACTCCCATTAGGATGAAACAATCTGATTCCGCTCTCTACCTTGACGTACATGTAATCAATTGCATGACATGCAATGCTGGAAGTGGTTTCCATTTTCTGCCAGACACGTTTCGTTCCTGAACGTATCGGCAAGAGTCCCTGGATAGCAGCAATTTCACGTTGGATGTTTTCCTTTACATCTTCCACAGTGTTGTTCCGATAGACTTTACCTTTGAGCAGACCCCAAAGGAAGAGGTCTGGTGGTGTCAGATCAGGCGACCGTGGTGGCCAAAGCCCCTGTTGATGAAGAAGGACACCATTTCTGCCAGGCTCCTTGCCCAATGTGTGACACATTGCTCCATCTTGCTGGAAGTCACCTTCCGTTAACTCGCGATCATCCACTTGATTCTGATTCATCACTCAAACAAATTGGTGCCCCAATAGGTTTGCACCATGAAGACGCGATGCTCGATACTGTAGACTACCATCCTGATGAGAAGTCAAGTGACTGGGTGAAGGGGTACAGGCGGTAGGCACCCAGAAGTTGCAAACGGCTGTCCGGCACCGACTTACTGAGCATCCCGGCCTGTTCAAAGCTCCATATACAGAGGAGCACATCGCACGTTGCTTCGTCCTAGCGAGGGTTATGACAGAATATCCGGGAATCTCCCCGTAGAGCCCACCTACTGAACTCCATCCATTGAGGCCTAGAGCAGCGGATCTCAAACTGTGGGGCGCGCCACCCTAGGGGGGGGCACTGAAGCTGTACAAGGGGGGTGTCAAAAAAATGAGCAAGACATCAAAATTAATTTTTTACATTTTTATTTCAAATTTTAATTTGCAAGCATATAATCACAACAAATGCATTATAGCTAAAGTTAAAATAAAACATTTCTAAGGCATAGATCTAATCCTTCTATATAAAAGTGGTCGGGTGTCCTTCCGTCCCGTGAGTGCTACGCAGGCGCAGAGTTTCACACACGCCCCGTCCATTTTGCAATGCATGATGGGATTTGTAGTTTCGTTTTTCCAGGTAAAAGATGATTTTCTACTCCAGACTGTGCGATATCTTTTTCTTCTTTCTTACTATATAAAAGCAGTCTGGATTGTCCTTCCGTCCCGTGAGTGGAAAGCGTAGCGGTATTCCGTTTATCACAGACTTACTACTTGCAGCTTGCGGTACGAAGCGACATGATGTGAGCAGAGTTCTGGTGCTCCCATCGTTCCCTTGCTTTTGTGTGCGATGCGCTGGAAAAATAGACAAAATTATGTCTCTGGAAATAATTAATGTTGATGGAGTACAAATGCCTCACCGCGTAGTAAATATCAGGGGGGTTCAAAAGGGCGACCTCAATATAGAAAAAAAGTTTAAATTTCATCACAAAAATAACAGAAACTACGAGTATTAAAGTAATACCGCTCAAATGCAATATAACCAAATTAATGAGTTTGTATGAAATATCAAATTGATCTACATATTGAATTGCCTTAGGAAGTGGTCAACTTAAAAGTCGGTCGCCTTAAAAGGCGGGTCAGCCTATGACTAATATAGAGTGGTCCAGATCTAATTATGCAATTTTCATTACGCTATAACTTATTAAGTTTATTACATAGAAAATCACCCGAAAAATCCAGGACCATCGAGAAGTGTGCGACATGAAGAATCGTCTTCGCACCGAACTGGAATATTCCCCCACATAAATCAAAGTCATCCAGACGATCTGGATCTGCATACTTAGATCTGGACCTCCCTGTATGTGCCTGCTTTAAAGTACTCAGCCTGTCCAGGTTTGGTTTGATATTCGAGAATACGAGACACTCTGAGCTCCTTTTCTATTTGAAGTTTGTTTCTATGATGAGCGGCGCCGCTGCTGCTGTTTTTATAGTCACGTATTTTCAATCCAGAAAGTTCGAGATGTATTGGTATCTGTTGCAAACATTCGTGTAACAGTAGATCAGGTGATACTGCGGCACGACTGCACCACTTTAGCAGCATAGCCAATATTGCCAAATTGAGTTCAATAATTTACTGCGTATTTGGTTATTTTCATGATACAACTAACAGCGGTATAATATTTGTCAGACGAAAATACGTTTGTCTCGTGCAGATTGACTTCATCGGTGTCCTCGTTTACGAGATTTTTAAAAATGAAAACATATTTAATCGTTTCTTTACATAAAAAAAAAAAAAAATTAAATAAGAATAAATAATTTATTCTTTGTTTTTGGGATTAGAATTACTACCAAAAACCAAACAAGGCATTTTAAGTTATTAAAAAAAAAAATCAAGGGCAAAATACGAAAGTTTGAGAACCGCTGGCCTAGAGTGCCCGCACAGCCCTCCAAAGCCCCCGAATGCACACATTTTTCTAATTTGTTCTTCCATCTGGGCGCCATACTGTCCTGTAGCCTGTAGGGTCAGTTGGTTCTCATTGGCGTCCGAGGTTACGGATTTTGAATTTTTGGCCCTTTTGCAGTTTTTTTTTCCCATCTGGGTATGATGTTAACTCTTTTAGGGCTCATTTTGTTTTTTTTTTGTGTTTCTTTTCTATCAGGGCTGAATATTTTTCCAAAAACTAACTTTTTTTAAAAAAGAACACAAAGCAATGGTTTAACAATATTAAATCAGCAAAAAATATTTACTTTTGACAAATGTTACTGTCTTGTATGTTGTATGAGCCTGCATACTTAATGATTTCACATACATTTTAAACAATAAAGTCTGATCTTGCTCAAATCAGCCAATCGCATGCATTGCCACACTGCTCTGCTTACAATACGTGTTGCACTGGTGCCTCCTTTTCAATTGTCTGTTGCTGCCCTTTCTCACGTGTATTGTTAGTATGTACCATAGACAGACAAGTCACCCATTTGACATCGTGCCATGCCACTGCCACCAAGTTTTCTGCCCACATTGTCACCTCTTTTCATCTTCAGCCTGTGTCTCCTGTTCACCCTCCCTGTGCCACAAGTTCCAATTCCCCTGCTCTGTAGCTCCATGAACAATTCTGGGCATGTATAAAAATTGTCCAAATGTACACAAAATGATGCGAATGTTCATAGCCCTGAAGCAGCTCCAGCACAACCTGACTTGTCAAGGGACAGTTCTCTCTTTGACAGGAATACTGTCCTGTATATGTGATGACTTTCAGGCAGAAAACAGTGTTTGCTTCTGCCAGTACAATACCCTTTATGCCATACTTTGTGGGCTTGTCTGGCATATATTGGCGTCCCTTGTATTTTATCATTGATTCACACACAGACAAATCACGGCCAGGCTGATAAAACTGTTTATATGTTGGTTCCACAATGTCAAGCAGGGGCTGAACTTTATACAGTGGTGCTTGAAAGTTTGTGAACCCTTTAGAATCTACATATATAATTCACTAAGGGCACACAAGACACTGAGCGCAAGCAAGACAAAGCCCTGCCCGCCAACTCTAACCATCCTACTGCCTCATGGGATCCGGACGACAGAGCCTCGCACGCCAACTGTAACCATCCTCCCGAGTCCAGCGTCACTCTCGAGGCACGCAACAACTCACCAAACACAGCCTCAGTTGCTTTTGTCTGTGCAAAAGTCCACATGCACCTCTGAGCCACGTTGACTTTACACTGCACGCAAGACAGAGAGCCACGATCGCCAACTCACAGAGCCCCACCCACCAACTCTAACTAAGGGCAAGCAAGACAGAGAGCCACGCCCAAACCAACTCTAAGACCATGGGATACGCACGTATTTAGTGTATAAATGGATTTAAATAATTGCATGTAAACGATTCGCCAAAATCTGTTGTATGTTAACGATACTGTTTAAAACGTTATTGTTATTTCATCAGAAAACCCGGTTTCCACATCTACCTGTATTAGTTTAAATGGCACTTTTACCACTCGCAATAGGGCAGACGCGCTGACTTATCGTGTCGACTGGGCAACACGGTGAATGCGGCGTCTATCTATACATGTCTATGTTTTCCGTAGCCTGCTACAGGAAGGTACTCTCTCGACCACTGGCATTGGTTTCGCTGCTTGCTCTTTTCGTTATACTGCGACGGTGGTTTCCTAAGCCTTTGTTATACTGAATTCCTTTCTCACCGTTTTCCGTTCCTATTCTTACACCACCGTATGCTACAGCGGGCTTCAGCTAGTTTTCTATATTTCTGTATAAATATGACCTAAAACTTCATCAGATTTTCACTCAAGTCCTAAAAGTAGATCAAGAGAAACCAGTTAAACAAATGAGACAAAAATATTATACTTGGTCATTTATTTATTGAGGAAAATGATCGAATATTACATATTTGTGAGAGGCAAAAGTATGCGAACCTTTGCTTTCAGTATCTGGTGTGACCCCCCTTACTAAACGTTTCCGGTAACTTCTGATCATTCCTGCACACCAGCTTGGAGGAATTTTATCCCATTCCTCCGTACAGAACAGCTTCAACTCTGGGATGTTGGTGGGTTTCCTCACAAGAACTGCTTGCTTCAGGTCCTTGGATTAAGGTCAGGACTTTGACTTGGCCATTCCAAAACATTCACTTTATTCTTCTCTAACCATTCTTTGGTAGAACGACTTTAGAACATTAGAACATTCTAGACGAGAACAGGCCATTCAGCCCAACAAAGCTCGCCAGTCCTATCCACTTGTTTCCTCCAAGAAAACATGAAGTCGAGTTTTGAAAGTCCCTAACGTCTTACTGTCTACCACACTACTTGGTCACTCATTCCAAGTGTCTATCGTTCTTTGTGTAAAGAAAAACTTCCTAATGTGTGTGTGAAATTTACCCTTAACAAGTTTCCAACTGTGTCCCCGTGTTCTTGATGAACTCATTTTAAAATACAAGTCTCGATCCACTGTACTAATTCCCTTCATAATTTTAAACACTTCAATCATGTCACCTCTTAATCTTCTTTTGCTTAAACTGTAAAGGCTCAGCTCTTTTAATCTTTCCTCATAATTCAACCCCTGTAGTCCTGGAATCAGCCTAGTCGCTCTTCTCTGGACCTTCTCTTGTGCTGCTATGTCCTTTTTGTAGCCTGGAGACCAAAACTGCACACAGTACTCAAGATGAGGCCTAACCAGTGCATCATAAAAGTTGAGCAGAACCTCCTGTGACTTGTACTCCACACATCAAGGCGCTATATAACCTGACATTCTGTTAGCCTTCTTATTGGCTTCTGAACACTGTCGGGAAGTTGATAGCTTAGAGTCCACTATGACTCCTAAATCCACTTGTGTGCTTAGGGTCGTTGTCTCGCTGCATGACCCACCTTCTCTTGAGATTCAGTTCTTGGCCAGATCTCCTGACATTTTCCTTTTGAATTCTCTGATATAATTCAGAATTCATTGTTCCATCAATGAAGGCAAGCCGTCCTGGCCCAGATGCAGCAAAACAGGCCCAAACCCTGATACTACCACCAGCATGTTTCACAGATGGGATAAGGTTCTTATGCTGGAAGGCAGTGTTTTCCTTTCTCCAAACATAACGCTTTTCATTTAAACCAAAAAGTTCTACGACGTATTTTGGTCTCATCTGTCCAAAAAGCCTTCTGGTTTGTCCTCGTGATCTTTAGCAAACTGCAGATGAGCAGCAATGTTTTTTTTGGAGAGCAGTGGCTTTCTCCTTGCAACTCTGCTATGCACACCATTGTTGTTCAGTGTTCTCCTGATGGTGGACTCATGAACATGAACATTAGCCAATGTGAGAGAGGCCTTCAGTTACTTAGAAGTTACCCTGGGGAACTTTGTGACCTCGCCGACTATTACACGTGTGCCTTGCTCTTGGAGTGATCTTTGTTGGTCGACCACTCCTGGGGAGGGTAACAATGGTCTTGAATTTCCTCCATTTGTACACAATCTGTCTGACTGTGGATTGGTGGAGTCCAAACTCTTTAGAGATGGTTTGGTAACCTTTCCTGGCCTGATGAGCATCAACAACTCTTTTTGTGAGGTCCTCAGAAATCTCCTTTGTTCGTGCCGTGATACACTTCCACAAACATGTGTTGTGAAGAGCAGACTTTGAGAGATCCTGTTCTTTAAATGACACAGGGTGCCCACTCACACCTGATTGGCATCCCATTGACTCGAATTTCACCTTCAAACTAACTGATCATTCGTGAGGTTCACATACTTTTTCCACTCACAAATATGTAATATTCGATCATTTTCCTCAATAAATAAATGACCAAGTATAATATTTCTGTCTCATTTGTTTAACTGGTTTCTCTTTATCTACTTTTAGGACTTGAGTGAAAATCTAATGAAGTTTTAGGTCATATTTATGCAGAAATATAGACAATTCTAAAGGGTTCACAAACTTTCAAGCACAACTGTACATGGAGTTATATCCTGGCTCACCCCTTGGGATTTGCTTCTGATTATCACAGAAGTGAATAAACCTTTGCAGCAGCAGTACGTACCCAGTGCCCAGAGGGGACTGGGCGGTCTCATGGTCTGGAAACCCTACAGATTTTATTTTTTTTCTCCAGCCGTTTGGAGTTTTTTTTTTTGTTTTTTCTGTCCACCCTGGCCATCGCACCTTACTTATTCTATGTTAATTAATGTTGGCTTATGTTTATTTTTTATTGTGTCTTCTATTTTTCTATTCTTCATTTTGTAAAGCACTTTGAGCTACATTTTTTTTTGTATGAAAACGTGCTATATAAATAAATGTTGTTGTTGTTATCATCACGCGGCATAACCTGTCCAAAGCCACCAGGAGGACAAAGCACGTTTGGACCGATGCTCCCTGAAGTTATATCACCAGTCCAGTCCCATCTCTATTTATAAGGCTGCCACAAAGCCCTTCATCTCGTCTTTTGTTGTTGGTTTCCACTTTGAAAAACGAGAATACGGTGCAAGCGCAGCCCGCGATTCAAAAAATTGCTCTGCATACCCGTTTGTCTCATCTGACAGTAACTGAAAAGCGGCATCAGGAGAGAGCAGGCTGAAGTTGTCCAACGGCTGGTAATCTGTCGAGTCCAACAGCAAGCCATGCCATCTTGTGAAGTCCGGTAGCCAGTTCGGCTCCCACAGATCGATGTCTGGGTATTCATTCCATGCGAACCTGCACGAATGTGCTGTGGCGGCATCGGCTGGTTTTCCGATCAGCTGATGCCAGTTCCTCACTCTCCTGCTCGATCTCATGATCACCGTCAACAAAATCAGATTCTGAAAAATCAGAGTCGGACTCGGCGATAATGCGCAAAACATCGTCTGCCGAGTATTCTCTTTTCTGCACTCGCTTCGCTCCCTCGTGAGATGTCGATGCCATCTTGCCTGTGTTTACATTTGTTTATGTTTCGTAACTCACGCGCACGCCAGGATTAGATGGCGAGTCAACGAGTCTAACAGTCCTCCGAACATAGAGGGAATGCCTGTGACGTGACGGTGAGTTTTCTCGCCATTAACAGCTGATTGTCGCCCTCTACCCCTGGATGTCGACTTGCGCCCTCAACCCCTCCCATTGATAAAAGTTGATATCTGCCCTACAAGGGTTGATGAATGAAGTTGTGTGCATTATGGCCAGACACCCCTTAGCGGACCCTCAGCTCTATACTGCTGAGATCCCACCAGGCTCCTATCAGACGACAGGGTGATTTTCCCAACAGAAGAGTTTTCAGAATAATCTGTAACTTGCGAGTAAAAAGAGAGCGATGTGAGCCACCGGCGGAGTTAAATTATCACCCTGTGCCAAGGCGCCAAGATTTACCATGAAAGGGAGAACAATATTAGCTTCTGGGATGCATGGCAGTTATGTTAATGTGTGTTGTGCTGCAGCTTCCTTTTATTTATTTAGCTGATGCTTTTATCCAAAGCAGCCTACAAATCACGCTGTTTGATGACACTTGTCACCCAGGCAGACTGGTGACGGGGAGGATGTGGAAATAAAAAGCCATCATTTGACAGAAGGCGAATGGAGAGGGCCGCTTTTGATAAACAGACAAACAAGTAGAGGAATACATTAAGTCTCAAAAGGGAATAGAGAGAGAGAGGAAAAAAATAAAACGAGGGGAAAAAAGGAAAGAAAATAAAAACAAAAGGCAGACGTGAGTGAAAATCTGAGGAGTCACAGCCAATCGGAGGGGATCCCCCACTGAGGCGGATGAGGCAGCCCTCCCAATCACTGGACAGCCGTTACGATTGGTTAGAAACAAACAGACTAGGGGGCCGCAAGTTTGGTCCCTCACAGAGGCTGAAGGTTTTTTTTTGTTTAATTCAAAGCTAATTATCGTTCGAGTGACATTCCTATTCTTTGTTTTCAGTACAAATTCCCTTTATTGCTTTCTTTCATCTTAAAAAATATAAAGCTCCTTTATCTTTTTTTTTTTTTAATTGCTTCTTATTTTCTTAATCGGCTGACAATTTACAATAAACTGTGAGTGACAAGCGGTAACTTGGCCGCATTGACGCCTGCGTGTGCTCATCAAGCGCCTAAAAAAAGTGGTCATCTGTATCAGAGCTTACCTATCACACCCTGCCAAGCCCCCAAATCTGTACAATACGTGAGACCACCAATGTCCCCCTCCTGCACATGCCACACCTAGTTATAAAATCTCACTGGTACAAGGTCAGCGCAAGGGGTGGCATGACCAGGAGCCTCATTTATAAAAGATGCTCAAAATGTCAGTATGATAACATCCCACACAAATATCAGGATTTCTACAAGAAAACTGGGCATAAGAACATACGCATATCTTACAGAAGCTCTGACCCACCCAAAATCTCACAAAATCTCTTAATCAAGTAGGGAAATGCAGGCATGACGGGCTAAATGACATCTCACATATATATCATTATTGTAATATATTACAGCAACAGCTCAGTGATATGAATTATCTAGCCATTATTTAAAAGTGGTGTGACCACAAGGGGGCGCCACTGAGCCCAAAAACCTCTGACACAATGGTACCCACACTATTCCAGGTTCAAATAAAATGTTTATAATTATATAATGTCACCAACACTTTTGAACACAAATGCCTGTCAAACGCCAGTGAGTGTTTCCCGCTGCCTCCCGACCCTGACACCTCCATGTGAGATGGTGGGCTCGTTTTCAAGTCAGACCCGGGAAAGCACTTCCGGATCACATGGAAAGCAGGGATGTCCTTCCCTGACAGTAACCAGGGCACCCCCAACAGGGTTGCACTTCCAGACTCCAACGCCCAAACACCACTACGGGTGTCCAAACTGGGATGCCAGAAGATGACCATTGTCACCTGCTATATGGGGAATGGAACTGCTCCCGGCTTCGGGTGGTCCATTAATTATATTACTCTGGCCGGGCACAAAATTGTTTCCTCATTCAAATGGAAATCTCATCTGTCCTTCCATTCTGACTTTCATTCCAGGTAAAAAAAAAATATCATCCATCTCAGCAGGAGAGCCCTTGAGAGGATCATACAGTGCATCCGGAAAGTATTCCCAGCGCATCACTTTCTCCACATTTTGTTATGTTACAGCCTTATTCCAAAATGGATTCAATTCATTTTTTTCCTCAGAATTCTACACACAACACCCCATAATGACAATGTGAAAAAACTTTTCTTGAGATTTTTGCAAATTTATTAAAAATAAAATAATTGAGAAAGCACATGTACATAAGTATTCACAGCCTTTGCCATGAAGCTCCAAATTGAGCTCAAGTGCATCCTGTTTCCCCTGATCATCCTTGAGATGTTTCTGCAGCTTCATTGGAGTCCACCTGTGGTCAATTCAGTTGACTGGACATGATTTGGAAAGGCACACACCTGTCTATAGAAGGTCCCACAGTTGACAGTTCATGTCAGAGCACAAACCAAGCATGAAATCAAAGGAATTGTCTGTAGACCTCCGAGACAGGATTGTCTCGAGGCACAAATCTGGGGAAGGTTACAGAAACATTTCTGCTGCTTTGAAGGTCCCAATGAGCACAGTGGCCTCCATCATCCGTAAGTGGAAGAAGTTCGAAACCTCCAGGACTCTTCCTAGAGCTGGCCGGCCATCTAAACTGAGCAATCGGGGGAGAAGGGCCTTAGTCAGGGAGGTGACCAAGAACCCGATGGAGAGAGGAGAACTTTCCAGAAGGACAACCATCTCTGCAGCAATCCACCAATCAGGCCTGTATGGTAGAGTGGCCAGACGGAAGCCACTCCTTAGTAAAAGGCACATGGCAGCCCGCCTGGAGTTTGCCAAAAGGCACCTGAAGGACTCTCAGACCATGAGAAACAAAATTCTCTGGTCTGATGAGACAAAGACTGAACTCTTTGGTGTGAATGCCAGGTGTCATGTTTGGATGAAACCAAGCACCGCTCATCACCAGGCCAATACCATCCCTACAGTGAAGCATGGTGGTGGCAGCATCATGCTGTGGGGGGCAGGAACTGGGAGACTAGTCAGGATAAAGGGAAAGATGACTGCAGCAATGTACAGAGACATCCTGGATGAAAACCTGCTCCAGAGCGCTCTTGACCTCAGACTGGGACGACGGTTCATCTTTCAGCAGGACAACGACCCTAAGCACACAGCCAAGATATCAAAGGAGTGGCTTCAGGACAACTCTGTGAATGTCCTTGAGTGGCCCAGACTTGAATCCGATTGAACATCTCTGGAGAGATCTTAAAATGGCTGTGCACTGACGCTTCCCATCCAACCTGATGGAGCTTGAGAGGTGCTGCAAAGAGGAATGGGCGAAACTGGCCAAGGATAGGCGTGCCAAGCTTGTGGCATCATATTCAAAAAGACTTGAGGCTGTAGTTGCTGCCAAAGGTGCATCGACAAAGTACTGAGCAAAGGCTGTGAATACTTATGTACATGGGATTTCTCAGTTTTTTTTATTTTTAATAAATTTTCAAAAACTTCAAGTAAACTTTTTTCATGTTGTCATTATGGGGTGTTGTGTGTAGAATTCTGAGGAAAAAAAATGAATTTAATCCATTTTGGAATAAGGCTGTAACATAACAAAATGTGGAAAAAGTGATGCGCTGTGAATACTTTCCGGATGCACTGTATATTCTGCCCAGAAAATTATTGGCTGTTCATTGCCCTCCTTGGAGGAACTCTTCAGTTCTCGCTGCCTCATCATGGAGGAACCTCCCCACCTTGGAGGTCACCTGTTGGAGTTGCTGCCCACTGGTAGGCAGTTCAGGCCCATCCAATGGCAGGCAAACAGATTTAAGAACAGTTTGAACCCCAGAGTCGTACGAGAGCTGAATACCACTAAACACTTCAAATGCTTACCAACAGTCACTCTGGCACTACAACTACAGGTTTACATTCCTTACAAGTTATACTGTTGAACTATTTCTATTATTGCACTCAATTCATATGTGCTGTATACCTAGGTGCAATATTTAGTTATTCTGTTGGTATTTTAATTTAATAATTATAATTATTTATTTTATTATTTATATTATTTATATTTATTTTATAATTATAATTTCTGTTGGTATGATAATTGAATAACTATAATTATAATTATGTATATTAGTTATTTTATATTTTGTTATTCATATTTATTTTATACTGCGGTGGGCTGGTGCTCTGCCCAGGGTTTGTTTCCTGCCTTGTGCCCTGTGTTGGCTGGGATTGACTCCAGCAGACCCCCATGTCCCTGTAGTTAGGATATAGCGGGTTTGATAATGGATGGATGGATGGATGATAATTGAATAATCATAATTACGTATATTAGTTATTTTATATTTTATTACTCATATTTATTTTATAATTATAATTTCTGTTGGTATGATGACTGAATAATTATAATCATGTATATTAGTTATTTTATATATTATTTATATTTATTTTATAATTATAATTTCTGTTGGTATGATGATTGAATAATTATAATTATGTATATTACTTATTTTATATTTTATTATTTATATTTACTGCAGTGGGCTGGCACCCTGCCCGGGGTTTGTTTCCTGCCTTGCACCCTGTGTTGGCTGGGATTGGCTCCTGCAGACCCCCATGACCCTCTAGTTAGGTTATAGTGGGTTGGATAATGGATGGATGGATGGATTATTTATATTTATTTTATAATTATAATGATAATTTCTGTTTGTATTATAATTGAATAATTATAATTATTTAGATTACTTATTTTCTACTTTATTATTTATATTTATTTTCGAATTATAATTATAATTTCTGTTGGCATGATAATTGAATAATTATCATTATTTATATTATTCATTTTCTATTTTATTATTTAGATTTATTTTATAATTATAATTTCTGTTGATATTATAATTTAATTATATCCATTATATGTAAATTCACCTTTAGGATTGCTGCAGTTTCATTGTACTAAGTGCAATGACAATAAAAGAAATCAGAATCTGAATCCAGCCCAGCTAGTAAAGCGGCAAACAAAGAATCATTATATATGAAAATATAACATTTTCACAAGAAAAAATGTTCTGTAACACCATGAAGCTCCAGTGAGTGGTATATAATAATAATAATAATAATAATAATACATTTTATCTACAGTATATAGCGCCTTTGCCACGCTCATACTAATCCTGTTGAAGGCGAATCCAAAAGCATCAGAGTCTCAATATGAAATTCGAGGAATGGCCAAAATACAGACTTCTTCTTCTTCTTCTTCATCTCCCACCTCTATGTGGGGTCGATGTTTTTGACCAGCCTTCTCCATTCAGCTCAGTCCTGCACCTCCTCCTCGGTCAGCCCCTTTTCCTTCAGATCTTCTTTGACTTTCTCCATCCAACTCTGCTTTAGCCTCCCTCACTTTCTCTTCTCCTGGACCTCCACTCCCATCACTCCTTTGCCCACATTTTCATTGTGTCCACACATCCACCTCAACATTCTCATTTCTGCCACATCTAACTTGTTCATTGTCTTTACTGCCCAAGTCTCAGCTCCAAATGTAGGCTAAGGATGTGCGCCGGTATACGGAAGGTTGCCGGTGTGAATCCCCGTTACTGCCAAAGGGGGTCCTACTCTGCTGGACCCTTGAACAAGGCCCTTAACATGCACTTGCTATAATGGCTGACACTGCACTCTGACCCCAAGGGGTATGCACAGACTAACAAATTCCTAATATAAGAAAGAGTATAAGGTGAAATAAAGCCACTGCTGGTCCTAAAAACTGCACCTTAATTCTTCAATCACACCACACTCTTGATGACATCTTCCAGTCGTTCCCTCCACGCTGCGCTCCACAGGGAGTCTCTGCGCCGATTTCTCCATCTTGGCCGACTGCTGATTCTGGATATTTGAATGTTTGCACTTTTCTCAGTGGCTCCCCGCTGACTAACTTCTGAATCCTGATCATCCTTACATCTCAGATATTCTGCCTTCTTCTTCCTGTTTATCTTCAATCTTCTCCATTCCTCCTCCCCAGTTCCTCTTTTATGGTGCTACACAACACAATGTCATCATCATAAAGCATTGTTCTGGATTTTTTTAGTCGAAATGCAAAGCAACAGTTCAAAAATCTCCAGAAACTCGCTAAGCACAAGCCCAGCAGAAGACAGCAACTCACCACCTTCTGCACATTCAAAATGAACCACCAGGAACTGCCGGAGATTCCCCCAAATTTATAGGGCGGAGGGAAAGTTCCTGCAAAATGTTCATGTAAAAGGTGGTTGGCATCAGAAAGGCCATCCAGCCTTACAAGCCCCCCAGCACAAGTGGCACAGACCCCGGCATTCAGTCTTCACAGCTCTTTTTAACTTTTCCAGTCTGATGATTCCACACTCCGGGGTCTCGGAGCCTGGTGCAGTAGCTTGAGGCATAAAGCAGGACACCCATCTGAATGAGGGGGGGTGGAGGATCACTGAGCCAGTTTAGGGTAAAAGAGACACCCAAAGAAACCCCCCAGTGAGAGAAAATGCAGACTTGGCACAGACAGGGAGAAGGTCAAGACCTGAGTGTGAGGTCTCTGGAGGTGGGCGGCAGCAGCAGTGACATTCCCTCTTCACCCAGGGTGATTTATGGCATCTCAGATATGGTTGGTGACAATTTTTTTGTTTTTCCAGTTGGAGCAGAGGCAGGTGAAGTGATCTCCTCAGGGTCACATGGTGTAAATAGTGGGATTTGAACCCACAACTTCAGGGCTTGAAGCCCAAAGCCTTAACCGCTGAGGCCACACACTGCCCTTCAGTTGATCTTATGGACGTCCAGTAGAAGATAATCTTAGAGCTCCTCATGAGGGACCCTGAGTTTATGTCGATAAGCTGCTCACAATTTGTTCTCTATTTGTGTGGCATTATTAACAACAGATTGCATTCAGCTGAAACAATTTACATGGACACGCTTGGCCATTTTGCAAAGTGGCTGTATTTACATACAAGTCTTTTCTATTATTAATGCATGTGTGAACAGCCATTATGAGAAGACCTCTGTGCAAAGACGGCAACAATGCCTGCCGATGTAAATACGGAGATCTAATTAACAGTGCAAAAGAAAACTGCAGCAGCTGGCAGGGAGCCCAAACATGCCATACGCCTGCCGCCCGCCACCCTTCTACTGTAGTGCTGCTGAAACAGTCGAGAAGAAGAGCGAGAGGGGCACTCGG
Organism: Polypterus bichir lapradei; assembly: GCA_026402145.1. Lineage (NCBI taxonomy): Eukaryota > Metazoa > Chordata > Cladistia > Polypteriformes > Polypteridae > Polypterus > Polypterus bichir. The sequence continues at coordinate 124,650,906 of JANRMT010062806.1, read as the reverse complement.
CCATAGGAACATCAGAGCCCACTCACATGCCACGCTGTACGGCCCACCAAACAGGCCTTTCTGGCATGTCCCCTTACAGATCAAATATATGGCACTATATGCTAGATCAATGGATAGATAGATAGATAGATAGATAGATAGATAGATAGATAGATAGATAGAAAGGTGCTATATAATAGATAGATAGATAGATGTGAAAGGCACTATATAATAAATAGATAGGTAGATAGATGTGAAAGGCACTATATGATAGATAGATAGATAGATAGAAAGGTGCTATATAATAGATAGATAGATAGATAGATAGATAGATGTGAAAGGCACTATATAATAAATAGATAGGTAGATAGATGTGAAAGGCACTATATGATAGATAGATAGATAGAAAGGTGCTATATAATAGATAGATAGATAGATAGATAGATAGATAGATAGATAGATAGATAGATAGATAGATGTGAAAGGCACTATATAATAAATAGATAGGTAGATAGATGTGAAAGGCACTATATGATTAATAGATAGATAGATAGATAGATAGATAGATAGATAGATAGATAGATAGATAGATAGATAGATGGTGTGACAGTAGGGGGCGCTATCGCTCCCTTGAACCCTCAGGTACCACGCCAGACACCAGGTAAAAGTGCTACAATTATTCGTTTTATTGTAATAATGTGCACTAAGCACCCTCCAATCCACACTACTCATAAACCAAATACAATACTCCAATAATAATAATAATAACAATAACCAATCCTCCAGCTCCCAGACGCGTCGCTCTCCTACCACCCAGCTCAGCTCGCCGTCTGGGAGCTCCCATAGTCCTTTTATATCCCCTGACCCGGAGGTGTTCCTGCCCAACAGTCCACAAGTCCTTATTCCTTCCAGGTCAGGGTAAATAGTCCTTATCTTCACCTCGGAAGAACGTCATTTCTTCCTGTCATGGGATTATGACGCACTTCCAGGTTATAGGGCATAAATGAGTTCATTGGCCTCCCGACAGTGACTCCCAGTGGTCTCCAGGGTATCCAGCAGGGCTGTGCATAAAAACTACTGTACATAGTCCATGAGGCCCTGCTGTAATTCGGGGCCCATTCATGCTGTCGGGAGAGCTCCTCCTGGCGGCCTGGGGGTGAGGGCCAGAATATGAAGCCGGCCATCCATCACAATAGATAGATAGATAGATAAGAAAGGCACTATATAAATGATAGATAGATAAATAGATAGATAGATAGATAGATAGATAGATAGATGAGAAAGGCACTATATAATAGATAGATAGATAGATAGATAGATAGATAGATAGATAGATAGATAGATAGATAGA
>JANRMT010062806.1:124629701-124647424 GCA_026402145.1 Polypterus bichir lapradei | reverse complement strand
AATAATAATAATAATAATAATAATAATAATAATAATAATAATAATAATAATATCCATGACTTGTGTCATCCCACATGCAAGACAAAAAGCCCACAGACACTACACAGACGTCAATACACATACTGTACAGTACTGTACACATAAGTACAGAGAGTGGCCATTTTAAATTCACGTCATAAATGGAGGAAATTCCTTAACACACACACAATCCCCTAAAACACACACACATATACCGTATACACACAACATTAAACTGCACAATGTCCTGACCTAAGCTTGATGTAGGTGGTAGCAATAGGAATACTTTGAATTCCCTTGAGCATGGGAAAGGCACTATATAAATAAAATGTATTATTATTATTATAATAATTACACAAATTCTTCAGACCCACTTAATTTCAATGTAGTACAGCAGAGTCTCCCAGAGACCTTGGCGACAAGGCAGGACCGAACACTGGATGGGGTTGCAAGGATGTTTGTGTCTGCTAATCCCCAAATATTACCCCCCTTACCGTACGGTCTATGAGGTGTGGGAGAAAAAAATAAAACACCACGGAAAAAGCCACACAAGGACATGGGAAGAACACGCAGTCCACACAGACAATCCCTGGGTGCAGATACAAACACAGGATGGTGGATTTCGAAGGCAGCAGTGCTTCACCATCATGACGCGTAAAAGAAGAAGACAGCAGATAATAATATTAATTAATTAATCAGGTTTATATGAAAGCCCTTTTACCCATTACATTTTGAACCCTCTTATCTAGTTTATTTTAGTTTAATGGAGGTAGGGGTCTGGGACTCTAAATGTAGCATTGGGGCTGATACAGGAACCGAGCATGGACATGGTGCCTCTTCGTTTTACATCTAAGATGATAATAATAATAAGAAGAAGAAGAAGAAGAAGAATTATTATGATTAGTAACACTAGTATAACAACAGTATAATGAAGAAGAAGAAGGAGAGTCAATGAATTTGATAAACACAATTAATTGAATTTTACAGTAGCAGGGCCCAGGAGCCTATCCTGTCAATATCAGGCACCAAACTGGGGGCATCCTGGCAGGGTGCCTCACGATCTCTAGGCAGTCATCATCATCATCATCATCTTTATTGGCTTTATATAAACTCCAGAATGAAGTCTGCATGTCTTCTGCTTGTTCATGTGGGTGTCCTCTTGGTGCTCCCACAGTCCAAAGATGTGCACCTTAGGTGGACTGGTGATGGCACGCCTGCCTGCCTGCCCGTCCGTCTGTCTGTGTGTTCTTTCTGTGATGGACTGGCGCCCTGTCCAAGGAGAGTTCCTGTCTTGTGTCCTGTACTTGCTGAGATAGGCTCCAGCTGCCCCATATAGTCAGGTTAGGAAAATGGAGGGGTGGATGGATGGAGGCATGTTATGGTGTTCAGTGGTGTAGTGCTTGTCAATATCAGCAACAGCACAGAAAGCTCTTGTTTTTTTGCCCCTAATGTGTGCATTTTATGAAGCACTGACCCATCATAAACACGGGGTCTACATACAGGCAACAGTCCAACAAAAGTAACAGTAATAGTCAACGCTGAAAAATACATTTTAACAATCACCGTGGCAACGGGACTGCAATTCTACGCTTTGACTGCCCCCCAGCTAAAGGCTGATTTATTTCCAAGCATCTTATCTCTCAGATGGGCTTGCAGTTAAACTTGCGTTAAAACTTCATAAAACATCCTCCTCCATTGTAAACCATCACCATCTACAACTTGACAGGTGCCACTCGTCACTCCGGGTATGCTAAAGGAAGCTCTCCATTGTCTCTCGCTAGACAAAAATCCATCTGACGTTGTGCATCGATAGGTTGGTGATATGGCGTTATTTGCATACTTTGACGAGAATCAGTAAATAGGATTTATGAATAAATGTTTTAAGATGATCTTTATGTTTTGATTTCTTTGAATTTTTTGATTGTATGTATACAGATTTTTAAGAGATTTTAATCTAGTTTGTATCTTTTTGATTTAAGAATCTACATCAAATCCTTTAAAAATGTATAGGCCAAGAAAAATAGCCCAATACCTTGTCACAAGAATGACAAAGAGTCATTGGAAAGGTTTAGGGAAGCCACCCATATAATATTTCCCGGCTGCAAAATCGATCAGATAGAACAGACATCTTCACACGACTGAGTCCAAAACAGAACTGACTTGCTGCCTTAAAATGGCGGCCTTTAAATGCCAGTAGAGGAAGTGATGTCATCAGGGCCGGAACCAGAAGTGACGTCATTGGTTGCCCCAGAACCGGCGAGACTTCCCAAGAATGGTCTGCAAAAAACTGAGAGAGAGAATCAGTGCACTTCGCCGCCCCCTGGTCAGGCGTGGAATTATGTTTATTCAAGCCCTTTAGTTGTCCCCTAACCGCGCGTGTGTGACAACCTGAATTAAACAAAGGGAGACACTGGAAAGTGAGACACGCTTTCAGAGCGACAACTTTAGATAAATACCATCAAAGCCCAGGCTATGGCCCCTGGGAGATATTTCAGGATGACAGTATGGGTATTGTAACCACTAGCTGGCGCCACTTAGCCCCAGACCTCAGACACAGCAATGCCCACCACAGTTTTGTATTCAAGTAAAAATATTAATTTAAGCACAGCACCTCTCCAATAATCACCCTTACAAAGATTAGCCAAAAAACACAATAAATAAGCAAATTCTTTCTCCTCTTGTCCTCCCGTTGAGTGTTGCCCTTCGACTCTGACTCATTGATATGAGGCAACGGGGCTTCCTTTTAAGCCGGAACTGGTTGTGCTTCAGGAGCTATGCTGTGCCTCCCGGGGAGCAATTCCAGGCCGTAAAGAAAATAGGGAGATCCTCATCTAACAGCGCCCTCTGTCGACACCCAGGGACCCCAACAAGGCTTCACATCCGGACTCCAACTCCCAAGTTACAAGGACCACTGCCACCAGGCGTATGGTGGATGTAACGGCCCCCAACTCTCAGCTTCCAATGGTCCATCAACTATATTATACGGACAGGGTGCAAAGTTATTTTTCCGTCCCACTGGCCAATCCATCTGTCATTCCACTTCCTTCTTGGCTGGGATGACTGTTCTCCTTCAGTATATACCATCACACAACAGGGGTTGATTGGGTCCCCCCAAGGATTTTACAATGGCACAGGACATGTGTAACTGCAAAAAGTGCAAACGACAGTGGAAGGGGTGACAGAGGAATGAAAAATTTGGTAAAGATAGAATAAGGGGGTTGAAAAAGAGCCCAAAAAAGGTTCACCCATTCTGATTGTGTCTTCCTCTCTCTCTCTCAGGCTCCTCCTTTTCTGACACTATTGCTCTCCCAGACTCCGCCCCAGCTTCTCTCTCTCCCTCTCTCTGTCCTCCTCTCTCCTAGGCTCCACCTCTTCTGAAAGTGTTTTTCTCCCAGGCTTAACCCGTTCAACGGCATTTCACTCCCAAGTTCCGCCTATTCTGATAGTGTCTTTCTTCCTCTCTAAATCTCTCTCTCTCTTTCTCTCTCTCTTTCTCCCAGGCTCCTCCTTTTCTGACAGTGTTTCTCTCCCATGCTCCACCCTATTTGACAGCATCTCTCTCTCTCGTTTTCTCTTCCCCAGGCTCAACCCCTTCTTACAGGCTCCACACCTTCTGACAGTGTGTCCCTCCTTGGCCTTTCTGATAATGTCTCTCTCTCCCTCCGTCCCCATCTTTCTATCTCTCTCTCTCTCCAGGCTCCTCCTTTTCAGACAGTGTTGCTCTCCCATGTTCCACCCTATTTAACATCTTTCTCTTGCTCTCTCCTTTTCTGTTCCCCAGGCTCCACCCCTTCTGACAGTGTGTCCCTCCCAGGCCCTGCCCATTCTGATAATGTCTCTCTCTGTCTCTCTCACTCCATCCCTCTCTCTCTCTGTCTCCCAGGCTTCTCCTTTTCTGACAGTGTTGCTCTCCCGTGCTCCACCCTATCTGACAGCATCTCTCTCTTCTTTTCTCCTCACAGGCCCCGCCCCTTCTTACAGGCTCCACCCCTTCCGACAGTGTGTCCCTCCCAGGCCCTGCCCTTTCTGACAATGTCTCTCTCTCTCTCTCTCTCTCTCTCTCTCTCCCTCCGTCCCTCTCTCTCTTTCTCTCTCTCTCTCTCTCTTTCTCCAAGGCTCCTCCTTTTCAGACAGTGTTGCTCTCCCGTGCTCCACCCTATTTGGCAGCATCTCTCTCTCTTCTTTTCTCCTCCCCAAGCCCCGCCCTTTCTTACAGGCTCCAACCCTTCTGACAGTGTGTCCCTCTCAGTCCCTGCCCTTTCTGATAATGTCTCTCTCTGTCTCTCTCCCTCTCTCTCCTCCCCTCTGTCTCCCAGACTCCTCCTTTTCTGACAGTGTTGCTCCCCAATGCTCCACCCTATTTTACATCATCTCTCTCTCTCTCTCTCCTTTTCTCCTCCCCATGATCCACCCCTTTTGACAGTGTGTCCCTCCCAGGCCCTGCCCTTTCTGACAATCTCGTATCTCTCTCTCTGTCTCTTTCCCTCCATCCCTCCCTCTCTCTCTCCATCTGTCTCTTCTCCTCGCCAAGACTTATTTCTCTCCCAAGTGTTCCATGTCTAACTCTCTCTCTCCCAAAAAACCACATTGTTTTTCAAAACGTAGTCTAAGTAAGCGTAACCTGTGAAGGCACATTTTGTTCCGCGGATGACGATCAAAAATAGCCCAATCAGGTCAGAAAGCTGCAGACCTGGCAACAATGGGCTGCATAATAATATAATTACGCTGTCACCATCACGGTCAGCTGTTTTTTAGGCTGGGGGCTTAATTAGAGAGCCACCCAACTGAACACCTCTGAATTTAGCTATTATCTCTATATATAATCTTTATTTGGATCTTGATCTTTGTTTGTCTGCGAATGAATTAGAAGAAGAAGCACTAGATGGCAGTAGAGAGACAGCTAAAACATAGGCATTGCATTAAGAATCTCCTCCAGGCTTATACTACTGAAGACTGTAGTACGCCAGTCACACCTCAAAACACAGACATTCAAACTAAACAAATTGTTGTGCTTTAAATTAACTAAAGAGATCTTCATTTAGATCTTGATCTGTGTTTGTCCGCGAATTCCACGCATGCGTAGACCACCTTCCAGTTTAGTACGTCGCTGTTACTCACTGATGTCAACAATGTGCCGGAATAATGAAAGGGGTGGTGGACAGTGTTACGCTGGTTAGCTCCTGAGGCCTGGTTAGAGAATGAGATAGCTGAAGATAAAAGGTACGTGCCTATGTAACATATGAATGAAAGAAAGACAGTGGGTAACATGAATGACAATGTAACAGCACGTTCTGGAAATTATTATTGTTACGTTGTAGCCGGCGAGTGCTGCGCGTCTCACAGTTGAACCGTGGCTTGCTCACATGTCAGTGAAGTGATCCCTATTTATGCTTTAAAGGGCCTGGATACCTATGTGCCCCCCTTTTATAACCATTGCTCCGTGTATATTGCCTTACTCTTTGGATTGCCACAAAGCAACCTGCGAGATCAGAGAAAGGTTGAGATGACATTGTGAGAGGAAACGATAGCGTCGTGAAAACGAGACAGACTGTGAACGGACAGAAGCAGAAATGCTCCTACACCACCACATAATTACTATTAGGACAGTGATTCCGAGTAGGCCGTTCCTATCGAATCAATATCCAAGGGTTTTCTTTTGTAATTTTGTTTCCCTTATAAAAAATCATAATGCTGTGCGACGAAGGGCCCAGTTCACGACTGGCAGCCGCATTTAAACAGGGAGCCCTTCACAGACAACTTTAACACACGCGACGTAGTTGGGCGCACATGGCTAGTAATATTATAATAAGGCTTTTCTTCACTTAGCTGATGCACAATCTGTCTCTTTAGAGAAATGCAAAGGGCTATAAGAACAAAGAAAGAAACCCCACCAGGAGTGCCCAGTTTCTACATTTTATTCTTGAAATGTCAAGCGTGTTTTCTTCCAAGTCAGTCTTGCGGTCAGACGTTGCCGTAATGACACACTGCCCCCACGCACCCCCTCAACATTCTGAAATTCTTAAATTATGCTTTTAAATTAAACCCCAAAACTTCTTGTTCCCACCAGTAACTCCCTTTAAAGATATTTTATTTGAGATATCCATCCATCCATTATCCAACCCGCTATATCCTAACTACAGGGTCACGCGGGTCTGCCGGAGCCAATCTGATTGTCATAATTAAATTCTACACATTTCAAAACTGCAAAGTCCAAAGGAGAGCCTGGGAAAAGATTCAAAGGCAAAACCAGACCACAATATGGTGCATGATAGAAAGGCCTGTCCTCCTCCTCCTCCTCTTTGGAAGTGAGAAAAAAACTTCTGACATCAATTATAACGCCGTGCAGTGACAGAACTGGAACAGGTGGGCCGAGGCTACGTGGAAACCGTTCGACTTTAATGACTCCCATTGATCATCGCCTAGAAGTACAAATTAGAAGACTTGTGAATCGCACTTAAGCGCCCGATTTGTCTTCTCCTCTAGTTCGGTACTCTAATTACGTACGGCGTCTTGTTTTTCTTTCTGTGATGTTTCCCCATCATTGCCTTCCCAACCACCTCAAGCAAAGCGGAAACCTGCTCACCCCTCATCAGGCTTAACTTAGGGTCTCATACACGGCGACCTGATGGCGGCCATTAAGACTTCAGTCTGTGAGGCTGTCGCGAAATAAAGAGACTTCCACAACGAAAAAAGAGTTGTGGACTGTCCAATGTGTATAATGTCCATCAGACAAAGTAAAGAAAATGAATGCAAAAAAATGACGACCAAGTACTTTAAACAGCAATTGACAACAGAAAATGGCGTTTTTACAGTGAAATAAAAAATGGTGGGCGGAAATGATGTGGCAGGAGATGATGTCGTAACTGCAAGGTGGATGTGATGTCATCTTCCGGAGACCAAATGTGACGTCTTCAAGACGGAGCCGGAAGTGACGTCATCATTGGGCGCTGGATGAGGAAGTGACGTTTGGCGGACATCTTGCGAACCTTGAAATGGGTGAGGTAAGTTATTTTTCTTCTTTTGGTCTGATGAAAAAGTGACAGAGGCGTTAGTACCGCAAATCAACCCTTCATCTCGTGATGTCTCACTCAAGGCCTATGTGGTGAATGAGAAAATTTTCCATCCCAAAGGGACAATGACAATTCAGGAAAGACTGGGAATTTAGGCTAGCGATGTGGCACTGAAAGAAGACGGGGGGCGGCGGGGTGAAAATTAAAGTCAAAGGTCAATGATATCTGATCGTAACTCAAAGTCATAACCCAAAAATGAACTAATTGCCTAAACACGCGTGATTTGATACTCTTCTGAGAATCCACAACCTCGGATGTCATTCTGTAGCATAAAGGGTGGCACCCACGAGAATCAAAATGGAGTTGCGAGTAAACACAAAATATTTTCATCAGCCTTAAAATGAGAGACTTCAAAGAAATGAAGGAATGGACTTAGTTACCTAGAAAATGTAGTAAGAGAAATTACAAATTAAATTCAAAAAGCAGGAGCTCTTATTTTGCAGGAAGCACCGATCATAACAACCGAGGAGGAAACTGCGGTGGTTTGGTTGGTGATCCCTCACCAGCTGTAGTCTCCTTTATCTTTATTGATTTATTTTGGTATTTTTTTATAACTTGTTTTGAAATATTTGATAATATATGTCTTGCTAATTTCACTTCTTTGACATTAAATTATTTTTCATCTAGGCTCCACCCCTTCTGATAATGCCTCTCTCCCAGGCTCCGCCTCCTCTGACAGGGTCTCTCTCCCAGGCTCTGCTAACAATGCGTCTCTCACTCTCTCTCTCTCTCTCTCTCCCAGGCTCCACCCCTCCTGACAGGGTCTCTCTCCCAATTTCTTCCAAATTTGATAGTGTCTTTCCTCCTGTCTAACTCTCTCTATCTCTGTCTCTCTCTCTCTCTCCATGGCTCCGCCTCCTCTGACAGGGTCTCTCTCCCAGGCTCTGCTAACAGTGTGTCCTTTCCAGGACCCCCCCTCTTGTCTCTAAAGCACAGTATTTCTCTTCCAGTCTCCACCTATTCTTATACTGTCTAACTCTCTCTATCTGTCTCCCAGGCTCCACCCCTTCTGACAATACCTCTCTCCCAGGCTCCACCCCTTCTGACAATACCTCTCTCCCAGGCTCCGCCTCTTCTGACAGGGTCTCTCTCCCAATTTCTGCCAAATTTGATAGTGTCTTTCCTCCTGTCTAACTCTCTCTATCTCTGTCTCTCTCTCTCCCTCTCCCAGGCTCCACCCCTTCTGACAATGCCTCTCTCCCAGGCTCCACCTCCTCTGACAGGGTCTCTCTCCCAGGCTCTGCTAACATTGCATCCTTTTTTAGGGCCCCCCCACCCCTTCTCTCCAAAGCACAGTACTTCTCTTCCAATCTCCACCTATTCTTATACTAACTCCCTCTCTCTCACTCTCTCTCTTTCTCCCAAGCTCCACCTCTTCTGACAATACCTCTCTCCCAGGCTCCGCCTCCTCTCACAGGGTCTCTCTCCCAGGCTCTGCTGACAGTGTGTCCTTTCCAGACCCCCCCCCATCTCTAAAGCACAGTATTTCTCTTCCAATCTCCACCTATTCTGATACTGTCTAACTCTTTCTCTCTCTCTCTCCCCTAGGCTCCGCCTCTTCTGACAGGGTCTCTCTCTCTTCCAGGCTCTGCCGATAGTGCATCCTTTCCAAGCCCTGGCCTTTCTGACAATGTTTTTCTCTCTCTCTCTGTCTCTCTCTATCTCCCACCCAGTCTCCACCCCTTCTTATAGTGGGCCCCTCCCAGGCTCCGCCCTTTCTCTTACTTGCTCTTTTCCCCCCACAATTTTCAATGCCATATCCACCAATGCTAGAAACATCTGGAGAAGTGAACAAGAGTCCTAATGAAGTGTCCTAATTGCAGGTGTCAGGAGCCTGTGAGCCATTTGGTTTGACGCACTCCATTTGCACCTGATCTGCTCTGAAGTGCAGGAAAAAGAGGACAAATTAAAAGGGGGACACTCTGGCTGTTCTATCTTTTAACAAAGAAACCTGCTCTTTCATGTGGGAGCTTTGATAAACTTCCTCTATGAAAGGATGTGGCTATTGTCATAGAAATCACCAGAGAAGAGAAGAATGGTGGCGTCACCGGCCTTCTCATGAGTTTATGATTTCCTTCTTTAAAAACTGACCAACGGAGAGCCTTTCAATTAAAAAGCAGAAAATGTGCTTTAAAGTAAAACTCCATCTGAAGTTAAAAATGGTCCAGCAAAAAGTTGCATTTTGGGGTTGGATGGGCATGAAGCGAGTAAATCTGACGTGACGTGCCTACCTGGTCTGGCCAGCTCGCTTTTGGCCGTGAGCTCGTCTGGATGGCAGCCATCGGAGTCGGCCCCCGGCATCCAGCTGCTCTCGGCTAATATTGTTTCTCGCTGTGTGTTTGTATTGGCTTTTTGTAGCCTTAACTGCGGTGAGGCTTATTCGTTTGATTTTATTTGAGTCTAACCCCAGAGAAATGTATAAATCAATGAATGTATGTGTGCGTGTTTTATATCTTATTGATTTTTTTTTTTTTAAATATCAGAAATAATATGAGGCCACAGTAAGAGAGCAACTCCTACTGAGTAATAAAACAGTCAATAGAAATTATATTGTTGGCCTGTCACCGTGTTTCATGTTTCACAGATGCTGGTGACAGTCGGCAATCTTTTGATAAGAAGATGAAATGGAAGAGAAGCAGGTGAGCACCGTTTGAAAGAAAGAAAGAAAGAAAGAAAGAAAGAAAGAAAGAAAGAAACTCCATGAATATTAGAGGGCCACGTGGGTTTGTGACATCGCACTGGGATGGCATTTCAAAGTCATGCTAGAGATCTGCCATTGACAGGTGACGGTGGAAAACAAGGACAGCAAAAAGAAAAGGCAATGTGACCTGCGGAGGGCTCTCGTGAGTACAAACGAGTTAGACGATGGTGGCCTGGCGCAGCGCTCAGGCGCGTTCGGCGATGTGAATGTCGAAAGCATTTCACATTTTTATTTACTTCATTCAAGAGTCGCTCATTACATTTGTGTTAATGAAGCAGTTTTGGAAGAAGGGGGCATGGTGTGACATCTGGACAGGGGAAGGAGGAAAAGGAAACCTGGTGGTGGAACGGGGAAGTACAGGAGAGGATACAGAGGAAGAGGATCGCGAAGAAGAAGTGGGATAGTCAGAGAGATGCAAAAACTAGACTATTGTACAAGGAGATAAGGCACAAGGTGAAGAGAGAGGTGGCGAAGGCATATGATGAGTTGTATGACAGGTTGGACACTAAGGCGGGAGAAAAGGACCGGTGGGCTACAGAGGGAAAGATGCAGCAGGTTAGGGTGATAAAGGATAAAAATGGAGACGTACTCATAAGGTGAGGAGAGTGTGTGGAGCAGATGGAAAGAGTACTGTGAGAGGCTGATGAATGAAGAGGCTGAGAACTGCGAATCAACAGCGCTACCACCCACTGCGCCACCGTGCCGCCCTTCCCTGAAATCTCCACCAAAAAAAATAAATCACCGTCTTATCGCCGGTGTGAATCTTAGCAGCACCGGACCGCTACAAACTGTCCCCTTTAATATTATAAGCAGTGCAACAAGACCACTAGGGGGCGTGCCAGCCACCCAACCCGACACAGACAGACGCAGGAGGCACACTGGTAAAACAAGTAAATGTCCTTCTTTTCTTTTTCTTCCCAGTTTCCCACAAGCAAACTACCACACAATTCTTCTTCTCTCTTATCCTTTCTTCACCACTCCTCTCCGGCAAGCTTTGTCTCCCTCCAACCCGACTCTGGCTCCTTTTATAGCCCACCTGGAAGTTCTCCAGGTATTTGGAAGAACCGCCCTCATGGGCTCAAGAACCACTGCAGGACCCCCTGGTGGCAAACCCCCCCCCCCCCGATCCCAACAGGGTCGTAGAGAACTCCATCTCCCATGGAGCCCTGCAGGAGGCATCAGGGGGGCTGCCATCCACCGTCCCGGGGGAGGTACTGTTCAGTCCATGCCTGTTCCCCCGGACCATATACAGAAGAGGCGTCCCGGCCTGGCAAGGGCCCCAGCCGTCTGCCACAGCACACATTAAAGCAGTAATAACATTCCTTAAGCGGGTTACGCATTTGAGTGCAACAGCACCGTAGCGACTTAATGAGCGCTGAGCGGCGGCCTACCCACCAATTCCCCCAAAACAGCCTGTCAGTAACATCAAAAAGGCAGGACAGCAGGGCTGTGGATGAAACTCTAAATCCTGTGAAAATGAGCAGTGAAGTGTTAAAGAAAATGTCAGCGGCGGCGCCTTGACTAATTCGTTTTTAGGCGTTAATTCCAACAGCCAGAAGACAGCAGAGGGGGCAGCGAAGGTTAATTCTGCATTGACAAGTGGAGAGAGAAAGAAATAAAAATAAGCCAAGAAAGCGGAGTTAACAGCTGGGAAGTCTCCATATGGCGAGGAGAGGGAAGAATAGAAAGCGACGGAGGGAAGACGACGCTTAGTGGAAAACGTCTCGAGTTTAAAGGCGGCACTCAGGTGTAAATTGGAAAGATTTTCAGCAAATCCTCAAGTGACAATGAGAAGACGTGAGACCACCCCACCGTCCAGCCTGGACCCCCACTGTCAAGGTGTCTACCCTGACTGGACGGTGTTTTCTATTTTTTGATGGTCTTTCCTGTTGTTTTTGAATTATTGTGCTTGCTGTCGCCGTGTGATTTTTGTATCAATTATTGTTTGGCACATTCATTCCTCCATGCTTCATTTGGAAAATCTTGAGGAGCCGCATCTCCTTCCTCTTCTTCATCATCTTCCTCTTCTTCCTCCATTTCCCTCTTCTCCTGCTCTTGGTGGTGCCCAGACAGTGGGCACCTGTGCACATTAACGTTGAATTATATCATCGGTGAGCTTAAACACACGGAGTGGGTCCTGTTTACACGTACACTCACACACACAAATTACATTCCTTGAGGAGGGTGCCACGGTGGCGCAGTGGTAACGCAGTGCTGCCTCGCGGTAAGGTGACCAGGGTGTGCGTGTTCTCTCCGTGTCCATGCGGGTCTCCTCCAGATGCTCAGGTTTTCCTCATTCTGTCCAAAGACATGCAGGTTAGGTGCCGGGCCATCTTAACACCATTATAGGCCCCCCGGGCCAAAGCAGTGCACTGAGACCCCTACCTACACAAACCACTCACAGGAATAAAAATGGAAATGGTCAATCAAATTAAACATATATTTATTGTATTGGTGCTTCCAACAAAATCGGTGTTTATACGTTAAAAAAACATGCAAAGATGAATCAACAAGTCACGACATACATAGATTAGCATGGGGCCCCTATGCTCGTGGAAAATGCAATTCACATGTCCCTGTTGTAAACTGTTTGGTAAGGGATTCACAAAAGCAGTGTTAATGTTTGTGATGCACCATTTCTTGCAATGTATATGTCTCTGTCATATGCTATTTGGAATGGGATCCGTTAAAGCAGTGTTAATGTTTGTGATGTACCATTTGTTGGAATGACAAATGCAATGCACATGTCTCTGTTATATGCCATTAGGTATGGGATTCATAATAGCATTGTTAGTGTTTATGATGTGCCATCTGTTGAAATGGAAAATGCAATACATATGTCCGTGTTACGTGCTATTTGTTATGGGATTTGTAAAAGCAGTGCTAATGTTTGTGATGCACCATTTCTTGGAATGATATATGCAATGTATATGTCTTTGTCATATGCTATTTGGAATGGGATTTGTTAAAGCAGTGTTAATGTTTGTGATGTGCCATCTGTTAAAAGGACAGAGACATCAGAGACATAACAACCACACAGACACACAGATACACAAATGCAAAGGCACTTGTATTTTCATTAACGTGGATAAGCTGATTTCTGTCTGCCTGGCAGGTACTCCTTGTTGGACGAACTCAGCATTAACATTTATAGTGCGGTGTGTTGCTATATCTCTTTAATTTGCCATTTGGAGTGGCATTTGTGAAGCAGTGTTAATGTTTATAATATGCCATCTGTTGGGATGCTAAATGCAATGAATATATCGTTGTTACATGTCATTTGGTATTTTATTTGTAAAGGCAATGTTAATGTTTGTGATGCACCATCTGTTGGAATGCCATATAAAATGCATATGTCCCTGTTTTATGCTATTTGGTATAGGATTTGTAAAAGCACTGTTAATGTTTGTGATGCACCATCTGTTAGAATGGAAATGCAGTTTATCACTACAAATATTTGTGATGTGCCATCTGTTAGAATAACAGAGACATAGTAACTGGATAAACACACAGATATGCAAACACACAGAGACTCGCAATTTTATTAAGGTGGATAAGCTGTTTTCTGTCTGTCCAACAGTGGACAAATTCAGCATTAACATTTGCTGTGTCTTTTGGAACATATGGAATGGGATTTGTAAAGCTGCGTGTGATGCGCCATCTGTTGGAATGGCAAATACAATGTGTTTTATTACTAAAAATCTTTTTAATGTGCCATCTTTTGGAATGACAGAGACATAATCACTGGATAGACACACAGACACTCATTTTTTATTAAAGTGGATGGTTGGTCATTTTGTCTCTATATACAGGGACGTTTATATTTTCATTGGAAATGTTGAAGGTGGGAGGAGTAGTAATACGGCATTGGTACGACGTTGGGAAAAATGCATCGCAAATGTAGGTGACTATGTAGAAAAGTGACGCATGTAATTTGTTTTTGAAAACCTTAATAAATAGAGTTAAAAACAAAGTGTGGAACCTTTTTGAACGTTCCCCCCGTATTTATACATCTTTTACTATGCGCCACATGTTTTATGGGTTTCCCCTAAAAGAAATGTCCACCAGCCCATCACTGTCAAGGGACATCCTGTTGGCCTGTAAAGACAAGGACATCCCAGAGTCCCTTGCGGTTTCATTGTGAATGTGCTTGTGATGTGGTGAGTTCTCTTGAGTTTATTCTGTGCTTTTTGTGATTTCTGGATATTTTGAACCCTTGTTTTCTGATTTTACCTTCTAAATTGTGTATTTGGACGCTAACTGATTTTAAAGGCATTATTTTCTGTGCTCTTTGTAGCTTCTTATTGTTTAACACAGCTTATGATAAAGTAAAACATTTATTTATAAAGATTCTTCATTGTCCGCTTTTATAACTAGCCAGGGTTTCATGGTATTTCCCCCTCTACTGGGCATTTTAAGTAATCATTGGGCGTTTCATGTTTAAGAACTCTCTAGTTTATTACAACACAGAGACGTATTGTTAAGCAGGCTACGTTTATAAAGTTTAATACAGTCTGTGTAATAAAGTTTGCTCATTTAAGCTTTATTAAAATATTTTATGTAGATTTTTGGGGTCCTGCAGCACATTTGGGGGTCTCAGGGGACAGATGCCTCCACATTAGTGCAACTGGAGTTAAACTCTGGCCTTACTCCTAGGTGGAGAACATGCAGGCTCCATTCACGTTCCTCCTTCCTCCTTTTTTTTGAACGCTGGGTCTCCTTACTCCATCTGCACCCCTCTAGTTTCGTGGTTTGGCTTAGGGGGCAACCTTAAATTCTCGCAAGGCCAGCAGTTGCACCTCAGATGCAGAGGGGGCGCTGTTGCTAACGTGTGTCCCCCTTTTCATCCACAGTTACAGATGAGCAAGTCCAAGAAGATTTCCAGACCTCACTTCTCCTCCAGACCTTGAAGTCCCACCCATTCCGGAAGGATCCGCTGTGTATCCTGGCCGACCGCCGGTTGAGACTCTTCATCCTGAGAGCAGCTCTTGAGAAAGTCGTAGCCCCCCTTTTGAACCAGTGAGGCTGTTCATGGTTTTGATTTATTTTTATTTTCAGTTTCATTAAGCAGGAATTTACAAAGGTGGTACCCTAAAACTTCAGGTGCCCCCTGTCTGCCTTTACAGTATTTATGAGTTAACTCTTTACACCCAATTTAGAGTTTTTATTGTTTTTTCTTCTGGGTGCCCTGATATTTGATATTTAAGTCAAATCTTCCAACTGCCAGAAACAGAGAACAAGCAGCTGGGGTTTGTTGCCATAAGCAAATTCCTGAGCAAAGATTCCCCCCCCCCCCCAACATATGGGGGTCAAACCCTCTGAATGTGGCATGGTGCCCATCCCAGGTGCCCACTTCCACCACAAACGCACATCCCCTGCTGATCACAGCTGACACTTTTACAATTAGACCCCACGGTCCTTAATGTTTTTCAGCTGTCGCCGGCACCCCCCCCACCCCCCCCCCAGGGCCCCCTCATGTCAATAGCTCCTCACAGGGGATGCAATCCAAGCCGCTGGTGAGCATCTTTCAATTTGCAGTCAAGCGTCTGGAGGTGAAAGGTGATCAGCTTCATCTCACTCAGACACCTGATACCTTCAGAAAAAATGAGCGCAGTAGCAGAGACGGGGGTCCGGACACTTCGACGATATCTCATCTCCAGACGAGCGGCGACCTGAAGTCGAAAGAGACTTGTAAAGAGGAATTGGAAAAAAATAAATAAAATTCACCAAGTGAGGTAGGATGAGAAAATGAAGGTCTCGTCCCCCTGGCTCCTCATATTTGATCTCGCCAGCCGGCACAACTGACAATACACCAGAACAAAAGACCCCCGTGTCGATTTCTATGAACATTTCATTTAGACCAAAAAATAATAACCTTGGGCTGCGGGTCAGAGCTCGTCTCATTCTATGAATAAGTTTAAAAAATCTTTGACCTTCATCTTGCTGTGGATTTAAAGCACATCAGCTGGCAGGTTTGGTGGGCTCAGCGAGGATGCTTCGCCAGTGGCTGGACCCTGCATCTATAAATATATACTGAAAGAGAGCAGGACAAAAGAGAGTGACATTTAACTCGAATCTTGGCCCCTTTTTAGGATCCATTTATCGCCAAGTAGTGTCACAGATGTCACTTAACCTGGCAGTAGGTCTGTTTTTGGGGACAGTATACCATTAATGGAAATGGAAAATGCTGATGAGGTGCAGGGCCAGGAGCAAAAGGTATTGTGATTGGCCACCTGAGGCTCCACCCCCTTGCAGGTACTATAAGACCAGGTCACATGAATCTGCGAAATGACAGGCATGAGGAAGGAGAAGAAGAGCAGGAGGAGGAGGAGGAGAAGAAAATGGAGGATAAAGAGGAAGACGATGAAGAAGAGGAAGTGGAGGAAGACAAGAAGAAGGGTCAGAAGTTCAAGAACTTCTCTGGGCTGATCCTGGAATTCCAGCTGCAGTGTGCAAAAGGCATTGTGATTGCCCGCCCCCCCGAGGCTCCGCCCCCTTGCAGGTTCTATAAGACCAGGCCTAATGGGTCTGCGAAATGACAGGCAGGAGGGGGAGAGAAGAAGAAGAAGAAGAAGAGGAGGAGGAGGAGGAGAAAATGGAGGAGGAAGAGGAAGATGATGAAGAAGAGGAAGGGGAAGAGGAGGAGAAGAGGAGTTACAAGTTCAAGATCTTCTCTGGGCTGGTCCTGGGGGCTGGCAAAACCCCCCACAAAGCAGTGGGGCAATCCTTGAATTCCAACTGCAGTCTGTCCACAAGATGGCGCTGCAAATTTTAATTTAATTCAGGGACAACTTGAAAGTAAATCTTAAGAAGTGATGTGAATAAACTGATATCTGGGGGGAATTTGCAAGCAGCAAAAATGTGTCATGGCGAAAGTGAGGAGAAAGCAATATGGCCGCTCTGGCTGTTAAAAAGATTGGACCTGGTAATGGTTGAGCAACCAATGACACTGGCTGAATGAAATCCACATCCTATACATGAAAAAAAGTAAATGTTCATTCTTGGATAATTTGGATTCACACCAAACACACACTTAGGCCAATTTAGTGTTGCCAATTCACCTAACCGGAATTCTCCTTTTGGGCCTATTTAGGCCAAAGTCTGCCTTCGAAGTTTCTATTATCAACTGAGAGCCACAAAACATTAAAAATATACTTTCACAAACACTTCCAAGAGTGCCCACTAGGGGCAAATACTGTCAAAGCTCAGCAAGATACGAGGGCAAATAATTATAAAGTAAAAGATTATTTCACAAAAGGCTCTGTTACAACGTAAACCACAAAAGGCAATCAATGCCTGAAAAAGGCGATTGCAAAAACAATCAAGTCCCAATACAGTAATCCGGACAATGGTCACAAAACAGAGGTCAAAATTCCAAAAACTCACAAAATCACGAGCACAGCAAACACACACATAAGCTCATTGACTCCCCAGTGCATTCAACTGAACCACCAGGGACTGTGGGAAACTGTCGCTTTCATACGACTGATGGGCAGGTGGTCCCTCCTCTTTTTGAAACCACCCACACCGTACAGACACGTATAAAGAAGAAATTAAAATAAAAAGAAATTATGCAAATAATCCACTAAAGTAACACTGATGGAAAAAGTAACTGAAAAATGAGAAAAACAGACACAAAAAAAAAAGAACTGCACCTCAGCCAGGGGAGGAACCCTGGCTAAAATATAACAGTTTGGGGTCAGGCTTTCTGGGACAAGGCCTATTCTAGGCAGGCCAGTGAAGGTCTTCATTGGGTTTAGGGGTCTTTAACAGCCCTCACACCCCTTTGCTATGTTGAGTGTGTTAAAATCATAAACTTTCACCGCAGGAATCAGTAAGATAAATAGGCTGAGTGAAGCTGAAAGGTGCTATGAAACAGATAGATAGATAGATAGATAGATAGATAGATAGATAGATAGATAGATAGATAGATA
>JANRMT010062806.1:124606301-124624417 GCA_026402145.1 Polypterus bichir lapradei | reverse complement strand
CAATACAATTTATTTGTGTAGAGCCCAAAATCACACAAGGAGTGCCGC
The DNA here is from genome assembly GCA_026402145.1 of Polypterus bichir lapradei. Taxonomy (NCBI): domain Eukaryota; kingdom Metazoa; phylum Chordata; class Cladistia; order Polypteriformes; family Polypteridae; genus Polypterus; species Polypterus bichir. The sequence goes on along the minus strand of JANRMT010062806.1, from coordinate 124,624,369 downwards.
AATGGGCTTTAAAAGGCCTTGCCGTCTGACAGCCCCCCAGGCTCGACTCTATAAGAAGATGAGGGAAAACTCCCAAAAAGAATGGAAGAAACCTTGGGAAAGGCAGTTCAAAGAGAGACCCCTTTCCAGGTAGGTTGGACGTGCAGTGGGTGTCATAAAAAGGGTCAATACAATACAATGCACAGAACAGAACAAATCTTGAATACAGCATAAAAATAAAAATATTACAAGTACAGAGCAGAATTTAACAGCAGATGATATCCCATGATATGATTTGGATTTGTTCAGAGAGTCCTGGAGACCTCGGCCATCAAGCTGCCCTCCCCCTATTGGCCATTCCACAGCTGAATCAGCTCTGGGACAGCCAATCCGATGAAAGGACCCCTCTACCTCACGATTTCTGCAATCCTCCATCAGAGATGACTTTTCCTTAAGCAGGCAATTAATGTGGCAGGTGGGCAATGCCCACCTCTAATGCCACATTTGAGTATCGAGAAGAGAAACAGAATAGGTGAGGGTGAGTAACAAATTCTAACTATCATGTTACTGCTGTTTTAGTGGTAATGACTAACAACAGAGATGCAGTCTGTACAGTTAATCAGCAGCTCTACTCAGGGTGTGCTAAACTGAACTTGTGTGGATTTGAAAGCTGAGACCGAATGGGCATCTCTTATACAATACAATACAATTTATTTTTTGTATAGCCCAAAATCACAAAAGAAGTGCCGCAATGGGCTTTAACAGGCCCTGCCTCTTGACAGCCCCCCAGCCTTGACTATTTAAGAAGACAAGAAAAAACTCCCAAAAAAATGGAAGAAACCTCAGGAAAGGCAGTTCAGAGAGAGACCCCTTTCCAGGTAGGTTGGGCATGCAGTGGGTGTCAAAAAGAAATGTGGGGGGGTCGATACAATACAATACAATACACAGAACAGAACAGAAGTACTCCTCAATACAGTATAAAAATAAAAATATTACAAGTACGGAGCAGAATTTAACAGTAGATGATATCACATAATGGGCGGCACAGTGGTGCAGTGGGTAGCGCTGCTGCCCTCGCAGTAAGGTGACCCAGGTTCGCTTCCCGGGTCCTCCTTGTGTGGAGTTTGCATGTTTTCCCCGTGTCTGCTTGGGTTTCCTCCCACAGTCCAAAGACATGCAGGGTAGGTGGATTGGCAATTCTAAATTGTCCCTAGTGTGTGCTTGGTGTGTGTGCCCTGCGGCGGGCTGGCGCCCTGCCCAGGGTTTGTTTCCTACCTTGCGCCCTGTGTTGGCTGGGATTGGCTGCAGCAGACCCCCGTGACCCTGTAGTTTGGATATAGCGGGTTGGAAAATGGATGGATGGACTTCTCACTACTTTTTCCTGCTTATAGAGGGTCAAGGTTGGTGGGGCTGTCAAAAAAAAAAAAAACAGGGAGACCCATTGAGACTTTCATTCTGTTATACTAGTGCTGCTGCTTTGCAGTTAGGAGACTGTGGAAATTGTGGGTTCACTTCCTGGTTCCTCCCTGTGTGGATAGTGCTTTGAGTACTGAGAAAGCGCTATATAAATGTAATGAATTATTATTATTATTATTATTATACTAGTGAGTCACTGCATTAAAGGGTTTGGAGTCTCTGGGTCATCAGACACAATGGAGCTGCTATCATCAGCATAGCTGTGGTCATTTACATTATCTCTCTATTATGATAAAAAAATCTTGGGTCGAGACGTGATCTTCTCGGAAAGATACTTTGACATCCCGCGAGACTAGACTATAAAACCTTTGGAAGCGAGACCCGTGAGACGGTGACTTTTGCACGTCACGTCCTACTTACAAACAATTTAAAACAAGATCACAGACATCTAACCTCTCAGTTGTTGGAATGCTTTTGGCAGACACACTTCACGTGCTCCCAGCTCTTAAAACTGTTATACGTTCTAGATGGCACATCAACGACTAAGCGAAGAAGAAAAAGTAGCAGCTATATGCAAACACTTTCAAAAGAAAAGCTCGGACGAAGTGGAATTGAAAACCTCTTGGGTCCAATCGGGGTCAGAAATAAAGAAAAACATAAAGACATTCAGAGCAAGTTACAGATTATGAAAGCAGTGGAATTCGAACGTATCAAAAAAAAAGAACATAAAGATCGCATTAGCGCAAACAAACGGAAATTATGACTCGGTGAAATAATGGAACATATTAATAAACCTTCAACATAATGTGCAGTTAAAGTCTCAACAGCATTTCTGGAGCTTAGTAGAGCCAGATAACAACAAGAATCTTCACCAAGCAGCTCTGAAAATGTCTGCTTTGTTTGGGTCTCCATTATCGAAAATTCAGTAAACCAATGGGATTTGACATGACACATCATAACCAAAGGAGAGATCACATGACAAATAGCCAATCAATTACAAAATTTCACAAACAATTTCATATACACTTAACTGATTGGCTGGGCCTATGCGCCTGCATTAATTCACAGATCATTTGCTAATTTCACTACAACAACATTTTAATTCTGTCGCACATTTTCATACAAACAATGGAGCTCAAAGTGCTTTACATGATGAAGAACGAGAAAAAAGACAAAATAAATAAGAATTTAAAATAAGGCTACACTAATTAACATAGAATAAAAGTAAGGTCTGATGGCCAGGGAGGACAGAAAAAATGAAAAAAAAAAACTCCAGACGGCTGGAGAAAACAAAATCTGCAGGGGTACTGAGGCCACGAGACCACCCAGCCTCCTCTAGGCATTCTACCTTACATCAATGACCTCAATCTGTCCTCATGGTATTTAGGGTTCACATGGAAGAACTTGATGATGACGGTCATGTGGACTTCTGGCCTTTAATCCATCAATGTAGGGACATCACGGTGCTTTGATCAGGTGGTGGTGGCACAGATCGGCACCACATAAAACAGGAAAAAGTACAGAAGAGAGAGTAGGGGTCAGTATGGATTGTGGAGTCACTATGAATAGTAATGATAATTAATTGAATATACAGAGCATCAGGATTAAACTAAAATGAAGTTATGAGAAAGCCATGTTAAAATAATGTGTTTTTAGCCATTTTTTAAAGTGCTCCACCATATGAGCCTTTCTATCGGTCAGCTATTCCAGATTTGAGGTGCATAACAGCAGAAGGCCGCCCGCCTCACCACTTCTTTTAAGTTTAGCTCTTGGGATTCTAAGCAGACACTCATTTGAAGATCTAAAGGTTACAATTTATAGTGTAAGGTGTAAGACATTCTGATATATAAGATGGAGCTGATGATTGAAGGCTTTGTAAACTATAAGCAGGATTTTAAAGTCAGTTCCAAATGGCACAGGTAACCAGTGCAGGGACATCAAAACTGGGATGATGTGCTTGGATTTTCGTTTCCTAGTTAGGATTCTAGCAGCTCCAGTCTGCACTCGTTGTAATCAATTGATGTCTTTTTTGGGTGGTCCTGAGAGGAGTGCATTACGGTAATCGGCTGAAAACAAAAGCGTGAACTAATTTTTCAACATCTTGCAATGTTATAAGAGGTCTAATTTTTGTTATATTTCTTAAGAGAAAAAATGCTGTTCTAGTAAGCTGATTAATATGCTATTTAAAATTCAGGTCAGAGTCAATAGTTACCCCTAAATTCTTTACCTCCGTCTTGACTTTTATTCCTAATGCAAGTTTATTTCTAATAACCTCATTATATCCATTATTGCCAATCACTAAAATTTCAGTTTTCTCTTTATTTAGTTTGAGAAAATGACTACTCATCCATTTAGAAACACAAGTAAGACACTGGGGGCAGTGAATCAGGAGAGTCGAGGTCATCAGGTGCTATTGATAAATACAGTTGTGTATCATCAGCATAGCTGTGGTAACTCATGTTATGCCCCGAAATAATCTGACCTAACGGAAGCATGGAGATCGAAAAGAGCAGCGGACCCAGGAGAGACCCTTGTGGACCACCATATTGAATATCGGGGTCTTTGAAGTATAATTACCACAACTTACAAAGAATTGTCCACCTGCCAGGTAAGATTCAAACCAATTTAAGATCCTGCCAGAGCGGCCCACCCACTGACTAAGGCGATTTCTAAGAATGTTGTGATCAATGGTGTCAAATTTGGCCCTCAGATCTAAGAGGATGAGAACAGATAAACGGCCTCTGTCTGCATTGACCCGCAAGTCATTGACTACTTTAACGAGTGCAGTTTGTGTGCTGTGATTTGTTCTAAAGCCTGACTGAAACTTATCAAGAACAGCAGGTTTGTTCAGTTTGTTCAGGTGGTCATTTAGCTGCATAATGACTGCCTTCTCTAGAATTTGACTTAAGAAAGGCAGGTTAGAAATAGGGCTAAATTTTTTAAAAGCAGAGGAGTCAAGATTATTTTTCTTGAGTAGAGGTTTAACTACAGGTAGTCCCCAGGTTACGGACATCCAACCTACGACATACGAACGGGGCAGCAGCAGCGACACATGCACCTCAGTAACTGCCGCTCCGTCATCTTCGGCCTGGGAATGCTGCAACGAGCAGCGAAGTGTCCCTCGGGTGATTCCCGGTGGCAAGCGGTGTCACTGCCCACCCACCACACACGGCTGCCCGTTCATTCTCGGTGGACGGCTGGTAATGCTGCAAGCGGTGACCCGGTTGTGGCTGAACGAAAGCCATTTGAGGGTGAACGGGGTGGCGGGGGGTAACATTGTAGTGTGCCTTGGGTGGCTGTGTGTTGAATGGGCGCGGTGGTGCGGCGGACACTGCAGGCAGCTTACTGTGGTGGAGGTGACTGAGGAGGCTGCCCCTTGCTGCCCCCATTCTTTCTCAATAGCAAGACTGCTTGTACTGTAGCAGGAAGTTGCCTCTTGTCAGTACAGGGTGGTCCAGATCTAATTATGCAGATCTAGAGTGTCTGGATGACGTTGATTTATGCGGGGACGATTCCAGTTTGGCGTGAAGACAATTCTTCGTGTCGTCAGTTTGCACACTTCACGATGGTCCAGGATTTTTCGGGTGATTTTCTATGTAATAAACTGAATAAGTTATAGCGTAATGAAAATTGCATGATTAATTCTGGACCACGCGATAGATCAGACGTGTTGACGACGGGCGCCTTCCTGCTGTAGTGGCGTGTCCAGTGCTGTGCAGAAGAGCTCATCTTAACCTTTTGTCTTCAGCCTTCAAGAATGTCTCTGAAACACAAATCTGATGCAAGTGCTGGGGATACAGTAAAGAAGAGAAAAACCATCACCACTGAAAATAAAGTAGAAATAATAAAAAGGTCAGAGAGAGGCAGAGCACTTGGTTACAGTCGGTCAGCAATAGCATCCATCCATTTTCCAACCCGCTGAATCCTAACACAGGGTCATGGGGGTCTGCTGGAGCCAATCCCCGCCAACACAGGAAACAAACCCTGGGCAGGGTGCCAACCCACCGCAGGACACACACAAACACACTAGGGCCAATTTAGAATCACCAATCCACCTAACCTGCATGTCTTTGGACTGTGGGAGGAAACCCATGCAGACACGGGGAGAACCTGGGAAGCGAACCCGTGTCTCCTAACTGCGAGGCAGCAGCACTACCACTGCGCCACCATGCCGCCCATACAATAGCATTTATTAAAATAATGTACCTGTTCCGTCTTACATACAAATTCAACTTAAGTACAAATCTACAGTCCCTCTCTCGTACGTAACCCAGTGACTGCCTGTACAGCAGTCTTAAGACAGTCTGGGAAGACCCCCGTATCTAATGATGGGTTTACTATGTCAAGAATACTATCAATTAGCACGCCGATACTTCTTTGAAGAATCTTGTTGGTATCGGGTCAAGGACGCAAGTGGAGGTTCTCAGTTGAGAAATTATTTTATATAAATCAGGTAAATCTATCCTGGTGAAAGAATTTCATTTCTTTATAACGGAGTACTGGGGCTTAAGAGGATCAGTATTGGTGAGATGTACTATATTATTTTAAATATCATTAATTTTTTGATTAAAAAATACAGCAAAAGCCTTACAAGTTTCACTGGAAGTACTTAGGAGGCATTCCTTTGAATGACCTGAGTTTAGCAGACGATCAATCGTAGAGAATAAGACTCTGGGATTACTAGCATTGTTATTTATAATTCTAGAGAAACAGCAGCGCCTCTCAAGATGGACTGTGTTGTTTCGGTTTAATTACAGCTTAAGGGCCGAGTGGAATCACTTCTGGTGTTTGAGGGATCCGAACCAGCAACTTTTCCGATTGCCAGTGCAGATCCCTAACCACAGAGCCCACCACTCCACTCTGGGTGTGACGTTAACCTTCATCCAGCCCTTCAAGTAGGCCCTCCAACCTGACCTGCAGGGAAAATTTGGGGGTTAGTGGGCAGGATTGGCACCCCAGCCACCGTAGAAAACCTCACCCTGTTCCATTCCATCTGAACTAGTGTGGTGCTGAGGGATGGACATGGTCAGCAGTAATACTCAGGTAGGCTGTGGCATTTAAACGATGCTCAGTTGGTACTAAGGGACCCAAAGTGTACCAAAAAATATCTCCACACACCATTACACCACCAGCACCAGCCTGAACCATACATACAAGGCAGGATGGATCCAGGCTTTCATGTTGTTGATGCCAAATTCTCACCCCACCTTGCCATTCTCCTCTCACCGCTGGCATCAACAAGGCATTTTCAGCCAGAGAACTGCCGCCACACTCACTGGATATTTTCCCTTTTTTGGACCACTCTCTGTCAAACCCTAGAGATGGCTGTGAGTGAAAATCCCAGTAGGCCAGGAGATTCTGAATTGTAGGGGGTTCTGAAGGCAAAACTGGGTCCAACCCGGGACTAGCAAGGTGTACCTAATAAAGTGGCCGGTACATTAAGGCGATATTGGGGCAGCTTAGCTATTAGTGAACCAGTGGGTGCAAACCAATGGACTGGATGGTCTCCTCTCATTTGTCAGATTTCTTATGTTTCTATTGTTTGCTATGTTTTAAGTGGGTGGATCTCAAGGAGGCGGGTCCACCTGTCCATCACCATTATAGCTCCGCCCATGCCCTGTAAAGACTGGCTTGGAAACAGAAGTCCCTTGGTGGTTGAATTGAATGCACTCAAATGGTGTTTGGTTTTCTTTTTAAACTTTGTTTTCTCCTTCATATTTTTTTTCCCAATATCCAACTATTCCATTGCTAATTTTAAAAAGAAATATTAATTTTAGTCTGTGGTGAACTGTCAGCAGCGAGTCATGAACCCATAGGTCTCCAGTTCAGAGGTGACTGCTTGCAGCAACGTGAGCTAAATGAAGTACCGCACAGATCCCATCTCTGAACACTGTGACCGGTGTGCCCCCAAGGTGAAATCAGCTCTCAGTGTCGGTCCACCCGGTATCACGCAGTGTCGCCACTACAGCCTCTTTGCCTTTTTTTCCCGTGTCTTCACTTTGTATGTCATCCCCTGGTCTTCTGACACTCCCAATGCCCCTCGGAGACACATTGTGTTTAGTGACGTACCAGGAGATCAAAAGCTACCAGGATCAAAACAGTTGTCACCCCTCCTCCTTCGCATACCCCACCCCCTAATTATCTTCCATTTGCATTTCCCGATCACAGAGTGTAGAAGAAGAACCCGCCATTAGAAGCACTCGCTGGGCTTTGTAAATTGTTGTAATAAACTGATGGGACCGGAGGATCACATATCAGAGACGTCCTGAAGCTGGTCCGGGTTCAGATTGAGATGCCCTGTACTTTATTGTATTTTGTAATTAAGTTTTAAATAATTGAATAAATTCTGATTCAACACCCACAAAGTCTGAACCGTGAAAGCAGCCACTTGCTTCACAAAGACACGGATTCAGCACATTTCTCCCAGTCTGAGTCTGATAAAAGTCTAACTTTAGCCTTGCATGGCACATCTGGGCCTCGGTGTGATCTGAGGCATAAATAATCTGCAATGAAGCAGGATGTCAGAAGATCTAAACTCGCACCGGCAGATACGGCTATCGGATAAGCTGTGCAAAGCTTTTTAAACCTTTAATAAAATAACGTGATGAAAAAGTTCAAAGAGATTCAGGCAGTGCCCGGCTATTAATTATACCACCCATGGAGAGCCGCCTGATGAGCAGGGTGGTCAACATCAAGGGATTATGAAGACAGTTCCTGAAAATCCGTAAGCTAATTTTAATATCTGAATAGGAATGGGGCTGCTTAAATATTAACACTGACGGTGGTGGGCCTGGGATGGAACCTGGCAGACCACCAGGGTGATGCTGTAGTACCCCCAAACCCCAGACACAACAGCAAAGACCCAAGTCCCAGTTTAAATACAAGGTTTAATCTGCAAAGGTTTCAAGAAGGCCCAAACCAACCCGCTACACTTCTTCAGTCCCTCTTTCCTTCTCTTTCTCCAGACGAACTTCGTCCACTTCTACCCGACTCTGGACTCCCGCAACCAAAGCAGAGCAGGCGCAGATCCCAGGATGCACTTCCGGTGTCATGTGACTGCATGTTGGAAGCACTTCTGGGTGAGGCTGAAGCCCCATAAAGCAGGAACCATTAATTCCTTGTCACATAGATCCGCAGCTAGAAGGACCAAGAGAAGGTAATTCCATGCCAGGCCAGTGGGTGGTGGGGTGCAGTAAACCTTCCTCTTTTATCTCTGTACACCAGACACAGGAAATGCTGCCTGATTCCGATGACACCACTTCCAGTTCCGCCCCAATGACATTACTTACTATTCTGGGCCAGAGGATATCACTTCTGCTTCTAGCCCCAAGTATGTCATTTCCGATTCTGGGCTCCATGGCATAATTTCCAGTTACAGCCCCAAGTACATCACTTCCGGTTATCTGTGGGGAGGCCCAGAGGACGACACTTCCAGTTCCAGGCCCTGATGACATCACTTCCCGTTCCAGCCTCAAGTATATCACTCCCGGTTCTGCCCCCCATGTACGTCATTTCCGGTTCTAGGCCCCAAGGTGTCACTTACGGATCTGGGCCCCAATGACATCACTTCCAACTCCAGCCACAAGTACATCACTTCCGGTTCTGGGGGCCCAAGGACGTCACTTCTGGTTCTGAGGTCCGATAACATCACTTCCAGCTCCAGCCCCAAGTTCATCACTTCCGGTTCGGGGGGCCGAAGGATAACACTTCCGCCAAAAGGCCTCAAAAGCAAGACAACTTCCATTTTGGATTCAGTTCTGTTTTGGACTCTGCTCTGTGCAACGTATTTTGACTTTTTGAAGCCAAGATTCAAGTATACGAGTGGCTGCCCCAAACCGTTTTTTCATGTATCAAGGCTATTTATTTTCACACCCTTCAGCGCCCCCTGGGCTGTTCCACGGGACTGTAGCTCCCAGCATGACCCTGTGGGTATCCGTAGAGGTACCGTAACCCTAGGGATGTTGCCATCTAGCACTTTGGGGAAGAAGAAAAAAAATGAAAAAATTGTCTTCCCCTGTCCTTCCATTATAGTGGCCTCCCGGCTGGATACGGATTCTTGTTTAATCCTGGCTGGGATGCCAGTCCCTGCATGCCGTCCATTATGTGGCTAATTCAATTTATAAATTAGGAAATTTCAAATTTACAAAACAGCAAACAAATAAACGGGCAGAGCTCTGAGAACTAACAAAACTTGTATGGCGTCTAACCCTACCGGCAAAACAAAAGGTTCTGGTCAAAAAAAATAAATATTGCCAGAGTTCCAAAATGTCTTCTGAAAGATATTAGAAATCCCAAACAAAATGACTGGCACCAAAAAAAAGCCAAAACAACAAAGCTTCCTAAAACCAGACCATTGAGAGGGAGTTCTTATAAAATCTGTGTTAATAAAAATAAAATAAATAAATAAAAAAATAAAACAAAGGACCCTCCAGTCCCCTTTGAAGCATCCTCTGGACTCTGATGCAGGCTGTCACATGCAGGGAGATCGGGTCCAAATCATCGACCACTGTTGCCCCCTCACACGGCTGCAGCTCCTCTCGACTTCACACACAGTTCCACCATTTTCGCTTTTCGTTCCCCTCTGGCCTTGATCAGAATATCTGGACGTCTCCTTCGGCTGGATCACACTCCGTCTCTCTCACTTTGGAGCCCGCCTATGCCCCTGGTCCTGGCCCCGCTCTCTCCTTGCTCTCATTCTCTCTCTTTTTTTGACTCTCTCTATTTTCCTTACTTAGCCTCACTCCTCTTTTTGAATTAAGTGCCGATCAACCTGTGGCTAAAACAACTCAATGAAATCCCCATAAGACACAAGAGTGTCCTCCTGGTGTTGCCAGCAAGCTTTGCTTCCATTTGGGAGACAGGCGTCATCCCACCTGACTGGACAACGGGACTTATCATTCCTATCTGGAAAGGGAAGGGTGATCGCTTGGATTATGGCAACTACAGGGGGATAACACTGCTCTCGGTGCCGGGTAAGGTCCTTGCTAGGGTCGTCCTCAATAGGATCCGTGATCACTTGCTCACCTACCAGAGATCTGGAACAGTCTTGTTTTACGCCTAAGAAGTCTACCATCGACCACATCCTGGCACTGAGGGTTCTCATGAAGCGCAAACATGAATATCGGCAGAGTTTCTTTGCAGCCTTTCTCAGTTTTCATAAAGCGTTCTACTCAGTTGATCGAGCAGCCATCTGCGACATCCTGAGACTTCACGGGATCCCCCCATTTCATGGCCGGCCTGTACACTGGTATGGTGAGTGCTGTGCAGAGTGGAGGCAGAACCTCTTTTAGTTGATTCTGGGGTCCGTCAGCGGTGTGTTCAATGCATGCCTGGACTGGGTGTTGGGTAGGGTCGGGAGGTCCAGCAGCTGGGGGGCATCTGTTGGTGAAGAGACATTCACTGATCTCGACTTTGCTGATGATGCTGTGATCTTCGTGGAGTAAATGTAGGCTCTGAGTGAGGGGTCTGAGTGTCTGGGCTTGTGAGGGTCCTGATAAAAACCAAAGAGCCAGGCCTTTAATGACCTCCTGGGCACAACAGGGTTTCTGTCTGCGGAGAGAGTGTCGACCTCGTCATTGAGAAGTTTTCTTACCTCAGCAGTGGCATTCATGTGACTCTGGTGACTCGTCCTATGAAGTCAGTAGATGGATTAGAAGAGCATTGGGGTTCACTGGAAAGGGGTGTGTGGCACTCCCGATATCTATGCAAAAGGACGAAGGTCCAAGTCTTTAGAGTCCTGGTGCCCCCTGTTTGTTTGTGAGACATTTACGCTCTCCAGTGACCTGAGAAGAAGACTGGACTCCTGTGTCTCTTCAGAGAATCCTTGGGGGCCACTGGTTTGACTTTGTGTTGCTCACGGAGTCCCGAATGAGTCACATGACCTGCATTGTGAGGAAGCGTCAGTTAAGGCACTACGGCCATGTGGCGCAATTACCCAAGGGTGATCACACTCACAGAATCCTCATTGTTGAGTGACTAGACCAGGCCAAGGGGGCGCCCACACGTAACACCTCGCTGTGGCAGATAGAGGGTCATTTCTGGAGGGTGGGACTGGACCGCATGTCTGCCTGGGAAATTGCCAACCAGGATCCCGAGCTGTTTTGTCGTGTGGTGGGTGTGCCAACATGCTGTACCAGTTCCCCATCTTGACCTGACCATAAGATGCACCCCACCACAAGGATCTGCCTAAGAGGTAAGACTCAAACCATCTGATGCCAAGGTGAGAGAGGGTGGAAAGGAGGACTTGGTGTTTGGCTGAGGAGAGACCTAGAAGGGTGAGGACACGGGAGATATCGGTACCTCCTGCCTGCCATAGCCAGTTGACAGCAGTAAGCAGCATCGTCTGTCACGATCAGGGCTGATTTTGGGGTCTTACAGCCTTCTTCTATAGCATACGCCATTTTGCGTCACCATTGTTATTACATAAGAAGATAAGAAATTTGACAAACGAGAGGAGACCCTTCAGTCCTTCAGCCCTGTTTGTTTAGCTCAGCTGTCTCAGTGTCTCATCCAGATCCTTCTTAGCAGTTGGCAAGGTTGTCTGCTTTAACTCCATGTCTTGTAAGTTTGCTGCAGTGTCCCAAAACTCTTTCTGTAATGAAGTGCTTCCTGACTTCAATCCTAAGAGAACTTCCCCTTAATTTCCACCAGCTGTCTTCGATTATGTGATTCACCATAAGATGCTAAATCTTCTTTAGCGATGCCTTTGGGGATTTTGACGACCTGGATGTGGTCCCCATGCCGTCTCCTCTGCTTAAACAGTTAAACAGATTTAACTCTCTGAGTCTGTCACAGTAGGACGTATCGTTAAGTCCCGTGATGCACTTGGATGATCTCCTCTGCACTGCCTCAAGTGCTGTTATGTCTTCTTGTAGTGTGGTGACCAGAACTGCACCTGATACACCAGATTTGGTCTTACAAGTGCATTACACAGTTTGAGTAGAACGTCCCTTGACTGAAATTCAACCGTTATTATAATATAATCCAACACTTGATTTGTCTTTTTGATTTGCTTCTGGGCTTTGCTTAGTCGATGAAAACGTCGCGTCCACATGAACCCCTAAGTCCTTTTTAGAGGTGGCCTCCCATCTTGTATTTCTAATTGAGGTTTCTTTTGTAGCACTTGGCACTTTTCTGCATTAAACTGCAATTTCCAGGCGTTCTCCCAGTTCTGAAGGTTGCTAGGGTCTCCTCCCCTGTTTCTAGGGGGCGTGGTCTCCAGGGTGTCGTGACCTCGAGTTCCTCAGCAAGACGGGATTAAAGGTCAGCGGCTGCACTAAGTTTTAGCGGATATGCGGGTAAATCTTTTACACTCTTGTTGAAATTCTCTTTGCTGTTGCTTTTCACGTCTTGCCTGGTTTTCGACTTTTTGCCCGAATTTCAATACTTGCCTCTTGTCTTGGTTTTGGTCGTCTTGATTTTATTTTGCTTGTTTCGGTTTGCCTTTTGCACGTGTCTCCTGCTTTGATTAAAAAAAATGTGGTCATCTGTTCCTGCCGAACCAGAACACCTTCTCAGCGAAGCGGGATTCAGGCCTGTTATTGACGAACAAGATGATGTGATGCTTTGGACCCCAGCGGAGAGCGTTGAGCTCAGATGACCAGAAGACTCCAAAAGGGTCTGACTGGCATGAATCGAGAGTCACACTGCTGGCCACAGAGAGCTGCTTAACTGCAGATACGGTAATATAACGCATTACAGGCCTCTCGACCTCCATGCCTCCATCAGATCCATAACGTGAGCCACCACAGCTCAGCTGACAACACCTAATTGTATTCATCGGGTGGGCCTCTCTGGCAGGGTCTTAAATTGGTTTGAATCTTACTTAACAGGTAGAAAGTTCTTTGTTAGTTGTGGTAATTACACTTCGAAGACACACAATATTCTATATGGTGGTCCACAAGGGTCTCTCCTGGGTCCACTGCTCTTTTTGAGCTTCATGTGTCCATCAGGTCAGATTATTTAAGGGCGTAACGTGAGCCACCACAGCTCTGCTGACGACACACAGCTGTATTTATTAATAGCACCTGATGACCCCGACTCTCTTGATTCACTGACACCAATGTCTTTCAGAATAGATGAGTCGTCATTTTCTCAAACTAAATAATGAGAAATCGGAAATTTTAGTGATTGGCAAAAATGGATATAAGGAGGTTATTAGAAATAAACTTGATGCATTAGGATTAAAAGTCAAGACGGAGGAAAAGAACTTAGGGGTAACTGTTGAATCTGACCTGAATTTTAAATTACATATTAATCAAATTACTAGGACAGCATTTTTTCACTTATGAAATTTTAACAAAAGTTAGACCTCTTATAACATTGCAAGATGCTGAGAAATGAGTTCACGCTTTTGTTTTGAGTCAAATAGATTACCGTAACGCACTCCTCTCAGGACCACCCAAAAAAAAAGACATCAATCAAGTGCAGAGTGCAGCTGCTAAAATCCGAGCACATCACGCCAGTCTTAGTGTCACTACACTGGTTACCCGTGTCATTTAGAACTGACTTTAAAATTCTGCTTATGGTTTACAAAGCCTTCAATAATCTGCTCCATTTTATATCTCAGAATGTCTTACACTTTACACTCCAAATCGTAACATTAGATCTTCAAATGAGGGTCTGCTTAGAATTCCAAGAGCTAAGCTTAAAAGAAGTGGTAAGGCGGGCGGCCTTCTGCTGTTATGCACCTCAAATGTGGAATATCTGACCAATAGAAAGTCGCCAGGCTGTTACATCCATCCATCTATTATCCAACCTGCTATATCCCAACTACAGGTTCACGAAGGTCTGCTGGAGCCAGTCCCAGCCAACACAGGGTGCCAGGCTAATACAGTGGAGCACTTTATAAAAATGCTAAAAATTAATTATTTTAACATGGCTTTCTCATGACTTCATGTTAGTGTCACCCTGATATTCTGTAGATGCATTAAATTATTGTTTCTATCATGGCTCCACAATCCATACTAACCCATACTTTCTCTGCTGTTCTTTTTCCAGTTTTCTGTGTTGGCATCCTGCCACCCAATCAGGGCACCATGCAGTCCCTCCTTTGAAGGCCAGAGGTTCACATGATCATCATCATCATCAGATACTTCCACGTAAAGCCTGAAAGCCATGAGGACTGATTGAGATGATTGATGTTGGGAGGTTTGGGTGGTCTCGTGGTCTTGGGACCCCTGCAGATTTTGTTTGTTTTTTTTTCTCCACCCATCTGGAGTTTTTTTTTTTTTGTTTGTTTCTGTCCTCCTGGCCATTGGTCCTTATTTTATTCTCTATAGCAAAATACCTGCGCTTTGCAGCGGAGAAGTAGTGTGTTAAAGAAGTTATGAAAAAGATAAGGAAACATTTTAAAAATAACGTAACCTGATTGTCAATGTAATTGTTTTGTCACTGTTATGAGTGTTGCTGTCATCAAAGATTTGATTATCATTATTTCTTTCAATCAGGTTTGTATTTGGAGGACGTGTTGTGTTCAGGTTACATTCCGTGTTTGTCTAGTCTATCCTTGACCATCTCATCCTCGTTGTCAACCGTTGTAAAGATAACAGGTTTCATTCATCGAAGTGTTCACTACCCAAATCGCTACTCGTGAATCTAAGATGTTTAACAATCATTCCCGGTATTAAGTTGTGGATTTGCCTGTGAATATTTAGCGGCAGCGTGTCTATGAGCGTAATTTAAACTTAAGCTTTACACCGTGCTTTCCTATTGATATGTCTACAAAGGCTTGTTCAGATTCAGAGGGTTGTTCCTTTCTTACTGCATCAATAAGCAGCTTGTCTTCCTCTTTATCTGAGACATCACACACTGCATGCACGGGTTTACCTTTCCCAGTCCTGCAAACTTTAGCGAAGTGCTTCAATTTACCACATTTTTTACTCTGTCTTCCTTTAGCTGGACATTGACTTTTTCCACCGTGTGCTTTGTTTCCTCAGTAGCTGCACTTCTGAATATGCCTGTTTGCGTCACTCGCTTCATATTCTTTTGCTGCCATCTCAATTGTGTAATGCGTTTTTTGTTCAGTGCTCTTTGCAGCTGTTGCTTTTTGTCTGCGTACTGCGTTCACAGTCAGTTCACGTGAGCCGCTCGGAGTACATGCATCGAAGGTTCTCAGCTGTGCTTGTGCTATCTTGTGCGATCTTGCGATGTCCACGGCTTTATTTAATGTTAGCGCAGACCCGCCACTTAAAAGTTTCTCTCGCACCTTTGCTGAGTTTGTGCCAAACACTAGTCTGTCCCTGACCATCTCATCTTCGTTTGCATAAACACAGTCCTCCATCAGCAATTTTAACTCCGTTACAAAGTGATCAAAAGTCTTGTTTATACCCTGCGTCCTCTCAGTAAACTTGTATCTGGCGAATATCGTATTCGTCGTAGGCATGACAAACGCCAGCGGCAGCGTGTCCATAAATTTAATTTAAACTTACAGTTTACACCGTGCTTTGTTTCCGCAGTAGCTTCACTTATGAATATGCTTGTATGCGTCACTCGCGTCATATTCATTTGTTGCCTTCTCAATTGTGTAATGCGTTTTTCGTTCAGCGCTCTTTGGAGCTCTTCCTTGTTCTCTGCGTACTGCGTTCACAGTCAGTTCACATGAGCCGCTTGGAGTACATGCATCGAAGGTTCTCAGCTGTGCTTGTGCTATCTCGTGCGATGTCTACAGCTTTATTTAATGTTATCTAAGACCCAGCACTTAAAAATTTTTCTCGCACTTTTGCTGAGTTTGTGCCAAACACTAGTCTATCCCTGACCATTTCATCTTCGTTTTCATAAGTACAGTCCTTCACCCGCGCATATTTAGCGGCAGCGTGTTTCTATTGTATTGCCGCTGATGGACGGCCTTATATGGGCAGGCACTCAATTACATGGGAGGCGTGACGATGAGGGACACAACTCCGCCTCACACGGCGACCGAGCTGCAGGCTATGGCCGTATATATGTACATAAGTAGCTTCCAGTTATGACCATTACGCGTAGAATTTCGAAATGAAACCTGCCTAACTTTTGTAAATAAGCTGTAAGGAATGAGCCTGCCAAATTTCAGCCTTCTACCTACACGGGAAGTTGGAGAATTAGTGATGAGTCAGTCAGTCAGTCAGTCAGTCAGTCAGTCAGTCAGTCAGTCAGTCAGTGAGTGAGTGAGTGAGGGCTTTGCCTTTTATTACTATAGATTATTTAGCATTGCCTAAGTCTTATTTTTATATTATTCCTTTTATTCTTTCTTCACCTTGTAAAGCAGTTTGAGTTACGTCATTTGTATGAAAATGTGTGACAGAAATAAATGGTGTTATTGTTGTTGTTTGGTATGCTTGTCACTAACAGGCTTGAGATGCTCCACTAATTAGTAAGACACAGGTGGAGGTGAACTCCATGTTGAAAAAATAGAAACAGGTGAGAAGTACAACATTGGCAGCATCTCCAGTCTGCCAGCTGAGCAGAACGTCGGAACGCGGAAAGAAATCCAACTGTCAGACTCGATGCTGCTTCTTGTTGCTCATTTCGAGGCGACGCCGTTCCGGAATTTTACATGCCGTGGCATTTGAATAAAACATCATGTGTCAGTGCCCACCCCCCACCCCACCACAAGCACCGCCACTGCCAAACTCCATCACATCTGCTTTGTAATCATGGATTCTTTATAATGCTTGACAGCCAAGACGTACCTCATTGCTATCTGCATCTCAGGTGGATTAGTCAGGCGATTCCTCACAAAGTGTGGCGCAGGCGGCAGGGAGGCCTTCAGAATAAAGTAGAAAAAGAAAAAAAAAGAAAAGAAAGAAGTAAATCTGAAAAGCGACCTCCGTGTGAGCAGCAAGTGAACGAGTGGCACAGTCGGAATAAATTCTCTTCACAAGATAAGGCGATAAGAATTGAGTTGGAATATTTTAAGAGAGAATTTGAGCTTCACCATGAAGAGACTCTGCAGAATAAACAGCAGGGAGACGCTGAAAAGACCCCACCAGCACTGGCTACTTATACGAGGGGGGCACAGGGGCACATTACACTACAACCCTGGAGGGATGCTGGAGCAAAATTTTAATTATAAAAATGAGATGAAAATTCAATTTTGAGTCACTATATAATAGATAGATAGATAGATAGACATGAAAGGCACTATATAATACTGTAGATAGATAGATAGATAGATAGATATGAAAGGCACTATATAATTGATAGATAGATAGATAGATAGATAGATAGATAGATAGATAGATATGAAAGGCACTATATAATTGATAGATAGATAGATAGATAGATAGATAGATAGATATGAAAGGCACTATATAATTGATAGATAGATAGATAAATAGATAGAATGAAAGGCACTATATAATAGATAGATAGATAGATAGATAGATAGATAGATAGATAGATAGATATGAACGGCACTATATAATAGATAGATAGATAGAATGAAAGGCACTATATAATAGATAGATAGATAGATAGATAATAGATAGATAGAATGAAAGGCACTATATAATAGATAGATAGATAGATAGATAGAATGAAAGGCACTATATAATAGATAGATAGATAGATAGATAGATAGATAGATAGATAGAATGAAAGGCACTATATAATAGATAGATAGATAGATAGAATGAAAGGCACAATATAATAGATAGATAGATAGATAGATAGATAGATAGATAGATAGATAGATA
>JANRMT010062806.1:124552133-124577204 GCA_026402145.1 Polypterus bichir lapradei | reverse complement strand
ATCTATCTATCTATCTATCTATCTATCTATCATATAGTGCCTTTCACTCTATCTATCTATCTATCTATCTATCTATGTTTCTGGTCCTTCCTGACCCTGGTGCGTTAAGCACTTTCACTCCAGGATGAGGGAGAGGTTGGGAGCATGTTCTGATGGCAGGGCCACTAATGCTAACACATCACTATCATCTTCTTCCTCCCTCACACTCAGGTAAAGACACCACATATCGATGCTTAGCCCCGCCCTCATGCCTAGAGAAGGCACCACCCCTTCCATTACTAGTCCTATAAAGTCCCAGTCTTTTAAGTAGCATTCAGGTTGGAAGAGGTGGGAGCTCCAGAGCTGGTGGAAGTGATACAAGTGGGCTCCATCCTCTTGGCTGTGGTCAGAGGAGGAGACACTGCTAGTGACCGCACTTCTCTGGATACAAGTCTGTGTATTCCGACCTTAAAAATGTGACTAGGATGCTCCTGATTTACATGTGTGTGACAATGTATACGTTGACATTCTTGTGTGTGTGTTATCCTTTTGTATTGTATATTGTAGTTTTGAAAACTGTCCTTTGGTGTCATGCAAATTAGAATTTCATTGCTCTGACTCCCCCTGACCGTCAGCCTGCATTTTGATATTCCTTTCCATCCTTTATGCGCCATTGACTCCCTAATCCATTTGTCTGTGTGTCATTCCAGTTCTCACGTTGTCTTCCTTCCTTTCCCATCCATTTTAACATCAGGCTGTCTTTAGGGTTGGTGCGGAAGCCCCTTAATCATGTGGATGTGATCAAACCCCCCCGCCCCCATCTTTCATATAAAGAGCCTTACTTGCTTCGTCTCTGGTGTACCTTCAGAGGTGCTGAATCACCAGCGGAGTGCAGCTGCACACTTGAGTAAGCCACAGACATTTAGTGCTTGACGAGAGGCGACCACGGACTGATATGTTTATTATCCATGTGAAGGAGCTCACGATTAGTGCGGAAGATCGCTGGAGAAAATCTGCCCCCTTGTTACAATAAAGGACTTCCCGCCCTTGTCCCCGGTTTGAACAAAGAAATGAGCCAACTAATTAAAGCTCAGGCAGTGCCGAGCAGAATACCAATGGCAGCGGGCACACATTTGTTAACATCATGCCATCTGCTACTGAAAGGAAAACCTCTGTATATGTGTTTGTACGTGTGTGTGTGTGTGTGTGTGTGTGTGTGGTGTGACATTTATTATGGGGTCACCTGTGACACACCAGCATCCCGCAAAGGGTCTTCTCCTGCCTTGCAGCCAGTGCTGCTCCATCCCCTAAGAACCTGGATTAAGGGTAGGTGAAAGCCATGTGACATTGGTACCCCTTTATCAATCACCCAAAACTCTGACCCCCACCATACACATCAGCCTCAACTGGATTAAACCAGTTTGAGCACTGATACACAACACTGGACCACAAAGATTTTGTTACTTGGACTTGTTTATGTGCACCTTATGGATTTCTACCATTTTCATTCACATACAGTTTTATTGCATCGGTCTGTTTCTGTGTCTATGAACATGATGTCCCACAAAGTCAGCTGCTTTTGTTTTCTCCACGCATGCATTCAGTGTAATTAACACAACATATTAAGGCTTAGGATGGATGCTGGCAAGACTGGCTATAAATGTGTTATGAGTAGGAGGCCCCAAAGGATGTAAGTCCCAAAAACTGTCCAATAGAGGGGGAAATCCCATCAAAAACCCTGGCTGGGCTCAAAACGTGTCATGTCTCACTTAGGGTTCCACCCATGGAATATAACAAGTACCCAGTGTCACACATGCACTCCTGTGGACCACCTTCCTGACTCTGGTGAGATAAACACTATCTATCTATCTATCTATCTATCTATCTATCTATCTATCTATCTATCTATCTATCTATCTATCTATCATATAGTGCCTTTCATATCTATCTATCTATCTAATCCTGCCAACTATGCTATCTATCTATCTATCATATAGTGCCTTTCCTACCTACCTATCTATCTATCTATCATATAGTGCCTTTCACATCTATCTATCTATCTATCTAATCCTGCCAACTATGCTGTCTGTCTATCTATCTATCTAATCTATCTATCTATCATATAGTGCCCTTCATATCTATCTATCTATCTATTATACAGCACCTTTCACATCTATTTATCTATCTATCTAATCCTGCCAACTATGATATCTATCTATCTATCTATCATAGAGTGCCCTTCATATCTATCTATCTATCTATCTATCTATCTCTCATATAGTGCCTTTCACATCTATCTATCTCTCTATCTATCTATCTATCTATCTATCATATAGTGCCTTTCATGTCTATCTATCTATGTATCTATCTTATAGTGCCTTTCCTATCTATCTATCTATCTATCTATCTATCTATCTATCTATCTATCTATCTATCTATCTATCTATCTATCTGTCTATCTATCTATCTATCTATCTATCTAATCCTGCAAACTATGCTATCTATCTATCTATCTATCATAGAGTGCCCTTCATATCTATCTATCTATCTCTCATATAGTGCCTTTCACATCTATCTGTCTATCTATCATATAGTGCCTTTCATATCTATCTATCTATCTATCTCTTATATAGTGCCTTTCACATCTATCTGTCTATCTAATCCTGCCAACTATGCTATCTGTCCATTGTAGAAGATGCCCAAACACAGACAGACACTGAGACAGTCAGAAGTTCCAAACCACGCATGTTTTATTTTCTTCACAGCACACACAGTGCACAAACCACCAACAACGTTCAAATACTGCTCAGTCCTTTTCTTTTCTCTCTTCTTTCGCCGCCTCTACTCCTCTCCTCTCAAGCTTTGTCCTCTTCCTTCCAATTCCAGCTTTTATGCTGCACCCGGAAGAACTCCAGGTGCTCCTCGATCAACCTCTGGCAGCACTTCTGAGTTCTGCAATCCAGGGCTCCGGAGCTGTCCAGGCAGCCCCTGGCAGTGGCCACAGACCCCAACAGGGTTGAGCTTCTAAGCTCCAAGCCCGTGGCCCCAACACAACCCATGGGGGCTGCCTTCTAGTGTCCCGTGGGAGGTACTGTTGATATGTCCTCTTTTACCAGTCCCCTCTTCAGAAGGGCGTCCCGACCGGGCAAGGACCCCGGGTATATTTAGATACATACAGAAGCAGAAACATCAAAAACAAGGACACAGACTCGGAGGAGAAATAATACAATCAATCAATAATGTATACTGTGCAAAAATTGCAAAATGAACTTAAGAGTATCAGCATTTAGTTTGGGGTGCAGAAAGCTTTGAATTGCCTGAAAGCAGCGGGCAGGAAAGCCCCTCAGAGACGTTTCTTAGTACATCATGAGACGAATGAGCCTGTGGCTAAAAACGTTCCAAAGAGAGCGCCCTCTGGAGGTGATGGAGCAGATTCCTCATGATGGCATCCAATTTTGTCCCCACCCTCCTTTCCACAACAGCTTCCGGTGTGTGTCTCCTTCATAGTTCATTTCATGTCTAACATGATGCCTTTCATTTCTGTCTACCTATTCAACAGTGGCCTTCCTTCCTTCCTTCCTGTCTGTCTGTCTATTCAGCAGTTTTATATCGGGGGTCTGGGTTGCCACGAGGGATCAGAAGGGGCGGGGCTACCTGAAGAATCCGCCAAATAAGAAGGTGGGCGGGGCTCAGGCAGAGAAACACTTTAATGGGGCCTTTGGTGAGCTCGTGGTGGCAGGTGATAGTGTGGCCTTACCTTTTTGTCCTCGTTTACGTTCCCAAGCAGGGTTTCATTTATACTGGAGGTCTGTTTGCTGGACACGGAGACTCGCTGGCTGGCTGGCTGGGATTCCTCCCGTGTTGCGATGCGCCTTTGCCGGTATTGAGAAATGCGGCAGTTCCGAGGCGGTAGCGCCAGTGGGCTTTGATAACAAGCGCTGTAGACATGTGTCACCGCTGACCTTTCCTCCATTAGATTTCGATTTTCTAATCTGTCGTTCTTTCTCCTGGTCCGTTTGGTGTCTTGTCGCATGTCAGCCGTGAAGACTTTTTTTTTCTACTCACTCCAGAATTTGTTCTAAAGGGATGTCACAATGCCGGATGGGCGGCCGCGGCACGTTCATTCAATTGCCGCAGATGCGCCGCGACGCTCCTCGCTTTGTTATCAATCCTCCTTCTGCAAGTGACAGCTTTGGTGCGTTTCCCGTTTTTCTAAAAGAATCCGTTTAAATCTCCGGTGACTCCGCTAGAAAGAGACATCTGTGTTTTATCTTAAACCTTATTGCGCGAACATTAGGAAAAAGGCGAGAGAGCAGACGACAACAAATCCAATTTAGAAGAAGTCGAACGCGTCGCGGAGACAATTTCAGTGCATTAGGGCCAATGAAGCGGCCGGGCTGTCAGCCGAAAAAAGACGAGAAAAGAAAAGACGACGAAAACAAACTCCGTCCATTTATCACATATCGAAAAGGCGCAGCGCTGCCACGGTGATGGTAAACTGCACGGGAGATTAAAAATCTGCTCGAAGACACACGGAGATGGGAACAAAAAAAAATGGAAATTACAGCATGACAAGTTAATTGGCGAACTTCGCGTTCTATTCAGGAGTTTTATGGCTTAAATAATTACAGGCTGTAGAGGTGAGGAACACTCAGGAAGACATAATGTGGCGTCGTAAAACATCTTTAGCACCCCACTGTAAATATTGTGCTGTTAGCAGACAGACGGCGACAAGTGGCGGTACACAAAGCGACGGGGCGACAGAGGCACTCGCGTCGTGTCGCGTGCTCTTACAATCATTAGTCACAAGTAGGTAGATAGAGAGCAGGTGAAAGACGCTATATGAGTAAGAGATTTGAAAGCCACTACGAGAAGCACTCGATAATAGATGCAGTTTGAAAGACACTACATGACAGATTAAAAAAAAAATATTATATAATAGCTATGAAAGGCATAATAAACAGAATTTGAAAGTCACCATTTGATAAACAGATACAAAGGATCTTAGGTTAAGATTTGAAAACCATTAAGACAGATAGATATTCAAGACACTACATAATAGACAACATTTGATAGACAGTAAATCATAGATTTGAAAGATACTACGTTATAAAAAATCAAAAAGACAGTATATGATCCAAAAGTCGCACTACAATGATAGGTCAAAATTCAAAGCCATTTTACAACAGACAGACAAATATGAAAGACAGTACATAATAGACCAATTTGAAAGACACTATATAATATATAGATATGAACAAAATCTGAGTCACAGTATGATGATACATACATTTGAAAGACACTGTATAATGAAAAGATAAATAGTAAGATAAAAAACATATATGAAAGGCACTATATAACAGATAAGTAGATAGATATGAAAGGTGCCATATAACAGACAGATAAATGTGAAAGGCATTATATAATGGATTGATAGACAGTTGTGAAAGGCACTATACAGATAGATATGAAATGTGCTATATAATGGATTGATAGAAATGAAAGGCACTATATAATAGATAGATATAAAAGGTGCTATATAATGCATAGATATGAAAGCTGTTATATAATGGATTGATAGATCTGGAAGGTGCTGTATAACACAGATAGATGTGAAAGGCACTATATCATGGATCAAAAGATGTGAAAAACTATATAACAGATATGTAGACATGAAAGTCATAATACAATAGATAGATAAATAGAACGATATATATGAAAGGCACTATATAACAGATAAGTAGATAGATAGGGAAATATGCCATATAACAGGCAGATGTGAAAGGCACTATATGATGGATTGATAGACAGTTGTGAAATCACTGTACAGATAGATAAATAGATATGTATGAAAGGTGCTATATAACAGATAAATGTGAAAGGTACTATATAATAGTTATGAAAGGCACTATATAACATGAGTAGTAAGATATGAAAGGTGCTATATAACAGACAGATGTGAAAGGCACCATGTAATGGATTGATAGGCAGTTGTGTAAGGCACTGTACAGATAGATAGATATGAAATGTGCTATATAATGGATTGACAGATATGAAAGGCGCTATATAATGCATAGATAGATCGATATGAAACGAGCTATGTAACAGACAGATAGATGTGAAAGGCACTATATAACAGATAGATCAATAGATATGAAAGGCGCTATATAATGGATTGATAGGTAGATAGATAGGACAGGTCCAATACAATAAACAAAATTTGAAAGGCGCTACATGATAAATCTGTATAAAAATTCTTTGTGTGATAGATACAATTTGAAAGATAATTTTGGACAGACATACGAGGTGTGGCAGAAAAGTAATGAGACTGATTTTTTATTTACCAAAGTTTTTATTTTTTTCAAACATCAATGTTATCCCCTTCAAAGTAGTTCCCTTGGGCAGCTACACACCGATGGAGACGTTGTTCCCACTGTTGGTAGCAGCGCTGGAAGTCTTCAACCGGTATGGTCTTCAGCATGTCCGTTACACTCTTTTGGATGTTTTCTAAAGTCCCGAAATGACGTCCTTTGAGGACATTTTTCAGTTTAGGAAAAAGGAAAAAGTCACACGGACTGAGGTCAGGTGAATAAGGGGGCTGGGGAACCACAGGAATGCCTTTTGAGGTCAAAAATTCTGTTATGGGGAGGGCAGTGTGACATGGGGCGTTGTCATGATGGAGCATCCATTTTGTCTGCAATGTCTGGTCCGGTAAATCTGTTCAAATTTAATTGTTCACTCAACATTCTTAATGTTAAACGACGGTCTGATCTCACAAGAGTGTTCACACGTTCGATGTTTTCATTGGTTTTCGAAGTTGAAGGCCTCCCTGAAAATCTTGAGCTCGGGATAAAGAATGTTCCCCATAGGCCTGTTTTAACTTTTCAAACGTCACACTTGCCGATTCTCCAAGCTTAACACAAAATTTAATGGCACAACGTTGCTCCAAATTCCGCTGTTCCATTTTGCGTGACGCACAACCAAAAACACAACTTCGCTAATAGCAGTCACAAAAATCACGTAGTTAACGGAAGGAGTTGAAACTCGCACTGAGCTATGGGAGGGTACTGATACACGTGCTCTATCAAGGACAACAGCGCAGCGTTGCCAGATCGCTTGCAGTGTTGCCAGTCTCATTACTTTTCTGCCACACCTCGTATTTGAAAGCCAGTACTACAAATGAGATATGAAGATATGAAAAACAAGAGGGAGGACACCAAGAAGACGTTGAGATGTCTGAAGGAGTCACAAGCTGCAGTGGTAAACACTGGAGAGACTGTGCAGATGACAGCCGTGCCCGGGGACTTCACCAATTCCCAGTCCTGTGGTTGTGTGGTCGAGAGATAAAAAACACACAGGATGTCTCAGCAGAAGGCACATGGCAGGCTCCAAGCTGAGCTGAAAGAAGGTTTTGTAGTTTGATGAGGCCATAATTAAGCCCTTTGGCTGTAGGATTGAATACCACATTGTTATCAAAAGCACATGATCCACACGAGGAAGCAGGATGGTGGCAGCATCAGGCCATGGGGATGCTACTCTTTAGCAGGACCAGAAAGGCTTGTGAGGTTCACATTAAGTTATCTGGAAAACCCGATGAAGTCCACAAGAAACCTGTGCCTTGGGAGAAGACAAGAAGCAGAAAGTCAAAGCTCCACAGGAATGGCTTCAAAAGAACAATGTGAATGTCCTGGAGTGGCCAAATGGTCAGAGTCCAGTGGAGGATTTCTGGCTGGACTTGACAAGGGCTCTTCACTGAGGATCACCATGATACTTGATGGAGCTGGACCAGTTTGGAATGAGGAGAGCTGGCACACCGATTCCAGACTGGCATGGCTGGCATCTAATTAATAGTGACTTGAATCAATGTTGCCTTCCTAATCCTGCTGCAGACAAGCATCCTCATTGCCTGATTGTGTCACCACCTTGCTTCACAATGGCAGTGACGCGTTTGTCATCATGTCCAGCATATTTGTGTCATATAAAAGAAAAAAAAAAATCGCATTTGAGTCATTTCAGCCTGGTAGTGTGAGTGGAGCCTAAGTAATCAACGCAGACCTCACCGTTAACATTTGCAGTGCACCATTTATTGGAATGTGTTTTGTAAGGCATGTAGTAAGAAAATGGATCGTATCTGTCATTCCAACAGATGGCACAGCACAAGCTTCTGCAGCAATAAAATGCATTTCATCTGTCATTCTAATACATGGTGCATCAAAAACATTTGTATTTATAAAATACATTAACATTCCAACAAATGGTGCATCACAAGCATTTGTAGTAATACAATGCATTGTAGTTGCCATTCCAACAGATGGCACAGCACAAACATTTGTAGTAATGAAATGCATTGTATTTCTAGTTCCAACAGAAGGTGCATCACAAGCCATTTGTACTAACAAAATGCATTGCAGTTGTCATTCCAACAGATGGTACATCACAAACCTCTGTAGTAATAAAATGCTTTGTATTTGTAACATTTGTGTTACATAAAGGAAAACAATCATATTTGAGTCACTTCAGCCTGGAAATGTGAATGGAGCCCAAGTAATCAACGCAGACCTCACCATTAATGTTTGCAGTGACCATTTATTAGAATTTAGTAAGAAAAGGCATTGCATTTGTCATTCTAACAGATGGCACAGCTCAGGCTTTTGTAGCAATTAAATGCATTGCATCTGTCATTCGAATACATGGTGCATCACACACATTTGTATGTATGGAATGCATTGCATTTTTCATTCCAACAGAATGTGCATCACAAATATTTGCAGTAATAAAATGCATTTGACACTCCAACAGATGGTGTATCACAGACGGTTATAGTAATACAATGCATTGCAGTTGCCATTCCATCAGATGGCACAGCACACACATTTGTAGTTATGAAATGCATTTTATTTCCAATTCCAGCAGAAGGTGCATCACAAGCAACTTGTTCTAATAAAATGCATTGTATTTGTTATTCCAACAGATGGTGCATTATAATCATTTGTAGTAAGGGCATGAATTGCATTTTTCATTCCAATAGGTGGAAAACCACAAACATTTGTACTAGTAAAATTCTTTGCATTTCTCATTCCATCAGAAAGCACATCACTAGCAATGTGTACTAATATAATTCATTGTCGTATATATCATTCCAACACAAGGTACATCATAAATATTTACAGTGGGTACGGAAAGTATTCAGACCCCCTTCAATTTTTCACTCTTTGTTATATTGCAGCCATTTGCTAAAATCATTTAAATTAATTTTTTCCCTCATTAATGTACACACAGCACCCCATATTGACAGACAAAAAAAAGAATTTTTGAAATTGTTGCAGATTTATTAAAAAAGAAAAACTGAAATATCACATGGTCCTAAGTATTCAGACCCTTTGCTCAGTATTTAGTAGAAGCACCCTTTTGAGCTAATACAGCCATGAGTCTTCTTGGGAAAGATGCAACAAGTTTTTCACACCTGGATTTGGGGATCCTCTGCCATTCCTCCTTGCAGATCCTCTCCAGTTCTGTCAGGTTGGATGGTAAACGTTGGTGGACAGCCATTTTTAGGTCTCTCCAGAGATGCTCAATTGGGTTTAAGTCAGGGCTCTGGCTGGGCCATTCAAGAACAGTCACAGAGTTGTTGTGAAGCCACTCCTTTGTTATTTTAGCTGTGTGCTTAGGGTCATTGTCTTGTTGGAAGGTAAACCTTCGGCCCAGTTTGAGGTCCTTAGCACTCTGGAGAAGGTTTTTGTCCAGGATATCCCTGTACTTGGCCGCATTCATCTTTCCCTCGATTGCAACCAGTCGTCCTGTCCCTGCAGCTGAAAAACACCCCCACAGCATGATGCTGCCACCGCCATGCTTCACTGTGGGGACTGTATTGGACAAGTGATGAGCAGTGCCTGGTTGTCTCCACACATACCGCTTAGAATTAAGGCCAAAAAGTTCTGTCTTGGTCTCATCAGACAGAGAATCTTATTTCTCACCATCTCAGAGTCCTTCAGGTGTCTGATGAGACCAAGATAGAACAAGACAATGACCCTAAGCACACAGCTAAAATAACGAAGGAGTGGCTTCACAACAACTGTGTGACTGTTCTTGAATGGCCCAGCCTGAGCCCTGACTTAAACCCAATTGAGCATCTCTGGAGAGACCTACAAATGGCTGTCCACCAACGTTTACCATCCAACCTGACAGAACTGGAGAGGATCTGCAAGGAGGAATGGCAGAGGATCCCCAAATCCAGGTGTGAAAAACTTGTTGCATCTTTCCCAAGAAGACTCATGGCTGTATTAGCTCAAAAGGGTGCTTCTACTAAATACTGAGCAAAGGGTCTGAATACTTAGGACCAGGTGATATTTCAGTTTTTCTTTTTTAATAAATCTGCAACAATTTCAAAAATTATTTTTTTTGTCTGTCAATATGGGGTGCTGTGTGTACATTAATGAGGGAAAAAATTAATTTAAATGATTTTAGCAAATGGCTGCAATATAACAAAGAGTGAAAAATTGAAGGGGGTCTGAATACTTTCCGTACCCACTGTATATTAAAGAAATGCATTGCCTTTGTCGTTCCAATAGATGGCACATCACAAACATTTGTAGAAATAAAACACAATGCATTTGTCATTCCAACAGACAGCACAACACAGACATTTGCATTATCACAGATATTTTAGATGAGCCATCTGTTGGAATGACAAGTGTAATGCAAATGTCTCTTTTATATGCCATTTGGTATGAGATTCATACAAGCAGTTTTAATGTTTGTGATGCGCCAGCTGTTGGAATGACAGAGACACAGCAATCGGACGGACACACAGGTACACAGACATACAGACAACTCTCGTTTTATGATGGGTGATTAATTTAATTTAACTTTGCAGAGGTCTGTTTTCACTTTGACAATCGGGAGGATGTCAATGTTGTATAATAATAATAACGTGAAAATTTCTGACGGGGTTTGAATACTTTTATGAGGTGCTGTAAATAACACGAGAGCGCAGACGTGCTTATCAGCCAGTATGTGTCAAGGGTGATTGTTTTTTAATTATTCGGAGGGGTGTGTCTCTGTGTGTGCGTGTGTGTGTGTGTGTCCTGCAGTGGGCTGGTGCCCTGTCCGGGATTTGTTCCTGCCTTGCGCCCAGCGGACCCCCGTGGCCCTGTGTTAGGATATATCAGGTTGGATAATGGATGGATGGATGGCAACAAGCTGTTCTGAGGGGTATTCACGATTTGATTTTTGAGCCCCCGTTCTGCATGGATCTCATGAAGCGCAGGAATTTTTCTTTTTTATTGTTATCATTCCATACAGATAGATCAATTTTTACAAAAAATAGGATTGAAAACATATGAATCCCCACCCCTGAGAAGCACAGGAATTAAAAAGAAAGTGGGGGTCCTAGAGGGGTGTGAGGGGCTAATGGTCGGCTGCCCCAATGTGACACATACTCTACCGAGCCCCCGTTATTATGGGCTCGTTGTTTTACGGTTCGCCTCACGCACAGCCTTTAATGTGCTGAATCCACACTCGGACATGTTTTCCTAACAACTTTCCGGTTGTTTCTCTGATAATTGCTCATCTCCCGTATCCATCTGCGGTGCGCACACAGGACGTTTAATCCTCCACAGTGTTTGCCATCCGTCTCGAAAATGTGACGGCACCTCGGGTTCAAAGCGGGGCTGACGAGACTTTAAAAACGTTTGAATGAGGCGATGTCCCCGTTCAGCACAGCCTGGCACATTACCGCCTCCATTAAATGTAAAAATATGGAAGCCATGAAGATGTTGCTTTATTAGTGCAATGCACCCTCCCTTCTGCTTTCGCTTCTTTAATTAAGGATGCCACTTGAAATTATAATGGGCCGCATACATTGGCGGCAAGTGTATTAATTTCACAGGGATGCAGCGTCTTTACCACAAAGCATATTTATTCTTCTCAATCCATTTTAGTCTTAAGTAAATTTAATTCCCTGCACCCCCCCAAGTGTCATCCTCCATGTTTCTCAATTAAGCCCTGATCCGTCGCGCCCCTCGGGGTCCATGCGATCACACTGATTTACGTCCACAACAGTCGTCGCCCGCTTTGTAAAAATAACATGTATCAAATACGAGGTGGAAATCTGCTGTTCTGTGCGAAACAAAAGCCCTTTAGTGTTATGGAATCAGAGACCCAATTAAAGGCTTCAGTGCCAGAGGAGAAAGCGGAGCCATCTGTTACCGTCTCCAGCCGGACGGGGCTGCGCCGCCTGTTAGTCGCCGTTTGCTTTCATGTCACTCTCATGTCGCCCCCCAAACACGGCTCTCTCGTTTCATGGTCCCACCGTATCGGGAGCGGACCGGTTTATTTAGTCCATCGCGTGCAAGGCTGGAAATGGCTTGAGTTCTCCGGGGGTGGGCGGAGTGGGGGGTTTGTTGGAGGAACACCACCCCCCCCCCACCCCCCTCACACTGCAAGCCCAGCAAGGCTAAGAGAGGCTGAGCAGCTTTAATGATTCTGAAACCTGAGAAAGGGGAATAAAGCTCAGGGAAGGTTAGAGAAGAAAGTGCGAAGATTTCAAGAAAATAATTGAGCTGCCGACCACATCAGTCTTCATAACAAGGAGGCCAGGAGCTCTCTGAACTTCCCTCTCCTGGTCCTGGCAAGAAATCCTTATTAGCTGCCATTTGTGGAGCAAGCAGGAAAAAAAAAAAAAAAAAAAAAAAACTCTGACTGTGGACCCCAGTGGCCGGGGTGGGGTTCCCTTTCACGTTTTCAACATCAAATCATCAAAAACAGCTCTAATGCCCCCACATGATTCTCAATTGAATCCAATCTGGCCCACGACACGTGTGCTATATGCTAAATCCGTGTCTGTTTTATTGTCAATTTTTTATTTTTAGTTTTCATACTTGTACGCACTTTCTGTTAACGATGTTCTGTTTTTCCATGTTCTTTGTAGGTGGAGCCCCAGGAGGCGGGGCCACCCTGACATCACCACTCCTGAGCCCTCCCATAGGCTATTTAACTCAGAGCAGAGAAAGCTTAGGAGCCTCAGAGCATTTGGTTTGTGAAGGAGTTTGTGAGTACTGCGGTTTTCTTTGGATTTTCTGGAACTCTTCATTTTATTTTCTTGCTTCTGTTCCTGGTTTTCCAGATTTGGTCGTATTTACTGTAGGCAGGGGTGTGGGAGGTATGGCCAAAAATTATTATTACATCCATCCATCCATTATGCAACCCAGACAGACAAATCCTAACTATAGGGTCACGGGGGTCTGCTGGAGCCAATCCCAGCCAACACAGGGTGCAAGGCAGGAGCCAATCTCGGGCAGGGCACCAGGCCACTGCAGGGCACACACACTAGTGCCAATTTAGGATCGCCAATCCACCTAACCTGCATGTCTGTGGACTGTGGGAGGAAACTGGAGCACCCGGAGGAAACCCACGCAGACACGGGGAGAACGTGCAAACTCCACGCAGGGAGGACCCGGGAAGCAAACCCAGGTCTCCTAACTGCGAGGCAGCAGCGCTACCACTGCGCCACCGTGCTGCCCCACTTAAGAGAATATCCGGACTCAAACTCATCATAACCTAAGGAACACTTTATTTTAAATATTGTAGCGACCTCCACCTCCATCAAGAAGTAAAAAAACAGACAGATGTAGTAAAATCTCAAATATTGTGTATGTAAAGAGTTTCACTGTAAAACGTGATACGCTTCATATTTGTGTGTCGTAGTGAATTTGTATTGTAGAAAAACAAACTACTGTCCACAGGGCCGGATTAAGATGAAATTGGGCCTGATGCTGCAGCGTAAAAAAGGCCTATTTGTTCTCGGCATTGGCGCATGTGCATTCGACACTCACCACGCATGCGCACACAGACCGACCGAGGAGCCTTAATTGCTTGCGACGCAACCAGCCAGCCTTTATTGAACATGAATAATAAGAACGACGTAGTATCGTAACAACTCGAGATGAACATTAAACTATGTAACATCAACATTCAATAGCAATTGTCTGAAAAGTGCACTTAATGCAGAAAACCTAACAATGAAATACACAAAATTTCGCAATTCTCTTACAAAACAGAGTAAGAAAAATTGAATTTGCAGAGACTTTGGGTCAAAGTGACTCAGTTCAGGCTCTTGAGGGTAAAAATTTGTCCACGATTTAAATTTCATAATAGACCAGAATCCTGTCGAGGATTTTAAAAATTCTAAACATCCATGCCGGGCCTGCTGGCCAGCTTTTAGTTTTACCTTTACAGATAACCGTTTAAATAGCCATCGATTTTTACTGTACAACTAACTTTCAAGGTGAAAAATTTACTACGTGGCACTTACCGAAGAATAATAAAGTGGCAAGAATCCCCAAGATATTGCAAAAAATGCAGCTAAATTACTAAGTAAACTGTTTAACGTAAAATTGATAGCATTAACTTGAAATCTTCGGTTGACAATAAACACAATGATGTTATAGTTACGTCACAGCGCAAAGAACAATAGTAACTGTAGAATAAGTAACTCGTGTCTAGGTGTCCGAAAGTCGGACTCCAAATTTCATTCTAAAGATTATTTTGAGGTTAATATAGCAAAGGAAAACTGTTCAGCTTCTGGGAAAATTCTCGTCTGTTTTCCTCCGGGCCATCAATCGCACCCACCTTAATCTGGCCCTGACTGTCCAGCATGCCTAAATGTGTCTTTTCGTTTCTGATCGCTATACGGCACTTCCAACTTGGGACAATTCGCTATAAACAGTTTCAGCCAATCAGCGCCTCCTAAACACTCAGAATGACAGTTTGAACCTTTATTGTTGCGGCGTAGCATCTTTGTTTCAGTCAGTCATTGTCCTGTTAGACTATTTACTGTTGAGTGCTGCTTGAGCTACCGTTTATAGTAAAACAGGTGTCCTACCTACTTCTTAAATCGATATTGAAACGCGCACAAAAGCCTCCTAAATTATCTATTGAAATGCCTACGTTTACAGTGTCCGTTTTAGGAAGTTGTAGTTTTTACTTGTTCCTGTTATTAGGAATTATAATTTCTCAGTGTCACATACTATTCGTTACTACTCGTGAGTCTTGCATCATTGAGATTCTCTTTTATGTTGTAGCGACCTCCGCACCAAGCTCGAAAGTAAAGTCTCTCAAAAGTTTTACTTGAACAGTCAAGAAGAAAACACCAAACACACCCTTCTAGCACCCTCTCCAACCTGCATCAATCAATACCCCACTGTCAGTCTTCCATGCTGTACTCCGCCCTCCCTCAATCGGACCTAACAGTCACTCAAAAAAAAAAAAAATAACAAAAAAGGCTTCAACCTGGCTGGCGACGCTACACTATCAAACAAAACTGAATTCAATTGTTCTCTCATTCGCTAGCTAAGCGGAGTTAAGGACCTCGCCTCGAAGCTGGCGAGTGAGCAAGGAAGGCCCCTCCCCTCGGCCCGTTGCATGGATCTCAGATTCGTGCAAATACATCGGTACTGCAATACACAGCGATACATAGCGAAGTGAGAGAAGTCGCAAAATCAACCGGAATGTTCAAGCAAATTATAGAAAAAAAACCCAACCTAAACCCGTTAAGTAGTTCTCTCATGAAAAGCGGACAGACATATAGACATTGAATTTTATATATTAGTAAACCTTCAAACTAATGCGACTCAAACCATCTACAACTGAAAACCAGCAAAACCAAGGAGATGGTGGTGGATTTTAGGAGGCCCAGACCCCTCATGGACCCCGTGATCATCAGAGGTGACTGTGCAGAGGGTGCAGACCTATAAATACCTGGGAGTGCAGCTGGATGATAAATTGGACTGGACTGCCAATACTGGTGCTCTGTGCAAGAGAGGACAGAGCCGACTATACTTCCTTAGAAGACTGGCGTCCTTCAACATCTGCAATAAGATGCTGCAGATGTTCTATCAGGCGGTTGTGGCGAGCGCCCTCTTCTACGTGGTGTTGTGCTGAGGAGGCAGCATAAAGAAGAGGGACGCCTCACGCCTGGACAAACTGGTGAGGAAGGCAGGCTCTATTGTAGGCACGGAGCTGGACAGTTTGACATCCATGGCAGAGCGACGGGCGCTAAAAAGGCTCCTGTCAATCATGGAGAATCCACTGCATCCACTGAAGAGGATCATCTCCAGACAGAGGAGCAGCTTCAGCGACAGACTGCTGTCACCGTCTTGCTCCACTGACAGACTGAGGAGACCCCACACTATGCGACTCCTCAATTCCACCCGGGGGGGTAAACGTTAACATTATACAAAGTTATTGTCTGTTATACCTGCATTGTTATCACTCTTTAATTTAATGATGTTTTTTATTAGTATGCTTCTGCTGGAGTATGGGAATTTCCCCTGGGGAATAATAAAGTATCTATCTATCTATCTATCTATCTATTATATAGTGCTATTCACATCTATCTATCTATCTTCCTTTTATTGGTTAACTAAAAAGATTACAATATGCAAGCTTTCGAGGCAACTCAGGCCCCTTCTTCAGGCAAGATGTAATACAGAAACTGAAGTTCCCTGTGTTTATTTACACAGACTAGGACAATAAACAACACTGGTAAATCTTTAAGTGAGACATCTTAAATGTAAAAAATTAATAGACCTCTTCAGGTTAAGATTCATTTAATAAGAGAGAAGAACAATGTATGGTGAAGATCTTTGGATAAGATGACTGTCCAACAAAGTCTTTTGAAGTTTCTGATGAGTTTTTCCATACAATGTGGGTGTGTAGACAGGTTGTCTGTGTCAGTGATGCAGACAATCCTCATATGTGGCCGTAAGACCCATGTCTCTATTTAAACCATGTTGTAATGTGTTAAATTTTATCATGATTAGGGTAGGGGATGCTCACCTTACGGTGAGAATCAATGCATGGATGCATGGGTACACTGTTCCAGTTATATTAATTTACTAGCAGAATACCCGCGCTTTGCAGCGGAGAAGTAGTGTGTTAAAGAAGTTATGAAAAAGAAAAGGAAAAATTTTAAAAATAACGTAACATGATTGTTAATGTAATTGTTTTGTCATTGATATGAGTGTTGTTATATGACGCTGACTTTATATATTTAAGTTTTGACTTTATATATTCCAGCGCTGACTTTATATATTCTGACGCTGACTTTATATATTTAAGTTTTGACTTTATATATTCCAGCGCTTACTTTATATATTCCGACGTTGACTTTATATATTCAAGTTTTAACTTTAAATATTCCAACGCCGTCTTTATATACTCAGGTTTTGACTTTATATATTTGGGAATGACTTTATATATTCAAGTTTTGACTTTATATATTCCAGCGCTGACTTTATATATTCAAGTTTTGACTTTATTTATTCCAACAGTGACTTTATATAATCAAGTTTTGACTTTATATATTCGGGAATGACTTTATATATACAAGTTTTGTCTTTATATAGTTAAATTTAGTCATCATTGCATACATTTTTCTTCACCATAGAAATTTAAAGACTAAATTCAACTTCCATTCCTACCAAAGATATTTCTGGCGACTAAATAGAACCCACTTATATCCAAATTCGAGCTATTGAGCTGTCGCCTGCCTGCCTGAATAAGTCACCCTCGCTTCGCTATTACTTTTGTACCGTTCATTTAATCATGGCTAGTGCCGGAAAAATTATAAAATGGAAGGTGGATTACACTGAGTATGGATTTACCAAAACAATTATTGATGGCGAATAAAGTATTGATCTATACTAATAAAAGGCAAAGCCCTCACTCACTCACTCACTCACTCACTGACTCATCACTAATTCTCCAACTTCCCGTGTAGGTAGAAGGCTGAAATTTGGCAGGCTTATTCCTTACAGCTCACTTACAAAAGTTAAGCAGGTTTCATTTCGAAATTCTACACGTAACGGTCATAACGGTCGATAACGGTCGACAACGTCCGCCATGTTGAACTTTCTTATTTATTGCACCATCTTCACGAAATTTGGTAGGCGGCTTCCCTGCGCTAACCAAAACCGATGTATGTACTTATTTCGATGGTATGACGCCATTGTCGGCCGCCATATTGAACTTTCCAACGTCACTAATTTTCCAACTTCCCGTGTAGGTAGAAGGCTGACCCCATCTTCACGAAATTTGGTAGGTGGCTTCCCTGCGCTAACCAAAATCGATGTACGTACTTATTTCGGTGGTATGACGCCATTGTCAGCCGCCATATTGAATTTTCCAAACATCACTAATTCTCCAACTTCCCGTGTAGGTAGAAGGCTGAAATTTGGCAGGCTCATTCCTTACAGCTTACTTACAAAAGTTAAGCAGGTTTCATTTCAAAATTCTACGCGTAACGGTCATAACAGTCAACAACGTCCGCCATGTTGAACTTTCTTATTCATAGGTAGAAGGCTGAAATTTGGTACTTATTTCGGTGATATGATGCCACTGTCGGCTGCCATATTGAACTTTTCAACGGTCTTTGTTACTTATGGGCCCATCTTCAAGAAATTTGGTACGCGGGTTCCCAACGCTAACTGAATCCTACTTACGTACATATATACGTCCATAGCCTGCAGCTCGGTCACCGTGTGAGGCGGCGTTGGGTCCCCCATCCCAACGCCTCCCACGTTGTTGGCTGCCTGCCTATATAAGGCCGTCTGTCGCTCCAGTCTCTACATTCCCTTCCTTGCTTCGCCACGGTATTCACGTCTCCCTGCTGATAACTACAGCCTTTTTATTTAATCCACAGCTTCTCCGCTGTTTTATTGTTCATTTATTACGATTATAGTTATTGTATAGGTATTTTAGACTTACTTTACATTGTTCAGGTACCCATTTCCTTTATCATTCCAACCGTACCCCCATTACCATGTCTATCGAGGTGATCACCATCGATCAAAGAACTGTCACTTACCAAGTGGTTTCCATGCCCGGAGATGGCACCTGCCTTTTCCATTCTCTTTGTTACATATTGCACAGCCATATCAGGCTCACTATTGATATCCGGAGGAACATTGTGTCTTATGTATTGAATGACTGGGACAGGTTCAAGGTGTGGACTGATGACGGTACAGGAGATAATTATACTACACAGGAGCACTAGAAGAGTGAAATGCTTAAGTGTACCGAAATGGCCAAATATTTTACACCTGCCTCTTAAACATCTTAGCTTCACAGGTGACGATTTCAGTAGTGGACACTTTGATGTTTATGAATGTTTAAACTCTCAAAAGCTGGATGTGAAGTTATCAATGAAACCGGTTGTGTGCTTACAACTCTTGACAGATGCTGAATGTCACTTCAACACAACAAGTCCTACAAATACTGTCGTAATTGAAACAAACCATGAAACTCAAACCGATTATGACAGCAGCAATCCAAGCTGTGAGATTTGAAACAAGATTACTGTTCACATGGCCAACTGTACGTTGCATGCTCAAGAGTAAGCTCAGCGCACAGCTTGGTCATATTACAACTGGAGGGCCGAACTGACAACGTGGCATACAAAGAGATCCTTAACAAATAATTATTGGTATATTTTCCCTCAGTTTAAAAAGGTTTAATTTTCTTCTTAATAAAAATTTTAAGGCAGTAGTTCACCGCTGCGAAGCGCGGGTATTTTGCTAGTTATTCATAAAGCTTCAATTGGTGATCTGTTTTTCTGTGTTAACCTCATATTGTTTCATACTTGTTCTCAAACCAAGGGGGTGCGAGGGTAAAATGAATCGGGAAGCGCTGATCAATGTAATCGGTGTACCAGGAAATCATGCATTGACAGAAGTTCCATTTTGCTTGCAATGCAAAGTGTGATTAAATGCATTATTTTTTAGCGCGTTATGGAGCACATGCATCGAAGCTTCTCAGCTGTGCTTGTGCTAAGAAAAGGAAACATTTTAAAAATAACGTAACACGATTGTCAATGTAACCTTTTGTAAGTAGTGCCTGGAGGATTCAGTGTGGAGAAACTGTAGAGACAGCGTGTGTATTAACTTATGGATTTTTCTGTGAGTATTTGGTGGCAGCGTCACAAAGTCGTTTCCGTAAGACAGCGTTAGCTGCGGAGCTCAGCTCAGAGCGAAATGAGGTGAATGGGAGGGGAGATGATGACGTGACTCCCCGCCTTAACTGTCTATCCCCCCCCACAAACACAGTCTCTCAGAATTTGCATAAGCACAGCCCTTCACAAGCAATTTTAACTTAGTTACAAAGTGATCAAAACTCTCGTTTATATCCTGCGTCCTCTCATTAAACTTGTATCCCGCATTACCCGTGGGCATGAGAAACGCCAGCAGCAGCCTGTCTATTAACTTAATTTAAACTTTAGGTTTACACCGTGCTTTGTTTCAAAAGTAGCAGCACTGGGGTCTGGTCATTTACAGCAGCAGACTTTTATAATGGAGGATTTCTGGTAAGTAACCCTGTTTCTCAACTGTTACTTTTAAGTATAAGAACTCATAATAAAACATACTTTCAAGAAAGTTGTAGAAACGTTTAATAATTTTTTGTTGTTGTATATTTAAGATTTAGACTGCAAAATGCTTGTGTATTTGCACTAGATTTTTAAATAAATGTAAAAAGTACAGCATTAGAATGTGTTATGTTTATAATATTTCTAATAGCATAAAAACAGGTTATGACCAATAAACCATTTTAAATTGTAACAACTTAAAAAACAGATTTACTTCAGTATAGAACAAGTGAATTATTTCCATATTCCTCTCACTATTCCAGTCAGAGTATTTATATGACTGTATCTGAGTGGGGAATCACAGCAGCTGATCGGAAAGAGAATTATCATTATACAGCATCAAGCACACGCTGCCTCAGCCACGCTGTCTATTTGAACTGCTTCCATACGACAAACGTTTCAGAGCCTTTCCTGTACGGACCTCGCGGTTCACAAACAGTTTCATCCCAAGAGCTCTAAACGCACTCAATCAGCCCATCAAGTGCTCCTGGTAGACCTATCTGGACTTATTAGTACAATCACTGCACTGTAAACCTGCCCTGCAGTTATTATATTACACAACCTGAGCCTCTTTATAAAGCGCGTATTTGCATATGATGACAATATCATTTTTAAGATGAAATGCAGCAAAATATATTTATTATATTATACAGATAAATCTTTAACTTCATTTAAATAATCTATATTGTTAATAATTAAACATGTCAGGACACGGTGTTCCAGCGCTACCAAGGAGCTGGCGCTCTGTTCACAGATTATTCCTGCCTCACGCTGTATTCTTGCTGGTGCTGATGCGGCACTGGAAGGACAGATGGATAGAATAATTAAACACGTACTACGAAGATATTTCGATGTTCCTTAAAAGTTTTGAAGAATCAGCGTTCTAAGCTTACAGATGGCTTAACGTCTATTACAGAGCTGATTATGTGGCGATCGATTACTTGGAGAAAGAAAAGGAAGGACAGGAATTGGAGGTTAGTACGTTTGAAAGAGACAGGACTGCTACAATAAATTATTT
Organism: Polypterus bichir lapradei; assembly: GCA_026402145.1. NCBI lineage: Eukaryota > Metazoa > Chordata > Cladistia > Polypteriformes > Polypteridae > Polypterus > Polypterus bichir. The sequence goes on along the minus strand of JANRMT010062806.1, from coordinate 124,555,788 downwards.
CATTGAAGGTCGCGCACAGCGCAGCAAGCATCTTGTGTGAGACATAAACAATCACTGCGCCACCGTGTTCCCATGTTTAATAACGTGCTTTAACTCCTATCATCATGAAAATGATATCACGTATACATCTCAGTATTTTAATTATTCAGAGAGCTGTAATATCACAAATGTAATGGATTCTGTGTCCTGTCGGAGGAAGAGAAAGCCCGTTTAAGAAGCACGTAGTGATTGACACACACAGAGCACATAGAAGATCAAATACAAAACAAAGCATTTAACGTGCTACTTTAGTTACGATGGGATTGAGAAACTGGTAAATTAAACGATTTTTAGATGAAGTTTATAATGTTCTACTTTAATGACAAAATAAACTATGTGATTAAAATGGAAATTTCGAGATTAAAGTTGACATTTCAAGCTTTTTTCCCACTGTGTGCCTATTTTTTTTTTTTTCTCTGTACCCTAATAAGCTTTCATATGACGGTGGGCTATGACTCACCTTTTCACGGTGACTTTGATATCTGACAACTTCTGTTTTATTTCGGGCACTGTGCGACTTTGTGAACTGGAGCTTTCCAGTTTCTCCGACACGCTATGTCACTCGATCTACTTCCTTTTGTTTTTATATCACTGTTTAAAGTAACAAATAGTATGTTTTTCCTTTGCCTCCACTTGGTATTTGCTGAAATTCTTCTATTTTCCCCCTGTGCTTTTGCCATTGCCTTTTCACAGAAGGCTGAGCTTAAGGGCTATTTATATTGATTTGCATATTCAAAGACGCGTAATTCTTGGAGGAGACAGGGGGGACAACAGGCGCGTGCACATGCGTTACTTTTCACGCAGACCGGGATTTATATAGCAGAAGAACGTGGAAATTTGTGTACGCACAGATTTATGCATCTGGATTTTTTTGTGCGTACGCACATTTTTCATTTTTGTCCGTATGCCATGTTAGAGTGTGAGTTCTACGGACAGTGTTATGCATGAGGCCCCTGGTGCAAACCACTAACTCACTCAGTAATAACTGTTTGCGGAAGCCTCTACAAATGGTTACTAGGTGGAGCGCTACAATAATTAAGTTTCTCGATTCTTTTAGTAGTCTGTCGAACTTTCTCAGTACTTTGTGTTCGTATGTAAAAAGCTGTCGGTTTCGCACGGTCTTAGTGGTGAATTAGTTTTCGGAGAATATAGCAACTGTATATTGTTGTGATTAACTCAAGTGAAGTTTTTGAAGTATTTCTTCTCGTATGTATTTTTAAAAATGGATTGGTTTTTTACGAAACTGTAATAAATTGTAAAAGTATCACTGCTGGTGCTAAGGCTCAAGACTTGTTCGAGATCCTTGATACTTTTATATCCGAATATAATTTGGAGTGGACTAAGTGCGTTGGTGTCTGTACTGATGGAGCTTGTTCTGTGTCTGGCTGTTATGGATGATTGCAGGCACTTACTCGAAGCAAAGTCCCGATGTACTTTGTCCCTCAGATCCTTAGGGTGAACTCCTTCACGATCATACCCATTTCCCCATTTAGTGGCCATGATCTTTAGGGACTTTCAAAACTTGACGTTTTTTTGGAAGAAATGAGTGGATAGGACTGGTGAGCTTTGTTGGGCTGAATGGCCAGTTCTCGTCTGGATTGTGCTAATCCGTCCCATGAGCACAGATCCTTCGCTCATTCCGTCACCCCTGACCGCGCTGACTTCTCTCATTCTGGCTGGCTGACTGGCCAGCATTCTTTCTTTCGCCCCAATCTTGCTCTCCAAGCTTTTTTTTTTTCGTTTCCTCTTCGTCTCTTTTTAATTTCCCTCTCCTTCTGTGCCAGCCCATTCTTATATGGTTCAGTGGGCACAGCGTCTCAATTGTGCCGATTAAGCAATTAAAAATGATCGTCACAAGCAGGTGCGACTCGCCCAAATTACTCCATCAGCTCCCCAAGGCTGCACGATCGCGCTCATGGAGACTGACATGGAGAATGCATTATTTAAAAGCCGCCAATCTTTCGTCGCAGCGGACCTGCTACACCACAATCCCACTAATTATAATTCATTTTGTCATCTTAAATATGTGTTTTATTTATTTTTACTGAACGCTTTAATTAAAAAAAATTATTGGCTATTTCGCAAATTAGAATTAGAATGAAGGGGAGGAGCATGGGGGGGTGGGGGGAATGGTGGCACGCCTTGGAAAAACCTGAATTCAGCAAGGGCACCGAGAATCAAAAAAGTCTGGGAACCACTGGGTTAGTAAACCAAAACCATATTATATAAATGCAAGTCCTGTTGGATATTGTACTTTTTGGAGGATAGTTTGGGGGAGTCAGGCAGGTGCTATATATATGAAATGTGTTATTATTATTATTATTACTCCTCTATGAAGGCTACATCTGCAGGAAACACGAGCTGATACAGCCGAAGATGGCTGACGTGTGCTGTAGTAGATAGTTGCTGGAGCTGGTCCAGGTGTCCTTTAGAGAGATAGTGTGCACCCTTAAGGTGGGCCGGGAAGAGACTCCACACCAGAGAGGTAGAGAGATAAGTGGGTCACAGCCACAAGGCAAACAGTGCACAATGTCCATGGGCATCAATCCCGGAGTTAGAGATGTCAAGCTGTTTGCAGTTCCTTGTGGAGCAGGATGGTGTCTCTGAAGATTCTAAGGTGGTAGGCAGCCAAGAGGAACCCCAATGGGACCCCTAAAAAAACAGTCCCCAGAAAATTAAAGAGTTTGCCTTTCACTATTTATTTATCTATTATATAGTGCCTTTATCTATCTATCTATCCATCTATCTATCTATCTATTATATAGTGCCTTTCACATCTATCTATCTATCTATCTATCTATCTATCTATCTATCTATCTATCTATTATATAGTGCCTTTCACGTCTGTCTATCTATCTATCTATCTATCTATCTATCTATCTATCTATCTATCTATCTATCTATGATCAGTTATATAGTGCATTTCATATCTATCTATCTATCTATCTATCTATCTATCTATCTATCATCAGTTATATAGTGCCTTTCATATCTATCTATCTGTCTATCTATCTATCTATCTATCTATCTATTTATCTATCTATCTATCATGACTTATATAGTGCATTTCATATCTATCTATCTATCTATCTATCTATCTATCTATCTATCTATCTATCTATCTATCAGTTATATAGTGCCTTTCATATCTATCTATCTATCTATCTATTATATAGTGCCTTTCACATCTATCTATCTATCAGTTATATAGTGCCTTTCATATCTATCTATCTATCTATCTATCTATCTATCTATCTATCTATCAGTTATATAGTGCCTTTCATATCTATCTATCTATCTATCTATCTATTATATAGTGCCTTTCACATCTATCTATCTATCAGTTATATAGTGCCTTTCATATCTATCTATCTATCTATCTATCAGTTATATAGTGCCTTTCACATCTATCTATCTATCTATCTATCTATCTATCTATCTATCTATCTATCTATCTATCTATCTATTTTTCTATCAGTTATATAGTGCCTTTCATATCTATCTATCTATCTATCTATTATATAGTGCCTTTCACATCTATCTATGTATCAGTTATATAGTCCCTTTCATATCTATCTATCTATCTATCTATCTATCTATCTATCTATCTATCTAT
>JANRMT010062806.1:124529913-124544944 GCA_026402145.1 Polypterus bichir lapradei | reverse complement strand
GATAGATAGATAGATAGATAGATAGATAGATAGATAGATAGATAGATGGAAGGCACTATATAATAGATAGATACAGTATATAGATAGATAGAAAGATAGACATGAAAGGAACTATATAACTGATAGATAGATAGATAGAAAGGCACTATATAGATAGATAGATAGACAGATAGATAGATAGATAGATAGATAGATAGATAGATAGATACATAGAAAGGCACTATATAATAGATAGATAGATAGATAGATAGATAGACATGAAAGGCACTATATAACTGATAGATAGATAGATAGAAAGGCACTATATAATAGAAAGATAGATAGATAGATGTGAAAGGCACTATATCATAGATGCTTTCTCTTCATAGCTTATTTTAGTTGTTGTGTTCATAAGAATTACTTTTAAATATTTTGAAAGCACTTCAGTTTTTCTGCCCAGTGCCCCCTGACTCACTAGAATAAGTCCAGAGAAGAGCTGATTACGGGGGGCTACAGGGAATGAGTGATGATGAAAGATGAAAGGAGTTGAAAGTTTTAACAGCTTAATGTCAGTAAATGCAAAATATTACATGTAAGGAAGTAAAAATGTGAGATTTGAATACACAATCTGAAAATCGAAAGTACACCTTGTGAGAATAATTTAGAAGTCGTGTTGGACTCTAAGGTGTTGATTTCCAGACAGTGTTCAGAAGCCTTTAATTGAATGTCGGGTTATATAGCGCCTTGATGTATGGAGTACAAGTCACAGGAGGTTCTGCTCAAGTCTTTATAACGCACTGGTGAGGCCTCATCTGGAGTCCTGGGTATAGCTTTGGTCTTCATTCTACAAAAAGGACATAGCAGCACAAGAAAAGGTCCAGAGAAGAGTGACTAGGCTGATTTACAGGGGGGCTGCAGGGGATAAGTGATGAGGAATGAATTAAAGAGCTGAACATTTTAACGGCTTAATGTCAGTAAATGTAAAATATTACATGTAGGAAATGAGGTCTGAATACACAATGGGAGGTCTGAAAATCGAAACTACGCTTTATGAGAAGGATTTAGAAGTCGTAGTGGACTCGATATGATCAACTGCCAGACAGTGTTTGTCAGAAGCCATTGAGAAGGCTAACAGAATGTGATGTTATATAGCGCCTTGATGTGTGGAGTACAAATCAAGGGAGCTTATCTTTAAGTAAATGTAAAGTATTACATGTAGGAGCTAAAAATGTGAGATTTTAATACACAATGGGATGTATGAAAATTCAAAAGTCCACCTTATGAGAAGAATTTAGAAGTCATAGTGGACTCAACACGATCAACTGCCAGACAGTGTTCGTCAGAAGCCATTAAGAAGGCTAACAGAATGTCAGGTTACATAGTACCTTGACGTGTGAAGTACAAGTCACAGGAGGTTCTGCTCAGGTCTTTATAACACATTGGTGAGGCCTCAGCTGGAGCCCTGGGGGCAGTTTATGACTCCATAAAGACACAGCAGCACTAGAAAAGGTCCAGAGAAGAGTGACTAGGCTGATTAAGGGCTACAGGGGATGAGTGATGAGCTGAGCCTTTAAAGGAGATGAAGAGGAGACCTGAGTGAAGTGTTTAAAATGATGAAGGGAATGAGACCAGTGGATCGGGACGGTGACTTTAAAATGAGGTCATCAAGAACACGGGGACACAACTAGAAACTTGTTAAGGGTTAATTTCACACAAACATTAGGAAGATGTTCTTCACACAGAGAACTACAGACACAAGTGACCAAGTAGAGTGGTGGACAACAGGACTTGAGGGACTGTCAACATTCATTTGGAAGAATGGCCTGTCCTCATCCAGATTGTTCTCATGTTTCTAAAGTTCTGCTTTACAGCCCCCTACGTGTGCAGCCTTATCTTCATGTAGACAGCTGCTTTAAGCAAAGAGCACAAACAGACCAAGCGGTTCAAGTCCTCCTGTGCCAGTCACCAAAGCAAGTGCCACTTCACCAATCTGCTTTCTGTATAGTGGAGTCTCCTCTGTGCTGCCAGCCCCTGTGGGAATACGGCAGGTGCTCTTATCGCTATACCTTGACCCAAAAACTGTATTATTATAACACAAAATTAACACAAATCACAGTAAAACCGATGGTTGCAGAAATAGGAAAGAGACTTGCTGTGGTGTGCAAAATTGGTACATTTTGGTGTACATTTCCATTATATTTAGCTCAAGACAAAACAACAAATGAACTTAAATACGGGACACTTGCATGGACAGACAGCATCACAGGCGATCTGTTTTCCTGAATTGTACTGGTAATCAAAGTATGGTGACACCCTTGGAAAGGAAGACAAGCCGAAGAAGCAGAACCTGATTACTTGCCGTTGGACTGAAAATGGCCAAACCAGTTTACAGCTTGAGACAGGAGATTTGGTAAAACATCAAACACTGTATTGCATGGGATAAACGGGCGTACTCAAATGTGTGAAAAGAGCTTGAGCAAATCCATCCATCATATTGACAGCCAGCCAATAGGAATATCTAACAAAACTGAGGGTAAAAATCTAATAATAAATTTGCCTCATCTAGAATAGCCACAGGAGAAGAGGACAAAGCGACGTCAGGACAGGGCAGCCGGCAATGTGTGGCCGCTTCCATCTGATTGTCGGCAATGAACAACTTCAAGTGCGAGATCAGCTCCGCTCCGCGACATTCTTCCTTGACATCTTTTACTTTTTAGTAAGCTTTTTCTAAAGACCATACTATATATAACCAGATTTTACTATCAATCTTATTTTCTATTATTCTTTGTTCTGTTTGGTATTATCATTCCTCTAATAAATACCATGCTGCTTTTTAACTTTCTATGCTTTGTCTTCATGTGTACAGTGATTGAGGTGATAAGGTAATTAGGAGCACCAGGAGCAGGAAGGAAGTTTGCCATATGCTTCATACTGTGAGGTTTATTAAAGCTGAGGGTGTGAGCGCCACCCAATGGTAGGGAACGGGACTTCAAGTAAGGCCTTCTAGGTTGATAAATGGCCGATTGTCATGGATGCTGAGCCTTTGTATGATTAAATGCATTCCTAGAGACCAAAGTGATATTTAGAAATGAGATATACAGTATTGTAAACATTGTATGTTGTTTGTGCCGATAATAAGTACAGTAAGTCTCTTGAAGTGCTGAGAGAGTGACAGGCTGTGTTATTCATAAGGCACTTGTGTGGTTTAAAGTCCTAGAGGTTAACCAGCTGTGTGTGTGTCGTTCATGGGTCACTATTGAGGGTCTGAGTGTCTGCGTATATCTACAGCGGGGAAAATAAGTATTGAATGCATCAACATTTTTCTCAGTAAATATATTTACTAATGGGCCTATTGACATGAAATTTTCACCAGATGTCGGTAACAACCTAAGTAATCCAAACAATACAAAGAAGTCCATAAATGAAGTTATGTGTAATAAAGTGGAATGACACAGGGAATAAGTACAGTATTGAACATGCTTACTGAAATTTATTTAATACTTATATGGGTTGGAGACGGTAGCACTGAGCAGAAAGCAGGGTGGAGAAGAGTGTCAGGAGTGATTTGTGACAGACGGGTATCAGCAAGAGTGAAAGGGAAGGTCTACAGGACGGTAGTGAAACCAGCTATGTGATATGAACTGGAGACGGTGGCACAGGAGACAGAGCTGGAGGTGGCAGAGTTAAAGATGTTAAGATTTGAATTGGATGTGACGAGGATGGACAGGATCAGAAATGAGGACATTAGAGGGTCAGCTCAAGTTGGACGGTTTGGGAGGTAAAGTCAGAGAGGCGAGATTGTGTTGGTTTGGACCTGCGCAGAGGGAGAGATGAGGGGTATACTGAGAGAAGGGTACTAAGGATAGAACTGCCAGGCAAGAGGAGAAGGGGAAGGCCTAAGAGAAGGTGGTGAGAGAGGACATGCAGGTGATGGGTGTGACAGAACAAGGTACACAGGACAGAAAGATATGGAAGAAGATGATCCGCAGTGGCAACCCCTAACGGGAGCAGCCGAAAGAAGAAGAAGAAGAAGACAAACCTTTTGTAGAAGCTTCAAGATGCCCTCTGTATGTATAAACGACTCACATGATTGCTCAGGTGTGATTCTTCCACACAAACTGTCTTCAAATCTTAAAGATTCCGGGGGCTTCTTCTATGAACTCCGATCTTTAGTCCTTTCCATAAATTTTTAATTTTTAGTTTTTATGTGTCTGCGTATATCGATGTACGTGTGTGTGTTAATCTTAAGGTGCGACTTTAAACCAACCAGGGAATGAACATGATGACCACACGTACTCCATGGTAAAGGTTAAGTAGAGGGAAAGATCGCGTTAACACAAGTAGTCAGCTCAGAGACATGCAGGTGAATGGGACTGTGGAGTCCTGGATGATGGAGAATCGGTTGGGCAGACCGGCTAACGATTTTGAAAGAGTGCCTAATAGAGTCGTACCCATTAATTAGCAATAGAAAAAATATCAATTAATGCAATCTGTGAGACTCGAGGACTGTGTGAGCAACACGGGAGCACCACAAGGGACAGGCCTGTCACATTCTACACCTCTAACTAGAAATAGAACAGCAGGTCAGGTCACCTGTAGAAATTCTCATTAGAATTCTGAACTTATGGGGAGCATTGATAAGGGGGGTTCGACCGAGGAGAGGAGTAACAGGGAACAGGACGTCAAGGAAGGCCTTCCTGGTTGATAAATGGCAGATACCAAAGGATGTTGAGCCTTTGTATGTTTAAATGTATTCTTGGAGACCGAAGTAATATTTAGGTCTGAGAACTCTTTAAAACATCGTATGTTGTTCATGGGGCAGCACGGTGGCGCAGTGGTAACACTGCTGCCTCGCAGTTAGGAGACCCGGGTTCGTTTCCTGGGTCCTCCCTGCGTGGAGTTTGCATGTTCTCCCCATGTCTGCGTGGGTTTCCTCCGGGCGCTCTGGTTTCCTCCCACAGTCCAAAGACATGCAGGTTGGGTGGATTGGTGATTCTAAATTGGCCCTAGTGTGTGCTGGGTGTGTTTGTGTGTGTCCTGTGGTGGGTTGGCACCCTGCCCGGGATTGGATTCCTGCCTTGTGCCCTGTGTTGGCTGGGATTGGCTCCAGCAGACCCCCGTGACCCTATGTTCGGATTCAGTTGGAAAATGGTTGGATGGATGTTGTTCATGCTGATAATAAGCAAGTTTCTTGAAGTGCTGAGAGAGTGACAGGCTGTGTTATTCCCAAGGCATTTGTGTGGTTTAAAGTGCTAGAGGATAACCAGCTGTGTGTGTGTTTCATTCATGGGGTACTGTTGAGTTTCTGTATGTCTGTGTATATCGATGTACGTGTGTGTGTTAATCTTAAGGTGCGACTTCAGACCAACCTGGTAATGAACTTGATGAGCACACGTACCCCACAGTGAAGTGTAAGTAGAGGGAAAGACCGAGATAACACAAGTAGTCAGCTGAGAGACATGCAGGTGGATAAGCCTGTGGAGTTCTGGCTGATGGAGCATCGGTTGGGTAGACCAGCTAACGATTTTGAAAGAATACCTAATAGAGTCGTACCCGTTAATTAGCAATAGAAAAAATATCAAATAATGCAATCTGTGAAACTCGAGGACTGTGTGAGCAACACGGGAGCAGCACAAGGGACAGGCCTGTCACATTCTACACCTCCGACTAGAAATAGAACAGCAGGTCAGGTGACTTGGAGAAATTCTCGGGGGATTCTGAACTTATGTGGGGGCATTGATAAGGGGGGTTAGACCGAGGAGAGGAGTAACAGGGAACAGGACGTCAAGTAAGGCCTTCTTGGCTGATAAATGGCCAATAGTCAAGGATGTTGAGCCTTTGTATGTTTAAATGTATTCTTGGAGACCAAAGTATTATTTAGGTCTGAGATCTCTTTAAAACATCATATGTTGTTCGTGTTGATAATAAGTAAGTCTCTTGAAGTGCTAAGAGAGTGTCAGGCTGTGCTATTCCTAAGGCACTTGTGTGACTTAAGGTGCTAAAAGTTAACAAGCTGTGTCAAAGTCAAAGCGAACTTTATTGTCATCTCAACCATATACAAGTATACAAATAGAGGAAATTGCGAAGCTAAGGGTCCACAGTGTGACAACATGAAGTGCAAATAATAAATAAAAATTATGTTAAATTATGTTAAAAATAAAATTAGAATTAAAATTTAAATTTAAAAGTAAAATTAAAACATAAACAAGACAAGACATTGCGCAAAGACAAGACAAAGAAGTAGCAGCAATATTGATGTGTAGTAAGCAATATGAACATTGATGCAATGTATGGTATTATGCAATCTAGATACATAAACATAGTCAATAAATATTAGAAGATTAGAACACTCTGGATGAGAACAGGCCATTCAGCCCAACAAAGCTCGCCAGTCCTGTCTACTTATTTCTTCCAAAAAAACATCAAGTCGAGTTTTGAAAGTCCCTAACATCTTACTGTCTGCCACACTACTTGGTCGCTCATTCCAAGTGTCTCATTTCCTTGTGTAAAGAAAAACTTCCTAATGTTTGTGCGAAATTTCCCCTTAACAAGTTTCCAGCTGTGTCCTCATGTTCTTGATGAACTCATTTTAAAATAACAGTCTCGATCCACTAATTCCCTTCATCATTTTAAACACTTCAATCAGGTCTCCTCTTAATCTTCTTTTGCTTAAACTGTAAAGGCTCAGCTCTTTTAATCTTTCCTCATAACTCATCTCCTGTAGCCCCGTAATCAGCCTAGTCGCTCTTCTCTGGACATTTTCTTGTGCTGTTATGTTCTTTTTGTAGCCTGGAGACCAAAACTACACCCAGTACTCCAGATGAGGCCTCACCAGTGTGTTATAAAGACCTGAGCAGAACCTCCTGTGACTTGTACTCCACACATCAAGGCGCTATATAACCTGACATTCTGTTAGCCTTCTTAATGGCTTCTGAATACTGTCGGGAAGTCGATAGCTTAGAGGCCACTGTGACTCCTAAATCCTTCTCATAAGGTGGACTCTCGATTTTCCAACCAACCATTGTGTATTCAAACCTAACATTTTTCCTTCCTATGTGTAATTCTTTACATTTACTGACATTACATTTCATCGTCCACAAATCTGCCCAAGCCTGTCTGCTGTCCAAGTCTTTGTGTGATGATATAACGGATTCCAAATTATCTGCTAATCCACCTATCTTGGTATCATCTGCAAACTTAACCAGCTTGTTACTTATATTCCTATCTAAATCATTTATATATATTAAAAATAGCAGCAGCCCTAACACTGCCCCCTGCTGGTCACCACTTTTAACATCGGCCAGTTCTGATGAGGTTCCTCGCACCATCACCCTCTGCTTCCTGTGTCTGAGCCAATTCTGCACCCATCTAAAAACATCACCCTGAACTGCCACTTCTTTTAACTTGATGCCCAGCCTCTCATGTGGCACCTCATCAAATGCTTTCTGAAAGTCCACATCAATAATCTCATCTGCTCCACTTTGATCGTATTCTTTTGTTGCCTCCACATAGAATTCCAGCATGTTAGTTAAATATGACCTCCCTCTCCTGACCCCATGCTGACTGTTCAGAACAACTTCTGTCCTTGCCATATGTTGCTCAATCTTATCCTTAATAATTCCATCTATTAATTTTCCTGTGATGCCCGTTAAGCTTACTGGCCTATAGATGCTTGGATCTGTCCTGTCACCCTTTTTATATAATGGGATGATATTTGCCATTTTCCAGTCCTTCAGAATCTCTCCAGTGCTCAGTGACTTCCTAAAAATATGTGTCAAGGGTTTATATCTGAACTCACTAGCCTCCTTAAGAACATGAGGATAAATCTTATCTGGGCCTTGTGATTTGTTTGATGTTAGTCTATTTAATCTTAGCAGCTCTTCTCCCTTTACAATGTTCAAATCCCTCAGTACCTCCTTAGTAGTCCCTGTTACTGCTCTGAGGTTATCCACTTGCTCACTTGTAAACACCTCAGAAAAATGTAAGTTTAGGGCATCTGCTATTTCACTGTCTGTGTCTTTTAATTCCCCTTTACTATTCCTGATGAACTTGACCTCCTCCTTGACTGTTCTTTTACTACTAAAATACTGACAGAATCTCTTAGGGTCTTCTTTCGCTTTATCTGCTCTATTCCTCTCCAACTGTCTTTTAGCCTCCCTGACATTCTTCTTGATGGTTGCCCTCATGTTCTCATACGCTCTATGATTCACTTTGCAGTCATTAGCCATATATGCCTTATAAAGCCATTTTTTCCTTTGCAATTTCTTTTTTAAATCTTGATTAATCCACCGTGGAATTTCCTAGTAATTCCAAATTTAGGTCTGTATCTGTCCTGCGTTACATGTGAAACATTTTTAAACCTGTTCCACTGCTCCTCGACTGTCTCCACACTTAACAGCTTATCCCAGTGTATCCTACTTAGACTTTGTCGCATCTGCTCACAATTAGCCCTACCAAAGTTCAACTTAACAATTGTAGCTCGTGGCATCATATTCAAAAAGACTTGAGGCTGGAATTGCTGCCAAAGGTGCATTGAGCAAAGGCTGTGAATACTTATGTACATGGGATTTCTCAGATTTTTTATTTTTAATAATTTTGCAAAAACCTCAAGTACATTTTTTTCATGTTGTCATTATGGGGTGTTGTGTGTAGAATTCTGAGGAAAAAAATGAATTTAACCAATTTTGGAATAAGGCTGTAACATAACAAAATGTGGAAGAAGTGATGCACTGGGAATACTTTCTGGATGCACTGTGTATACAGTAGTATACTCAGTATATATGTACTCAGCAAAAAAAGAAACGTCCCCTGACTTTCAACTGTTTTTACTTTCAGTAGACTTAATGTGTAAATATTTGTATGAACACTAAAAGAGTCAACACCATAAGACAAACTAAAAATGTTTCACAATGTGTCCCTGAATGAAGGGAGGCTCAAAATCAAAAGTACCAGTCAGTATCTGGTGTGGCCACCAGCTGCTTGAAGTACTGCAGTGCATCTCCTCCTCATGGACTGGACCAGATTTGTCAGTTCTTGCTGTGAGATGTTACCCCACTCTTCCACCAAGGCACCTGCAAGTTCCTGGACATTTCTGGGGGGAATGGCCCTAGCCCTCACCCTGCGATCCAACAGGTCCCAGACGTGCTCAATGGGATTGAGATCTGGGCTCTTCGCTGGCCATGGCAGAACACTGACATTGCTGTCATGCAGAAACTCACGCACAGAACGAGCAGTATGGCTGGTGGCATTGTCCTGCTGGAGGATCATGTCCGGATGAGCATGCATAAAGGGTACCACAAGAGGGAGGAGGATGTCTTCCCTGTACCGCAAGGCATTGAGATTGCCTGCAATGACAACAAGCTCAGTCCGATGGTGATGTGATATACCGTCCCAGACCATGACGGACCCCCCACCTCCAAATCGATCCCACTCCAGGGTACAGGCCTCGGTGTAACACTCATTCCTCCGACGATAAACACGAATCCGTCCATCACCCCTGGTGAGACAAAACCGTGACTCATCAGTGAAGAGCACTTTTTGCCACTCCTGTCTGGTCCAGCGAAGGTGGGTTTGTGCCCATAGGCGGCGTTGTTGCTGGTGATGTCTGGTAAGGACCTGCCTTACAACAGGCCTGCAAGCCCTCAGTCCAGCCTCTCTCAGCCTATTGCGGACAGTCTGAGCACTGATGGAGGGATTGTGTGTTCCTGGTGTGACTCGGGCAGTTGTTGTGGCCATCCTGTACCTGTCACGCAGGTGTGATATTCGGATGTACCGATCCTGTGCAGGTGTCGTTACACGTGGTCTTCCACTGCGAGGATGATCAGCTGTCCTTCCTGTCTCCCTGTAGCGCTGTCTTAGGCGTCTCACAGTGCGGACATGGCAATTTATTGCCCTAGCCACATCAGCAGTCCTCATGCCTCCCTGCAGCATGCCTAATGCACGTTCACGCAGATGAGCAGGGACCCTGGGCATCTTTCTTTGGGTGTTTTTCACAGTCGGTAGACAAGTCTCTTTAGTGTCCTGCGTTTTTAGAACTGTGACCTTAAATGCCTACTTTCTGTAAGCTGTTAAGGTCTTAACGACCATTCCACAGGTGCATGTTAATTAATTGATTATGGTTCATTGAACATGCATGGAAAACATTGTTTAAACAATTTACAATGAAGATCTGTAAACTTATTTGGATTTTTAAAACATTATTGTTGAAATACACAGTCCTGAAAAAGGGACGTTTCTTTTTTTGCTGAGTATATATGAGTCATGAGTCATCCAGTAAAAAGAAATTGAAAGTGGTGTTAGTTTTTGATTTTTAATAAATGTAGACCTTTCTGAAAGCATGTTATCACCTTGTCATTAAGGGTTATTAAGGCTAGATTGATGAGCAAAAATAACACATTTATCCACTTAATATTAAAATTATTAATTAGATATTAATACTTAATCAGCAGACACTTTTGTTAAAGTGACTTAAGCGTTTGAACACATACAACCAACAAGTCAGTTAGAGCTTTTGCTGTGGAAATCGCTTCCTTCATGAGTTGTTCCAACCTGCCATTGCTTCTTTAGCCTTTGTCTACTCTGCGAGGAGGTTCACATTTAATGAAAAACTAAAGGAGCACATGGACCTCTGGTTGGCCTGTAAGAGGTCATTGAAAGTGGTGTCAGTTTTTGATTTTTAATAAATGTGTAGGTCATTCTGAAAGCATGTTGTCACTTTGTCATTGTTGGTTATCGAGTGGAGATTGATGAGCAAAAACAGCAAAATGTATCCATTTAAAATGAAATGTACAGCAGTGCAAGGGTCTGAATGATTTCTGAATCCACTGTAAAATATCATTCTTGCATATTATATAATACCAGACTACAATATCAGCATCTACGGTGGGCTGGTGCCCTGCCCTGGGTTTGTTTCCTGCCTTGCACCCTGTGCTGGCTGGGGTTGGCTCCAGCAGACCCCCGTGACCCTGTAGTTAGGATATAGTGGGTTGGATAATGGATGGATGGAATATCAGCATTTGGCCAAAAATGTGATACTAACGGGACCCCCGATTACCATGGAGTATTTTGCTCAAAGGTAAAGGTGGGATGGCTCTCACAGAACTAAATTCCCACAATGCAGCCGGATGTTCTTACATTAACTTTAGATGCTCACATATTTTAGAAGAGCCCACCCGAATGCCCCCTAACCACACATAGTATTTTTCCCTCCTGGAATTTTATGCCGTGGTATTTTAAAATCAGAAGGGTCCTCCCCAGAGAGGCCACTCAAAGAGCTTAATCTTTGAACCAAGAGGAAATCGGATTTTCACAAGACATAAATAGCACCTTGAAAATAAAATCCATCGAGACGGTGAGCAGTTGCTTCTGTAGCCCCCAGGACTCTGATCCTTTTTAAATTTAATCAGAGAGCAATTCTCGGCAGTTGATGGAACTCAGAAGTGCGGAGACATTGATAAATGGCGGGGCAGCATTGACCTGAAGTGTGCAGTAAGCACTCATAATTTCATTTCCGTCGGTGTGATTTATTAGATCAGGAACTTCCCGGATACATTAATCGTAGATCAATAAACAGGGTCTCTGATGACCCCCGCTGGACCATCAGGGTGATGGGGGGGGGGGCACTTTAAACCTTTTTTATGACAGCGGAGAGTCACTGCATTAATGACTCTCTGAGTTTCTCTTCCATGGGTGGGCTGCTTTCTCTCTTCCTTGAGGTCAGATCTGCATACACTGGGGGGGCCGCTGAGCTTCGCTATGAATTGGAGGAGTCAGACGGGCCCCATTTGTCTTACTTGACGGTTCTGATCCTTCAGCTGAGCTGCTTTCCTTCTTCTTAGTGCCACCTGCAGTAATCATTTTGCATTTATTTAATCAGCAGACACTTTGGTGTCAAGTGACTGAAGCTTTTGAACGCATACAACCAAAGAGTCAGTTAGTGCTGCTGCTGTGGAAATCGCTTCCTTCATGAGTTATTCCAGTCCGGCCATTGCTTCTTTAGCCTTTGTCTAATCTGTGAGGAGGTTCGTTTTTAATGAAACACTAGAGGAGCACAAGGACCTCAATGAAAGGTCATTGAAAGCGGTGTCAGTTTTTGATTTTTAATAAATGTACGGACCTTTCTGAAAGCATGGTGTCACTTTGTCATTGAGGGTTATTGAGGGTAGATTTATCCACTTATTATTCAAATATTTATTATTATTTAAATATGAATATTTAATCAGCAGACACTTTTGTCTAAAGCAGGGCTGCCCACACTTTTCGGCTTGCGAGCTACTTTTAAAATGATCTACCTACATTAAAATGCTATATATATATTGTAATAAGGCGCTATATTGGTGCCCGACCCGGCACAGACTGACACAGAGGCACATGTAGAAACACAGAGACTTTTTATTTTTCTCTTCAGCTGTGGGACACGCCTTCCCCGTGTCCCACCGGCCCAACACAGTCCCAAAGCACTTACTGTAACTACAACACAAACAACACTCTTCTTCTAGCACCACCGCTCCTCCCAGGCAACCTCGTCCTCTTCCTCCCGGTTTCCCGGCCCCTGAGTGGTGGATGCTGGCCCATTTAGTAGCCCACCCAGAAGTGCTCCAGGTGCTTGATCACCCGTGGCTAACTGCACTTCCGTGCGGGGCTGTAGAGGTGTCCGTAACGGCTCCATGATCCACGCAGCACCACCTGGTGGCCACCCCAGATCCCCACAGGGTTGTGGAGAACTCCATCTCCCATGGAGCCCTGCGGGAAACTGAGGCACCAGCGTCACATAGGGAAGCTGCCACCCAGGGAAGCAGCTGAGATTCTGAGGAGCCCACGGCTGCTCCCCCAGAAGATATTTAGAAGAGTATCAGAGGTGGATAGTAACGAGTTACATTTACTTGAGGAACTTTTTAAAAAAATTGTACTTCTACGAGTAGTTTTACTGCACCATACTTTTTACTTGAGTACATTTGTGAAGAAGAAACACTACTCTTACTCCGCTACATTGGGCGACACTCGACTCGATACTTTTTTCCATTAAATAAAGTCTGACAGACAATGTTCAATCTGATCTGTGTAGCGGATGCTGTCAAGTTGCACACACGCCTTCCATTGCGTCTCCGGCTCTGACGCGAGGTTTTCGATGTTCCCCAAATCAAGGTGCTGCAGCTTTGAGGACAGATGTTGCATTTTTCGTTTGAAAGCATTAACTGAGCTAATCATATTAACTGTGGTTTTCTCTTTTCCTTGCAGCTATAAATTAAGCTCATTCAACACGTTGGTCAGATCGGAAAAAAAATGCCAAGTCTAGCGGCCATTGATCGTTATTAAGTTGCTTGTGTTCTGCATGTTTAATGACGAGGAGAAACTCCTTTATCTCCGGCCAGGGGTCTTGAAATCTCAGCAGGAATTTCTCCCTCAACGAAGGCCTCTTTTATCATCTCTCCATTTTGGAAGGACTTCTTATGCTTAATGATTGAGTGACTCAGCCAGAAAGATGCTTCGGTGTGTCTGCCTTTGCTTTTGAATTCAGCCGAGTGAAAAATGACGGCTGTCCGATTAACTGCGATTTTAGTTCCCTCTCCTTTCTCTTTCTCAGATCACTTTTCGGAAGGAAATTTCGAAGTTTTTATGAACAATTCGAAAGTTCTTTTCCACATTTTCCTTCTTTGGAATAGCAATGATAGATTGACAGATCAGACAAACGCACTTCGATTCTGACATCGTGAGAGAAAAAAAATCCTCTTCTAACTCCACATCCAGCCCATAAACAACAAATTTTTTTTCAATCCCTTCTTTAGTCGATATAAATTGGAAAGCTAACTAGATCACTTAGTAGCTCGCGCGTTTGATCGTGTGTGCGGGATGACCAGTGTGTTAGAAGAAAAGAGATCTCAGACTGGCCGCCCTGCATGCCAATCACGTGGCAAATGCCATAGGGAGGATATACAGTGGTGCTTGAAACTTTGTGAACCCTTTAGAATTTTCTATATTTCTGCATAAATATGACCTAAAACATCATCAGATTTTCACTCAAGTCCTAAAAGTAGATAAAGAGAAACCAGTTAAACAAATGAGACAAAAATATTATACTTGGTCATTTATTTATTAAGGAAAATGATGAAATATTACATATTTGTGAGTGGTAAAAGTATGTGAACCTTTGTTTTCAGTATCTGGTGTGACCCCCCTTACTAAACGTTTCCAGTAACTTTTGATCATTCCTGCACACCAGCTTGGAGGAATTTGATCCCATTCCTCCGTACAGAACAGCTTCAATTCTGGGATGTTGGTGGGTTTCCTCACATGAACTGCTCGCTTCAGGTCCTTTCACAACATTTTGAATTGGATTAAGGTCAGGACTTTGACTTGGCCATTCCAAAACATTCACTTTCTTCATCTCTAACCATTCTTTGGTAGAACGACTTGTGTGCTTAGGGTCGTTGTCTTGCTGCATGACCCACCTTCTCTTGAGATTCACTTCATGGACAGATGTCCTGACATTTTCCTTTAGAATTCTCTGATATAATTCAGAATTCATTGTTCCACCGTCCTGGCCCAGATGCAGCAAAACAGACCCAAACCGTGATACTACCACTAGCATGTTTCACAGATGGGATGAGGCTCTTATGCTGGAATGCAGTGCTTTCCTTTCTCCAAACATAACGCTTTACATTTAAAGCAAAAAGTTCTATTTTGGTCCACAAAACATTCTTCCAACAGCCTTCTGGTTTGTCCACGTGATCTTTAGCAAACTGCAGACGAGCAGCTATGTTTTTTTGGAGAGCAGTGGCTTTCTCCTTGCAACCCTGCCATGCACACCATTGTTGTTCAGTGTTCTCCTGATGGTGGACTCATGAACATTAGCCAATGTGAGAGAGGCCTTCAGTTGCTTAGAAATTACCCTGGGGTCCTTTGTGACCTCGCCGACTATTACACGCCTTGCTCTTGGAGTGATCTTTGTTGGTCGACCACTCCTGGCGAGAGTAACAATGGTCTTGAATTTCCTCCATTTGTACACAATCTGTCTGACTGTGGATTGGTGGAGTCCAAACTCTTTAGAGATGGT
>JANRMT010062806.1:124483106-124495401 GCA_026402145.1 Polypterus bichir lapradei | reverse complement strand
AGATAGATAGATAGATAGATAGATAGATAGATAGATAGATAGATAGAAAATCCTAGGCCTAAAAGTGCAACGATTTTATGTGATGTTTTTAAGTCACGTCTTTTGTCACGCTTTAAATCGGGCTTATTTTAAAACCTACATATACAGTCATATGAAGAAGCTTGGGAATCCCTCTCAGCTGGCATAATAATTGACTCTCCTTTCAACAAAAAAGATAACAGTAGTATGTCTTTCATTTGGGCAGCACGGTGGTGCAGGTAGCGCTGCTGCCTCGCAGTAAGGAGACCTAAGTTTGCTTCCCGGGTCCTCCCTGCGTGGAGTTTGCATGTTCTCCCCGTGTCTGTGTGGATTTCCTCCCACAGTCCAAAGACATGCAGGTTAAGTGCACTGACGATCCTAAATTGTCCCTAGTGTGTGCTTGGTGTGTGTGTGCCCTGTGGGGGGCTGGTGCCCTGCCCAGGGTTTGTTTCCTGCCTTGCACCCTGTGTTGGCTGGGATTGGCTCCAGCAGACCCCCGTGACCCTGTAGGTAGGATATGGCGCGTTGGGTGATGGATGGATGGATGTCTTAAATTTCCTAGGAACATCAAAGTGTCCACTACTGAAATCGTCACCTGTGAATCTAAGATGTTTAAGAGGCATTGGCGGTTGTCCAAAGGTGTAAAATATTTGCCCATTTCAGTACACTTAAGCATTTCACTCTTCTAGTGCTCCTGTGTAGTATAATTATCTCCTGTACCATCATCAGTCCACACCTTGAACCTGTCCCAGTCATTCAATACATAAGACACAATGTTCCTCCGGATATCAAGAGTGAGCCTGATATGGCCGTGCAATATGTAACAAAGAGAATGGAAAAGGTAGGTGCCATCTCCGGGCATGGAAACCACTCGGTAAGTGACAGTTCTTTGATCGATAGTGATCACCTCGATAGACATGTTAATGGGGGTACGGTTGGAATGATAAAGGAAATGGGTACCTGAACAATGTAAAGTAAGTCTAAAATACCTACACAATAACTATAATTGTAATAAATGAACAATAGAACAGCGGAGAAGCCGTGGATTAAATAAAAAGGCTGTAGTTATCAGCAGGGAGACGTGAATACTGAGGCGAAGCAAGGAAGGGAATGTAGAGACCGGAGCGACAGATGGCCTTATATAGGCAGGTAGCCAACAACGTGGGAGGCGTTGGGATGGGGGACCCGCTTCACACGGTGACCGAGCTGCAGGCTATGGACGTATATATGTACGTAAGTAGGATTCAGTTAGCGTTGGGAACACGCGTACCAAATTTCTTGAAGATGGGCCCATAAGTAACAAAGACCGTTGAAAAGTTCAATATGACGGCCGACAGTGGCGTCACACCACCGAAATAAGTACGTACATTGGTTTCAGTTAGCGCAGGGAAGCCACCTACCAAATTTCGTGAAGATGGTGCCATAAATAAGAAAGTTCAACATGGCGGACGTTGTCGACTGTTATCGACCGTTATGACCGTTACGTGTAGAATTTCGAAATAAACCCTGCTTAACTTTTGTAAGTGAGCTGTAAGGAATAAGCCTGCCAAATTTCAGCCTTCTACCTACACGGGAAGATGGAGAATTAGTGATGAGTGAGTGAGTCAGTGAGTGAGTCAGTCAGTCAGTGAGGGCTTTGCCTTTTATTATTAAAGATAAGATTGAGCAACACCTTGCAAGGACAGTAAATATTAGGAACAGTCAGCATGGGGTTAGAGGAGGGAGGTTGTGTTTTACTAACAGGCTGGAATTCTATGAGGAGGCAACAAAAGAATACGACCAGAGAGGAGCAGATAAGATTCTTTACCTGGACTTTCAGATAGCATTTGATGAGGTGCCACATGAGATGTTGGGCATCAAATTAAAAGAAGTGGGAGTTCAGGATGATGTTTTTAGATGGGTGCAGAATTGGCTCAGACACAGGAAGCAGAGGATGATGATGGTATGAGGAACCTCATCAAAACTGGCCGATGGTGGTGACCACCAGGGGGCAGTGCGGGGGCAGCTGCTACTTTTAATATACTAGGCTGACCCGCATTTTAAGGCGACGACTTTTAAGTTGACCACTTCTTAA
Organism: Polypterus bichir lapradei; assembly: GCA_026402145.1. Classification (NCBI taxonomy): domain Eukaryota; kingdom Metazoa; phylum Chordata; class Cladistia; order Polypteriformes; family Polypteridae; genus Polypterus; species Polypterus bichir. The sequence continues at coordinate 124,493,309 of JANRMT010062806.1, read as the reverse complement.
GGCAATTCAATATGTAGATCAATTTGATATTTTATACAAACTCATTAATTTGGTTATATTGCATTTGAGCGGTATTACTTTAATACTCATAGTTTCTGTTGTTATTTTTGTGATGAAATTTAAACTTTTTTTCTATATTGAGGTCGCCCTTTTGAACCCCCCTGATATTTACTACGCGGTGAGGCATTTGTACTCCATTAACATTAAAACTATTTCCAGAGACATAATTTTGTCTATTTTTCCAGCGCATCACACACAAAAGCAAGGGAACGATGGGAGCACCAGAACTCTGCTCACATCATGTCGCTTTGTACCGCAAGCTGCAAGTAGTAAGTCTGTGATAAGCGGAATACCGCTACGCTTCCCACTCACGGGACGGAAGGACAATCCCGACCGCTTTTATATAGTAAGAAAGAAAAAGAAGATATCGCACAGTCTGGAGTAGAAAATCATCTTTTACCTGGAAAAACGAAACTACAAATCCCATCGTGAATTGCAAAATGGACGGGGCGTGTGTGAAACTCCGCGCCTGCGTAGCACTCACGAGACGGAAGGACAATCCCGACTGCATTTATATAGAAGGATATACATGATTTAGATAGGAATATAAGTGACAAGCTGGTTAGGTTTGCAGATGATACCAAGATAGGTGGATTAGCAGATAATTTGGAATCCGTTATATCATCACAGAAGGACTTGGATAGCAGACAGGCTTGGGCAGATTTGTGGCAGATGAAATTTAATGTCAGTAAATGTAAAGTATTACACATAGGAAGTAAAAATCGAGAGTCCACGTTATGAGAAGGATTTAAGAGTCATAGTGGACTCTAAGCTATCAACTTCCCGACAGTGTTGAGAAGCCATTAAGAAGGCTAACAGAATGTCAGGTTATATAGCGCCTTGACATGTGCAGTACAAGTCACAGTAGGTTCTGCTCAAGTCTTTATAACACACTGGTGAGGCCTCATCTGGAGTCCTGTGTGCAGTTCTGGTCTCCAGACTACATGAAGGACATAGCAGCACTAGAGAAGGTCCAGAGAAGAGTGACTAGGCTGATTACGGGGCTACAGGGGATGAGTTATGAGGAAAGATTAAAAGAGCTGAGCCTTTGCAGTTTAAGCAAAAGAAGATCAAGAGGTGACATGATTGAAGTGTTTAAAATTATGAAGGGAATCAGTACAGTGGGTCGAGACGGTGACTTTAAAATGAGTTCATCGAGAACACGGGGACACCGTTGGAAACTTGTTAAGGGTAAATTTCACACACACATTAGGACGTTTTTCTTTACACAAAGAACGATAGACACTTGGAATAAGCGACCAAGTAGTGTGGTGGACAGTAAGACGTTAGGGACTTTCAAAACTCGACTTGATGTTTTCTTGGAAGAAATAAGTGGATAGGACTGGCGAGCTTTGTTGGGCTGAATGGCCTGTTCTCGTCCAGAGTGTTCTAATCTTCTAATGTTCTAATGTTCTAACTCCACCTGCAGGACCAAAATGGCGTCTCCATGTGTGTCTGCAGGCTGTGCAGGAGACGTCTTTATAAAGGTGACCAGGGGCCTCACGTATAACGCTGTGCATAGAATTCACACTATAACATGACGCAAGCACAAAAGCGGGAATGTGCGTACGCACAGAAAAATCCAGATGCATAAATCTGTGCGTTCGCCAACTTCCATGTTGTTCCGCTCCATAAATCCCAATCAGTGTGAAAAATAACGCTCGTGCATGCGCCTGCTATCCCGCCCCAGCTCCTCCCAGAATTACACCTTTTTGAATATGCAAATCAATATAAACAGCTCTTAAGCTCAGCCTTCTGTGAACAGGCAATGGCAAAAGCACAGGGGAAATTGAAGAATTTCAGCGAATGCCAAGTGGAGGCAAAGAAAAACATACTATTTGTTGGTTTTAACAGTGATATAAACTACAAAAGGAAGTTGATTGAGTGACATAGTGTGTCGGAGAAACGCAAAAGCTCGAGTTCACAAAGTCACACAGTGCCTGAAATAAAAAAGAAGATGTCAGATATCAAAGTCGCCATGAAAAGGCGAGTCGTAGCCCACCGTCTGAGTGTCGTATGAAAGCTTATTAGGGTACAAAGAAAAAAAAAAATAGGCACACGGTGGGAAAAAAGCACAAAATGTCAACTTTAATCTCGTAGTTTATTTTGTCATTAAAGTAGATCATCATAAACTTCATCTTAAAATTGTTTAGTTTACTAATTTCTCAAATCCCCTCGTAACTAAAATAGCACGTTAAATGCATTGTTTTGTATTTGATCTTCTATGTGCTCTGTGTGTTGATGCCCAGGAGGACCGGAGGAGGGCTTGTACCTCCTCCAGACCGCGAGGGGGTGACCGCCCTGGTTACGTTGAGAGCCACGGGTAAAGGACTTGGAAGCCCAGCCCTGTAGGGACCCGTGGCCACCGCCAGGCGGCGCCCCGGTGCCTGTAGAGACCTGGAGCCCAGCACTTCCGCCACACCAGGAAGTGCTGGGGGGAAGAAGACAGGGGACACCCGGAGGGCTTCCGGGTGCGCAGCCGGCACTTCCGCCACACTGGGGCGTGTCTGTGGAGGAATGCCGGGAAGCAGCTAGAGCTCATCCGGGTTCCTATATAAGGGGCCGCCTCCCTTCATTCAGTAGCAGAAGTCGGGTGGAAGAGAGACGGAGCTGGAGACAGGACTGGAGGCGGCCAGGAGAAAGGCACAAGGACTGTGAGGCCTGGACATTGGGGGAACGGTGCAAGTAAATAACTGTGTATATTAGTGTAAATAAAGGGTTTGTTGGGTGAACATAAGATGTCCGTCTGTCTGTGTCCGGGTTCAAGTTCCCAGTGTGTAAATCACGTGCTTCCGACTTTCTCTTCCTCTGACAGGACACAGAATCCATTACATTCGTGAAATTACAGATCTCTGAATAATTAAAATACTGAGATGTATACGTGATATCATTTTCATGATGATAGGAGTTAAAGCACGTTATTAAACATGGGAACACGGTGGCGCAGTGATTGTTCATGTCTCACGCAAGATGTTTGCTGCGCCGTGCGCGACCTTCGATGAAATACTTTACTGCAGCAGTCCTCTCTCTTTCAAACGTGCTAACCTCCAATTCCTGTCCTTACTTTTCTTTCTCCAAATACCCAATCGCCACACGATCAGCTCTGTAACAGACGTTAAGCCATCTGTAAGCTTAGCACGCTGATTTTTCAGAACTTTTAAGGAACATTGAAATATCTGCGTAGTATATGTTGAATTATTCTATCCATCTTCCAGTGTCGCGTGAGCACCAGCAAGAATACAGCGCGAGGCAGGAACAATCTGTGAACGGAGCACCAGTGGTTTGCTAGCGCTGCGGCACCGTGTAGTTAAAGTTTTATCTGTATAATATAATAAACATATTTTGCTGCATTTCATTTTAAAAATGATATCGTCATCATATGTAAATACACGCTTTATAAAGAGGCTCAGGTTGTGCAATATTATAACTGTATCGCAAGTTTACAGTGAGGTGATTGTATTAATAAGTACAGACAGGTCTACAAAGAGCACTTGATGGACTGACTGAGTGCGTTTAGAGCTCTTGGGATGAAACTGTTTGTGAACCGCGAGGTCCGTACAGGAAAGGCTCTGAAACGTTTGAAGTATGGAAGCAGTTCAAATAGACAGCGTGGCTGAGGCAGCGTGTGCTTGATGCTGTATCCCGATAATTCTCTTTCTGATCAGCTGCTGTGATTCAGACTCAGATACAGTGATATACTGTAAATACTCCGAGTGGTGCAGTGAGAGTAATGTGGACAAAGATGATCCGATGTGGGATGCGAGGTGCAGTGAGAGTAACAACGCTAAAGCAGTTATGGTATTTAGAATAGTATGACCATTCTGTGGACCGTTATATTGTTACAGGTTAATTACTATCAGATGCATTAAACTAATAAACAATGCGGTTAATTTCAGTGTATTTATAAAGCCGCGTCAGGGATGTGGATCTAAAAAAGAAAGATAAACCACACTTTAACAGTAGCACTGCTTTGACGCTGGGTGCCGCCAGTTGGCAAAACCGAGAGCAGAACTTGCGTACAACAGGGTATGAGCTACCGTGGAAATGTGTGTGGCTTTACGCCAAGTTTAGGATTTCTACATTGCGATTTGAACGTGGAAACGTTCTTAAGCAACATTTTTGTGTGTACGCACCGTTTATACATGAAGCCCCAGAAGAGCTCAGAATCACTCAGTGTTGGCAGCAAGGTGTCCCAAAACTGTACCCTTCCTTATCCTGTTGTTACTTTTACAGGGGACACTTCAGAAGGATGGCGTTTGATGGATTGACTGGAGTCGACCTGAGATGAAGTCTAATATCCAATGGCAGAAGCCCAGTAAAGCAGACCTGTCCACAAGGTTCTTAGATCTATGAAGAGCTTCGTCACGTGCAGTACACGTCTGGACCCTGAAGGACAGATATCCTTGCAGGTGCGAAGTTCGTCCTATCAGACATGGGTGAAGTTTGCCAAGGAAGCCCTCATTGTCCACACTTTGAGTCCAATTCCTTTCTAAAGGCCTCTGAGGACTTTGGAGTCCTGAAAGTGACTCTGGATTTTCCGGCCATATTTCCACATAATATGAAGTCAGTAGACGGATTGGGGGGTCATGAGGTCGCTAGGAAAGGGGTGTGTGGAGATCCTGATATCTCTGCAGAAGGACGAAGGTCCAAGTTTTCAGAGTCCTGGTGCTCCCTGTTTGTGAGACATGGCTGCTATCCAGTGACCTGAGACGAAGACTGGACTCCTGTGTCTCTTCAGAGAATCCTTGGGGGCCACTGGTTTGACTTTGTGTTGCTCACCGAGTCCCAAATGAGGCACATGACCTGCATTGTGGGGGAGCGTCAGTTACGGCACTACCGCCATGTGGCGCGATTACCCGAGGGTGATACGGCTAACAAGGTGGAGAACCCGAGTGGCTGGACCAGGCCAAGGGGACACCCATGTAACACCACGCTGCAACACATGTGCATGGGAGGCAGCTAAAAGGCTCAAAAGACGGTAATTCCTTCCCAAGCCAGGGGATGGCAGAGTGCTCTAATCCTTGCTCCTTGCTCTTTTTAACCCTAATTTCCAGCCCCCGTGGACGTCACTTTTGGTTCTTTCCTGATGTCTTCATTTCTCGTTTCCACCATATTTCCTTGTTTGTGTTGTTCTTGTTCTGGACTAAGGTCCGTATCATTAAACCACAACCTTCGCTTCATCTGGCAGCCAAATTCAAGTATACGGGCGGCTGCCCCCAAACCTCGTTCCATGTTGTGTGAAACTTATTACAAGGGTCATTTCCATTCGACTGGACCGCGTGTCTGCCTGGGGGGGTTGCCAACCTGGGGTCCCGAGCTGTTTCGCTGTGTGGTGGGTGCTGTACCAGTGCATGCCCCCCCAACCTGACCTGACCTTTCCAGATATTTTCCACCCTGACAGTCCTGTTCATGTTGGCGCCAGCTGATCTAAGGGTCCTCCTGTAATTTTGCACTTTCAGCTGGGCACAAGCCTCGCTCGTTGGTTTCTGATTTGCTGACGTGCTTTGTGATGGTGACGTCCTCTAGGCATTTACTTATATATGGATTTCCAGACTCCACATTAACGTTTCGGTCACCAGTTGTGGCCTCCTTCAGCATATCTCAGTCACCCCATGTGGTCTTCTGGGGGCTGTGATGGCTTCTTCTGGCCAGAGCCGGTTATCTGCATCACTAAAGGCCTCGTCTGGGTCAGCACTGGGGCTCATAAAATCTGGGAAGTCCTGCCCAAATAACTTCACGTCTCCCTTAATCAAAACCGATTTCATGCCAACATGGCATCTGAAGATCACGTCCAACACACATGATTGAAACTACCCTCCTGTGCCAAGCTGCTGGGCCTCTGCCCAGTCATGCCAGCCTCTCGATGCTGAAGGGTCTTTAAGCACTCAAGTAAGTTCCAGTGGGTTCATTGGGAAAGTTAGCAGATGGGCTGCTCTTTATCATCGTTAGTTGAGAAACTGACAGATGCAGAAGACGCCTGCCATGGCAGGGTGAAGATCAGCCAGAAGGCTCACCCTGCATTTAAAGATGAAATGCCACTCCACGGGCTCACTTTGCAGCTCCCACGGGTGGCAGTCTAAGATTCACGGTGATTTATTGATTTTTTTTCAGTGGGGATCCCAGGAACGCACCCCCAGCCTTGACCCGACTCACACACACTCCCTCACAAATGGTAATAAAACAAAGATACGCGACCGTATTAAATAATAATAAAGGAAATCTAACCACACGGACCAAAACAATCCCACCCCAGTTCTGTTTTCTGAGATACACAATAAACACAAATTAAGCCACAACAAACAAAAGCCGCACACGATGAAGTCCATGACAAAGTCCATAGGAAACGTCAACCAGTGTCGTGAAATGAAGTCTGAATAATCCAGAATCAGTTCGCTAATAGTAAATGTAAAGAACAGTCCTACCGGTATATCCCGATGATGAAGAGTAATAGGATCAGGAGCGCTCCTCCTCTGAAGGTCGACGAACAATCGAAATCAGTCCTCACGCAGCAGGCAGACACCAGACAGGAGATCATCCAGGACAAGAACGATAATCCAAAGGCAAGGAACGGGAAGACACAACAGATGGGTAACTCCAGACGCAACACCACGTGTCTTCTCTGTGTAACCGGGCCCCCTTTGAAACTCGCGCTGGCCTTCTTGAACCTGCAGCTGATCTGATCGGACAACTGCTGAGGGTGCAGGGGCTGCTGGGAACAAAAAGGCCAGCGCGAGTTTCAAAGGGGGCAGTTGATCTGATTGGACGCCCACTAAGGGTGCAGGGGCTGCTGGGAACAAGAAGGCCAGAGTGAGTTTCAAAGTGGGCAGTTGGTCTGATTGGACGCCTGCTAAGGGTGCAGGGGCTGCTGGGAACAAAAAGGCCAGCGCGAGTTTCAAAGGGGGCAGTTGATCTGATTGGACGCCTGCTAAGGGTGCAGGGGCTGCTGGGGACAAGAAGGCCAGCGCGAGTTTCAAAGGGGGCAGTTGATCTGATTGGACGCCTGCTAAGGGTGCAGGGGCTGCTGGGAATTAAAAGGCCAGCGTGAGTTTCAAAGGGGGCAGTTGATCTGATTGGACGCCCACTTAAGTTGCAGGGGCTGCTGGGGACAAGAAGGCCAGCGCGAGTTTCAAAGGGGGCAGTTGATCTGATTGGACGCCGGCTAAGGGTGCAGGGGCTGCTGGGAGTTGAAGTTTATACTGCCCGGTAGCTCTGCTACACACTTCCTTTTTTTTTTTTTTGTTTACCAGTTCAACCAAAGTAATCATTCATTCATTTCCCTAACTCGACTTGGTCTCAATCTTGGGCAGGACCATATTGGCACAAAGCATGTTTGTGATGCACCTTCTGTTGGAATGACAAATTGAAAGCAGTTTATTACCACAAGCATTACAAAATGCACTGCAAATGTTAATGCTGAAATGGACATTGGAATTGAACTCCCTTCAACGATGGGTAGTACAGCCAGACCACCTTCATAAAAGGATAAGGGTCTGTCTGCCTGCCTAAATTTCAGTTTTTCTGCATTGCACACGTATGTCGTTTTCATAATGCAAGAACGCACCCCTAATCTGTCCATTTGAATTTTACTTCTGAAAAAGAAGAGTTTCTCATAGCAAAGTCATTTCTGGAAACGCCTTGACTTGTTAAGCGAGGGATTCCTGTACACGGGAGTCGTCATTGAGCAGGTTTGGCTGCAATTCCCTACTTGAGCGAGGGGTGTCGTCATTTCCCAGTTTCTTCAGACTTTTGTGTCATGGAGGGCTCAGAGTTGTCGTAAATTAGCGAGTGAAAACCCACCCACCACCCCACCCCTTATCATGTTCTCCTTAATAAATCCAAGCTTTCACATGGAGAGATGAGTGTGCACATTGCAAGCCTCTTTTTGTGCATTCAGGGAGGTGGTGGATGTCAGAATTTTGGACCACCTTTGCAGAGTATTTAATGTCGACATACTGATAACTACAAGTAACGAGAAGCGTGTTGTTAGAAAAACGTTACTTTGGTTCATCTGCAGCTTCAATGTTTGCTAATATTCGAAACAATCAGTGAACATTAGAACACTCTGGAAGAGAACAGGCCATTCAGCCCAACAAAGCTCGCCAGTCCTGTCCGCTTATTTCCTCCAAGAAAACATCAAGTCGAGTTTTGAAAGTCCCTAACGTCTTACTGTCTACCACACTACTTGGTCGCTCATTCCAAGTGTCTATCGTTCTTTGTGTAAAGAAAAACTTCCTAATGTTTGTGTGAAATTTACCTTTAACAAGTTTCCAACTGTGTCCCCGTGTTCTTGATGAACTCATTTTAAAGTCACCGTCTCGATCCACTGAACTAATTCGCTTCATCATTTTAAACACTTCACTCAGGTCACCTCTTGATCTTCTTTTGCTTAAACTGTAAAGGCTCAGCTCTTTTAATCTTTCCTCATAACTCATCCCCTGTAGCCCTGTAATCAGCCTAGTCGCTCTTCTCTGGACCTTCTGTAGTGCTGCTATGTCCTTTTTGTAGCCTGGAGACCAAAACTGCACACAGGACTCCAGATGAGGCCTCACCAGTGTGTTATAAAGACTTGCGCAGAACCTCCTGTGACTTGTACTCCACACCTCAAGGCGCTATATAACCTGACATTCTGTTAGCCTTCTTAATGGCTTCTCAACACTGTCTGGAAGTCGACAGCTTAGAGTTCACTAAAACTCTTAAATCCTTCTTGTAAGGTGGACTCTCGATTTTCTCGCCCATTGTGTATTCAAATCTAACGTTTTTACTTCCTATGTGTAATTCTTTACATTTACTGACATTAAATTTCATCTGCCACAAATCTGCCCAAGCCTGTCTGCTATCCAAGTCCTTCTGTGATGATATAACGGATTCCAAATTATCTGCTAATCCACCTATCTTGGTATCATCTGCAAACTGGTGAGCTTGTCACTTATATTCCTATCTAAATCATTTATAGATATTAAAAATAGCAGCGGCCCTAGCACTGCCCCCTGCTGGTCACCACTCTTAACATCGGCCAGTTCTGATGAGGTTCCTCGCACCATCACCCTCTGCTCCCTGTGTCTGAGCCAATTCTGCACCCATCTAAAAACATCACCCTGAACTCCCACTTCTTTTAATTTGATGCCCAACCTCTCATGTGCCACCTTATAATGATTTCTGAAAGTCAAGCGTGGCAAGTCGCTGGGGCTGCAACCCGGCCGGGACGCCTGGAAAGACGGGAAGGTGGCATGTACGTCCTCCGGGCCAAGAGGGGGCAACAGCCCTGGATCAGAGGAGGACCACGGGAGAAGAACAAGGAGGCTTACGCCTATTGGGATCCGTGGCTACCGCCAGGGGGCGCCCTGAGTCTCAGAGGGCCCAAGAATGATGTACTTCCGCCACACCCGGGAAGATGGAGGTGGATCCCTCCAGGGACGCCTGGACTGCTTCCGAGTGCTCTTCTGCTGCACCAGGAAGTGACGTCAGAGGGAGCACCTGGAGTACATCTGGGTGAGAATAAAAGGGCCCACCTTCCTACCGTCTGGGAGCTAGAGTCGGGAGTGGGAGCGGGACGAGGCCCCCGTGGAGAGAGGAAAGGCGGCCCAGGGACAGAGTGAGAGAAAGGCCCGGTGTAAAGGTGATTGGGGCAAGAAGCACAGTGTGTTGTGCGGGACTGTTGTGTGTTGCAGAATGAAAAAAAAAAGAGTTTTATAAAGATGCGGTGTCTGTCTGATGGTGTCCGGGCAAGTCTCACACCAGATAAGTAATCTCATCTGCTCCACTCTGCTCGTATCCTTTTGTTGCCTCCTCATAGAATTCCAGCCTGTTAGTAAAACACGACCTCCCTCTTCTGACCCCAAGCTGACTGTTCCTCATAACTCCTGTCGTTGTCAGGTGTTGCTCAATCTTATCCTTAATAATTCCTTCCATTAATTTTCCTGTGATGCCCGTTAAGCTTACTGGCCTATAGTTGCTCTGATCTGCCCTTTTTATAGAATGGGATGATATTTGCCATTTTCCAGTCCTTCAGAATCTCTCCAGTGCTCAATGACTTCCTAATAATTTCCCCTTGGGATTAATAAAGTATCTATCTATCTATCTATCTATCTATCTATCTATCTATCTATCTATCTATCTATCTATCTATCTATCTATCTATCTATC
>JANRMT010062806.1:124471544-124483096 GCA_026402145.1 Polypterus bichir lapradei | reverse complement strand
ATCTATCTATCTATCTATCTATCTATCTATCTATCTATCTATCTATCAATCATATGGTGCCTTTCACATCTATCTATCTATCTAATAATATGTATCAAGGCTTTATATCTGAACTCACTAACCTCCTTAAGAACACGAGGATGAATCTTATCTGGTCCTGGTGATTCGTTTGATTTCATCTAATTTAATCATCACAGCTCTTCTCTCTCTTCAATTTCCAAATCCCTCAGTACCTCCTTAGTAGTCCCTGTTACTGCTCTGAGGTTATCCACTTGCTCACTTGTAAACACCTCAGAAAAATGTAAGTTTAGGGTATCTGCTATTTCACTGTCTGTGTCTTTTAATTCCCCTTTACTATTCCTGATGCACTTCACCTCCTCCTTGACTGTTCTTTTACTACTAAAATACTGACAGAATCTCTTAGGGTCATCTTTCACCTTATCTGCTCTATTCCTTTCTAAGAGTTGCGCACCTCCAGCAAAAATCAAAGCATCCACAAACAAAAGTAAACACAACTAACAGAATCAAACTGAATTAGTCCACCTAACCTTGAGGTTACTAAGAACAAAATGGTGTACATGCACTGCTAAAGAAAATGGACCCCCCAAGTGGCTGTCCCTCTGGATTCCCAGACACCGGTGACTGAGCTTAGCATCGGCGCCGACTTTAAAACACGTGTGAGGACCCATAGCTGAAACGAACAGTGGAATGACCAAAAAATAAAGAAACAGCCTGCCAGTAAGTCCAAAACTTGTTCAATATTTTTGTCCCCGACTGTAAACCCGCTGCGGATGTAAAAGAAGAAGGCGTTGGTGGCTGCAGTCCCAGAAATATTGTAAGCAAAAAGCTCACCTAACCGGAGCCTCACTACTAACTAATCAACTGTTGTCTCTATTAACGTAATCCCCTTTATCGACTTTATTGAGTTTTGTCGACTGTCGTCTTTATTATCAACTCAATAAGCTTTCTTACCCTAACAGAACATACAATAAGAAGAAACAGGGAGGTCATGAAGGACAGTAGACCATCCCGGTGCCGTGTTTAGTGCAAGCAAGAATGACATCAAGAAAGGAAAGCAAAATCCGACACAAGAACAGAGCGTCTGTTGCACGTGGTGGAAACAAAGGGGGGGGGGGGGCACTCCTGGTGCCCCCACCCTGATACAGACAGGCAGAGTCCCGAGATTCAGCACAGCATGTGATTATTTCCACAGGCGTCTCCAGCTAAGTCCTCATTTGAGGTCGGCTTTCTTCAGAACAGGCCGCATGCAATATGGCTGCCGAGCTGTGCTCTTCGTTGTGTTACTAGGAAATGGTGAGTGAGTCTTCTGACCCCACACTGACTGTTCCTTATAACTCCTGTCCTTGCCATGTGTTGCTCAATCTTATCCTTAATAATTCCTTCCATTAATTTTCCTGTGATGCCCGTTAAGCTTACTGGCCTATAGTTGCTCTGATCTGCCCTGTCACCCTTTTTATATAATGGAATGATATTTGCCATTTTCCAGTCCTTCGGAATCTCTCCAGTGCTCAGTGACTTTCTAATAATATGTGTCAAGGGTTTATATCTGAACTCGCTAACCTCCTTAAGAACACGAGGATGAATCTTATCTGGTCCTGGTGATTTGTTTGATTTCATCTAATTTAATCATCACAGCTCTTCTCTCTCTACAATTTCAAATCCCTCAGTACCTCCTTAGTAGTCCCTGTTACTGCTCTGAGGTTATCCACTTGCTCACTTGTAAACACCTCAGAAAAATGTAAGTTTAGGGCATCTGCTATTTCATTGTCTATATCTTTTAATTCCCCTTTACTATTCCTGATGCACTTGACCTCCTCCTTGACTGTTCTTTTACTACTAAAATACTGAAAGAATCTCTTAGGGTCGTCTTTCGCCTTATCTGCTCTATTCCTCTCCAACTGTCTTTTAGCCTCCCTGACATCCTTCTTAATGGTTGCCCTCCTGTTCTCATACGCTCTACAATTCACTTTGCAGTCATTAGTCTTATATGCCTTATAAAGGAGATTTTTCCTTTGCAACTTCTTTTATAAATCTTTATTAATCCACCGTGGAGTTTTTTTTAGTTTCCTAGTAATTCCAAATTAAGGTCTGTCTCTGTCCTGCGTTACATGTGAAACATTTCTAAACCTGTTCCACTGCTCCTCGACTGTCTCCACACTTAACAGCTTATCCCAGTGTATCCTCCTTAGACTTTGTGGCATCTGCTCACAATTAGCCTACCAAAGTTCAACTTAACAATTTTAGTCTTTGCATCTGCACTCTTACAAAATACTGAGAATTGTATTACATTCTGGTCACGTGACCCTAGTGGTCCAATCACCTCTACCCCCTCAATTCTATCCTGATTATTACAGAATACTAAATCCAGACAGGCGTCACCCCGTGTTGGTACTCTAACATACTGTGTTAAAAAACAGTCACTGATTACAGTGCCCACCTCAGTAATGCCAGCAGTGTAATTATCCATCCCTCCATTTTCAAACCCGCTGAATCCAAACACAGGGTCACAGGGGTCTGCTGGAGCCAATCCCAGCTAACACAGGGCAGGAACCAATCCTGGGCAGGGTGCCAACCCACCGCAGGACACACACAAGGGCCAATTTAGAATCGACAATCCACCTAACCTGCATGTCTTTGGACTGTGGGAGGAAACCCACGCAGACACGGGGAGAACATGCAAACTCCACGCAGAGAGGACCCGGGAAGCGAACCTGGGTCTCCTAACTGCGAGGCAGCAGCGCTACCACTGCGCCACCGTGCCACCCGCAGTGTAATTAGTAAGGTGGAAAATATGAATGGTAAGACGAGAGCTGCAGCTGACATGGTGGCCCCTGAAACCCACCAGCGCTTTCATACCGCGGAAGGCCCCAAGACTGTCTGACTAAAAGAGAACACGGCGGACAGCTGAGCAGAAATGGAATAAAACGAAACTGAGAGTCCACCGTGAGACACCAAAGGCACAAATAACCCAATGTAACGTTGCAGTCCGCCTGGAGCGACCCTCCTGTGTCTCTAAAATTAGAAATGACAATGCTGGCCATCCGAGAGTTTGATTCTCATCTGTCAATCGTCTTCTAAATAACAGCTCACTGGACAGAAGGCCACCTAAAAACTACCAGCGAAACCTGTGAGGCTTTCGAAACACAAAATAAACGAACTTAGAAATAATCCAGTATACCCCCCCCCCTCCAGGGTTAGTCCTCTGGACCCCCCTCAGCATGCCCCCTTAAGCGAGTTCAATTCTATCACTGGAGCAGATCGACCCGAACGGCGTAGAATTATTTTTCAGCTGAGACCCTCCAACCTGACATCGTGAACTCATCTTTACAAAAGGGGGTCTTCCCTGACCATCAGTTGCTGAAGGAAAATAATCTCGACCCCTCTGTCTTTGAGATCTTTAGACCGATTTCTAACCTGCCTTTCTTAGGGAAAATTCTAGAAAAGGCTGTCATCACACAGGTAAACGCACACTCGAATAAACCTTCTCGATAGGTTTCAGTCGGGCTTTAGAAAAGTCACAGGACAGAAACGGCGCTGGTTAAATTAGTCGATGACTGGCGGGTTCAAGCAGACGCACAGGCCGTGTATCTGCTCTTGTTCTCTTAGACTGGAGGGCAGCAGCAGACCACTGTATTCTTGAAAATTGGGAGTGCAGCTGGATGATAAACTGGACTGGACTGCCAACACTGATGCTCTGTGTAAGAGAGGACAGAGCCGACTATACTTCATTAGAAGACTGGCGTCCTTCAACATCTGCAATAAGATGCTACAGATGTGCTATCGGACGGTTGTGGCGAGCGCCCTGTTCTACACGGTGGTGTGCTGTGGAGGCAGCATAAAGAAGAGGGACGCCTCACGCCTGGACAAACTGGTGAGGAAGGCAGGCTCTATTGTAGGCACGGAGCTGGTCAGTTTGACATCCGTGGCAGAGCGACGGGCGCTGAGCAGGCTCCTGTCAATCATGGAGAATCCACTGCATCCACTGAACAGGATCATCTCCAGACAGAGGAGCAGCTTCAGCGAGAGACTGCTGTCACCATCCTGCTCCACTGACAGACTGAGGAGACCCCACACTATGCGACTCTTCAATTCCACCGTGGGGGTAAACGTTAACATTATACAAAGTTATTGTCTGTTATACCTGCATTGTTATCATTCTTTAATTTAATATTGTTCTTTATTGTTTTTTATCAGTATGCTGCTGATGCAGTATGTGAATTTCCCCTTGGGACTAATAAAGTATCTATCTATCTATTATATTCATCATTTGATATCTATCTATCTGTCTATCTATTATATAGCGCCTTTCATATCTATCTATCATATTCGTCCTTTCAGATCTATCTATCTATTATATAGTGCCTTTCATATCTATCTATCTATTATATTTATCATTTCATATCTATTATATAGTGCCTTTCTTATCTATCTATCTGTCTATCTATCTATCTATCTACAGTATCTATCTATCTGTCATACAGTGCCTTTCACATCTATCTATCTATCTATCTGTCTATCTATTATATAGTGCCTTTCATATCTATCTATCTATTATATTTATTGTTTCATATCTATCTATCTATTATATAGTGCCTTTCTTATCTATCTATCTGTCTATCTATCTATTATATTCATCCTTTCATATCTATCTATCTATCTATTATATAGTGCCTTTCATATCTATCTGTCTATCTAAAATATCACCCGAGTCAATGGGTCGGCCTCTTAAATTGGTTTCAGTCTCACTGAACATGTAGAACTTTCTTTGTGAGTTGTCATTAAAACGTTCGAAGCATTTCATTAGAACAGAAGGAAGTGCCGCCGGTCATTCAGACAGCTTGGCCTGGAAACCTTAGAAACTGGGGTCCTGACCGATGGTTTCCACAGCTTAGGCACAACGCCACGGGTCAGAGACCAGTGAAAAAGCAAATGAGAAACTGGAGAGAGCCGCTTAAAGCAGGACCCGATATGCCGCCCGGCCCCACTGCCCTGTTTTTGTTTCAGCCCACCGCAAGCCTTTCTCCACTTCCGATGAACTGAATCCTATCACAACAGACTTCCTGGTGTTTTTATAACGTGGTGGTGATTGGACTTCAGAGACCCTCCATATTATAGATGGTGCACCACAAGGGTCTTTTCAGGGTCTGCTGCTCTTTTCAGTCTCCATGCATCCATTAGGCACAAGGTGGGTACCACGGCTATGCAGACGACACACAGCTTTACTTATCTATGGTTTCTGATGACCCCGACACTCCTGGTTCTCTGATCCAATGTCCTAACTTTATTTCTGACTGAATGAGGAGTAACTTTCTCAAACTACCAAATATACTCACAGGTAATTTCTCCCATGGATAAGTCAGGACTTGATTTTATCGTATAATTTCCAGTATTTTATAAGTCGACTTGGAAAACTCATGCTATTTGTCCAAGAGATTACGATCTGCCAATGCCCACCTGAAAGAGGCACCAAGGAGCACACAGCCTTTTCTTCAATGTGGGTGCGGCAATGCGCTGTATCAGTGAGTCTCTCTCTCTATTGTGCCTACGTGACCACACGGTAAGACCCACACTATTCCGAAGCGACGTTTGCACTGATTTGTGTTTTTTGTATCTCACACTCTTCTTCTTCTTTCAGCTGTTCCCGTTAGGGTTCGCCACAGTGGATCATCTTCTTCCATATCTTTGTCCTTGTCATCTTGTTCTGTTACCCCCATCACCTGCATGTCCTCTCTCAGCACGTCTATAAACCTTATCTTAGGCCTTCCTCTCTTCCTCTTCCCTGTCCTTAGTACCCTTCACCCAGTATACCCCTCATCTCTTTTCTGCACATGTCCAAATCAACGCAGTCTTGCCTCTCTAGGTTTGTGTCCAACCTGAGCTGACCCTCTGATGTCCTCATTTCTAATCCTGTTCATCCTCGTCACAACCACTGCAAATCTTAGCATCTTTAACTCTGTCACCTCCAGCTCTGTCTCCTGTGCCACCGTCTCCAGCCCATATGACATAGCTGGTCTCACTACCGTCCTGTAGACTCTTGCTGATACCCGTCTGTCACAGATTACTCCTGACACTCTTCTCCACCCTGCCTGCACTCTCTTCTTCACCTTCTCTTCCTCAATGCCCATTACTCTGTACTGTTGATCCCAAGTATTTAAACTCATCCACCTTTGCCAGCTCTACTCCCCTCATCCTCACCACTCCACTGCCCTCCCTCTCATTCACACACATGGATTCTGTCTTGGTGGTCCTACTGACCTTCATTCCTTTCCTCTCATATCTCCACCTCTCCAGGGTCTCCTCAAGCTGCAGATCACAATGTCATCAGCAGACATCAGTTTTGTGAAGGTTCGTTCCATTTTCTAACTTGAGCTCGACTCCCCTTTGTATATTTGCGTCAGTGCCGACACCGGAGGTCTTTCACTGTTTTGCCATCAGACGCAGCTGTCAAACGTGTAAAAGTCAGTCAGTCAGTCAGTCAGTCAGTCATTACCCGACCCGCTATATCCTAACACAGGGTCACAGGGGTCTGCTGGAGCCAATCCCAGCCAACACAGGGCACAAGGCAGGAAACAAACCTCAGGCAGGGCACCAGCCCACCACAGAACACACACCAACACACACTAGGGACAACTTAGGATCGCCAATCCACCTAACCTAATGTAATGTGTATCATAGGAAAATTAATGGAAGGAATTATTAAGGATAAGATTGAGCAACAGATGGCAAAGTCAGGAGTTATGAGGAACAGTCAGCATGGAGTCAGAGGAGGGAGGTCGTGTTTTATTAACAGGCTGGATTTCTATGAGGAAACAACAAAAGGATACGACCAGAGTGGAGCAGATGAGATTATTGATGTGGACTTTCAGAAAGTATTTGATGAGGTGCCACATGAGAGGTTGGGCATCAAACTAAAAGAAGTGGCAGTTCAGGGTGATGTTTTTAGATGGGTGCAGAATTGGGAAGGAGAGGGTGATGGGGTGAGGAACCTCATCAGAACTGGCCGATGTTAAGAGTGGTGACCAGCAGGGGGCAGTGTTGGGACAGCTGCTATTTTTAATGTATAGGAATGATTTACATAGGAATACAAGGAACAAGCTGGTGAAGTTTGCAGGTGATACCAAGAGAGGTGGATTAGCAGATAATTTGGAATCCGTTATATCATCACAGAAGGACCGGGTTTGTGACAGATGAAATTTAATGTCAGTAAATGTAAAGAATTACACATAGGAAGTAAAAATGTGAGGTGTGAATACACAATGGGAGGTCGGAAAATCGAGAGTCCACGTTATGAGAAGGATTTAGGAGTCACAGTGGACTCTAAGCTATCAACTTCCAGTCAGTGTTCAAAAGCCATTAAGAAGGCTAACAGAATGTCAGGTTATATAGCACGATGTGTTGGTTACAAGTCCAAGGAGGTTATGCTCAACCTTTATAATGCACTGGTTAGGCCTCATCTTGAGTACTGTGTGCAGTTTTGGTCTCCAGGCTACAAAAAGGACATAACAGCACAAGAGAAGGTCCAGAGAAGAGCGACTAGGCTGATTCAGGACTACAGGGGATGAGTTATGAGGAAAGATTAACAGAGCTGAGTCTTTACAGAGACTGACTGAAGTGCTTAAAATGATGAACTGAATTAGTCAAGTGGATCGAGACTTGTATTTTAAAATGAGTTCATCAAGAACACGGGGACACAACAGGAAACTTGTTAAGGGTGAATGTCACACAAACATTAGGACGTTTTTCTTTACAAAAAGAATGATAGACACGTGGAATTTGCGGCCAAGTAGTGTGGTGGACAGTAAGACGTTAGGGACTTTCAAAACTCGACTTGATGTTTTTTTGGAAGAAATAAGTGGACAGGACTGGTGAGCTTTGTTGGGCTGAATGGCCTGTTCTCATCCAGAGTGTTCTAATGAACCCTGCATGTCTTTGGACTGTGGAAGGAAACCCAGCGCAGACACGGGAAAAACATGCAAACTCCACGCAGGGAGGACCCGGGATGTGAACCCAGGTCTCCAAACTGCAAGTCAGCAGCGCTACCATCTGTGCCACCGTGCCACCCATACCAGGACATTTTAAATCCAAATCTGGTGGCCTCTGTCAGAAAGCTGAAGATGGATGGCCATTGGGTCTTCCCGCAGGATGATGACCTTAAACATATAGCAGAAGCTACACAAACGTGGCTCAGCAGACACAAAATCAAGGCCACGCGTAAAAGTAATAAATATAAAAAGTACACAAGTCGAAGGAACCGCTTGTACGGTAAAATCAAAAGCAGTAAACTAATTTGCAGTTGACGTCGCCCATTTCCACTTTCATTTCAAGTTCTGCAGTCAGGCAGTCCTCCTCATTAATGACGGCGTCACAGAGTGGTGACGTGTGACACATTGACTGCCACCGGCTAGTAAGAGTTTCCCTGCCCTCGGTAAAGGCAAACGACGACATTTTCTACCCCAAATCGTTCACCTGCCGTTCTTCAATGTCCAGATTACGACCGAGTAACAGAAATCCTGCTGGGAACTCTTCTTGGATTGAGATGCCTGCTAAGTAGAAAACACACGAAGCAAGACAAGGTGAGCCATAAAGAGAGACGGCTTGATGTCCAGTAAAACAAAGAGGATTGTGTGGCTTCAACGTCCAGACACACACTTCATCATCATCATCATCATCAGGGTCCTGGATTAGAACGAGCAAACCAAACGCGTACGTGTAAACAGCTTGCTTGTGAAAGGACGCTGAACGTTCGTGCATATAGTTTTCAAGAATCAAAGACTTTTGGTGTAGGTTTATTTGGCATTTTACGAGGCATACAATTTGTAATTCATTACGTTTTGACCAAACAACGTGGACCTTTTCAATGGCAGATATAATAAGATAATGAATCCAAAAATAAGATAAGCACAGCAACCATTGTCCTCAAAGAGCTCCCTCCAGCCCGCCATGAGGAGCAAGTGGGTGGGGCCTCCCAGGTGAGCTCCGCCCCTCTTTAAGCGTCCCGACAAAAAAATAAAAAATAAAAACGCTCCGCTGCTAAACGCAAAGACCACCGATGATCCAAGGGAAGAAATCTGGCATGAAGTGAGGAAAATTAAAAAAAAAAAAATAATAATAATAATAATAAACACAATGAAAGTTGAGAAGTAATAATAAAGTCAATTGTTTTCAGAATCAAAATACATCGGAAGCCAAGAGTGAGAAAACATGAAAGAACATTTGCAAAACCTCAGATAGCACTTCAAGTAATTGTATAAAACACACAGGCAAAACAGTTCTGGAAAATTCCTTTACGAGAATATTTTAATCGTACAACTTGGAAGCGTTCAAGTGGTTTGTTTCTTAAACTTTCACAGGGCCTCGGAGCGACCGACCAGCCGTCACGTGACTCTTAACGCTACGTGCACAGGCGCCGCCCCCTCCACCCTAGGCCCCGCCCCCCCAAGCCCCCGCCCCTTCCCAGACACATGGAATGGACAGAGAAAGAGCAAATTGCACATTTCCTGCTGGCGTTCTTAGAACCATTTACAAAAGGTGACAACAGCTGTCGAGGAAGATGAGGTGACAATCACTGGTAGGTAAATATCATCAAAGATAAATTAGCACCACAGACATTCTGCAAGTTGATTACACTTTGCCATTAATACAATCAGAAATATTGCATTTAGACAGTCGCTCTTTACAAAGGGCCCCGTAAGCTAATAACAGAAGGGAAAAAAATAAAAAATAAAAATAACAGAAACAAAACAAAGCAATTCACACACAAAGGTACGGTCCTGTCTAATGAATATGTAAATTGCATGCATAAAATTAAGAGCCAGGAATACGCAGAGAGCACTGAGAGATTTGGCAGGGTAGGATACCATCAGTGTTTTACTGAAACAAATAATAATAATATCAAATAATAAAAATAATAATACAAAATGTGTGTATATATACACATATATACACATACATATATACATACACACGGGTAGAGCACCACACAGGGGAAAGAAATTAGCACCTAGTTTTTTCAAAAAAATAAAGCGTGGTATCCCTCCCATAAATAATCTCCCCTGCGTCTATTTCATGGGAAAATACTGAATTATAAAATAACGAGCAGAAATGTAATTAACTTAAAACCTGCAAACTGAGCCCAGCAAGTTTACAAACACAAAAAAAAAACACAAGACAAAAAAAAAAATAAAAATGTGACCTAAACAGACGCTCGTGGGAAACTCTTCTTTTAAACAAATAATGCTCAGATGATCGAGCCGAGTGCTATTTTTACCTTTATTAATATATTTAGACTTAAAATTTTAAAAACCAAAATAAGGCCGCACTTTACACCTCTAGCAGAAAGATGTAACTTGGTCAAATCCCCCTTTTTTATTTTACAAAAAAAAAAAAAAAAAAAAAGGTCACATGCATGTTTTGAATCCGGAAATTATTTTAACATTACGTGAAAAAAAAAAATATACAAAAATTACTTACAAAACATACAAAAATGTATATTTATATAAAATGCACCACACTAAAGACCGAGCAGAAAAAGAACGCATAGGACGAAGCAAGGCGTGAAGATTAAATACTCGTTCAGTCCCCCCCCACCCCGAATGGTTCACATTTCCCAGCGGCCCAACGCCAGTTTCGTTTTTTTTTTTTTTGGGTCATGTGACTGGACTTGCAACCGTGGCAACATGTTGATGCCAGAGAGAAGTGGAATTCAACGATGGCAGATGAAGAGTCCCATTTGTCCAGTTTTCAAAACCTGCATGTGACGAGAGAGGCACACTGAGGTTGTAAGGTTGCTGTTCTTTTTTTCTTTTTTCCTTAAAAAAAAAACCTTTATTTTTGGAGATGGTTAAAAATGCGTCCTTTGTATTTTTTTCTTTCTTGATTTTTCAGAGACACGTCAACCCATGAAGCACACCGGCCCGATTTCAAAACCAAACTTTTGCGTCGCGTCGCCAAAATCGTTGAACATGACATCAACGAATGGAACTTGCTCCACTTTAGGGGTGTTGATCTCGAGGATGGTCTTCTCATAGCCCTTCTTTAACTGAAAAAGAAAAAAGACAAATAAAATAGCTAAGTACGGTTTGCAGATAAACCGAAGGCCTTTAGAAGAACCATTTCAAACAAAAATACAAATCTAGACATTTTCATGTAAGGATGACATAGGCAGCTCTGCACACTAATCATGGTGTGTTGCACGCTGATTAGCAAATGCAAGTAAGAATTTCACACGGGACCATAAAGTCCCTCTCTAGCCATCAGACTGGAAGGCAAAAGTTTCAAGATAAGTCAGCGCTACTCACTCACAATGGCCATGGGCTGCATGTGGATTAGCAAAGGCAAGTAAGAGTTTCACACATTAGAGTAATGACCTTACCTATCTACAGTATCTATCTATCTATCTATATAGTGCCTTTCATATCTATCTATCTATATAGTGCCTTTCATATCTATCTATGTATATATTATATAGTGCCTTTCATATCTATCTATCTATCTATCTATATAGTGCCTTTCATATCTATCTATCTATCTAT
>JANRMT010062806.1:124451228-124466705 GCA_026402145.1 Polypterus bichir lapradei | reverse complement strand
TCTACCCTACTATACCAAATTCTCTCTCTATGTTATATAGTGCCTTTTCTGTCTATCTATCTAAGTATGAATCATTTGGCTTCTATCCCATTTATTGATCATGTAGCGCCTTTCCCTGTGGACTGATCACAGTTAATCGATTTCTTTTCTTTCTTGCTTGTCAGTCTGAATCTCCTCCAAGAGAATCCCCAACTGAGGAGCACCAGCTGCAGTGACTGGTGTGCATCAGCTGGTGGTCCCGGTGATTTGTGGCAGGCAGGTAGCTGAGCAGCTTCACCTGACAGACACGGGGGTGCAGACCTGTCGCGGGTGGTCCACAGAAGCACAAGAGTTTGAATCGTTCTGGTTATTTTGTGCTCTGGTGTGTTCTCTTTTTGTTTATCCCTTCATTATATTTTCTATGTGGAAATATAAATTGTATAATTGTACTCCTTGATTCCCTTGTTGTTATTATTCTGTAAGGAACAGCGTAAGAGCGCCCCCTACCTTCCTCATTGGACTGAATGTTTTGGTAAGTGAGCAGCTAATCTGCTCGTTTATCGTGGCCTGCTACAGAATACGTATGAGTTGTAAGAGAAGAACAGACATTTTAATGACATGAATTCTGATTCAGCTTGTGTGCAGATTATAAAAGCCATTTTTCATCTCTTTTATATCCCTCTTTATTAATGGATGTCATCATGGACCAGAAAAAAAAAATGGTCTTAATGAGGCCATAAAATTGATTTGTTAGTTTTAACATGTTTTTCAAGAGTGGATGTCAAGCAGCAGGTGTTAAGTGGCTGCCGGGGTGCCCATGTATGCTGAACCAGCCTGACTGAAACATGGAGGCCTCAGTCACTCACAGATCGCTCCTACTGGTGGTATTCACACACCTCGATGAAAGGGCATGCTGGGAGATTCTGATGGGGTCTTCACCTAGCATTAGTGAGCCAAAAGACTGTTTGTGACCCAGCAGCCAGTGACCCACACAAAGAAGACGGGTGGAGGCCCGAAAATGGGAAAAGGACAACAGCAGCCCAGGAGCAGCGGGCAAGGAAAGAGCCCGGGACTGGAGGCCAGTGTGGATTTGACATAAAACGGTGAGAAATTAACACAAAAAGGAAACATTTAGTATGCAACCTTCCTGAAGACCATCATTCAGCATTGCTCTGGTAAACCTTAATAAGGGCAAACGTTTGATCATCCACCTTCAAATTGGCACAAATCAGTCAGGGGGCCGCCTTATGAGCGGAAAAAAAATAAAATAAAATGTAAAGACTTTAGGGGGTCACTCAACTGGAGAGAGATAAAGAGATAAAAAGACAGGTACAGGAAGGCGCTATAAAAGACAGGCAAGACAGATACACAGGAAAGGTACTCTATAAGAGATTATATTACAATAATTCATAGATGAAGAGACAGATAGATAGCCATATCTTAAGTTAATATAAAACTTACAGTATTAAATATAGAAATATTTAAAAGGCAGAACATGACAGATACGTAATGACATAGATGGTGAAAAGCACTATATAATAGATAGAAAGAAAGAAAGAAACAAAGAAAGAAAGAAAGAAAGAAAGAAAATGCACTATATAAAATAAAACATAGATGGAGAGACAGATAGATAGTAATATATTATATTAATATAAAACTTACAGTATTATATATAGAAATACTTAAAAGGTAGTACACTATAGACACTTAATGAAAGCCAAAATCCACATAGATAGTGAAAGGCACTATAATATAGACAGAAATGAAAGATGTTATATAACATAACATATAGTCCAACAGATAGTTATATATTATACAAATATAAAACTTACAGTATTATATATAGAAATATATAAAAAAACACGTATGATAGATACGTAATAAAAACCAATATCCATATAGATAGTTAAAGATACTAAATAAGACATAAACTTAAATGAAAGGCACTATAACACACACAGATCATTTACACAAATATAAAAGGAATATTACATATAGAAACAAAAAAGGCAGTGCCAACATCAACATAGTGACCGAAAATAAGATATCGATATGAAGAGCATTATAATAAACAGACAGATGAAGAGGAGAGGCACTATGTAAGAGATAGATAGATAGATAGATAGATAGATAGATAGATAGATAGATAGATAGATAGATAGATGAAAGGCACTATAGATAGATAGATATAGATAGATAGATAGATAGATAGACATGAAAGGCACTATATAAATGATAGATAGATAGATAGATAGATAGATAGATAGATAGATAGATAGATAGATATGAAAGGCACTATAACTGATAGATAGATAGATAGATAGATAGATAGATAGATAGATAGATAGATAGATGAAAGGCACTATAGATAGATAGATAGACATGAAAGGCACTATATAAATGATAGATAGATAGATAGATAGATAGATAGATAGATAGATAGATAGATAGACAGACATGAAAGGCACTATATAGATAGATAGATAGATAGATAGATAGATAGATAGATAGATAGATAGATGAAAGGCACTATAGATAGATAGATAGATAGACATGAAAGGCACTATATAAATGATAGATAGATAGACAGATAGATAGGCACTATATAATAGATAGATAGATAGATAGATAGATAGATAGATAGATAGATAGATAGATAGATAGACATGAAAGGCACTATATAAATGATAGATAGATAGACAGATAGATAGGCACTATATAATAGATAGATAGATAGATAGATAGATAGATAGATAGATAGATAGATAGATGAAAGGCACTATATAACTGATAGATAGATAGATAGATAGATAGATAGATAGATAGATAGATAGATAGATAGATAGATAGATAGATGGATAGATAGATAGATAGACAGACAGACATGAAAGGCACTATATAACTGATGTTACACAACAATAAAAGTCCAAGTATTTTAATTATAAGAATAGAAAGAGCAGAACACAAACCATCCACACAGAGGGTGAAAGGCGCTACAGAATACAAAGCAGATGGATGACAAGCTCATTCTACAACACTCGTATACTTTGACCACAATGGCAACACAATGTTGATGAGATTAACCCAGAGGGTACGTTGGGGTCCCGTGTGTGTGAAGTGGAGATTTTTCTGCCTTCTCTTTGTCTTCCTGGTGTAAGTGGGTGCTGCTCTGTGTGACACTGCAATTGGTGGTCCCACTTTCCCCGAGGCCCTAGTGAAGGTGGGTGTGCTGGCTTTTCTGTTTCTTCTTTGGACCATTGGATAAAATAGCAGGAAGGTCCCTTTTAGGACCCCTGTGACCCCAATGTACCCCTGGATTGATCCCCTATTACAAATCAATGCAAAGTTATTTGTCTCTCATTTGAAGTCACAAAATGGTTCACTTTTATGATTGACAATAAATCATAAGACACATTAAACAATGAAATAAAGCCAATAAGCAGTTTAGGAGATGATTGATGATGTTTGCATCAATACAGCAATGAAGCACCACCAGCACCACCAACACCACCACCACCATCATCATCTCTTCTGTCAAGAGGACCTGGACAGGTTCATTTCAGTCAATACCAACCGTCTGTGCTCCATGTGATCCCAGTGGTCTTGGAGATGGACATGACTGACCATGGAAGCGCGCATGCACAGCCATTAAATCAAAGGCAGCAAACCAGACCAAGCTACTCAAACTGGACGGCTGTCAGATCTTTCTGATTTTCCCATCGTTTCATATTTCAGTTCCAACAAGTTTTAAGTGTTTTTGTCGAAAAGCCCAGAATATGCACAGCGATGCATTTGAACAAAATGTGGTTTAATGGCGATGGGGTATAAGGAGCTGTTATTGTGTTTTCCTTTATTGTAGGTAAGCACTCTCTGGACAAGGCACTATAAAAAGAAGAACTGAACGCTCAGCTGCTGTCCACTTGTCTGTGAGAGTCACGCAGGTAAGAATGCCACAGGACTAAGGACATCTGAAGAACTTAACATTATACCTCTGTGTCATCTGTAATGCATACTTGAATACTTGTGTGTGGGTCTTATAAATGGCACTACATCAAAAATTGAGAAAGTTCTAGAAAGAGATGAGTTAATATAGCGCCTTGTTGTCAAGCTCTACTTTGTACAGCACTCTTATTTACTATATAATGTGCCGTGTGTTAACACATACCTTGAAGGTCACTAGAGTTATCATCCATCCCTCCATCCACCCACTTTACAATCCGGCTTATCGAAAGCAGGGTGATGGGGGAGCTGGAGCCTTACCCAGCAATCACCTGGCAAAAGGCAGGAGCAACCCCTGAGTTTGGGGTCAGCCCCTCGCAGCATGAGATCATGAGGAAATGAAATTTACAGCCACATTGACCAGCCTGACCACAGCAGGGCCAGAAAACACTTCAACGGCTGACCACATCAGCTGCAGTAGCTGACAGACTTTTACTTTTGTGTGTTAAACGCGGCCTACTCGGTGAAAACAAGCAGGGCCACCTTTACTGTTTCTATTGTGATGTCCATCAAACTACTCAGCCTGCAGACTGGCCAGAGGATATCACCTTCTACATCTAAGGACGGTGACGTGGATGAGGCACCCTCAACATCAACATAAAGGAGTTTTCTAAAAGATCTGACTTGTGTGCACCGAGGGGCTTTTAGGTTAAAGTGGCCAAAAGAAGAAAGACACACAAACTGAACTGGAGCTGGAAAAGCATTTCTGTAAATAAACTGGCAAGTGACAGAATTGTTTAGTACTAGCTAGCCCAGCGGCACGGTGGCACATTGGGTAGCGCTGCTCCCTCGCAGTTAAGAGACTCGGGTTTGCTTCCCAGGTCCTCCCTGCGTGGCGTTTGCATGCTCTCCCCGTGTCTGCGTGGGTTTCCTCCCACAGTCCAAAGACGTGCAGGTTAGGTGCATTGCCGATTCTAAATTGTCCCTAGTGTGTGCTTGGTGTGTGTATGTGTGTGTGCGTGCCCTGTGGTGGGCTGGCGTCCTGCCCCGGGGTTTGTTTCCTGCCATGCACTCTGTGGCTGGATGGGATTGGCTCCAGCAGACCCCCGTGACCCTGTAGTTAGGATATGGCGGGTTGGATAATTGATGGATGGATGGATAATGGATGGATGGATAGCTAGCCCAGTCCATGAGCAGCTGTGAAATACTGGCCAGCACTTCAATCCGAGTGCACAACTGTTACCTAATTGTCATGAACTCAACAGAGTGGAACTGCTGTCTGTAAAACGTGCAACGTCACTGGTGTCACCGTCACACCAGGGTGTCATTCGCAACATGCCTATTCTAAGAGTGCCCTTCCATTGGGGTCTCTGAATAAGGCAGCATAATCTAGGAGACTGAAGAAGGAAGACGAAGGCCAGCTTAGACACCCACTGGGCACTGTTTGTCTCATGTATTTATAAGGCGCACTGCACTTTTCATTCTAACAGATGGCGCATACAATAGGCACTAACACCTAATAAGGAAATTTTAAATTGAAAACATGATAGGAAATTAAAGAAAGAGGCTGACAGAGGAAGTGGTTTTGTTAACAGTAATGCTGAATACGCTCAGAAAAGTGGAACTGTGGGACTGGCAGAAATCGACTTATATGATACAGGAGGAAAATATTGGGAAAATAAAAAAGCTGACAGTGGAAAAAGTACCGGTGGCAAATTACTAATGATAATGGTGAGTACACTCAGAAGAGTGAAAGTGTGGGACTGACAGAAATATAGTGCCTTTTATCTATCTATCTATCTTCTATATAGTGCCTTTCCCATCTATCTATCTATCATATACTGCCTTTCACTCTATCTATCTAGCATATAGTGCCTTTTATATCTATCTATCATATAGTGCCTTTCCTATCTATCTATCTATTATATAGTGCCTTTCACTCTATCTATCTATTATATAGTGCCTTTTATTCTATCATATAGTGCCTTTTATATCTATCTATAATATAGTGCCTTTCCTATATATCTATCTATTATATAGTGTCTTTCACTCTATCATATAGTGCCTTTCCTATCTATCTATCTTCTATACTGTGCCTTTCCTATCTATGTTTCTAGCTATCTATTATTATATAGTGCCTTTCCTATCTATCTATCTTCTATATAGTGCCTTTCCTATCTATCAATCTATCTATTATTATATAGTGCCTTTTCTATCTATCTATCTCAATGTGCCTTTCCTATCTATCTATCTTCTATATAGTGCCTTTCCTAGCTATCGATCTATTATTATATAGTGCCTTTCCTATCTATCTCATAGTGCCTTTCCTATCTATCTTCTATATAGTGCCTTTCCTATCTATCTATCGATCTATCTATCTTTTACATAGTGCCTTTCATATCTATCTATCAATTATATAGTGCCTTTCATATCTATCTCATAGTGCCTTTCCTATCTGTTGATCTATCTATCTATCTATTATTATATAGTGCCTTTCCTATCTATCTATCAATTATATAGTGCCCTTCATATCTATCTATCTATCTATCTATCATTTTTGAATTTAATTTTTCTTTTTGTATGCTGTGCTGTTGATGTGTCTGCTGCATCACTAATAGACTAAAGGATTCTGGTACAGCAGTGCTAATGTTTGTGATGCACCATCTGTTAGAATGGAACATGCAGTTTTTAAAGACCACATGTATTACAAACTACATTTAAATATATTTTGCATTACAAATAAATATAATGCTGAATACATTCAATAAGAGTGTAACTGTTGGTGGGATGGGAAGCGGTTGATATTACATATGAGAAAAAGGATGACAAATTTAAAAATAACAGATTGAAGAAGTAGTATAGATGGCATATGGGTAATGTTAAAGGTGAAAACAATCAAAAGAGTGCAGCTATGGGACTGATAGAATTTGGCTTATGTATAGTGTATACGTATATTTTGGATTAAAAACTTACATCATTAAGTTGCAGTGTCAGTTTGTTGCCTGAGGAATTTGAACAGCCGTGTAAATGTTTGTGATGTGCCATCAGATGGAAAGGAAAACACAATGCATTTTATTACTACATACATTCTAACACAGAGCACATCGCAAACGTAACGCAAGGCTGAATACGCTTAACAGAGCGTAGAGTGTTTTTGGATTGGCTTCTATTATATAGATTTGTTTTTTTCTATTTCATTTTTCCCTTATTAAGTTAGTGTGTCATTTGCTTGTTTCCTTCCTCAGCTGTATGGCTTTGCTGTGCGATTCTCAAAAGCAGTGCGATTGTTTGTGATGTGTCATCTCTTTTTTTGTTACTACAGGAATTACAAAATGAATTCCAACAGATTGGCGCCCTGCCTGGGATTTATTCCTGCCTTGCGCCCTGTGCTGGCTGGGATTGGCTGCAGCAGACCCCCGTGACCCTGTGTTAGGATATAGTGGGTTTGAAATGATGGTTCCGACAGATGGGATTTGGCTAAAGTTATCGCTGAATACGCCAATGAGACTGTAACTGCCAAACTGGCAGGAATTAGCTAATATTATCAACATTTTTTATTCAGTGTCTTTGTTTTGTCTGTTGTGTTGGTTAAGCTGCATTTGGTGCTGTGCTCTAAACAGTACATTTGTGATGCTCCATCTGTTGGAAAGAAAAATGCATTGGATTTTATTTACTACACACTTTACAAAATATATTCCAACAGATGGTGCATCACAAATGTTAACACTGAATAGGCCCAAACAGAGTGTCGCTGCCAGATGAACACAAATTGGGTTGTATTATATATATTTTGTGATTGTATTAATGACTTTAACTATTTTGTAGCGGACGTTCAACTTGAGTTAATGAACTTTTGTAATCAGATTTGTGTGGTAACCAGCATTGATTACTGTGTGCATGAGGGCTCTTCAATTATCGGGAGAAAGATGACACAGTAACGCAAATAAACTTGTTGGAACCTGGGCTGCAGCTCAGTCCTTTTTTGATTTTCTTTTCTTGCACTTTTCAAGTTTCAGTAGCTCTTTGCTGGATTACAAAGGGAGCACAATGCCTTATGAATGTCATTGATGTCCAGCCGTTGAAGCATCGAGCAGACAAAGCCACATTGTCACCCTGGCATGTGAGCGAGCCACGGTCCTAGTGCATGGCCTCGGGATCAGCCGCTGCCGCATTTGAGGCGACTGGATATCTTTGGCCAAGTTAATGTCGACTGACAAAAGTGGGCAGAAGGCGTCAGGTCGCAGGCGTCTGAATGGCGTGGATTTTAATTGGAATTGTAATTTGTAATTAGTTACCTGTGGATTTTAAAGGAGACCTGCGCTGGTAGCTCAGACCTGATAATGACTGAATGACTGAAGTCATTACTGTCTGGCCGTTGACCTTTATGGTTCATTAAATGTCTCGTTTTAGACTAAAAAGTCAGTCTGATGTATTAGTTATGTATGCCAGTGGCTTTCACTTTCCTTGGGCAGAAAAAAAATACTACTTCTTAAGTCTCCCAATTCTGTTTTATAAAATATATATATATATATAAAAATACTTTTAAAAGGGTGGCACGGTGGCGCAGTGGTAGGTGGTAGACCTGGGTTCGCTTCCCGGGTCCTCCCTCCCTGCGTGGAGTTTGCATGTTCTGCCCGTGTCTGAGTGGGTTTCCTCCCACAGTCCCTAGTGTGTGCTGGGTGTATGTGTGCCCTGTGTGGTGCCCTGCCTGGGATTTGTTCCTGCCTTGTGCCCTTTGCTGGCTGGGATTGGCTCCAGCAGATCCCCGTGTTAGGATATAGCGGGTTGGAGAATGACTGACTACTTTTTAAAAACCACGCTTATATTAAGTTAAAAAGTGTACTAAAAAGTAAAAAATAAGTCTCTCATATATCACTCGTAAAATAAAAGCGTGGGCGCTCTTCATCAATCAACATTCAAAAAACGCTTCTTAAAATCTCAGCAAAAGTGCCCACCTTGCAGGTCAGGTGCATTGGCAATACTAAATTGTCCCTGCTGTGTGCTTGGTGTGTGTGTGTGTGTGTGTGTGTGCCCTGCGGTGGGCTGGCGCCCTGCCCGGGGGTTTGTTCCTGCCTTGCGCCGTGTGTTGGCTGGGATTGGCTCCAGCAGACCCCGTGACCCTGTGTTAGGGTATAGCGGGTTGGATAATGACTGACTGACTGACTGACAAATGACTCAAACATTCAGAAGATTTCAAAAAAATCCAATTCGCATTCGATCGATGTATGTGATATTAACTGGTTATGTACTTATGTACTTAATACAGCATCCTTCAACATCTGCAATAAGATGCTGCAGATGTTCTACCAGGCGGTTGTGGCGAGCGCCCTCTTCTACGCGGTGGTGTGCTGGGGAGGCAGCATAAAGAAGAAGGATGCCTCACGCCTGGACAAACTTGTTATGAAGGCAGGCTCTATTGTAGGAGTAAAGTAGGACAGTTTAACATCCGTGACAGAGCGACGGGCGCTGAGCAGGCTCCTGTCAATCATGAATAACCCACTGCATCCACTGAACAGTGTCACCTCCAGGCAGAGGAGTAGCTTCAGTGACAGACTTTTGTCACTGTCCTGCTCCACTGACAGACTGAGGAGACCCCACACTATGCGACTCTTCAATTCCACCCGGTGGAGTAAATGCTAACATTACTCAAAGTTATTGTCTGCTTTTTTATTTTTATTTTTTTCATTTTTCATTTTTATTACTATTTAATTTAATATTGTTTTTTTTGTATCAGTATACTGCTGCTGGATTATGTGAATTTCCCCTTGGGATTAATAAAGTATCTATCTATCTATCTATCTTAAAGGAGGCTCAGTTCACCATCTACTAAATACTAGTAACAAATCACCTCAGTGTAGTGCTTCATGAATCGTCTGCAATGCTGCAGGACGTCTCGCCGGACCAAACGTAGACGACGATAGCAAAACCAGGTATGTGGAGGATTAGAAACAGGCTGCCCTTCTGTCTGCATGTCGCCTTGTGCACGGCGGCCATTTCTTTTGTTGAAGGAGTACTGTATATATACAGTCATATGAAAAAGTCTGTGCACCCCTCTCAGCCTGCGTAATAATCGACTCTCCTTTTAACAATAAAGATACCAGTGGTATGTCTGTCATTTCCTAGGAACATCTGAGTACTGGGATGTTTTTTAGTGACGCAGTATTTAGTTGTATGAAATTAAATCAAATGTGAAAAACTGGCTGTGCACAAATGTGGGTCCCCTTGTCATTGTGCTGATTTGAATGCCTGTCACTGCTCAATGCTGATTACTTGGCTGGATGAGCTCATTAAGCCTTGAACTTCATAGACCGGAGTGTCCAATCACGAGTGGTCAAAGGTATTTAAGGTGGTCAATTACAAGTTGTGCTTCCTTCCCTTTGACTCTCCTCTGAAGAGTGACAGACAGCATGGGATCCTCAAAGCAACTCTCAAAAGATCTGAAAACAAAGATTGTTGAGTCTCCTGGTTTAGGGGAAGGCTACAAAAAGCCATCTCAGAGGATTAAACTGTCAGTTTCAACTGTAAGGAATGGAATCAGGAAATGGAAGGCCACAGGCACAGTTGCTGTTAAACCAACACAGCAGGTCTGGCAGGCCAAGAAAAATACAGGAGCGGCATATGCAGAGGATTGTGAGAATGGTTACAGACAACCCACAGATCACCTCCAAAGACCTGCAAGAACATCTCGCTGCAGATGGTGTATCTGGACATCGTTCTACAATTCAATTTGCACAAAGAACATCTGTATGGCAGGGTGATGAGAAAGAAGCCCTTTCTGCACTTACGCCACAAACAGAGTCGCTTGTTGTATGCCAATGCTCATTTAGACAAGCCAGATTCATTTTGGAACAAAGTGCTTTGGACTGATGAGACAAAAATGGAGTTATTTGGTCAGAACAAAAAGCGCTTTGCATGGCGGAAGAAGAACACCGCATTCCAAGAAGAACACCTGCTGCCTCCTGTCAAATGTGGTGGAGGTCCCATCATGCTGTGGGGCTGTGTGGCCAGTTCAGGGACTGGGGCCCTTGTTAAAGTCGAGGGTCAGATGAATTCAACCCAATATCAACAAATTCTTCAGGATAATGTTCAAGCATCAGTCACAAAGTTGAAGTTACTTAAGCAGGGGTTGGATATTCCAACAAGACAATGACCCAAAACACAAAGGCATTAATGCAGAGGGAGAAGTACAATGTTCTGGAATGGTCGTCACAGTCCCCTGACTTGAATATCATTGAACATCTATGGGATGATTTGAAGCAGGCTGTCCATCAAATTGAACTGAACTGGAGAGATTTTGTATGAAGAATGGTCAGAAATACCTCCATCCAGAATAGAGACACTCATCACAGGCTATAGGAGGACAGCGTCTAGAGGCTCAAAGGAGCAAAACGAGGCTCAGCTAAGTATTGATGTCATATCTCTGTTGGGGTGCCCACATTTATGCACCTGTCTAATTTTGTTATGATGCATATTGCATATTTTCTGTTAATCCAGTAAACTTAATGTCACTGCTGAAACACTCCTGTTTCCATACGGCATGTCAGATATTAAAAGGAAGTTGCTAGTTTGAAAGCTCAGCCAATGAGAAACAAAAATCCAAAGAATTAAGAGGGCTTCCCATACCTTTTTCATATGACTGTATAAACTGAAAATGAATAAACTGATTGAACGATAGGAGGAGAATGTTCTAGAAACCCCTTTGTTGTGACTTGCTTTCGTTTTAAATTTCATTTTCATGTTTCGTCTCTCGTAAATGGTTTAATTATTCTCTGGTAAAACATAAATCTAATAATTGCATTTTTCTTATTTTGTTTTTCCTGTAACACCAATCTAGGAATCCATTTTTTTTCTGGTTATGTTTGCTAACGTGTTCTCATGTTGAATGACCGGAGATGAATGAAGTTTGATGTCACTAGTCAGATTGTACAGGGTGGTGCAGGGAAACGGGGCATTTTCTATTGATGTTCAATGCACAAATAAACATATCTATATCTATCTATCTATCTCTCTCTCTCTCTCTCTCTCTCTCTATATATATATATATATATATATATATATATATATATATATATATTTATAAACATATATTTAATGATAAAATATATTGTACAGGATTTGCAATTAATGATGGTAATCAATATTCATTTTATGTTTTGAAGAAAACCTCCTGAAGACATTGTCCATTTCTCTGTACACATTCTGACAGCCTGCATTGCTTGATGTAACACGTCAAGAAGAATGCCAGCGATTTCCTTTTCAGTCCTTCTTTTTAGTTCCCCCAATAGTTGCAGGACGTGTGCGCAGTACACTTGGCTTTTAAGATGTCCCCAAAGAAAAAAAAGCGCAGTGGGTAGCGCTGCTGCCTCGCAGTTAGGAGACCGGGGTTCACTTCCCGGGTCCCCCTTGCGTGGAGTTTGCATGTTCTCCCCGTGTCTGCATGGGTTTCCTCCCTCAGTCCAAAGACATGCAGGTGAGGTGAATCGGTGATTCTAAATTGTCCCTAGTGTGTGCTTGGTGTGTGTGTGTGTGCCCTGCGGTGGGCTGGCGCCCTGCCCGGGGTTTGTTTCCTCCCTTGTTGGCTGGGATTGGCTCTGGCAGACCCCCGTGATCCTGTAGTTAGGATATGGCGGGTTGGATAATGGATGGATGGATAAAATGTCACCATTGTGTGAAATGAAGTGTCTTCCAAATAATTGGAAGTGGCTTATCCGTTTCTTCAAAATTACGCATCCATGCTGCACGATCGAACGTGATCATGACGTCCTAACTGGTAATGCCGCTGAAATTCCCTCTGTGAAGCAATTCACTATCACCATTCTTATAAAAGGCTTTCACAGCGAACACTTGCTGGGCGCCACTCCGCTGCTCCATTATAACAAATAACAAGGGGCTCTAATCGAGGTCACGCTGGTCCCAAACAACTGCCGATGCCCGAGGGTCACTAACACCCAGTTCCAAAATTTGCTGTTTCCCTGTGCCACCCTGTATAAAGATCAGTTTCAGATACAGTACTTTAGGATCATCCAAGATTTCGGATATTGCCCGTTTTGTTTTGTGTATCAAGCATTGGTTATTTAGTACTAGGCTGACCCGCCTTTTAAGGCGACCGACTTTTAAGTTGACCACTTCTTAAGGCAATTCAATATGTAGATCAATTTGATATTTTATACAAACTCATTCATTTGGTTATATTGCATTTGAGCGGTATTACTTTAATACTCGTAGTTTCTGTTATTTTTGTGATGAAATTTAAACTTTTTTTCTATATTGAGGTCGCCCTTTTGAACCCCCCTGATATTTACTACGCGGTGAGGCATTTGTACTCCGTCAACATTAATTATTTCCAGAGACATAATTTTGTCTATTTTTCCAGCGCATCACACACAAAAGCAAGGGAACGATGGGAGCAGCAGAACTCTGCTCACATCATGTCGCTTCGTACCGCAAGCTGCAAGTAGTAAGTCTGTGATAAGCGGAATACCGCTACGCTTTCCACTCACGGGATGGAAGGACAATCCCGACCGCTTTTATATAGAAGGATTTCAAGGACTGTTCATTGACTTGTGTTAATTGTGTTTGACGACAGATTTTCCAACTTTTTGGTTTGGATTTGGGCTTCATTTTCCCGGTCCCTTCCTATTCTGCCCATGTGGCCTTCCAATTTCCATCTTGTGTCTCCGGATATATTACTCACCAACTTACTTCTGACGAGGCTTGGTTGAAAAATATAAAGCTCGAAAGTGAAAGGCTCCCCAAATATTCTTCATCTGATAAAGACACACCGAAAACCCAGTGGCCATTCTTGAGCAAAGAACAAGTGAGACATGCATTTTATTGAGCACAGCCAGTGGCGTGACACATGCACGACTCAAGGCTTGATGTGCAACTTACCAATGAGCCCCGCTTGTACTGACTATACCAAGTATTGGGCCGCTCTTTGGGCCAACGGGCCATTTTATTCTGTAAAATATAAAACTGGTTAAAGGAAGAGAACAGATACAGGAAGGTGGCTTACCAGTTTACCCCGTTTGAATTCACTGAACCAGGAGCCTGGATTTTCCTTTGCCCATGATGTGATTCTAGCCTGGTGTGCCAGATGGAACAGAGAGGAAGAAAAAGCCAGTTACATAGAGAAGGTGAGCCCCATGCCCCCACAATTTAACCCGCACATCTTATAGGGGAGACAGACGGGACATGCAAGGGGACAAGACACTTTGAAAAACAATAATGGAGGATTTCAAATGAAGAGAAGCTTTAAAGCAAACAAACTGAGCAACCCCTTGAGAGAAGGTCAGGAGGTGAAGAGTAAACCCCCTTTACCCGGTGCCACCCTTGCCAATTCATTTTAGTACAAAATTCCTACTCAGTCTTGAAAAATCCACACTAATATAGATAATAATTTGGCTGGTCAGAGGGGACACCAAACTTATGAGGTTCTTCATTTATAAACCAGAGTGAGCCCAGGTGTGAACACAGTGGGTGCTCTCATAGCTGCCTACCCACCCAAAAGGATGTCAAGTTGGCCAATACTTTGAGTGAGGACAGGTGAGTGAAGTCCTGTCTGCCTGGCTTATGGACCTGCCCGCTTCCAGTTCTATTCACATTGCCATGCCCCCCTTTCATTCTGTGCCATGTTAAGATGGCTACTCTTCTTTCTGACAGGTGGGTATTCATCCTTTGCTTGCCTCCTGACTCTTCCCTTCCTGGTCAAGGAGTGACCATTAAACCTCCTTGTCTCCTGGGAGGAATTTGTGTGGGGTGATCGCTCCAAACCAACCAACCAACCAACTCCCATACAAACCACCCTACTCCAGTGCTGCTCAATATCCTCGGCAGCTCTGAGGTTTAAACTCAAGGCATCCGGATGAACAACTTCCTGGGCTACAATGGCCAATCAAGGCTCTGATTGCAAGGGCGACTTTACACCGCAGCAGGCCCCAGTCTCTCTGCTTCACTACGCTCACCCCCCCGAGTCACTGCACCCACTAGTCTCTGTTAGAGAGTCAATGCTGGGGGTCTGTCAGACGGCAGGGCCTGTTAAAGCCCATTGTGGCACTTATTGTGTGATTTTGGGCTCTACAAAAATAAATGGTATTGGACAAACAAACTGTGATCGCATTCACTACACTTTTGGCACGCAGACTTATCCTGATAAACTGGAAGAACCCAAACTCTCCTCTTTTAAGTCAGTGGGAAACCAATGTGTTATACTATTTGAAATTGGAAAAAATCAAATACTCAGAGGATCCATACAGACTTTTTTCAAAACATGGCAGGATCTAATCAGTAATATTTTAAAATAAGCTCATAAAGCACAGAGAATTTATTAATTTAGGTATGTTCACAGGTCTTAAATTTCATGCTGTTTGGCTTGCTCTCTCTCTCAGGGGTGGGGATCAATTTGTTCTTAACTCAATTTTTCTTTATGTAAAACTTGATTGATTTGTATGGACTGCAATAAAATTAATATAAATAAAAAATAAATAAATAAATAAATTGTATTGTATTGTATTGCTGTGGTGGGCTGGTGTACTGCCCGGAGTTTGTTTCCTGCCTTGC
>JANRMT010062806.1:124422987-124438639 GCA_026402145.1 Polypterus bichir lapradei | reverse complement strand
ATAGATAGATAGATAGATAGATAGATAGATAGATAGATAGATAGATATGAAAGGCAGTATATAATAGATAGATAGATAGATAGATAGATAGATAGATAGATAGATAGATAGATGTGAAAGGCACTATATAATAGATAAGTCGATTTCTGCCAGTCCCACAGTTCCACTCTTCTGAGCGTATTCAGCATTATTTGTTAACAAAACCACTTCCTCTGTCAGCCTCTTTCTTTAATTTCCTATCATGTTTTCTATTTAAAATGTCCTCATTAGGGGTTACTGCCTATTGTATGTGCCATCTGTTAGAATGAAAAGTGCAGTGCACCTTATAAATACATGAGACAAATGGCGCCCAGTGGGCATCCAAGCTGGCATTCATCGTCCTTCTTCAATCTCCTAGATTATGTTGCCGTATTCAGAGACCCCAAAATGTGCCAGATGCACACAACAATAAAGAAAAAAACTTGGCTGATGATAACTAAGCAGTCAGTCCCAGTAAGGCACTATAAAGGCAATACAGATATACTTGTACTGAAGTGAGATGGGCTTTATGGATAGCTGATATATTGAAAGCAATTCACGTCATACTTATAGGGCCACAGCCTGTCCCAGTGGCATTGGGTGCCAGGCAGATCCTTACCCTAGACAGGACACCAGTCAACATGTGGGCTCAGAACTGGATCCATGAAGCAGCAGTGCCAACTGCTGTGTTCCTGTGGCTTGCACACTACGTACCGTACATGTTAATAAGTGTATCTGACACATATCTCATTCTCAAACTGGACTAAACCGGAGCCCAGAACCACCATGTGGTGCAGGGAAGAACCAAAGCGAAGGTAACCCACACATCCACCCTCACTCGTGCCATGCCAACTGAGGATAGCCAGTCACAATAACCTGCACATCTTTAGGATGCGTGCAGAGGCTGAAATGCCAGGAGGAGAGCCGCAGGGTGGCACAGGGAGTGCATGCAGGGTTAGTGCACAGGAGCAGAGAGAGGCGTTTATGACTGAGCCATCAGGTTTCTCATATTTTCAGTTTCATTCAGAATGTTTAAACACTCGACATATCCACAAACTTAACATATGATACATTTTTTTTACATACCGATGAACCCTTAGCACCTTTAGGACCGGGTGGACCCTAAGAAGAAAATAAAATGACATGTTAAATCACATTAATGGCCTTTAAACTGTTACAATATTCAATTAATCATTTCATCTTTATCTTATATTGCTAACAAATT
This sequence comes from Polypterus bichir lapradei, assembly GCA_026402145.1. Taxonomy (NCBI): domain Eukaryota; kingdom Metazoa; phylum Chordata; class Cladistia; order Polypteriformes; family Polypteridae; genus Polypterus; species Polypterus bichir. The sequence continues at coordinate 124,437,396 of JANRMT010062806.1, read as the reverse complement.
TATAGTGCAAAAAAAAAAAATGGCATGGCATAATATTTACAAACTGTAATATGCCTCCTTAAAGTCTTTACACCCCCCCCACTTGCCAGTCCGTGCCCACATTTGACTTACTGTGTACAACTGTGCAGGTGACGTCACCTGTTAGCCTTCATACTGTAGAATGGAGCCAATGGAACTCCAGTTACAGTGCATTCTGGGACAATACTTAAGACAAAACACAGAAAGGCGCTATATACAGATTCACTTCTTGACGCATCTACATGGCTAAGGATCTGGACTGCAGTTGTGACGGCGGTCAGTTCAGCCCTCCTTTGACTTGCTGTGTGTTACGGAGCAGCGCAGCTCAAAGGCACTTCATGGTTGCCGCAGGCTCAGCTTGTGAACGTTTCCATTGTCTGGCAGTTCATGGCCTTCCATCTGGAGAGCTGGCAACTTTTCCTTTTATTTCCCCGACTCCTTTTATGTTGAGATTTTCTTTTAAAATAGACATTCTAAATACCACAACACATTCATTTATTCTCTGATTTCTCATTTTATTTGAAATTGATTAATTTATTCATCCATTCTGTGATGTGATGTTTGCTCTGAGGGTGTTGATGGAGAAGTAGAGAGAAGGTCAGAAGGAGTTGCATTGTGTCTTTGTGGACCTGGAGAAAGCAAATGACAGGGTGACAAGAGAGGAGCTGTGGTATTGTATGAGGACGTCGGGAGTGGCAGAGAAGTACGCAAGAGTGGCACAGGATATGAAGTGTGACCGTGGTGAGTGACGGAGGTGGGATTACATCAGGGATCGGCTCTGAGCCCGTTCTTATTTATAATGGTGATGGACAGGCTGACAGACGAGATTAGACAGGAGTCCCTGTGGACTGTGATGTCTACTGATGGCAATGTGATCTGTAGCGATAGGCTGAGGAGACCCTGGAGAGGTGAAGATATGAGAGGAGAGGAATGAAGGTCAGTAGGACCACCACGACAGAATAGATGTGTGTGAATGAGAGGGAGGTCAATGGTGAGGATGAGGGGAGTAGAGCTGGTGAAGGTGGATGAGATTAAATACTTGGCATCAACAGTACAGAGTAATGGGGAGTGTGGAAGAGAAGTGAAGAAGAGAGTGCAGGCAGGGTGGAGTGGATGGAGAAGAGTGTCAGGAGTGATCTGTGACAAACGGGTATCAGCAAGAGTGACAGGAAAAGGTCTGCAGGACGGTAGTGAGACCAGCTATGTGATATGGGCTGGAGACGGTGGCACAGGAGACAGAGCTGGAGGTGGCAGAGTTAAAGATGCTAAGATTTGCATGGAGTGTGACGAGGATGGACAGGATTAGAAATGAGGACATTAGAGGGTCAGCTCAGGTGGGACGGTTGGGAGACAAAGTCAGAGAGGCGAGATGGCGTTGGTCTGGACATGTGCAGAGGAGTGATGAGGGGTATACTGGGAGAAGGGTACTAAGGATAGAGCTGCCAGGCAAGAGGAGAAGAGGAAGGCCTAAGAGAAGGTGGTGAGAGAGGACATGCAGGTGATGGGTGTGACAGAACAAGGTACACAGGGCAGAAAGATATGGAAGAAGAAGATCCACTGTGGCAACCCCTAAAGGGAGCAGCCGAAAGAAGAAGAAGATTCTGTGATACTGTCCTTTCATTTTTTAAAATGTCAGTAAATCATTCATTTTTTTATTAATTCATTGATTTGTGTTCTAACTGCGTTTAAGATTAATTTATTTGTTTGCTCATTTTGTCATTCGGTCTTTTTCTAATTGCATTCATTCAGTAGTTTGTAATTAAGTAACTCATTTCCATTTCATATTACAAATCGATTCATTCAATCATTTTCTTTTCTCATTTCAGATGGATCAATTCATTCATGCATTTTGAATTCAGTTAAAATGAATCGACTCATTTTTTTTAATTAGCATTTTAATCTTCTGATTTCAGGTGATTTTTTTTCATTCATTCTTTCATCTTCTAATCATCTTGAAATGACTTCATTCAGACGTATACTTGTTTTTAAGATTACTGCTGAATTTCACTCATTTTCTAAGTGATTTGCCATTCAGTAACTTATTCATTCATTTACCGGTGTCACCCATTCAGTTTTTGTCATCTAATCATCCATCCATTAATTGTGTCATTTCATTCCAAATTCATCCATTCATTTTCTTACTTTAATTTCCATCCATCCATCCATTTTCCAACCCGCTGAATCCGAACATAGGGTCATGGGGGTCTGCTGGAGGAAATCCAGGCCAACACAGGGCACAAGGCAGGAACCAATCCTGGGCAGGGTGCCAACCCACTGCAGGACACACACACACCAAACACACTAGAGACAATTTAGGATGGCCAATGCACCTAACCTGCATGTCTTTGGACTGTGGGAGGAAACCCACGCAGACACGGGGAGAACATGCAAACTCCACGCAGGGAGGACCCGGGAAGCGAACCCGGGTCTCCTAACTGCGAGGCAGCAGCGCTACCACTGCGCCACCGTGCCGCCCTTACTTTAATTTAAATCCACTAATTTTTTTTTTTATCAAATAATTTTTGAAAATGTGTTCATTTCCTTTCTGATTTCAGATGAATTTCACTTATTCATTCATTTATCTTCCAATTTATTAACAATTCATTCCTGAATGCACTGAATCATACACAGATTACAACTATCCATCCATCCATCCATTATCCAACCTAACTACAGGGTTGTCACGGGGGTCTGCAGGAGCCAATCCCGGCCAACACAGGACGCGAGGCAGGAAACAAACCCCAGGCAGGGCGCCAGCCCACCGCAGAGATTACAACTAACATTAATTAATCAATCAATCAATCAATCAATATCAGTCCATTCATTTATTCATTTCTGATTTATTTGACATAACACAATATATTAATTTATTTTCTGATGCCATCCACTCATGGTTTGGATGCCATTCAAACATTTCTTTATTCACTCAGTTCATTCATCCATTCATTTTATTTATGTTATTTTATTTAAAAGTAGTTGTTAATTTGGCGATTTTTGAATTCATTTTCTTACTTCATTCTAAATCCATCTATCCAAACAATCATTCATTTTCTTATTGAATTTGAAACTCATTCATTCATTCGTTCTAAAGTCACTGAAACCATTTTTTAATGTGTATAAATGTTTTCATTTTTGATTAAATACGTTTATCCACTTATTTATCTTCCAAATTATTATTAATGAATTCATTAATATTCAGGTTGCAGTAAAATTTACTATTGTAACGTATTCGTTCACTTTCTCATGTGATCCGTTCATTTTTTGGAAGTCTTTTAGTCTTTCATCGAGTCATTCGTGCGTTGATTCATATTCTGATTTGATTTAAATTACTACATGTACTCATTCGTTCATCCATTTTTTTTCTTGTATCATTCCAAATCCATTCATTTTCTTATCCGAGTTGCAATCTGTTCATTCCGATGTCAGTTAAACAAAATCACGAGTTTTGTTCATTCGCTCATTTATCTTCCAATGCACTTGTAATGGATTCTTTCACGCACACCTTCATTCATTTTCAGACTGCAGGTCAATTTCATTCATTTGTTCTTCTATTTCAAGACCATCTGACATTCATTCATTCACTCATTTATGGCTTCATTTTTTCATTCCACCTCACCTTTGTAAATATGGCCCACCCGAATGCCCAGAGTGCCTGTAGTATGCCTAGGGGTGGTGCCAAGTATGGAAAGGTGCGATACAAAACCACAAGACACCCACACTGGAGAAATGCATGAAGAGCACCCCCTTATTTGTGACCCTCCGAGTCTTTATGATTTTTCAGGGCTGGTGGCTCTTTGTCTGTCACTTCTCTGGGGTTACTTACTGAATCCCCACCACGGATATTCTGTGTAGCCCAGGGTGAGCTGCACCAGCTGCCCGGGCTCACATGTCAGAGTTATGTAGGACGCAGTGCCATCCAGGTGGGCAAATCGCTCTAGATATGATCGTCAGCTAAATAAGTAACAAATGTTAACATCAATGTTCTTCACCCACTTCTTACACTAACAAAAGTGCTAGAAATCTCTGGGAAGTGTTAAATGATGATTGCACTTACGCCACGAGGCAAGAAAAAAGCAGGATGTGTGAAATGTGGCAGCTTCACCCACACACACGACACGACACAACACAACAGTGATTGGCATCCCATGACGGCCATAAGTGACAAACATCCACAGCACTAGAACACTACAAGGAAGTCAAGCAATCACTTACCGGCAGTCCAGGGGGGCCTGGTGGGCCAAGTGGACCAGCAGGACCAGCAATGCCCTATAAATGAAAAAAAAAAAAAAAAAACAATCAGTCAGTCATCGCCCAACCCACTTTATGCCAGCACAGGGTCACGGGGTTCTGCTGGAGCCAATCCCAGCCAACATAGGGCGCAAGGCAGGAACAAATCTCGGGCAGGGCGCCAGCCCACCGCAGGGCACACATACACACATACCAGGGACAATTTAGGATCACCAATGCACCTAACCTGCATGTCTTTGGACTGTGAGAGGAAACCGACGCAGACACGGGGAGAACATGCAAACTCCACACAGAGGAGCAAACCCGGGTCTCCTTACTGCAAGGCAGCAGCGCTACCCACTGCACCACCGTGCTTGCCCATAATAAATGTTTCTATATTTTTACAATTTAACAATCTACTGAGTTAGTATGTCCATTAACACTTTGATTGTTTATTATTAAATGATGTTGGACTCATCTTGTTTGTAGGTAACACAAATTCTCCAGTCACTCCATTTTATAATCTGCTTATCAAGTTCAACATAATGGAGGCCAGAAAATATGACTGAATCCAAGCCTTCCATAGGACACACACACACACAACAGCAGCCAATTTAGAGGGCACAATTAGGCTACGCATCTTTGGCATGTGGGTGTAAACCCGAGGCTGACACCAAGAGAACATCCAAACTCATACAGGCAAGGATTTGAATCCAAGGCACAGGGCCCATGATGCATCTGTGCTGTGCCATCCTATATTATATTACGGCATCACAAACTCAAGTCTATTTAGTCCAATTTGTGGTCATAGATGAATGAAGCCTCTCTCTGCAGCACTGGGCATAAGGCAAAAAATAATTACTGACAACTGTGCCAGTCAATCATGGCATTATATTATGTCATGCCATGTCATTTTCTAACCCACTCAACCCAGACCACTTGTGGTGGGGGATTATGGGTCGTGCTGGCGCTGAAGCCGATGCCAGGTAGAACAGGGTACAAGGCAGGAAAAAACCAAGGACAGGGTGCCAGCACACCGCAGGGCACACACACACTAGGGACAATTTAGAATCGCCAATGCACCTGACCTGCACGTCTTTGGAGTTTGGGAGGAAACCCCAACATGCAAACTCCACGCCGGGAGGGAGGACCGGGGAAGTGAACCCGGGTCTTCTTACTGCGAGGCAGCAGCGCTACCCACTGTGCCACCCTGTTCTGGATGTCTGTTGTATAAATATATCCACACACACACTACAGTTCAAAAGTTTAAAAATGTTTTTGAGCAGCTCCAGTTTCCAGGTTTTATTGAAATGTAAGCCTTTCAAGTCCAGTGAACTGCCTGAAATTTGTACAAAGGTAAACAGTAAAGTGCCAGGGTTTAGGTTTACATTAACTAATAAAATCACATTAAAAGGGAACCAATAATCGGTCTGATGGACAGTTGGGGCGCATGCCCAGTCGGGACGCCCCTTCTGTGTATGTTCCAGGGGAGCCAGCATGGGCTGCACAGTACCTACCTCAGACCGCTTGGTGGCATCCCTCCTGGTTGACTGTGGTGCCTCAGATACCCGCAGAGCTCCATGGGAGATGGAGTTCTCCACAGCCCTGTTGGGATCCGGGGTGGCCACCAGGAGGCGCTGCGGGGGTCCCTGGGCCCATCTGGGCCGTAGTTCTGCCACACCCGGAGGTGCAATCAGAAGCAGGTGGTCAAGAACCTGAAGCACGTCCGGTTATGCAATAAAAGAAGCCACCAGTCACCACTCCGGGAGGAGGAGGACAACGCTTGTGGTGGTAAAGAGAAAAGCGCGCCTTTTGTTTTGGTTGTGCTTTTGGGACTCTGCTGTGGCTGAGGGGCACGGGGAAGACGTGTCCTCCAGCTGAAGAAAAGTAAATCTTTTTGGTTTAATTTTAATGTGCCTCCGTTGTCAGTGTGTGTCGGGTGCATATATAGCGCCTTTCTTACATAGGTTAACAACTTACAGCCTTTCTGCAGCAAGGGAACTTAACACAAGCAATTCCTGCAGGTGTCCCAGCTTTTGTTGATTCCTTACCACCTCTCTGTCTGTATAAAAGTGGTGTGTGAACACATTATATGTCTACACCCTCTGACATGGTACTGTATTTGGGCAGCAAACTGTACAGTCATATGAAAAAGTTAGGCTGTGCAAAAATGTGTGTCCCCTTGTCATTGTGCTGATTTGAATGCCTGTCACTGCTCAATGCTGATGACTTGGCTGGATGAGCTCGTTAAGCCTTGAACTTCATAGACAGGAGTGCCAATCACGAGTGGTCAAAGGTATTTAAGGTGGTCAATTACAAGTTGTGCTTCCTTCCCTTTGACTCTCCTCTGAAGAGTGACAGACAGCATGGGATCCTCTAAGCAACTCTCAAAAGATCTGAAAACAAAGATTGTTGAGTCCCCTGGTTTAGGGGAAGGCTACAAAAAGCCATCTGTGAGGTTTAAACTGTCAGTTTCAACTGTAAGGAATGGAATCAGGAAATGGAAGGCCACAGGCACAGTTGCTGTTAAACCAACTCAGCAGGTCTGGCAGGCCAAGAAAAATACAGGAATGGCATATGAACAGGATTGTGAGAATGGATACAGACAACCCACAGATCACCTCCAAAGACCTGCAAGAACATCTCGCTGCAGATGGTGTATCTGGACATCGTTCTACAATTCAGCACATCTGTATGGCAGGGTGATGAGAAAGAAGCCCTTTCTGCACTCACGCCACAAACAGAGTCGCTTGTTGTATGCCAATGCTGATTTAGACAAGCCAGATTCATTTTGGAACAAAGTGCTTTGGACTGATGAGACACAAATCAAGTTGTTTGGTCAGAACAAAAAGCGCTTTGCATGGCGGAAGAAGAACACCGCATTCCAAGAAAAACACCTGCTACCTCCTGTCAAATGTGGTGGAGGTGCCATCATGCTGTGGGGCTGTGTGGCCAGTTCAGGGACTGGGGCCCTTGTTAAAGTCGAGGGTCAGATGAATTCAACCCAATATCAACCAATTCTTCAGGATAATGTTCAAGCATCAGTCACAAAGTTGAAGTTACGCAGGGGTTGGATATTCCAACAAGACAATGAGCCAAAACACAAAGGCATTCATGAAGAGGGAGAAGTACAATGGAATGTTCTGGAATGGCCGTCACAGTCCCCTGACTTGAATATCATCGAAAATCTATGGGATGATTTGAAGCAGGCTGTCCATCAAATTGAACTGAACTGGAGAGATTTTGTATGAAGAATGGTCAGAAATACCTCCATCCAGAATCTAGACACTCATCAGAGGCTACAGGAGGACAGCGTCTAGAGGCTCAAAGGAGCAAAAGGAGGCTCAACTAAGTATTGATGTCATATCTCTGTTGGGGTGCCCACATTTATACACCTGTCTAATTTTGTTATGATGCGTATTGCACATTTTCTGGTAATCCAGTAAACTTAATGTCACTGCTGAAATCCTACTGTTTCCATAAGGCATGTCGTATATTAAAAGGAAGTTGCTACTTTGAAAGCTCAGCCAATGAGAAACAAAAAGCCAAAGAATTAAGAGGGCTTCCCAAACTTTGTCATATGACTGTAGATGGGGTGACTGTGCTCACACTATAGGTGGGCTCTATGGAGTCTTATTCTCCCCATTATATTTTTTGCTGTGTTATACTTTCAGTACTACCACTTGGGTTCATTGCCCTTGAGTATTTCTCACGAGTGCCCATACAGCTCACTACATGTGGACAGAATCCTGACATAACACATGGATCTCTGGCACAGGAATCACTCCCAGTCATGCCAGAAGCCTAGTGGGTTTAGCACTGGGGGCAGTAGTGACAAACCCAGAATCAGTCATATCCCGGGTCATTGGAAGCAGAATGATAATAATTCTTTGCATTTATATAGCGCTTTTCTCATTACTCAAAGTGCTCAGCATTTGCTCAAGTGCCCAACACAGAGCAGAGTCCTTTTTGGCATTTACGGGATTCAAAACCGGCAACCTTCCGATTGCCAGTGTAGATCCCTAGCCTCAGAGCCACCATATTGGGAGATGGGGGCAGAAGTGATGACTTGGAGCTTCCAGACGTTTTGTCATTCTGGGATGTGTGGAGTAAAGGCCCCAAGGCTACCAGGAGGTGGCACCGCGACAGCAAACAAACGTCTGAACTAGGTGGGCACTTACAGAATCTCCCTTTGGACCATGAGAGCCCTGAGGGCCCGGAAGACCTCGGTCACCTTTCTCACCCTGCTCTCCAGAAGGCCCAATCATTCCAATTAGGCCAGGGTGACCCTGATGAGAGAGAAAAAAAAAGAAAGAAAGATTATTTTAGAAGCGGCATTCTGAATTCGACAGCAAAAGTCATTCATTCATCAACTCTCCGATTTCAATTGAAATTCAGCCATTTTTCTATTTATTTTCTTATTATTGGAAAAAAAAAAAAAACAATCACTCATTTTTTATTCTTTCTTTGAAATGCAGCATTCTTATTCGACTTTAATTAAAATCTGTTTATTTGGTCGCTTTCTCATTTTATTCAGGTCTCTCATCCATCCATCCATTAATCTGCTCTGTCATCTCATTTCAAATCCAGTCATTCATCTATCCAACAATTTCCTAATTTCAGACCAATTTCATGTATTCATTCTTTTATTAAATCAGGGCATTCACTCAATCAAACTCTTGTTTTAGTCGGTCACTTTACGGTTCATTGATTGATTTCATAATTTCACTCATTCAATCATCCATCCATCCATTTTCCAACCCGCTATATCCTAACTACAGGGTCACGGGGGTCTGCTGGAGCCAATCCCAGCCAACACAGGAACAAAACCCCGGGCAGGGCACCAGCGCACCGCAGGGCACACACACACACACCAAGCACACACTAGGGACAATTTATGACTGCCAATGCACCTGACCTGCATGTCTTTGGACTGTGGGAGGAAACCCACGCAGACACGGGGAGAACAAGCAAACTCCACGCAAGGAGGACCCGGGAAGTGAACCCGGGTGTCCTAAATGCGAGGCAGCAGCGCTACCCACTGTGCCACCGTGCCACCCTTATTCAATCATGTATTGAATCAATCTCTAGTTACAGTTCAATTTCATGTATTCATTCATTTTCTTATTACATTCATTCATTCCACTTATGACTCATTTATTCATTTTTGAACTTTGTCATTTATTTGCTTACTCATTTACATGTGAATTAACTTGTACATTTTTTGATTTCAGTTGAAATTCGTCAATTCCTTTATCATAAGTTCATGTGCCTATTTTCTCAATTATGCTGAAATGTATATATTCTTTCATTCATTTCCAACTTTTTAAAATCATTCATTCCTTCAATCTCCAGTTCATTCAGTTATCTCTCCTCCGATGTCATCTGTTCATTTCTTCATTTTATTATTTCATTTGAATGTCATTCGTTCATTTTTAGTTAAAATTCAGACATTCATTTATTAATTCATTTTGGTTTTGAATCAGCCTTTTGTTTAATTTCTGTCTCACACGTGTGGATGGGAAACAGCTAAAGGGCCTAAATAACGAGAATTCTACGCCAGACCGGGGGAGGCGGCGGAGTGTGCTAACTGACTGTCTCTCTCATCCTCTTCTCGGGGAATCTCGCTTGGTTCCAGCGCTGATGTCACTTCCGGTCATGAAGATGTCACTTCCGGTGTCGATGATGACGTCACTTCTGGTTCTGGGGCTGATGAAAAGGTCATTTCCGGTCAGGAAGACATCATTTCCAGTTCTGGTGTCGACGATGATGTCACTTCCGGTCAGAAAGACGTCACTTCCGGTTCTGGCGCTGCTGACGTCATCTCCCGTCTTATCTGTTAAAACCGCCATCTTGTCTCAATGCAAGTCAGTTGTGTTTTGGACTCTGTTCTGTGAACATCACGCATTTAAAATCAACATTTGCAGCCCTGAAAAACAATATACGGGTGGCTGCCCCAAATCTTCATGATGTCTGTGACTTGTTTGTTTGACAGTGGCGTAGTCGTCAGCACCAGAACCGGAAGTGATGTCTTCTTGACCAGAAGTGACGTCGTCGTCGGCGCTGGAACCAAGCGGGATTCCCCGAGAGTGGCCTGCAAGAGACTGAGAGAGACAGTTAGCACAATCCGCCGCCCAAGGGTCTGGCGTAGAATTACCGTTTTTTAGGCTCTTTAGCTCTTTCCGATGCACAGGTATGTGACATTTCAAATGCATTATTTCACGTATTCATTCATTTTCTGTTTTCAGAACACTTTCAGTTATTAATTGTTTCTTTATCCAAAGCATCTGGGATTAATTCATTCATCCAACTCATTCATGCATTCATGGGCCTGACTACAGCTGAATTAATTTCATCCATTTATTGAGTTTCTAATTTTACTCATTTATTAGTTTGTCCAATCATTATTCCATTTTCTGAGTTCAGTTAAAACACACCGATATATTAACTCCTGCCTTCAGTTCCTTGATTTACTTCAACTTACTTTATTTTACTCGAAATTCACAGATTTATTCCATCAGCTGTTTGTGTATTCATTCATCCTCTGATTCCATCTGTTCATTCATTCATTTATTAATCCATTCACTCCATAATTATTTTTTTATTTCCTGTGAAAGCTGTTCATTTAGTTTCTGGTTTCAGTTAAAATCCACATTCATTTTTTTTAACTTATGTGATTATTTCATGTAATAATTCATTCATTCTGTTATGTTATTCAGTCAGTTTATGATTTATGTGCCGAGTTTCTAATGTTATCAATTCACTAATTTACAAATTCATGTTTGTTCATTTTCTGATTGCAGTTAAAATTCATCCATTACATTATTAATTCATGCACTTTTTAACTAAATTCACTTTAAATTCATTTATTTCTTTTATTTGAAATTCATTCAGTCATTTATTCTCCGATTCCATGTACAAATGTCCTCGTTCCTTTATGTATTTTTCTTATTTCATTGGCATGTCGTTCATTTATTTTCTAATTTCAGTTACAATACACCAATTTATTAACTCCTGCCTTCAGTTCCTTGATTTACTTCAACTTAGTTTATTTTACTCCAAATTCACAGATATATTCCATCAGCTGTTTGTGTATTCATTCATCCTCTGATTCCATCTATTCATTCATTCATTCATTTATTAATCCATTCACTCCATAATTATTTTTTTTATTTCCTGTGAAGGCTGTTCATTTATTTTCTGGTTTCAGTTAAAATCAATGTGTTCATTATTTTTTAATGTATGTGATTATTTCATGTAATAATTCATTCATTTTGTTATGTTATTCAGTCAGTTTATGATTTAAGTGCCGAGTTTCTAATGTTATCAATTCACTCATTTACAAATTCATGTCTGTTCATTCTCTGATTGCAGTTAAAATTCATCCATTATGTCATTAATTCATGCACTTTTTATTTCTTTTTCTTTAATTTGACATTCATTCATTCATTCATTCGTTCATTCGTTCATTCAGTCTCTGATTTCATGCATAAATGTCCTCATTCCTTAATGTATTTTTATTGTTTCTTGCGCATGTTGTTCATTTCTTTTCTGGTTTCAGTTAAAATCAATGTGTTCATTATTTTTTCATTTATGTGATTATTTCATGTAATAATCCATTCATTTTGTTATGTTATTCAGTCAGTTTATGATTTATGTCCCGAGTTTCTAATGTTATCAATTCACTCATTCTATCATTTACAGATTCATGTTTGTTCATTTTCTGACTGCAGTTAAAATTCATCCATTACGTCATTAATTCATGCACTTTTTAACTGAATTCACTTTAAATTCATGTATTTCTTTGATTTGACATTCATTCACTCATTCATTCATTCATTCTCTGATGTATAAATGTCCTCGTTCCTTGATGTATTTTTCTTATTTCTTTTCTTTTCTGATTTCACGTGTTCATTGTAGTTCCCGACTGAATGTGCCCACCCCGGTGTAGTAGACGTTCTGCACGTGGGCACAGTTACATTAGCAGAGAATGTGAATGGCGAGCTGCTGCCACACTGTCAGAGCCCCGGTTCACAGCGTGAATGCCATCAGGTCTTCACAGACGGGGTGACTGCGGTGCCCCACCCACCGTCTCACCTTTTCGCCCTTCAATCCTGAGTCGCCCTTCAGGCCTGGTAATCCAGGAGGTCCCTGAAACAGAAGGATGCCTGGTGTCACTTGATGGAGACTTTGAATAAAATAAAAGCACAGACACATAGACAGAGCTTTCGTTACGTCAAGCCCCGAGTCGTGGGGTCAAGCATCTCTTCTACTTTCAAGTCTGTTACTAGAGACTGGTGCCAGCTTTACTTAGTGAGGGGGATGCCAGCAGCATCAGAGGTCACTGGCTGTGTCTTGTGTGCCTGGCAGCAGGTCCCACCCGAGACATTGGCTTACATGCCACAGATCTGCTGAGCAGAAATACGGTGGCAGCAGATGGTGCAGAGAAAGGTCAGCAGAAGTGAGGCCTGCGAGCGCCGCATGGCAGACGCTTTAAATTTAGTGCCACGGGCTGGGATGGAAAGCAAATTGCCAAGAACAACTGTCTTCATGTTGGAGACAAACTCACCATCGGGCCAGGAGGACCATCTGGGCCTGGAGATCCTGGAAGTCCTTGTTCACCCTGAAAGGAGAGCAAAGTTAAAGAATCAGTCAGCCATCCCTTTTATTTTTTCCCCTTCAGTCCACTTTAGGGTCACAGGACCCTTTCAATCATCCATCCATCCATCCATCCATCTGGACAAAAGCAACTGTTGGGTTGCAAAAGGCCAGCAGCATTTTAAAGAAGAATGGGCTGTCAGTCCTTTAGGGGGCTCACCCACAGTCACATCTGAGAAAATGACAGGAACACCAGGAAATGACATGGATACCAGGAGAACATAGAAGCTCTACTAAGACGCACATAAAAAGCTGGCATTTGAACCTAAGGCTGTAGAGATCTGGCCTACTGCACATCTGCCCATTGTCAGACCCACTCAGTGCATTTGTCAGATTGTGGGGGCTGGCGTCTACCCAGCAGAATGACGCACACAGCAGGAATGGCACACTCATGCCCACGTCCGCTCTTACCCCAGTCGAGATAACAGGAGCCAATGTACTGAAAGAATAATCCACACAGGAACGGGCAAACTCCAAACAGTCAAATATTCGATTCAGGGCCCTGGAGCTGTGTGGTGGCACTATATTAATATGCCACCAATATTTACCCATATAACTGTTAGTTCATCTAAATGTAATGTTCTGACGATGTGAGAAGAAAATACAGGAACACGAACACAAGGAGATCAGGTAGGCTCTGCATAGAAGGAAAAGAACCCAGGTGTCCGGAAATGTGAGGCCTATGACCCTAACCAGTGTGCCATAATGCCAACTGCACTAGAGATCCACAAATATCAAGAAATGAGAGGTGTATTGACAGAAATGAAAAAGAAGTGCATCAATAATAATTCTTATCCTCGCAAATGAATCAGCAACCTGATGAAGTGCTTTATTGATTCATTCATTCATTTCTAGGACTGATTATTTTCTAAGAGTTTATGGGATTGGATCCACCCGGAAGGATCAAATCCTATATGGAGTTCCGATCCATCACTGGCTGCACTCACATCCCACGGTGCCACCCTGATCTATCAGCCTGATGGAGTACAATAAACTAACCCGAAAACTCGAGAAGTGACAGACTGTAAAAGTGTGCAGACCTTTAACAAGTGCAGGAGAGAATAATGAAACAAAAGTACGTCAAGGGGTACGGCAGCTGGCAATGGGGGTACGGCCAAGGAGGAGACACGTCTTAGCTCAGCATATGAGGGGTGACAACGGCCTGGAGAGTCGCACAGTCACCTCTCCACGTGGCCCAGAATTGTCACTTTGAATCGAAACCAACTTACCACTGGACCCGGGATTCCTCTGAGACCCTCGGAGCCCGTCTTTCCTGGAGCTCCTTGTGGACCAACTGGACCGGTCTTTCCTTGTGGACCTTCCAGGCCAGGTTCACCCTGAAGAAGATAAGAAAGATATCGATATAAATAAAATACATGATTATTATCTTGGCATTTCTAAAAATTCATTTTAAGATGAATGCACATATGCACTATATGATAATAATGACAATAATAGATAGATACATATGAATGGCACTATAGGACGGACAGACAGACAGACAGA
>JANRMT010062806.1:124393472-124406848 GCA_026402145.1 Polypterus bichir lapradei | reverse complement strand
TAGATAGATAGATAGATAGATAGAGTGAAAGGCACTATATGATAGAAAGATAGATAGATAGATAGATAGATAGATAGATAGATAGAGTGAAAGGCACTATATGATAGATAGCTAGATAGATAGATAGATAGATAGATAGATAGATAGATAGATAGATAGATAGATAGATACTTTATTAATCCCAAGGGGAAATGCCCACTGTATATTGACTAGGATGCTACAGGTAACAGAATGATTTAAAAATATTTACTACAGTATCTCTTGCCCTGCATGTTCTTTCCTATCCTTCCCACTCTGTGCGGACTCGTCTCTCTAGCGTGTGCTCCCATTAATCTGCTCCTCTGACTCTGTCGTCATTTTCGAGGCGCCTTTCTCACCTCCTGTCCAATTTTATACTTGCGACTCTCAGTGTGCACCTTTCCTTCCTCTTTCGTCACGTCACCAGAGCCAAGCTGACAGACCAGACTGCTCTGATGGACCTTAGTACAGGGTGCCCACAGAAACACTCCTTGATTTTTAAATGGTTACAAAATCCAAACTTCTTGGAATACGTTCATAAATAAGATGACAGCAAACACATGAACTCAAAACATTTCTTCTTTTCCACAACTTACTGAGGTAGGTGACCACCTTTTTCAACAACATGGGGCAACCACCACACTGGCATCTCACTGTCCGTAATTTTCTCAACGAGCGCCTGCCAAACAGATGGATTGGTCACACTGGACAAAATGACCAGGTGTTCTTCAAGTGGGCCCCCCTCCCCCCAGGATCACTGGACATTACTGTTTGTGACTTTTTCCTTTAGGGGGTACATGAAAGACAGAGTGTACGGACCTCCACTACCCGCAACTATGGGTGATCTGCAAGGACACATCACTGAAGCTAGGAACACGATCATGCCGGATATGCTTCGGAGAGTCTGGGCCAAGCTCAATTATCGCATCGATGTTTGCCAAGTAACAGGTGGGGCGCACATCGAATGTATGTAATCACCAGAAGCCATATGAAACTTTATGAGGTGATGAAACTCTAGCCTCAAAGGTAAAAGAATATTCCAATAAATGTTGATTTTGGAACCATTTACAGTCATATGAAAAAGTTTGTGCACCCCTCTCAGCCTGCATAATAATTGTCTCTCCTTTCAACAATAAAGATAACAGTGGTATGTCTTTCATTTCCTAGGAACATCTGAGCACTGCGGTGTTTTCCGAACAAAGATTTTTAGTGACGCAGTATTTAGTTGTATGAAATTAAATCAAACGTGAAAAACTGGCTGTGCAAAAATGTGGGTCCCCTTGTCATTGTGCTGATTTGAATGCCTGTCACTGCTCAATGCTGATTACTTGGCTGGATGAGCTCGTTAAGCCTTGAACTTCATAGACAGGAGTGTCCAGTCATGAGTGGTAAAAGGTATTTAAGGTGGTCAATTACAAGTTGTGCTTCCTTCCCTTTGACTCTCCTCTGAAGAGTGACAGACAGCATGGGATCCTCAAAGCAACTCTCCAAAGATCTGAAAACAAAGATTGTTGAGTCTCCTGGTTTAGGGGAAGGCTACAAAAAGACATCTCAGAGGATTAAACTGTCAGTTTCAACTGTAAGGAATGGAATCAGGAAATGGAAGGCCACAGGCACAGTTGCTGTTAAACCAACTCAGCAGGTCTGGCAGGCCAAGAAAAATACAGGAGCGGCATATGAAGAGGATTGTGAGAACGGTTACAGACAACCCACAGATCACCTCCAAAGACCTGCAAGAACATCTCGCTGCAGATGGTGTATCTGTACATCGTTCTACAATTCAATTTGCACAAAGAACATCTGTATGGCAGGGTGATGAGAAAGAAGCCCTTTCTGCACTCACGCCACAAACAGAGTCGCTTGTTGTATGCCAATGCTCATTTAAACAAGCCAGATTCATTTTGGAACAAAGTGCTTTGGACTGATGAGACAACAATGGAGTTATTTGGTCAGAACAAAAAGCGCTTTGCATGGTGGAAGAAGAACACCACATTCCAAGAGAAACACCTGCTACCTCCTGTCAAATGTGGTGGAGGTGTCATCATGCTGTGGGGCTGTGTGGCTAGTTCAGGGACTGGGGCCCTTGTTAAAGTCGAGGGTCAGATGAACTCAACCCAATATCAACAAATTCTTCAGGATAATGTTCAAGCATCAGTCACAAAGTTGAAGTTACTTAAGCAGGGCTTGGATATTCCAACAAGACAAAACACAAAGGCATTCATGCAGAGGGAGAAGTCCAATGTTCTGGAATGGCCGTCACAGTCCCCTGACTTGAATATCATCGAACATCTATGTGATGATTTGAAGCAGGCTGTCCATCAAATTGAACTGAACTGGAGAGATTTTGTATGAAGAATGGTCAGAAATACCTCCATCCAGAATCCAGACACTCATCAGAGGCTACAGGAGGACAGCGTCTAGAGGCTCAAAGGAGCAAAAGGCAACTAAGTATTGATGTCATATTTCTGTTGCGGTGCCCACATTTATGCACCTGTCTAATTTTGTTATGATGCATATTGCATATTTTCTGTTAATCCAATAAACTTAATGTCACTGCTGAATTACTACTGTCTCCATAAGGCATGTCGTATATTAAAAGGAAGTTGCTACTTTGAAATCTCAGCCAATGAGAAACAAAAATCCAAAGAATTAAGAGGGGATCACAAACTTTTTCATATGACTGTAAAATCAAGGAAGGCACCCTGTATAGTCGGTATGTGCTATAGTTTTGTATTTTATGTTAAGCAACTACGCTTCAGTATCTATTTTCATTCTATATTTCCTAAACGAGTGTTTCATAAACTTTGGGTTGCAAGTCACCATTGTATTTAACGCCTTGTTGCCTTAGTTTATTTACAATTATATAGAAAAAAAAATGATTTGTGTTTTTATGGTTAAGCAGATACTAAATTAAGTGGACATTGTTAATTTGTATATAGCACATAAACAAACAAAAAGCTGGTACGTATTTTCAATTTAGCACAACCTTCCTCAAATTTGGACAATTTCTCAAAATTAGCAGCCAAAATCCCCATGCATGGCGACGCCAACACTTCACTTCCATCAGGCGGATGTAGTTTCTAACTATGACTGCTAGATGGCATGACCAGTGCTTCCAATACGATCCTTGGTACGTATTGAATACGCATCGACCGGCATTGGCGGGATACATATGCCTCCTCGGCTGCATTCGGGCCGGAAGCAGTTTGAAGCGACAGTCATCTACAAGGGGTTAATTGGAATGGGTCACGTATGGTTTGGAAAGTAAGTCGTGGAAGGTCGCCAGCGGATTGTTTAAGCAGTCAGCATTGGCGGCGATTCTTGAAGGGGACATAAACTCCGATATTCGGGAGGACAGACAAGATGGTCGTCATGGAATGGGTCTTGAAGACACTAAGGTTGCACTCACACTAGACCTGTTTTTCTCCATTCAGTGCCAAAGCACAACACCCTACTCCCGCGCTGCACTTAATGTTCTGTGCCCGGGCACTCTTTGCGTCACGACCATGTGACTGTGTTTAACACCAAAACAAGATCCGAACACGGAGTGACAGCATGCACGCCCAAAACGATATTACTTATTTTTGGATAACACTCTAACCCTCTTACCGATTTAATGAGTGAATTGGGAATGTTGCTGTTAATTGTGCTGCACGTACGAGATGGTACGGGAGGAATTTGAAGCTTTTCTTGCCAGCTACGATTCACATTCATGTTTAAGGTGAGAATAAAAACCCATTTTTACCTCAAAAGATATTAAATGAAACGACTTGTTGCATCATTGACGTCACGTCTGTTTTCCGTGCTCGGGCACTTGTAGCGATCACACTGTTCCCGAATGCTACTGAACCGTGCTCTGGCCAGGGCACGGTATGGCTTGCCTGGCATGGAGTGATCACACTAGTCAAACATGGTTACATGTGTAGAAATGTGCTCGGGCACAGAACGAATTGCCAATGTGAGTACACCCTAAGAGTGGCAGGACTGGGCCGCAAAAAAAAAACCCTGTGCCATGGAGATCATGTTGATCATTGGTTTGTTATTTTTTATGCTTGCAAAGTTGGCAATGTGGCACACCTCCGCATAAGACATACCTTCTCACCAACAGCGCCTGGGTTTCCAATGCCTCCAGGGGGTCCTTGAGGGCCATCTGCTCCGGGTGGGCCTGAAGGACCTCTTGGTCCAGGAGGACCTGGTGGGCCCTAGTAGAGAATAAGAAACACACAAATGAGAATGAAAGAAGAAGAAGATACTTGTATTATTGAAGAACGGATCATTAAAAAACCTTACCATCTGACCAACGTCACCAGTTTCACCCTTCTCACCAGGGGGACCAGGTAAACCCTGAAAATAAAGATAAAGTTTATTAGACTATTGTAAATGGTGTCTTAAGAATTCAACATACATACAAAGAAAAATATATATAATTTATATAAATAACAGCATGCATATCACAGGCTTGAACAGTAGGTGGCAGTATTAAAAATAAAACAAGACAGATTTTTGCAACATGCCAAGTATTTTAACATTCTCGGAATTGTAAATAGTGAAAAAAAAAATCAATTTTTAAATATGTAAATGTTTCACTTTAATTGTGGGAATGGGGGGGGGTTATTGTTTGTGTGAGCAGAGGAAGTCACATGACTGTTTCTTCTGTTCCACCTATAACCTCAGTTAAGCTCCACCCCTGCCCCGCCTCTTCTGAATATGCTGTCCAAAGACTTGCGGGGTCTCATTGCTGCCACCTTCAAACCAAATGACCGCATCTCCTAGAGAGATGCCAACTTGCAAACTGAATGGCAGAGGACATCTAAAAAACAGAAGTACTTCTACCACTTATCTGGATCCGGGTTGTGGGTTGTCCAGAACTCCTTTTTCCCCAGCACCTTCTGCAGGGATTTAGATACCAACCTGTTCCCCAGGCCAGAGCGGAGTGAAATAATCTCTTCAATGTGTCCTAGGTCTGCAGCTGAGGTCTCCTTCCTGTTGGATATGCCCAAAACGGGCATCCAGGTGACACCCAAATCAGTGGCTCAGACCACCTCAACTGGCTTCATTCAATGGAGGAGCAGCGGCTCTACTTTGAGCTCCTTCTGAATGTCTGCACGCCTCACCCTACCTCTGAGGCCAGAGCTGAGACACCCTGCGATTGAAGCCCATTTCTCCCACTTCACCATGTTCTTTTGGGCACTACCCAAAGCTTGTGACCATAGGTGGGGACAGGGACATTGATTAGCCGTTAAATCAAGAGCCTTGCTCTCTCTTGACCATGACTGACCAGTACAACGTCTGCATGAGTGTCCACACCACTCCTATCGAACTGTCAATCGTTCCCTTATGTCCTCACCTGTGAACGAGACCCAGAGATACTATCGCTTGAGGCAGTTTTCCTCCTGTGGGCCCATCACCTGCTGGAGCAGCCATAAGAGTGTGGTGCATTGTGCTCTGGGTGGCTGTCAAGGGTAAGTGATTTGATGAACTGATCCCTGGATGCTGAAACTGACTCTGGGGACATGGAATGCTACGGTGTTTAAGGTATTTATGCTAAATTACCTCCTTGGGACTCTCCCTCTCTCTATCTAGTGTTGGATTGGTAGTAAAACTCTTACTTCAGTATCAATGCCAACGTTCGGATCGGTACCGGTACCAAAATGGTATCAAACACATTAACATATAACTCAATGTTCCCAGCAAACAGCCGCCTCCTGTGGACACATCAGAGGGAAAATCGTGTGCCTCTCCGCCTTGCTGCACTTTTTATATATACAGGAGCCAGTTCCCATTCGGGGTCTGCGGAGTCTGGGGGTCCGGGGGGTTGGGTGATTGTCATGCATCACCCCGTGAATGTAGTCTGCAACTCGTCGAAGTGCAACATGTAATGGGTGAGTGCATGGACTTTTAAAAATAACATTTACTTCCAATTCTAAAATGCTGGTACTGCACCATTTTAAACACTGGGATTTCCTGGAATGTTTCAGTGCTGGGACAAAACACAATTCTATCTACATGTATGTATCTATTTATCTATTATATAGTGCCTTTCACATCCATCTATCTATCATATAGTAACTTGCATCTATCTATCTACAGTATCTAGCTAACTGGTGCCTTTCATATCTATCTATCTATCTATAGTGTCTTTCACATCTATATATATATATATATATATATATTATATAGTGCCTTTCACATCCATCTATCTATCTATCATATAGTAACTTGCATCTATCTATCTAGGTAGCTAACTGGTGCCTTTCATATCTATCTATCTATAGTGTCTTTCACATCTATATATCTATTATATAGTGCCTTTCATATCTATCTATTATATAGTGCCTTTCATATCTGTCTATCTATCTATCATATAGTACCTTGCATCTATCTATCTATCTATCTATCTATCTATCATATAGTGCCTTTCACATCTATCTGTCTATCTATTATATAGTGCCTTTCCTGTCTATCTATCATATAGTACCTTGCATCTATCTATTATATAGTGCCTTTCACATCTATCTATCACATAGTACTTTTCCTGTCTATCTATCTATCTATCTATCTATCTATCTATCTGGTGCCTTTCATATCTATCTATCTACCGTGCCTTTCATATCTATCTATCTACCGTGCCTTTCATATCTATCTATCTATAGTGTCTTTCACATCTATCTATCTATTATATAGTGCCTTTCCTGTCTATCTATCTATCATATAGTACCTTGCATCTATCTATCTATCTATCATATAGTACCTTGCATCTATCTATCTATTATATAGTGCCTTTCACATCTATCTGTCTATCTATTATATAGTGCCTTTCACATCCATCTATCTATCTATCTATCTATCATATAGTAACTTGCATCTATCTATCTAGCTAGTTAACTGGTGCCTTTCATATCTATCTATCTATCTATCGTGCCTTTCATATCTATCTATTATATAGTGCCTTTCATATCTGTCTATCTATCTATCATATAGTGCCTTTCACATCTATCTGTCTATCTATTATATGGTGCCTTTCCTGTCTATCTATCTATCATATAGTACCTTGCATCTATCTATCTATCTATTATATAGTGCCTTTCACATCTATCTATCTATCTATCTGTCTATCTATTATATAGTGCCTTTCACATCTATCTATCATATAGTACTTTTCCTGTCTATTTATCTATCTATCAATCATATAGTGCCTTTCTTATCTATCTATCTATTTCTGAACCTTAAAAATGTTAACCCCATTTTGGGATTGTTCAAAACATCAATGCCTGCCGTTTTGAGTCAAGGCTGCCTGGTGTGAGGCCTATTTTGTGGTCCTACTGGTCATGCTGGTGCTATTTGGAGGTCAGCTCACTCTTTTTCCCATTACAACACTGGTATATAAGAGGCGTCCTTCTGGCCATATCCATCCCCAACACAAGATGCAGTCACCAACTCCTCCTGGGAAATATGAACCTCTCCTCCAGTGTTTCCCCTCCCGTTCATTAATGGCCATTCTTTTGTAGTCTAAGCACCCTGACATATCTGCATACCAGAGGGAAAGCAATGTGGCAAGGTAGTGAGCGGACCCCCAAGTGACTAGACAGATTTGGAGAATTTACATCTGTGAAGAATTGTCATGCATTGGAACAGGATCATTTGCATTTTTTGTAGAAGGAAGTGACATTGACAATAAGCAAAATGTTTATTACCTGCTGGCCAACTGGACCAGGGGGCCCAGGAAAACCTCGAGGACCTTCATCACCTTTCTGACCAAAGAGACCCTGTTGTCCACGTGGTCCTGGCTCTCCATCAGCTCCCTACAGACACAATCAATTAAAAGAGGACTTTGAAATATATCAGGTCTGGTCAAACAAGTCATAGGACAGCAGAGGCAAGGACAAGAGCAAAAAAAAAAACACATTACTGACTAGAGAAGTCGGGGTGTCTCATTAATACACGTGTGACATTCAGCTCTCTCTGGCCCTAAGCCCCCCAAAGCACAAATAAATCCAAAAGCGTAGATCTTCCCATCTCATTAGCACAAAAGGCAGAGATTTGATTCAGAAGAAAAGGTCAGAAACAGCAGCTTAGGATAAGAGCCAAGTTCAGGAAATGAAGGCCGCATTGTGTCTTGTGACAGTGAGCCATTACTGGCGAGGCACAAAAAACGAGAAACTGTACTTTGGGTTCTGCCTGCCACTGCGAAAAAGAGCTGGGAGAATTTAGTTAGCATAAGAAATCTCGTTAAAAACGTTTTAATGCCTGAAATCGGCATGCGGAACTGAACACATTCAGATAAATAACATAAAGAAGGAACGATAAAGAATAAGATACATCTGACAGAGAGGAAAATTTAAAAACCAGCATCTGAAACGGCAGAAACTGGACTGGAGACCTGGGAGGGCTGTGCACACCGGGCAGTCGGGCTTCACATCCATCACCCACCACAGCCCACTACAGACTGAACCCCCCACATGGACACCTCATGGGCTGTACTGGTGGGGAAAATAGACTGGGAAAGCATGCAGCTCATTCTTTTACCCTGAGGAAGCTGTGTAAGGCCTGACGAATGTCTACAGGATTTGAGAAGCTGCACACAAGATACTGGTCAAGGTCAGTGGGCCATAAAGGCTCTGTGTGGAAACAAGGAGTGCAAGTTTGACAGCCGACCTTAAGCTGAAGGGAATTGAAATGAGAACAGGACGTGGCCTGCTGGAGGCTCAGGATACCCATTGGTAAGTTAGTCTGATTAAGAGAGAACATCTCAAATAAAAATAAGAAATATAACAAGGACGCTCTGCTGAACTGATCTATCTGTGTTTTACAGCGCCTTTCTAACGATCACATAGTGAGTTTCATAGCCGTCTAAACTCTCTGACCTAGAAAGGGCTTGTTGTTCCATTTATTACATGCTGTGCCTTTTCTGCTCATCTAACCATTACGTCAGGCCTCTCCTTATTATATAGCGCCTTTCACATCTGTCTGTTTAATGGTGCCTTTCAGATCTACCTGTTTATGCTGCTCTTCGTATCTATCATTTATCTTACTGTTGTACAGTGAAATTGCAATTTTCATTACGCTATCACTTATTAGGTTTATTACATAGAGAATTCACAAAAAATTATTTTTGTTGCCGATAGATGGCAGCACGATAGATTTTCGTTTTTATTACAAGAGATTCATATATCTATCCATCTATAGTGCCTTTCACATCTATCTGTTTTATAGTGCCTTTCAAATCTATCTATTATATAGTGCCTATCACATCTATCTATCTATCTGTTTTATAGTGCCTTTCACATCCATCTATCTATATATCTATTATATAGTGCCTTTCACATCTATCTATCTATCTTTCTATATATCTATCTATCCGTCTATCTATCTATCTATCTATCATATAGTGCCTTTCAAATCTATCCATTTATAGTGCCTTTCACATCTATCTATCTATCTATCATATAGTGCCTTTCACATCTATCTATCTATCTTTCTATATATCTATCTATCCGTCTATCTATCTATCATATAGTGCCTTTCACATCTATCTATTATATAGTGCCTATCACATCTATCTATCTATCTATCATATAGTGCCTTTCACATCCATCTATCTATCTATTATATAGTGCCTTTCATTCTATCTATCTATTTTATAGTGCCTTTCAAATCTATCCATCTATCTATCTTTTTTTTAATGCCTTTCATATCCATCTATCTATATATCTATTATATAGTGTCCTTCACATCTATCTGTTTTATAGTGCCTTTCAAATCTATCCATTTATAGTGCCTTTCACATCTATCTATCTATCTATATAGTGCCTTTCACATCTATCTATCTTTCTATATATCTATCTATCTATCTGTCTATCTATCTATCATATAGTGCCTTTCACATCTATCTATCTTTCTATATATCTATCTATCTGTCTATCTATCATATAGTGCCTTTCACATCTATCTGTTTTATAGTGCCTTTCAAATCTATCCATTTATAGTGCCTTTCACATCTATCTATCTATCTATATAGTGCCTTTCACATCTATCTATCTATCTATCTATCTATATAGTGCCTTTCACATCTATTTATCTATCATATAGTGCCTTTCACATCTATTTGTTTTATAGTGCCTTTCAAATCTATCCATTTATAGTGCCTTTCACATCTATCTATCTATCTATCTATCTATCTATATAGTGCCTTTCACATCTATCTATCTATCTATATATATATATAGTGCCTTTCACATCTATCTATCTATCTATCATATAGTGCCTTTCACATCTATCTATCTTTCTATCTATCTATCTATCATATAGTGCCTTTCACATCTATCTATCTTTCTATATATCTATCTGTCTATCTATCTACCTATCATATAGTGCCTTTCACATCTATCTATCTTTCTATCTATCTGTCTATCTATCATATAGTGCCTTTCACATCTATCTATCTGTCTATCTATCTATCATATAGTGCCTTTCACATCTATCTATCATATAGTGCCTTTCACATCTATCTATCTATCATATAGTGCCTTTCACATCCATCTATCTATCTATTATATAGTGCCTTTCATTCTATCTATCTATCTATCTGTTTTATAGTGACTTTCACATCTATCTATCTATCTATCTATCGATTATATAGTGTCTTTCCCATCTCCCTATTTATTATGTATTGTCTGCCTATTGTCATAGCGTCTTTCTCTCTTCTAATTTTTCCATCTTTTCTATAGTGCCTGTCCCATCTCTCTTTCCATGAACACACACGTTTTTTTAAAAGCACAGTCCAAATCTGTTTGCCTTTCAGAGAATTCAAGAGTAAAAGTTCCTCTGATAAATTCCGCTGGCCACTCCGTCCCTACTTTTCCAAAGTAACTTGCTGATGTGCCTTACAGACAGGCCAACACTTTGTGAAATGCCCTCGTGAGGCTTTTAAGTTATTAAAAAACCCACAACTGATTGTTTTTTCTTTTAACTCCATTCAGATCGTGCAGATTTTGTTATCGCTAAATTTTACTTGCCATATTCACCGTATTTTAAATGTATTCTAAAGTTTCACTGCAGTCTACATTTTTCCTTCCTGTTTAGAAATAGTTTTTAAAATGAGAAAGTAAGAACGCCAGTATTTTGAAACTCATTAAGTTTAGAAACATCATCTGTCCAAACAAGAGAGATGAGGTCTATGGTCTTCCTCAGCTCAGGTCCTTCCTCCTTTCACCTCCTGCTGGCTCTAATCAGGTATGCAGTAGCACTCCAGGGCGAGAGGGGGCGCTCTCACTGACTGTCTTGTCTCTTTCTTCTGCAGTACAGGTAAGATTAGCTGAGGTGCTGGCTGGCCACTCCCTCAGCGCTTCCTCAGGCCACGCCCCTTCTAGTCTGAAACATCTTAAAAGAGGCCGTCCCCCAGAAGGTGGCATCTCACTCCGATCCAAACGCATAGCAGGACGGAGGTCCCAAGTAGACAAAGCAAATGTCGACATCGTGTTTTAGCGCCCCTGTTTATTTCACTGCAGCTTTAAAATTTGAAAAGACTATCAAACAGAAGAATCTGGTTGGCCGCCCCCCTCCCCACATATTTTTGGGACTCGGCAAACTGACTCATTTTCCACAACTTCAACGTCAAAATTGCGATTCCCATTCCAAGACCAATGACATTAATATGGAGTTGCCCAGCCCCCCCATTATAGTCGCCTCTCTTCTTTCCTGGCGTGAGAATTCCACCCATTCAGTCAGAAGAACATTTGTGAGTCCAGGTGCTGATGAGAAGACCTGGCCAGCCAATTCATCCCAATGGTGTCCAGAAGAATCGAGGTCAGGACTCCTTGTGCAGGCCATGCAGGCCACTCGAGTTCCTCCATGTCTTTCTGGACCTGGCTTTGGGCACACGGGCACAGTCATGATGGAACAGAAAAGGGTCTCCCGCAAACAGTACCCTTCGCTGGAGCCCACATTGCCATTATCACTCCACCACCAAATTTACAACAAGTGCAATGCAGTCCATAAGGTTAGTGTCCTCCTGGCAGCTGTCAAGCCCAGACTGGTCCATCAGACTGGCATGTGGTGAAGTGTGATTTATCACGACTCCAGAGTCCAGTGGTGGGCAGTGTGCCTTACCCCACGCCAAGCATCAGCTTGGCACTGCCCATCGTCATCTTTCAGGCTTGGTCATGGAAACCTGTTTCATGAAGCTCTCGAAGCTTGTGCTGATGTTGCTCCCAGAAGGAGTTTGGGACTCGGTTGTGACTGATGCCACACAGGAGAGGACATTTTACACCGTTAATCATTCAGCAACTCAAAACCAGATGCTGTTGCTCATTGATGCGTCTATTTCACCATAATGGTGCTTACAGATGACTGGAGCAGATCTAGCAGGGCATACATTTCGTGTACTGACTTGTGACAAAGCAAAGTTGCCGTCCTATGGCAGCGCCATGTTTAAAGTCACACAGCCCTTCAGCTTCTCTGCATGACCATGCGTCAGATCTGATGCACCAACATGTCACCGCTGGCTCCTCACACACCAAACGCAGCCCACTTTGCCGATTGTTCCTACTGTTAGTGGTAATGGATGTTTGTATTGCTCTACTTTCCTTAAAATTAATAAGGACGTCTCTTCTGTGAACACGTGCACAAACACTCTAGTCCAGAAATGCTGTGGACGACTCAAAGGAAAATCCACTCACTTAGGATGCCAAGAGCTGAAAGAGACGCGAGGAGAGCAGCAGGAGGAAGCCTCTTAGAAATGCCACTGCTCACCGCGTAAAGGCCATGGACACGGCAGGACAGGGCAACATCCCGGGACGCCTTTTCTGTGTTAAAATAACAACTTACTGCAGGAACATCTCAAAATTCAATGTGAGATTTATTGAGGAGACTTCATACTTGTGTGTTGAGGTCACAGGAGAAAAGCTAGGAGGGCAGAAGTCACATTCTGATACTGCGGTGAAATCCACAGACAAGCCGGCCGGACACTTAGTCTGAAAGTAGGGGCGAGAGAGACGGCGCTCGAGGGCACCACCTACTGGCAGCCGTATAACTAGAGACCACGCAAAAAGTCAAACCCGCAATGCCAGCGAGTCAGGCAGGGCTGTGAGGGTAAAAGAAACAATTACAGTGAAATGACAAAAGACGGTTACTTACAGCTGGGCCGGGCTGTCCGATAGGACCCTGAGGACCAGTAGGACCAGGAGGACCCTTAAAAAGAAAACAACACAGAAATAAATAACAGATACTGTAGATAGATAGATAGATAGATAGAGTATAGTAAAGCCACCATACAATACATACTGTAGACAGACAGAGCTACAAAATGCACAGTATAGGATAGACAGATAAAAAAGGCAATATATACAGAATAGCAAAAA
>JANRMT010062806.1:124371394-124383472 GCA_026402145.1 Polypterus bichir lapradei | reverse complement strand
CCCATTGCTGCTTTAACTCCAGGCAGAGGGTCAGGCCAGCCATTTGAGCTTTGGAGAGCTTTAGAGTTTGGATTTTTTTAGCGTCATTGATTGTTTGCTCTGTTTCTGTGGATTTTGCCTTTGGTTCATGTATTGCGATTTGCTGCCTTGGTTTACCCCTTTTGCCCTTTTTTTTGTTAATATAAATAAACGCTTTGCCTCTTTAAGCCAGGGGCTTTTATGGTTTTCTCTCCCTTTTGCACTATTTTGAAGAGTGGAGTTTTTTAAATGAGAGAGGATCAGGGGCCTCAGTTATAAAACTCTGCGTGGATTCAAGTATGAAAATATGAAAATATGTCTACGCCAAAAACAAATGTCAAAAAAAAAAATAAAAAGTCAGCTGTATAAAACCTGCTGTAAGCACATTTCTACTGTTGATAAATCACACTCACCTTGTTAATATGTACACATAAGCGTGTCTCGCGGGCCGCCCTGCAACATTCATATATGGTGCATTCTAATCAACCTCATACATATGCAATCAGGATGCTGCAGAACTTTAGTGGGTGGTAGAGTTGACGGGTTGAGACCCCGCCACATGCATTTAAGTGTACCTGGCTGTGCTCTGCAAATGAGTGCAAAATGTATGTGTGAAATTTTAGCGTCTCTCCTCTACGCTCTGGGAGTCTGGGAAAGGCATAAGGTGCCAGCACCTGAGCAGGCAGACACTATCAGCTGGCACATGTAAAGACGAGGTTGATGTTATGGGCCACAAGAATCACTGGGGGTTCAGTCAGTCCTCTTACCGACAAGCCAGCCACCACATACAGAACGGTCACGTCTGCCAAAGCTAGTTTGCCTCGGAATAAACGAATCACGGGTTGACTCAGGCACTTGGAGACATCATGTTTGCCAGTCACACCTTGGATCAGCTGTGCGTTAATGGAATGTCACTGCTTACGGTTAACAATAGCAGATTCATTCTCGCGAGGTGCTCTGAGTATGTTAGGAGAACCAGACAACATGGCTGCAAATTGACTCTTTATGTTGGCAAAAACCTGTCGTTATATGTACAGTGGGTATAGAAACGAATCCATCCATCCATCCATTATCTATCATCCAATCCGCTTTATCCTAACTACAGGGTTATGGGGGTCTGCTGGAGCCAATCCCAGTCAACACAGGGTGCAAGGCAGGAAACAAACCCCGGGCAGGGCGCCAGCCCACCGCAGTAGAAAAGAATTCCCCCCTTTGAAATAGTCCCATTTTTTTTTGCTTTACAGCCTTAAATGAAAACACACTGTAAGAGCCATTTTCCTAGTTCTATAGGATTCAGGAATATTTGACTAGATGACAACGCATAATCTATGGGAGGTTCCTAAACCTTCCGTAAGTAGAATTGTATTGGTATATTCTTGCCATTTCTAACAGCTTTGAGTAAACATTATTCTTCAGTTAGTGACCAGCCTTGCCATGTGTAAGGTGTAGAAGGCATAAGGTTCGTGCCAACCGGCCTACGGGCCTTGTGTGTGTGTGTGTGTGTGTGTGACACAACTCTAAGAAAACAGCACTTATTTAAGTACTGTACCGTACGCTTAAGGTGTACAGAAGAAGAAGTTAAGAACCTTTAAGTACAGAAAGAAGAAGTAAAGAACTTCTTTTAAGTAAAGAAATAACTAAAGTTGCTCAAGTTTATAGAAGATACATTTTTCCTTTTTTTTTTTTTTTTATTTTTATTCTACGTGTTTAATTTTCCCTTTATTCTTGTGTGGATTATTTGCTTTTAACTTTCACTAAACATTTTTAAAACACACTTTTGGCCAGAGAGATTTCTTTCGGCACGTGTTTTACCCGTGCTTGATCTTGCCTTACACTTTGGCGAGCTACACACACACAAACTACAGGGTGTCCCACTCGGGAGTACAACTTTAAAAATGCAAATTACTCTGCAAAGCGTGCATGTATATTCATGCAACAAGGTTCAAAATATTCCTTATTTAATGAAGAATTGATTCTGTGTCATAAAGAGGCAGGCACTATAGCGGGCGCCACTACGGCGGCCCCGGATGTGGCAGCGGCCGGGTTGTGCCAGCCAGGCGCAGACGACCGTCTAGCCCCAGACACCAACCCTGCAGGTTTGTGGCCACCTCGATTGCCCGATTTAACTCCCCTAGATTTTTTTTCTATGGGGATATTTAAAGGGCAAGGTTTATGCAAGCAAACCCATCGAACAACTGAAAGCAAACATCGAGCGTGAAATTGCTGCCATTGACAGTGACATGTTGCAGAGGACATTCTCAAATATGGAGCGTCGCGTTTCCTTGTGCGCGGACGTTGGGGGAGGACATTTTCAGCACCTTGTTTTCCACTAAATACGGGTATGTTCAGTTCTTACAGCTCACCTTTACGTTCACGCGTTCGCGAGTAATTCGCATTTTTAAAGTTGTACTCCCGAGTAGGACACCCTATATTATTTCTTGCCAGCTTTACTTACTCAATGCCACCTCTAACATCCGAGTGAAAGACAGCACAGCTACAGTTCAGAAGAATTATAAAAAATCAAACACAAGACCTATTGAGATTAATAAAGGACCCCCCCAATGTCAGTGTCATTTTGTTGAGCCCCCTTTTCCTTTAATGACAGCCTTGAGTCTGTTCATTCTTCTCTCTCAGCTTTGCACATCTCGATTGTGTAATATTTGCCCCCCGCTCTTCTTTACAGTTTGACTGTTCGAGTTCGGTCACATTGGCTGGTGAGCGCTGCTGGTCTGCTATCTTCAGATCTTTCCACAGATTTAGGTCTGGGCTCTGACTGGCCACACCACGACATTCACTTTGTTCTCCTTCAGCCACCGTGTGGTCCATTTTGCTGTGTGCTTCAGGTCGTCGTCGTGTTGAGAGGTGAACAATCTGCCCATCTTCAACTTTCTGGCAGAGGGTAGCAGGATTTCCTCCAGAATATGATAGTGTTTTGCCCCATTCATTTTTCCTTCTACCCTAACGAGACCCCCACAACAGGATGCTGCCCCCTCCATGCTTTACTGTAGGTATGGTGTGCTGCATTGGTGGACCGTTTGGTGTTGAGGTCAAATAGTTTGATTTTGGTCTCATCTGACCAGAAGACATTTTTTCCACTTGGCATCAGAAATTTTCAAGGTGCATTCTGGGAAAGCTCAAATGAGCCTTAATGTGGCCTGTCTTGAGACGAGCGACCCTCCTGAACAAGCCACAATGGTGGAGCGCTTGTCAAATTGTTGTCACCTGCACACCACTAATGACCACTCTTTGCCATCAAATCCTGTAACTCCTTCACAGTGGCCATTGGCGTCTTGGTGGCCTCTCTTCTCAGTTTTCTCCTTGTTCTTCCATACACTTTGGAGGGTCCTAGTAGTGCCAAACACTTCTTTATGATGGACTTTACTGAGCTCCTTGGGATTGATAAAGCCTTTGAGATGTTTTGGTCCATCCACAACTCTGTCCCCGAGATCTTTTGAAAGTGACCTGCCACTCATAGTCAGTTGTTTGCTGTCAGTGGCACTGCCAAGCAAGGGAATGAATGGACCAGGAACAGCTTCACTAATCACACTTATTACAACTGATCACAGGTGGAAGGAAACCAGTAACCGCAATGGAAATGGTGGGCACTGACACCTGATGGAGTTTAGGGGGGTGGTGATCCTTTACTAATCTCAGGATTTCTTGTTTTTTATTTTTTATAATTCTTCTGAACTGTAGCTGTGCTGTCTTTCACTTTGATGTTAGGGATTGCATTGAGTAAGTAAAGCTGGAAAAAATATTAGTTTGTGTATTAAGGCTGTAAAGCAAACAAAATGGGAATATTTCAAAGGGGGGGGGATTTTTTAATATACCCACTGTATATGTGCGCCCACAAATATATAGGAAAACCAGATGTAGCGCCTTGTCAGTTGGTTAATGGCTTCTAGCACAGCAGGCATTATGGAGTGAAGCCTGCCTGAGATATCCATGACTTGTCGGCCAGTGACCTGAGAAGTGACAACAGGTGGCCGACACAAACTGATGAATAACTAAACAAAGTTCTTCAGTGTATTTACACAGCATCGACCACCTTAACAAGGAACTCAAATGCAGCCTGTGCATGACAATCATCACATCTGATGTGTCTGTCATCCTAATAACGACTCGGTGATATGATTGATTATTATCATCGAGAACACGGTGGCACAGTTGGAAACTTATTACAGGCAAATTTCCCATAAATGCTAGAAAGTTCTTCCTCGCAGCCACAGACAGATGGAATAAATAACCAAGTAGTGTGGTAGACAGTAGGACTTTATATCTCGACTTGATGTTATGTTGGAGAAGTTAGGCAGACAGGATTAATAACCTTGAAGGGCTGAATTCGATTCATTAGATCAGACCCCTTATCATTTTTGCTGAGCTTTTGGCTCAGACACAGGAAGCAGAGGGTGATGGTGTGAGGAACCACATCAGAACTGGCCGCTGTTAAGAGTGGTGACCAGCAGGGGGCAGTGCTAGGGCTGCTGCTATTTTTAATATATAGAAATGATTTAGATAGGAATACAAGTAACAAGTTGGTTAAGTTTGCAGACGATACCAAGATAGGTTGGTCCTCACAGGTGGCACAGTGGTAGTGCTGCAAGGAGACTGCGGAAGAGTTTGGGTTCGCTTCCCGGTTCCTCCCTATGTGGATAGCGCTTTGAGTGCTGAGAAAAGCACTATATAAATGTAATGAATTATTATTATTATTATTAGGTGGATTAGCAGATAATTTGGAATCCATTTTATCATCACAGAAGGACTTGGATAGCAGACAGGCTTGGGCAGATTTGTGGCAGATGAAATTTAATGTCAGTAAATGTAAAGAATTACACATAGGAAGTAGAAATGTGAGGTTTGAATGGGCGAGAAAATCGAGAGTACACCTTATGAGAAGGATTTAGGAGTCGTAGTGGACTCTAAGCTATCGACTTCCCAACAGAGCTCAGAAGCCATTAACAGAGCGTCAGGTTATATAGCGCCTTGATGTGTGGAGTACAAGTCACAGGAGGTTCTGCTCAGGTCTTTATAACACACTGGTGAGGCTTCATCTGGAGTCCTGGGTGCAGTTTATGACTCCATAAAGACATAACAGCACTGGAGAAGGTCCAGAGAAGAGCGACTAGGCTGATTCCAGTGCTACAGGGGGCGAGTTATGAGGGAAAATTAAAAGAGCTGAAAAATTTTAACAGCTTAATGTCAGTAGATGTAAAGAAATTCCACGTAGGAAGTAAAAATGTGAGGTTTGTATACACAATGGGCGGTCTGAACATCAAGAGCTCACATTATGTGAAGGATTTAGGAGTCGTAGTGGACTCTAAGCTGTCGACCTCCAGACAGTGATCAGAAACCATTAACAGACCGTCAGGTTATATAGCGCCTTGACGTGTGGAGTACAAGTCACAGGAGGTTCTGCTCAAGTCTTTATAACACACTGGTGAGGCCTCATCTGGAGTCCTGTGTGCAGTTTGGGTCTCCAGACTACATAAAGGACATAACAGCACTAGAGAAGGTCCAGAGAAGAGCAACTAGGATGATTCAGGGCTACAGGGGATGAGTTATGAGGAAAGATTAAAAGAGCTGAGGCTTTACAGTTTAAACAAAAGAAGATTAAGAGGAGACCTGACTGAAGTGTTTAAAATTATGAAGGGAGTTAGTCCAGTGGATCGAGACGGTGACTTGAAAATGAGTTCATCAAGAACACAGGGACACCGTTAGAAACTTGTGAAGGGTAAATTCTGCACAAACATTAGGAAGTTTTTCTTTACACAAAGAACGATAGACACTTGGAATAAGCGACCAAGTAGTGTGGTAGACAGTAAGACGTTAGGGACTTTCAAAACTCGACTTGATGTTTTCTTGGAAGAAATAAGTGGACAGGACTGGCGAGCTTTGTTGGATTTTCTTTTCCTAGTTAAGATTCTAGCAGCTCCATTCAGCACTCGCTGCAACTGATTGATGTCTTTTTTTGGTATGTGATGTGATGGATTCCACAGTACGCCTGTAGAATCTGCACAAGGGGGTGGGGGGACATCCGGGCCTCACTCAGTCTCCTGAGGAAGTAGAGGCGTCTTTGGGCTTTCTTGACTACTGCCGCGGTGTGACTTGACCATTTAAGGTCATCAGTGAGAGTCCAGCCACTCGGGTTCCCAACAATGAGGATCTTACGAGCTGGATCACCCTCGGGGAAATGCGCCACATGGCCGTAGTGCCGTAACTGACGCTCCCTCACAATGCAGGTCATGTGCCTCATTCGGGACTCCATGAGCAATACAAAGTC
Source organism: Polypterus bichir lapradei (assembly GCA_026402145.1). Taxonomy (NCBI): domain Eukaryota; kingdom Metazoa; phylum Chordata; class Cladistia; order Polypteriformes; family Polypteridae; genus Polypterus; species Polypterus bichir. Next base: position 124,377,174 of record JANRMT010062806.1, on the reverse strand, counting down.
AAACCAACGGTACCCAAGGATTTTCCGGAGAGACACAGTACCAAAGGAGTCCAGTCTTCGTCTCAAGTCACTGGATAGCGTCCATGTTTCGCAACCATATAGCAGGACTGGAAGCACCAGGACTCTAAAGACTTGGACCTTCATCCTTTTGCATAGATATCAGGAGCAGAACAGGATCCCAAGTTGTTTCGCTATGTAGTTGTTGCGGCAACACACTGTACCAGTGCATGCTCCCCAACTTGACTTGACTTGACATGCGAGGGTGACTGCGAGGAACCTAAAGCTGCTGACCTGCTCCACAGCCTCACCTCCACCGCCTGTGTTCAGAAATCCACAATCATCTCCTTAGTTTTGCCAACGTTGAGGGTGAGGTTGAACAGCCAACTCAAATGTAAAAATCAAAAACAGTGCCCATAATTATTGACTTACCCTTGTACTGTTGCTTATTTATATTCCTTCCACAATGTCTAAGCGCAGTCTCAGTTTGCCACTGCAGTTTTTTTCTTTGAGACCAAAATGGACTTCCAAGATTCTGATGTTGCCTCCGCTTACACAGTGCAGAGCACATCTTTTATAAACCTCTTTGGTGTAAATGAGAAGACTGAAAACTGAGAAGACGCCGAAAACAGTGCCTTACCTTGTCTCCATCTTCACCAGGAGGTCCTGGAGGTCCAGCTGGCCCAGGGAGGCCTACTGGTCCTTGGATTCCATCTCGTCCAGCAGGACCTTGTGGGCCTTTCTCACCCTGAAACACAAACATATGTCAATGTTTTTTGGAGTTCTGAGTTTCTTTTTTGGTGTGTGAACTTCAAATTAAACGAGCGGCCCTGACGTCTATGACACAGACTTTCCAGCTCTCGTCACTGCTGTAATACCTTCAGTGTTAATTAGAGATGATGTGATTCATTCATGCGCCACACGCGCAGCACATTTCAGCTTTTTTAACGTCTCTCTTTCCACCTGTCTGCTTTCACCACAGCTGTGGTATCTGAGTAATGCCCGACAAGATGACCTGTGTCACGTGTGGCCTGCTAGTGTTTGCTGCTCCCGTGCCCACTTGTTGGCAGCATATGTTGGCACTGTAACCTGTGGTATTAAAACCCAATACCCTTTACTGCATCTGTTCAGCACCAGCCTGTCAACGCGATATGTAAAGTGTTCACAGTCTCAGTCCCTGCTTCTCTCCAAGTCTTCACTTCCAGCTAAAGGTTCACGTCTCCGACGCCTGTTTAATGCGATATATTCACCTGCAAAGTCAAACACCCCGGAGATATTATTATCATGGGATGCAAATAAAGCATTTGATTTGATTGAATGGAACTACCTTTGTGCTTGAAAGTTTGTGAACCCTTTAGAATTCTCTATATTTCTGCATAAATATGACCTCAAACATCATCAGATTTTCACTCAAGTCCTAAAAGTAGATAAAGAGAAACCAGTTAAACAAATGAGACAAAAATATTATACTTGGTCATTTATTTATTGAGGAAAATGATCGAATATTACATATTTATGAGTGGCAAAAGTATGTGAACCTTTGTTTTCAGTATCTGGTGTGACCCCCCTTACTAAACGTTTCCAGTAACTTCTGATCATTCCTGCACACCGGCTTGGAGGAATTTTATCCCATTCCTCCGTACAGAACAGCTTCAACTCTGGGATGTTGGTGGGTTTCCTCACATGAACTGCTCACTTCAGGTCCTTGGATTAAGGTCAGGACTTGGCCATTCCTAAACATTCACTTTATTCTTCTCTAACCATTCTTTGGTAGAACGACTTGTGTGTTGAGGGTCGTTGTCTTGCTGCATGACCCACCTTCTCTTGAGATTCACTTCATGGATAGATGTCCTGACATTTTCCTTTAGAATTCTCTGATATAATTCAGAATTCATTGTTCCATCGATGAAGGCAAGCCGTCCTGGCCCAGATGCAGCAAAACAGGCCCAAACCATGATACTACCACCACCGTGTTTCACAGATGGGATGAGGTTCTTATGCTGGAATGCAGTGTTGTCCTTTCTCCAAACATAACGCTTTTCATTTAAACCAGTTCTATTTTGGTCTCATCCGTCCACAAAACATTCTTTCAACAGCCTTCTGGTTTGTCCACGTGATCTTTAGCAAACTGCAGACGAGCAGCTATGTTTTTTTGGAGAGCAGTGGCTTTCTCCTTGCAACCCTGCCATGCGCACCATTGTTGTTCAGTGTTCTCCTGATGGTGGACTCATGAACATGAACATTAGCCAATGTGAGAGAGGCCTTCCTGGGGTCCTTTGTGACCTTGCCGACTACTACACGTGTGCCTTGCTCTTGGAGTGATCTTTGCTGGTCGACCACTCCTGGGGAGGGTAACAATGGTCTTAAATTTCCTCCATTTGTACACAATCTGTCTGACTGTGGATTGGTGGAGTCCAAACTCTTTAGAGATGGTTTTGTAACCTTTCCTAGCCTGAAGAGCATCAACAACTCTTTTTCGGAGGTCCTCAGAAATCTCCTTTGTTCGTGCCATGATACACTTCCACAAACATGTCTTGTGAAGAGCAGACATTGATAGATCCCTGTTCTTTAAATAACACAGGGTGCCCACTCACACCTGATTGGCATCCCATTGACTCGAATTTCACCTTCACACTAACTGCTAATCTGAGAGGTTCACATACTTTTGCCACTCACAAATATGTAATATTCGATCATTTTCCTCAATAAATAAATGACCAAGTATAATATTTTTGTTTCATTTGTTTAACTGGTTTCTCTTTATCTACTTTTAGGACTTGAGTGGAAATCTGATGATGTTTTAGGTCATATTTATGCAGAAATATAGAAAATTCTAAAGGGTTCATAAACTTTCAAGCACAACTGTACCTTTTCACTACATTAGAGAAATTTGGGTTTGGCCCGAACATTTGTGCATGGATCAATCTACAGGGTGGTCCAGATCTAATTATGCAGATCCAGATCATCTGGATGACTTTGATTTATGTGGGGACGATTCCAATTCGTTGTGAAGACGATTCTTCATGTCGTCAGTTTGCACACTTCTCGATGGTCCGGGATTTTTCAGGTGATTTTCTATGTAACAAACTTAATAAGTTATAGCGTAATGAAAATTGCATAATTAGATCTGGACCAACCTATACTGTATACCAATCTAGAAGCTTTAATCTGTATCAACAACATTTGTTCAGACTACTTTAAATTCGAACGTGGTACCAGACAAGAATGCCCCCAGTCACCACTGCTATTTGCAATCGCCATTGAACCACTGGCAGTTCACTGTTAAAATGCTTATCAGATAAAGGGGATTATCAGAGAAGGACTTGAACAGAACATTTCTCTCTATGCAGATGATATGGTCCTGTAGATATCAGACCCACAAAATACCGGGTCTGCAGTCCTAACAGCACTTACAGAATTTCAAAAGATCTCTGGTCTCAGAATTAATCTGAATAAAAGTGTGCTCTTCCCAGTGAATTCTCAAGCACACAATATTAGATTGGACACCTGCCTGTTATACTCATCAATTTTTTTTAATTTTTACTATTTTTAAGATTTATTCTATTGGCCATGCTCTCCTTCTCAGGGGTGGGGGTTGATTTGTTTTCAATCCTATTGTTTTGTAAAAATTGATCTATTTGTAAAATTAAAAAATAAAATTAAAAAAAAAAAAAAAGGTTCACGTCTCCAAAACAAGCTTGTCTAAATGAGGCAGAGTGAGTTATGAAATCCGACAGGTAGGAATTCACTTGGTATGCCAAATGTTTATTTAATGTTAATACGGTGTCAGTTTGGAGTTACATTATTCAAAGTTGTCACCTGGAGAGAAATTCCCAACATGTGTATGAAACAAATGTGATGGCAGAAACATTGGCTTTATTTAGCCTCTGGTGGCTCGTAGTGTGCATCACGCAGACAGGAGATGTACATATATATATATATATATACTGCATATTGTGTACTGCATAAATGAGGCCACAGGCAAACAATACGACAACGTGACAAATCTCACTTATACTGTCACGCACGCATGCTCTGGGGACACGCTCAAGGCTCTGGTAAGGTAAGCAGCTCCACCCCGGATTGAGAGGGAAAGCCGATGCTGACTGCCTTGATCTTTACTCTCATTGCACCAAGCAGGGGTTGGGGGGGTGGTTGGCAAGAAGACTTCTGATCTCACTTCCCTTCTGGACCAGAAAGTCCTGCCGTCTCTGGATACTGGCTGGCTGCAGGAAGACTCTATTCATACTGGGACCAGCACTTGAGAGAGACGGGGCTCCTTCTCAGTAGCTGAATCCAAGCCATTTAAACCACCACTGAGGCTCTTGTACACCATGTGTGTTCATTAAACAGGGTTTTACCAGGGTGATGTGCCCTCTGTCTGTGCCTTATTAAATATACTGAGACACTCAACTGGAGGCGGAAAGAGAGGAAAGAGTTTCATGGTTTCGGTGATTATTGGCTGTGCTTATTTGTATAAAGTGCTTAGTGGATTAAACATCCATTATTTGAGCCCATGATTGTGTTGGACATTATTGAGTCTGGGCCCCCTACTAGTTACAGTGTGTGTGGGTATGATGACCAGTGAGGGGTGCCAGCACATCCAGCACATCATATCCTGCCAGTACAGGCCGTTTTTATCAAATGCAAATATGAGTCAGTCCAAGGCAAAAGAAGCCATCGCAGTTCACTTGAGTCTCAGTCGCTTTACCAGATGGTCTCCTTAGGGTTTTACACCCCAGAGGGCTTACAGCGTGTCCCTGATCTCATTGCTCTCTGAATGGAAGTGGACCTTCTGAATGGCCTTCACCAAGTGTCACCAGACATTCTCTTTCATATTACCATAAGAATTAGAGACCTAAAAGTGCTTATCCATTTTGGTGCCCTTCAAATCTTTCCCTTAAAAAGAGTATTGCATATAAAGAATAAAGGAGGCATGAGACGTCAAGATACAGACATCACGGTCCAATATTACCACAGTATGAAATCTTCAGAAAGGGAATAGATACTCTGTGTTTACAATAGTGGTACTTATTACTAAATGATATCATGAATCAAAAAACTGCAAAGTAACAAATCAGTGCGCACAAACAAATTTGATTTTGTATGCTTTATCTTTTTTATTAAAATAATATAATCTTAAATATTAACAAAAAATACTTTAACTGCAGTAAAACAAGATGTCATTAAATTGCATCTATCTATCTATAGGGTGGTCCAGATCCCGGACCATCGAGAAGTGTGCGAACTGACGACATGAAGATTCATTTTTGCGCCAAACTGGAATCATCCCCACATAAATCAAAGTCATCCAGACGATCTGGATCTGCATAATTAGATCTGAACCACCCTGTATCTATCTATCTATCTATTTATATAGTGCCTTTCATATCTATCTATCTATCTATCTATCTATCTATCTATCTATCTATCATATAGTGCCTTTCCTATCTATCTATATAGTGCCTTTCCTATCTATCAATATATCTATCTATCTATCTATCTATATAGTGCCTTTCCTATCTATCAATATATCTATCCATATAGTGCCTTTCCTATCTATCAATATATCTATCTATCTATCTATCATATAGTGCCTTTCCTATCTATCTATATAGTGCCTTTCCTATCTATCAATATATCTATCTATCTATCTATATAGTGCCTTTCCTATCTATCAATATATCTATCTATCTATATAGTGCCTTTCCTATCTATCTATATAGTGCCTTTCCTATCTATCAATATATCTATCTATCTATATAGTGCCTTTCCTATCTATC
>JANRMT010062806.1:124361240-124371384 GCA_026402145.1 Polypterus bichir lapradei | reverse complement strand
ATCTATCAATATATCTATCTATCTATATAGTGCCTTTCCTATCTATCAATATATCTATCTATCATATAGTGCCTTTCAAATCTATCTATTATATAGTGCCTTTCACTCTATCTATTTATCTATCTAACTATCTATCTATTATACAGTAGAGTGCCTTTCACTTTATCTATCTATCTACTATATAGTGCCTTTCATATCTATCTATCTATCTATCTATCTATCTATCTATCTAATGGTGCCTTTCAAATCTATCTATCTATCAATCATATAGTGCCTTTCAAATCTATCTATTATATTGTATTGCATTATAATTATTATTTCTTACATTATAGACTATACCAAGTCCTTGTGTATCTACTTTTGTGTATTTTTTGTTATAATAAACCTTCTCTTCCTGTTTAATTGGTAAAAACCTCCAAGGACGCCCAAGACCACGGTTGGCTATAATGCCCCCTACAGGTCACTGAGAAGTGTATATATCTATATTATTTTTTTTATTAATGTTTTGCCCTTCTGCTGTGTTCGCCAGTATTCTCCTGCAGCTGCATTCACAGAAGTTACAAACCTAAGACATGGCATTCACATGAGTCCGCCTTAGGTTCCGGAAGTTCCCACTTGTTTTTTTAAGGATTATTAAGTAGTGCCCTAATGGCCTGGCGTGCAGACAGGAGCAGCTGTTTATGTGCGCCTCATAAAGTGCTGCCAGATTTACTGATCATGTGGCCTCTGTCAAAAGTGTGAAATTGGGAGGGTCTTTGCTCACAATGTAAGAATTTCAGCTATGACTGAAAAACAAAATCTGTAAATTATATCCCAATAAATCTGAGAAGAAGCTATGCCATGCAGCCATCTGCACTAAGTGCTTGGGCACACAGCACATTATTACTTTGGCAGCAACCGATTATAAGCATTTTTAAAAGTCTACCACATCAACACAAATGGTTGCCCTGATATAAAACATGCAGCACTTACCGGAGCACCTTTCTCTCCAGCTGGGCCTGGTGGGCCTTGGGGTCCAGGTCTGCCAGGGAGACCGATGGGACCGGCTAGACCTACAGCTCCCCTCTCACCAGGTGAACCCTAGAAATAAAAAGTAAAATTTCAGTTAAACTAAGTAGTGGCTCTTCTTTTCTTGTCAATCAAAGCTGATGCTCCTACTTAGTTACTTTGGGTGACGCACAGTGCCTACTCTCAGGGTCTCGATCTTGTTCACTGAAGATATCTTTTCGATGAATACATTTTGTCCAATTAGGATCCCAAGAGACACACCACATTTTAACAGCAAGGTGGTGTCAACTAGGATGAAACACTAGTCAATGCTTTGAGAGGTGAGGTTTGTTAGTGGCTCAGTCATTAATGTGTGTCTGGAGTTCACATGAATGGCACTGAAACCTCAGCACTGTGTGATGATCACCACTGCACCACCTTCTCTGTATGAGTTAAAGTACATCCAATAACACTTTTACTGAACCTGAGGGCAGTGAGGAGAAAAGCAGGAGCCAGTGCAGCCAATGGAGGAGAAACCAACCTGCTGGGTGGAAGGAACCTGCAATACCCGGACAGTGGCCACTTGACCATACAGATGACGTGCAAACTCTTCACAAAGAGTGACTGGACCTGGACTTGAACCCAGGACTGAAGAGATCATCCAAACTACACACAAGACTTAGTGAGTTTAGCCTTGAATCCAAGTCCCTGGAGTTATAAGGAGGAGAACATGTACACTGCAGGCCTTAGGAACTGGCAATACCTGGACCAGAGACAGTGGACCATAGAGATGGTGTGCAAAGTCTTCACAAAAAGTGACTGGACCTGGACTTGAACCCAGGACTGAAGAGAACATCCAAACTCCACACAAGGCAATGGAGGAGGAACCAACCTGCTGGGTGGAAGGAACCTGCAACACCCGGACAGTGACCACTTGACCATACAGATGATGTGCAAACTCTTCACAAAGAGTGACTGGACCTGGACTTGAACCTAGGACTGAGAAGATCATCCAAACTCCACACAAGACTTAGTAAGTTTAGCCTTGAATCCAAGTTCCTGGAGCTATAACGGGGAGGACGTGTAAACTGCAGGCCTTAGGAACCTGTAATACCTGGATCAGCGACAGTGGACCATGGAGACGATGTGCAAACTCCAAACACAGAGTGACTCAAGCTGAACTTGAACCCAGGACTGGGAAAACGGTTAAGGGAGAACACGCCAACTCTATACAGACATGGACTTGGCTTAAACCCGGCTCTGAGAAGATCTCCACACAGAAGATGGCTTGACGTTGACTTGAACCCTGGTCAAAGGGCCTGACAGGAAAGATCAGGCAGACTCTACACAGACACTACTTTGGCGTGAAGTCCAAGGAACTGTACACACTGTCCACAGGCAGCAACCAGATCCTGGATTAGAACTTGGGTTCCAGGAGCTAACAAGAGGAGAAAATCCAAGCGATGAGCTGTCACAGGGCTTGGACTTGAACCCGAGTCATATGGGCATGGATTTGCAACCGGGTCTCAGTAGCTGACTCTACACAGACAGTGACTGGGGGCCTAGTGCTGAACCCAGGTTTGAAAAGCTGACAGAGGAGGACATTGAAATACTCCCAAAGATGGTGACTGGAACTGTACTGCACTTGAACTCAGGTCCTTGGAATTGACCTGGGATGGTGTTTGTGTTTTTGGTTTTCTTATTAGCTTTACACACAACATACTGTATGTCATCAGAAGACCATACACATTCCAAACAGACACCCTGACTAGACCTGGACTTGAACCCATGTCCCAGGGGCCATCATGGGAAGAACGTGCACATTCAATGTCTGGATCGGGGACTAGAACCCAGATCCCAGAAGTTGACAAAAGCAGAAAATGAAAGCTACAGGCCACAAGGACTTGAACCCCGAGTCCTAGTATGGAGAACATTTGGGCAGGGATATGAATCTGCATCTCAGGAGCTGACATGAGAAGAATATACAAACGCCACACAACTGTTTTTTAGGTTGAATGTGCACCCCGGTCTCAGGAGATGACAACGTGATCATGTACAAATTCCAAACAGACACTGGCTAGACAGGTCCCAGGATCTGATATGGCTTTGGCATGTGCTAAAATGTTTGGGCATGGATTTGAACCCGGGTCTCAGGAAATGACAACAGCAGAATGTACAAGGTCCAAACAGTCATACTGACTAGGTCTAATCTTGAGCCCAAGTCGCAGTGGGGCTGGCATGGTGTGGGAAAGGCAGGTGTAAAAACGCATGGGCATGGATTTAAACCCAGATCCCGGCAAATGTCAACAGCAGAATGAACAAAATCTAAATGGAGAACTCGTAGTGGGTGTTGTTTGGCATGTGCTAAAACATTTGGGCATGGACTTGAACCCGGGTCTCAGGAGATATATAACATCCCAACAGACACTAAAGCCTGAATGTGAATCCAAGGGTTGGGACCTGACATAATGGTGGTGGTTGGTGTTTGGTACAACGTTTGGGCATGGATTTGAACTACAGAATGCACACAGCCAAAACAGAGACTGACTAAGCAAAGACTTGAGCCCAGGTAGTTGAACCATGGTGGGGCATGTGCTCAAATGCATAGGCATGGCTTTACACCCGGGTCTCAGTAGATGACAATGGCAGAAGGTACAAAGTCCAAACAAAAGCAGACTAAGTCAGGACATGAATCCTCGTCTCAGAAGGCAGTATGGTGAGAACTTCCCAACTCCACACAGACAGTAAGTAACTAAAACCGGAACTCCATATCTGTATGGAAGCAGTGGCAGGGCCATCTTAACGCATGGGCACGCTGGGCAGTTGCCTGGTGGGGGTGCCCCATGCTAATCAAAGTATGTCGTGACTTGCTGACTGGTTGTGTAGGTAGGGGCCCCAGTGCCCTGCTTTACCTGGGGAGCCTATAATGCTGTTAAGCAGCCCCCTCCTATACACCAACATGTCTCCATATTTTAAACCTAAACATAAAAATCTAAAAGAGGCGAGAAAAATTCACACCGTGAAGACGCATGGAAATCATGAGAGGTGCAGAGCTCTCTATAATTAGCCGAGAAGATTCACAGATATTAATATGGACAGAGTTCTAATTATAATTTGAATAATATATGTTATAATTACAATTGTAAAGAAGGCTTCATGTGCATGCCATCCTAATCCGCGGGTAAAGGATGGAGGTGTCTTCTCCCACTTTATCATATCCGCTTCCTCAAGTCAGACTGCCTTTCTGCGCATTAATGAAGGAGTCTGCTAACGAGGATGGAAACCTTTAGGCAAATGACTGCCACTGCTGGCTTCAGTGCTGGCAGCTCATCATTCTCAGGGTGATGACCCATTGGGGTGATGACCAAATGCTACTGATACTGTTGTGGTCATCTGCCCCTCGGTCAGTGCAGGTACTCATAGGGAAACAACCCGGGCAAAGGGGAAAACAGAACAAAATGAGAATCCCATAAAGAAGTGAGGGGTGAGGATTCAGCAAATTATGAGTCCAACCTCCACAGAGCCAAGGATGGGGTTAAAAAACTATGCGAGTTAGGACCATAGACATGTATTAGAGAGACGCCGCATTCATTGTGTTGCCCAGTCGACACGATACGTCAGCGCGTCCGCCATATTGCGAGTGGCAAAAGTGCCATTTAAACTAATACAGGTAGACGTGGAAACCGGGTTTTCTGATGAAAAAACAATAACGTTTAAAACAGTATCATTTACATACAAGAGATTTTGGCGAATCAATTAAATGCAATTATTTATATCCATTTATACACTAATAATGACAATTATTAAATAATAATAATTATTATTATTATTAAATAATTCCACCCATATAAGTAACATTTCTTGGAATGCCTTCTTCCATTTCCGAAACATTTCTAGACTTCGTCCTGTTCTTACCTAACACAGTACTGAAGTATCGGTTAATGCCCGAGTCACCTCACATATAGATTACTGTAATGCTAATCTATTTGGCATCCCACAAAAACGTATCCATCGCTTACAACTTCTTCAAAACTCTGCTGCCAGGATAATAACCTGCTGTTCTAATCCACTGAACATATCACACCGATTCTTTCTCAACTTCACTGGTTCACTGTTAACTACCGATTACAATACTAAATACTGCTCTTAACATTTAAAGCTCTCCACAACCTCACTGATCTCCTCCAGACTGGCACTCCTCTCACTCACTCAGATCCTCATCTGCAGCTCGACTTTCTGTACCACACGTCAGACTCGGTGCTATGGGAGCTCGAGCGTCTCTCCTGGTGCTCCTCAACTCGGGAATTCTCTTCCCTCTCATATCCTTCAGCTCGATTCAATAACACATTTTAAAACTGCCCACAAACTGGCATATCAGTTGTGAATTTTGCACTCTTACTGCCAGTTATCTTTGTTTGTTTGCTAATTATTGCTTTTTGATTTATCATTCTCTTGTTTTAATTTTACTAATGTTGTTTAATTTTATCGTATGGTGACATTGAGTGCTAAGATCATAAAACGGGATTTTCTAATGGCCAAATATAACCAAAACAATTGTTCAGCCTTACCTGTGAAATGTAATCCGCCGGGATCTGGTTTGGAGCGTACAGCGGTTTGTACAATCCCAAGCAGCACATGCATGAGACATCTTTATCCATTACTTCACTCCACAGCAGTGCCACTCGCAATATGGTGGCGACGTTGACGTACAATGCTGCTGGTCATGCGGTGTCTAGTAATTCTTTGTCTATGGTTAGGACCCCAGACAGACTCCAAGTTATGCTACAAGATCTCAAAGGCCTGTACCAGGAGATGGCCACTGAGGGCCACCATAGTTGAGGGACAGAATGATCACGATCATGGCCTTCTGCTGTTAGGCACCTAAAATCTGGAATTGTTGACCAATAGAAATTCACCAGGCTGATACGGTGGAGCACTTTATTTTAACATAGCTTCCCCATAGCTTCATTTTAATTTAATCCTGCATTTAATTATCAATATCATTCCTGGTGGCTCCATAATCTGTACTAACTCCTACTTTCTCTGCTGTTCTTTTTCCGGTTTTCTGTGATCTGTGCCACCACCACCTGATCAAAGCACTGTGAGGTCCCTTCATTGATGGATTAAAGGCCAGAAGTCCACGTGACCATCATCATCATCAAGTTCTTCCATGTGAACCCTGAATACCATGAGGACTGGTTGAGGTCATTGATGTCAGGTAGAATGCCTAGAGGGGGCTGGGTGGTCTTGTGGCCTCGGTACCCCTGCAGATTTTATTTTTTTCTCCAGCTGTCTGGAGTTTTTTTGTTTTTTCTGTCCTCCCTAGCCATCGGACCTTACTTTTATTCTGTGTTAATTAGTGTGCCCTAATTCTATTTTCTTGTTTATTTTTGTCTTTTTTCTCTTTCTTCATCCTGTAAAGCAATTTGAGCTCCATTGTTTGTATCAAAATGTGTGACAGAAATAAATGTTGTTGTTGTCTAAATGAAGAGGTGAAGGATTTGAGGCCCAGATGGAGACCAAAGAAGATATGACTGAAAGAGGGAGGTGGGTGGCATGAGACGTTTCTCAACTCCAAAGCATGCTTAGGATTGTGGAAAGTGGAGGGAACAGACTGGCCCACCTAAGTAAACCTTGAAACGTCAGATAAATCGGTGATGATGAAGTCACTCTCTATGTGGAGTGAGTTCATTTTCCCCATGTTTGCAGGAATTTTCTTCCAGGACTTCCAATTTCTCATCCATATTTCAGATACTCGCATGTTAGGCTATTTGGAGTTTCTGAAAATGTCAGGTTATGCTGCAGATGGGTGTGTGGCATGTGCCAAGCTTTGACGAATCACTGTTTCCAGTGTAGCCTCCCTGTAGTGCAATGGTCCACTTTCAGGACACACATAGGTAGACACCAACAGAAGATGTCCAAGACAGGAACCCCCCACACCAATCCCCCTCATTTTTCCATAATGTTTAATGTACAGTCACATATACACATGCAGTCTGCTTACACCACTGGCTTTCTACACCCAGACGTCCATGAAGAAGTTTCTACTTACAGCTGGGCCTGGTGGTCCACTGGGTCCCTCGTTGCCTTTCAATCCAGCTGCTCCCTATGGCAAAAAAGACATTGAAAGAACACAATCAAAGTCAAATCTGCTTATCCGTTTACACAACGCCTTTTCGAGCTGTCAGGAATACAAAAGCGTCTCTAAATCATCCACATCTAAATGAAACAAGAGGCATTTGAGCAGGAGTCTGTAGAGACACGTCGTCCTTCTTTGCTGGGTAAGACAGGTGTGGTGGGAAGGCAGAGGCAGCAGGTGACGGCCGTACAAGCAGCGGGAGAAAATCTGGAAAACACTTGGAAGACTTTTGTCTTTCACCCCTGTAGATGACATGACTGCTGCTTGAATGTGTGTTTATATTGCAGATGTTTGAGTGACAGGCGTTATAAAAAAAAAAAGCACAGGATGACGGGCGACTCCCAAACATACAGTAAGTCACCTGGCGTAATGCAAATGAAGAACGTCCCGATGCAACCGCACGGACCTCTCTTACCGAGTGCAAAGACCTTTCAGATGTTCTAGCAAATTCCGGTCTTTATAATTTATCAGTAACTAGCAAAATACCGGCACTTTGCAGCGGAGACGTGGTGTGTTAAAGAAGTTATAAGAAAGAAAATGAAACATTTAAAAAATAATGTCACATGATTGTCAATGTAACTGTTAAGAAAGAAAAAAAACATTATTAACTGAAATGATTATGAATGATGAAGTATTTAACTCACAATGCCTATGACTGTATTTTTATTAAGCATGCTGCAGAGAGTTATATGATTTTAACTTCTATATAATTTGTTCTTCATTTAGGTAGAGAAAGAATTAATCTTATGCACAGAATTATTAGATTAAATTAGGGTTAGGATTAAGGTAGGGGATATGGCCAGGACTGGCATGCACTGGCACACTTATTTCCTAAATTAAAAAACTCTTAAAGCGACACACACACCCTCTACTTTCAAGTTATTAAAAACACTATTAAATCCCAGTAAAATGTCCTAAAAATTCCTAAAATCAATAATTTATATATCCTTATAAAATTCCATTCATTGTGTACTTAAAATTATGACTCAAAAGGAGCGCCCCTATTGGTCAAATATAACATTACACTAAAATTTATCTAAATATAAAATTTTAAAAGGACATACAAAACAGGATAACAAAGTGTTAAAAATGTTTAAAAATAAGTTAATTTGGGCACTAAAAAGAGGTACATAAATAATGGTTAAAATTAGAAATCCCGGAGCACTCATAATTTTTTTGGAGATACTCCAGGTCTTTCACATTAAATTAGGGTTAAAATTCTTTAAAATTAGGATTTAAAACTAATCAGGGTAATTTTTACGGTTAAGGATGAGAATGGGGTGTGGAGATAAAAACTTTGAATTTTAACCTCATGGCGCTGGGGTGAGAGTACTACTTAACCTCAGGGCCTGAGTTATACAAATTTCAAGGATAGGGATGGGGGTGGGGGATGGGGATAGAAAGGTAACTTAATTATTAAAACTAAAGGGGGTTTGAATTTTAACCTCAGGGGCCTGGGGTGAGATTACTGTTTAACCTCAGGGCCTGAGTTATACGAACTTTAAGGTTAGGGATGAGGGTTGGGGATGGGGATAGACAAAAAACTATTTACACTAAAAAAGGGGTTTGATTTTTAACCTCAGGGCCCTGGGGTGAGATTACTACTTAACCTCAGAGCCTGAGTTATACGAACTTTAAAGTTAGGGATGAGGGTTGGGGATGGGGATAGATTTTTAACATCAGGGCCCTGGGGTAAGATTACTGTTTAACCTCAGGGCCTGGGTTATACAAACTTTTTAAGGTTAGGATTAGGGTAGGCTTAGGGTTAGGGTTTCTCATTCCTTTATGAGAAAATGCTGACCTTTTGATACTAAGAGAACACCCTGTGATTTTATAAATCAGTCATGACACTTATGTATGAAATAAGAATGTGCTAAGCTAACTGAACAAATGTAATCTTTGGATATTTTATAAGTAATGCGCGTGCAAAGGAAAAAGCAAGCATTGTCTAAAACCGCTGAGTTACATACACCCTATAACCGTTAGGAAAAAAACTTGCTATAACTGGTCTTATGTATGTGTAAGTGAGCAGAAGTGTATTTCTTAAAATTGTGAAAATACTGATCAATTTTTATCTGTAAAAAACACTGTGCTTTCCCAGCATGTACAAATTCAGGATGAGGACAGGGGCTACAGAAATCCATGTAATAACCTCAAGATGAACTGCTATGTTTTTTTGCTTTTTTTTCAGTGAACTCTAGTATTTAAGGAAGTACTCCTTTTCCTGCAGGCTGCTGGCAAGGCTGACGGTCTGTAGCACACTAGACGTGACAGGGTCTGTAGCCTGCAGTCTCCTCTCACCAAGAATAAAAAGTAACTGCTTTTAATTTTAAATTGTTGTTTTTGACTCCCGTTATTTTTTCCGACTTCAGCGTCCAAAATGTCATTGGCTTATTTTAGTATTGAGAATGAATGCGATGATTGTAAAGAGTTTCATTCATGATTGTAAATGTCGCGTATGAGAAATGCACATTTTTAGGATGTCAGGATCTCTTTGGAAACGACGTTTGCAGTTCTGCCCTCTGAGCTCACTCTTGAGCGTGTAACGGACACTTGGCCATGTGAGAAGACATCTTGTGTCAAGTCAATGGCGACCTTTCTTAGAGTCTGTCCCTGTGACTTATTTATCATCATAGCGAAGCAGGGACCTGCCGTTTGAATTGGAATGGGAGGTCAGAGGGTATGAGAGGGTCTCCCCTGAGTCAGTGCCAGTGACGACAGTTGCCTCAATGAGGTTCTTATGCAGAGATCTGATCTGAAGCCTGGTGCCGTTACAAAGTTTCGTAGTAACATCATTGGTGCGCCAAACCTTCAAAAGTAGAGGATGCGGAGGCCTGCCCGGAGGATTAAGAGTGTGAAGAAACGTTACCTGATAGAGCGCCGCGTCCTCTAGTTCTACAACAGAGTTGGCAGACTGGTATGTTTTTGTCTCGGAAGTTAGTTGGTGAAGTAAAATGGTGTTTATATGTGTCGTCAAGTCATTTTTTGGTGTTAGAATAGCTCTCTCTCCCTCAACCA
>JANRMT010062806.1:124344054-124361140 GCA_026402145.1 Polypterus bichir lapradei | reverse complement strand
GTCATTTTTTGGTGTTAGAATAGCTCTCTCTCCCTCAACCATGAGACGTCCTTTTCATGCAGATTTTCGTAGGTTGGCATAAACATTTTCAATAAGGGTTTGTACGGTATTCACCAGGAGACAGAGATTGTTAGGAACTTTTATTTTACGGTTCTGTTCAATTAAGTCGCCATCACCTATTTTGATGAGGAGAGCAGCGACCTCTCCGGTTTTTTTGTTGCAGTTCAAGTAAACCCTCATGCTTATTCTTACGGTAAGAACGTTGGTCTTAGGCTATCGGTGTGAAGACTTCAGACATGCTTTAACTTCCTTGGCGCATATTCCTCTTGGGACAACTGGTAAGGTCTGCCAGAAGTCTCCAGCCAGCAAGACTGTCAAGCTTCCCATCATTGTTGTCGCATTTCTGATGTCTTGTAGGGTCCTGTCTAAAGCCTCAACACCTGCTCTGTGTGCCGTAGTGCATTCATCAAATACAATGAGCTGACAATCACGCCATGGTGCTCTGCTTGAATATGTTACACATGGGGGAGTCAGTATGGGTGAGGTTTAGAGGGAGCCTGAAAGAACAATGAGCGGTCCTTCCAGCCTTGGAGCGGTGGAGTAAAGAAGAAGGGAGCAGTGAGCACGATGAACAGCTGAGGAAAGTAAGGAAGCGAGTGAGGAGGCACATGAGCGTGGGATGGCGTTAATGTATATAGGCAGGGAGCCAACCATGTGGTAGGTGCGCGGAAAAAGGAAGGGGGACCCATGACTTTTCTTGTGTGTCTCTACCGTGAAATAAATCCTCTGTTAACGAAAATAAGGAACAAAACCGCCAAACGGAGAGGTCAGTTACGAAAGTTCCTTACGGCATAATGGCAAGAACCGCCAAAAAGAAGACGTTATTTTCGACAGTTCGTTATAAGGCAAGGCGCAAAATGAAACATACTTAACATTTGTAAGTACAGTGTAAAGGATGAGCATGGGAAATTTGGGGTTCCTATGTATATTGGAAGTCGCAGAATTAGTGAGGTGGGGTTTCCCCTGTCTATATATACAATTTAGGGGGTACCCCCATTTCCCACCCCTTGGGTGTTGCAATAGGACATGAAACATAACTAACTTTTGTACGTACACTGCAAGGAATGAGCACCCGAAATTTCAGCTTCCCACCTGTATGGAGAGTGGGAGAGTTAGTGAGGAGTCAGTGAGGGCTTTGCCTTTTATATGTATATACGTTGCGGCCAAAACCCAAAATCGGCCAAAGCAGGAAGTGGCCAGCTAAATCGGGAAATGGCCAATGACGCTGTAAATTGACCGGCCAATGTCCGATCTTTTCCTCGATTTCAAGATCTGGCTGGCCAGTTTGTGAAATGGCACGGGGCGATCGTCCAAAGTCGGAAGGAAAAAATGCATGAGCAGCGATTTGTTGCGTACTTCGTACTGCAATTGCATTGAGTGTAGCCTTGGCGGGTTCTTGTTCAGAAAGCGGACTCCACTTGGTTGTTTCACAATAATTAACATTAGGTATATAAGTAGGTTTCACATTTCTGTTATCATTTTACTCCTAAAATAGTGACTTAACATCAGGGACCCATTTTATTGACCTTAAGGTTAGTGTTTGGGTTAGGGGAAGGCCGTCTCAAGTGGTGTCCGCTTTTTGAACAAGACCCGCCTTGAGCAGATTCTCGTGCAGAATGGAAAACTCACTTCTGAATCTGCATCTGAAATTTTTAAGCATCTTCGCACCTCGAGCGGACAGTCTTACATCAGCACTTCGAATTTTGGCTAAGCAGTTCTCGCCACTTGGCGAAATGGCCGGCCAAAGTAGCATATATGAGGTGCGATCCAAATGTTTCAGGAATGCATTTATTTTGCAGCCAGAAGGGTTTGGTTATATCAATCGCCGCTAGATCGCAATTCAAGTTGTTCTTGAGGGCTGTTATCACGCATTATAACGTCAGCGCAGTTGGTTTTCAAGTCAGAGTTCTCGTTTAAACTTTGGTTGTGTCTGTGAAGGGTTGTTCGTGAAAATGAGTGATTTGAAAGTGCAAAGAGTGTGTGTTAAATTGTGTTTTAAACTGGGAAAAACAGCAAAAGAAAGCCATGAAATGTAAAGGGTGTCATCCACAAGGACAGACGGTGAATGGAGCTCTCTACAGGGATGTTCTAAGGCGTTTGCGAAATCGAATTCGCCGAGCACGTCCTCAGATGTGGGCTGACAAGTCATTTCTTTTGCATCATGACAATGCACCATCTCCCACATCTCTGACTGTGCGCAAATTTTTGGCTTCTACAAAGTTTACTGCCATTGCCCACGCTCCGTACTCCCCTGATTTAGCGCCGTCTGATTTTTTTGTATTTCCTAAGATGAAGCTGAGGCTCAAGGGACGCAGATTTGAGACGGTGGAGGAGATCCAAGCGGTAACAACCGACGTCTTGAGCACACTGACAAAAAACGACTTCCAGAGGTGCTTCGAAAGGTTGAAACCTCGCTGGGATTGGTGTACCAACTCAGCGGGTGACTATTTTGAAGGAACTGTTCACCATTAATTGTTATTTGATGTGTATGCTTTTAAGTAAATGCATTCCGGGAACTTTTGGATCGCACCTCGTACACTGGTCATTTCTAGTAATTTGGACTTTGGCCACACCTCTCGGCCAAAATGCGAAATGGCTGAACAATTCGAGAACTGGCCGAACTTCAGGTTTTGGCCGTAACATATAAATATCCAGCGTGGACGAGTGCACATTACATGTGTGTTATGCTACGGCCATCCTTGGCTCAGTTCTCTTTGGTTCTTATTTCATCTTTTTGTTATCTTTTGAATGTGTTATTGTAAAATAAATTTTTAATAATGTATTCAGTATTACTTTATTGCTCTTATATTAATCATGTATTACTTTATTCTTTGTCTTCAGTTTTTGAGACCAGGGTTGGGGGCGGGGTCTCCTGATATGACCTCTGTGGGACCGCCCCCAGGCCTAAGGGTCAGCGCTGAGGAATTGACCAGTTGTTCTGCTTTAGTCAGGGTCTCCATTTATATTTCTAAGCTGCTATATCTCTTGTGTTTTTTGGGTAGAACTTGCTCATGGACCACTTAAAGAGTCCGAGGTCCTTTAGAGACTCATTGAGTGTAGTATTTTGAACGTATCATTTGCATTGAGGAACAACGTGGATTCCATCCCGGCAGTGGAACACTGGACCAGCTCTACACCCTGGCCAGGATCCTGGAGGGGGCATGGGAGTTTGCCCAACCAGTCCACATGTGTTTTGTGGATTTGGAGAAGGCATTCGACCGTGTCCCTCGAAGCATCCTGTGGGGTGTGCTCCAAGAGTTCGGGGTACAAGGCTCGTAGTTACGGAGGAGCAGGAGTTTGGTCCACATTGCCGGTAATAAGTTGGACTCGTTTCCTGTTGAGGTTGGACTCCGCCAGGGCTGCCCTTTGTCACCGATTCTGTTCATAAGTTATATGGGTAGAATTTCTAGGTGCAGCCAAGGAGCGGAGGGGGTCTGGTTCGGTGACCTCAGAATCTCGTCTCTGCTATCTGTGGTATGACGTGGTTCTGTTGGCTTCATCGGACAGTGACCTCCAGCTCTCAACTGGAGTGTGAAGCGGAGGGGATGAGAGTCAGCACCTCTAAATCCGAGGCCATGGATCTCAGCCGGAAAAGGGTGGAATGCTCTCTCTCACATTACTGCCTCAAGCGGAGGAGTTCAAGTATCTCGGGGTCTTGTTCACGAGTGAGGGAAGAATGGAGCGGGAGGTCGACAGACGGATCGGTGTGGCATCCGCAGTAATGCGGGCTCCGCAACGGTCCGTCGTGGTGAAGAGAGAGCTGAGCCAAAAGGCGAGGCTGTCGATTTACCAGTCGATCTACGTTCCTACCCTCACCTATGGCCACTACCCAAAGTGACCGAAAGACCAAGATCGCTGATACAAGCGGCCAAAATGAGTTTTCTCCGCAGGGTGGCTGGACTGTCCCTTTAGAGATTGGGTGAGGAGTTCAGTTACCCGGGAGAGACTCGGAGTAGAGTCGCTGCTCCTCCGAATTGAGAGGAGTCAGCTGAGGTGGTTCGGGCATCTGGTTAGGAGAAGACCATGGGGCAGACCCAGGATACGCTGGGAGGATTATATCTCCTGGCAGGCCTGGGAATGCCTCGGGGTCCTCCCAGAGGAGCTGGAGGAGGTGGCCGGGGAGAGAGGGAGGTCTGGGCTTCCCTGCTTAGGCTGCTGCCCCCGCGACCCGACCTCGGATAAGCGGTGGATAATGGATGGATGGATGGCATTTGCATCTTCTGCTTTCTGGATATTGCTATTCTCTTGTCATTGTCTGTTCAATCGTTCAAGTTTACTTTCACACCGGGGTCCTTTTCTTACTAGCTTACTTACTCCTGACTAGATGCCAGAATGCAGTGACACACTTTGCAGTGCAGTACCGAGGTACCGTGATGAGCTCTCGAGGGAATTGTGGGTAATTAGTCCCTACTGCAGTTGCTGCAACCATCAGAGGCAATGAGACTCAGCAACCGGCGACATAAAATTTGACAAGCTCTCCATCTAGAAGTTGTGCTGCCGAGTCTGCTGGTGTGGTTCGGGCCTGAAGAGCAGGATGGGAATTCTTAAAGTGATTAAATTCAAATAATACAGATGGGACTGGGATGAGATCTGATTATGTGGAATACAAGGAATTACTTCTTTCCAAATGAACAAAAGAAATCTCACAATCAATGGTAAAAATGTCATTTCAAGAAAGGTGTTGCGTCCCTTTGCAGTTTCTCCTTCTGTTGCTTTACCTGAAGAGCCTCATTATTTTTTTTTTATCTACTCACACAGATTGCATGAGACTGGCGGTGATCAGATTATCGTGTTCTCATTTAAATGAAGTCCGACTCTCACAGCAAAGCCCTTACAAAAATAGGAGGTGTGAGTCGATAAACAAGCCAAGTATGGCGTACAGATGCTGTGGTTTAAGCCAATTAGAAGTTCACACAACTGGGGGAAAATCGGGTCCTTTTCTTGTAGGTGATGTGCTAAGAGGTGTCCTCGATCCACACGCTATTTATAGAACGTGTGCTGGCAAAGGGAGCACAAACTTTTTTAATGGCTATATTTATTTCATATCCCCAACTCCGGCAAAACAATACTGACCGTGTAAAGAAAACTGAAAAATTAAGTGTGGCAGATTTTAGCTGAATAAGTGACATCACAGCTTTAAGAACTTTTTCTAGAACTCTTCATTCCCCTTAATTGTCTCTCAGCAGCAGACACTCGCACAAACACATATGGAGGACCTTGGGATAAATGCAGAAAATGACACCATTAACATTAAATTATCCTTACGTTCAAAGCTGATGTGTATGTGCTGCTTACACCTGCTGTAGGGCAGTCATGTGACTGGGGCGTGGGCAAATGCAGAGGGGCGGAGCTTAGGACAAAACCACACAGTAATCAGGGGGAGAACATGGAAGCACCCATGGTGAGATGACTGGCAAATTAGGGGCCGGGTCGGGGCAGGGAGCATGCACTGGTACAGCAGATTGCTGTGCCCACCACACGATGAAACAGCTGGTTGGCAACCCCCCAGGCAGACAAGCGGTCCTGCCCCACCCCTGGAAATGACCCTCTATCTGCCACAGCCAGGTGTTACGTGGGCATCCCCTTGGCCTGGTCCAGCCACTCAACCTCTGGGAATCGTGCCACATGGCCATAGTGCCGTAACCGATTACATGGGACGGTTTTATAAATCATTATTATTATTTAATTCATTTATGTTTTTTTAGTAGAGATGATTTGGTCCTTATTTTTATTTTTAAATTAGTTTGACTTTGTTATGAATGTACCCTGTGTACAAGGAATATTGACACGTTATGAAATGATGTTGTTATATGTTAAGTTTTTATCAATTAGTATTTGTTATGAAAGCACCCTGGACACTGACAATACTGGCATATTATGCATTTGTTATGTCATTATTCTTAATTAATTAATTTGAATTTGTTAAGAAAATGTGTAAGAGGAACATTAACATACTATGGAATCATTTTGTTTGTACTCTAATTTTTTATTTACTTCAGCACATGCTCCCAACTTTAATGTGAATGCACCTTATGTAGCAAAAATACTGCAAATTATGAAATTATTATTATCATTATTATTAATTTGTATTTGTTATGAATGCACCCTCTGCATTGGGGATACTGTCGCACCAGAGAATAATTTTGACTGTAATTATTGTTTTTATTCATGTGTATTTATTTTAAATGCACCTTGTGAATATTGGTATGATATGTAAATACACTGTCATTATTATTATGTTTTGTTTATTTATTTAATTTGCTTTCATTATGAATGCACCCTGTGTACTGGGAATACTGGCACACTCTGGAATCATTTTATATTTTATTTTTGTATATACTGTGAATGTACCTTCTGTAGCAAGAATATTGGCATATTAGGAAATTATTATTATTATTATAATATGTATGTATGTACCATGAGTATTGGGAAAATTGACAAATTATATATATCAATTTGTTAATATTCTCATTTTTTTATTAATTTGCATTTATTATGCATGTACTAGGAATACTGGCATATTATGAAATTATTTTGTCTTAAATTATATTATTTCCTAATAAAATGGAAAATTGTCAAATTATGCAATTATTATTATTATAATATGTATGTATGTATGTACCATGAGTACTGGGAAAACTGGCAAATTATATATATCAATTTGTTAATATTCTCATTTTTTATT
Source organism: Polypterus bichir lapradei (assembly GCA_026402145.1). Lineage (NCBI taxonomy): Eukaryota > Metazoa > Chordata > Cladistia > Polypteriformes > Polypteridae > Polypterus > Polypterus bichir. Next base: position 124,354,395 of record JANRMT010062806.1, on the reverse strand, counting down.
ACCGTTTTTACTCGTGTACTACACACCCTTGCGTAAGACGCGCACTCTAATTTTTACAAAGAAAATCGTGAAAATCGTTTTGCCCCGTGTATGACGGGCGTTGTGATTGTATAGGAAGCGTTTAGAGAAAGACAGTGCGAGCGAGCGAGCCCAAGCAGAAGAAGTAAACATTACAGAATTACATTTCCTCGTGTATGACGCGCACCTGATTTTCTAAAGCTAATTTTTGGGAAAAAATGTGCGCGTGGTACACGCGTAAATACGGTAATTTGTATTTGTTATGCATGTACTAGGAATACTGGCATATTATGTCATTATTTTGTCTTAAATGATATTGTTACTTCTTATGAGAATGTGTCATAGGAATATTAGCACACTTTAGAAGAAAATGGAAAATTAGCAAATTATGCAATTATTATTATTATTATTATTATATGCATGTATGTACCATGAATACTGGGAAAATTGGCAAATTATGGGATCAATTTGTTAATATTCTCATTTTTTTTTATTAATTTACATTTGTTATGCATACACTAGGAATACTGGCATATTATGAAATTACTTTGCATTAAATAAAATTGTTACTTATTAAGAGAATGTGTCATAGGAATATTAGCACACTCTAGAAAAAAATGGAAAATTAGCAAATTATGCAATTATTATTATTATAATATGTATGTATTACAATGAGTACTGGGAAAATTGGCAAATTATGGGATCAATTTGTTAATATTCTCATTTTTTATTCATTTGCATTTGTTATGCATATAGTAGGAATACTGGCATATTATGAAATTATTTTGTCTTAAATTATATTGTTATTTCTTAATAAAATGGAAAACTGGCAAATTATGCAATTATTATTATTATTATGTTTGTATTTGTATGAATGAACCCTGTGTAGTGAGAATAGTATGACATCATTTTGTTATTATTACAATTTTCTATTAATTTATACTTTTTTTTTTATAAATGCACTTTATGTAGCAAGAATATAGTACAATTATTTGGTTATTATTATTATTTAATATGTATTTATGAATGCACCCTGTACATTTGGAATATTGGCACACTATGGAATTATTTTGTAATTTTAATTTTTTTATTAATTTGTACTTTAGCAAGAATACTGCTGTATATTAATGTAATATTTTGTCATTATTACTTTTATTATTATTATTTAAATAGTATTTGTATGAATGTACTCTATGACTTGGGAATAGTGGCATGTTATGGAATCGATTTGTTAATATCACTTTGTATTAATTTTCACTTTTTATTAATACACGCTATTTGGCAGACATAATATATATTATGCAATTATTATTATTATTATCTTAAAATTAGTTTGTATTTATTAGCACTAAATGACATAATCAAGGATAGGATGGAAAAGAAAAAGAAATAACTACAAATTATTCAAGTGTACACAGCTGGGTATCCTGACAGACGGTGGCTTTAAAATGACTTCAAATGTCTAACAGGCACAAAGAAGATAAACGTGGTGTGGTGTGGTGTGGTGCAGGTCCACTCCTGACACTTTGATGGAGTAAATGTTTGAAAAGAGCAGAAGAATTAACATGAATATTAAAAGCACTGCACAGTCTGTACTTACTTGTGTCCCAGGGAGGCCTCTGTCGCCAGGGAACCCTCTTAGACCAGGTGGGCCATCTTTTCCGGTTGGACCAGGAGGCCCAGGGTCTCCCTATAATGATAACACAGTATTACAACTCAAAAGAAATGTCTTCTTGTCATGCACATTTCATGCAAAGACAAATCAACTTTTGCCCCCAGTTTCACCAATTTGCACACAACTTTCTGTGCAGTAGAACATTGTAGGTCCAATCAATTAATCATTTTTAAATAAAATAAGCGCCTAACACAGTGGTCCGATGGAGCTAATCCCAGCCAACACAGGGTGCCAGGCAGGAACGAATCCTGGGCAAGGTGCCAACCCACCGCCGGACACATACCCACACACCAACCACTCTAGGACCGCCAATGTGCCTAACCTGCATGTCTTTGGACTGTGGGAGGAAACCCACGCAGACACGAGGAGAACATGCAAACTCCACGCAGAGAGGACCCGGGAAGTGAACCCAGGCCTCCTAACTGCGAGGCAGCAGTGCTACCACTGCTCCACCGTGCCGAGACCAAAAAAACAACAGGTAATAAAACAATTAAAGAATGTATTAAACACTAGTAAACAAAATATAATACCCACACACCAAGCACAATTTAGAATTGCCAATGCACCTAACCTGCATGTCACGCAGACACGGGGAGTGCATGCAAACTCCACGCAGGGAGGACCCGGTAAGCGAACCTGGGTCTCTTAACTGTGAGGCAGCAGCGCTACCACTGTGCCAACGTACCGCCGCCTAGTAATATTTAGGGGCAAAACAAGAGCAGAGGTAACTCACCTTTGATCCTTCTTTTCCAGCAGGTCCTGGAAGGCCCTGTTCACCAGGTGGGCCAGGAGGTCCTGGATGTCCTCGCTCTCCCATTGGTCCAGTCTCCCCTGTGGGGCCCTGCAAAAGTTATTTGGCATATTAATGGCTAGAGAACCACTTCGGAAAGAATAAGGACTTGGCAGAGGTGAAAATAAAAATATAAATTGAATAAATAAAAACATTAAATAACAATAATTATTCCAATGAATCTGGTCACAAGTACAAAGTGGACTCCATAAATATTAGAAGACTGAAGTCTGAAGAGCTCGATCCGCTGCATACTCAAGCAGGATTTTAGCCGACGTTGTGACATTTGAAGCAAAATGATTAAAAGTCACCTTTAATATTTGGGGGCTTTCACGCCTCTATATTGTATACTGGACATAAATTTGTTTTGTATATGGGAGTGCCGGAGTGTTTTCCAGTTTTGCTCACAAGAGCATTTTCCAATAATGGCTTATTTAACAATATTTTAGTAAAAGTGCATATGTTTGGGGTGCTGTGAGCATACAACTGGATTATGTGACATGAGTTCTGCGAGTTTTTTTTTTTTTTTTCCATGGATATATTTGATATTTTTTGCTATTGTCCAGCATTGGTCACCATTAACTTCAACTTGGTGAGACCAGCTATCTTAAATGGGCTGGAGATGGTGGCACAGGAGAGAGACAGAGCTGGAGGTGGCAGAGTTAAAGATGCTAAGATTTGCATTGGGTGTGACGAGGATGGACAGGATTAGAAATGAGGACATCAGAGGGTCAGCTCAGGTGGGACGGTTGGGAGACCAGGAGTGATTTGTGACAGACGGGTACCAGCAAGAGTGAAAGGCAAGGTCTACAGGACGGTAGTGAAACCAGCTATGTTATATGGGGTGGAGACGGTGGCACAGGAGACAGAGCTGGAGGTGGCAGAGTTAAAGATACTAAGATTTGCATTGGGCGTGACGAGGATGGACAGGATTAGAAATGAGGACATTAGAGGGTCAGCTCAGGTTGGACGGTTGGGAGACAAAATCAGAGAGGAGAGATTGCGTTGATTTGGACAAGTGAAGAGGAGAGATGCTGGGAATATTGGGAGAAGGGTACTAAGGACAGAAGAGGAAAAGAGGAAGGCCTAACAGAAGGTTTATGGATGTGGTGAGAGAGGACGTGCAGGTGATGGGTGTAACAGAGCAAGATGATGAGGACAGAAAGATATGGAAGAAGATGATCTGCTGTGGTGACTCCTAACGGGAGCAGCCAAAAGAAGAAGAAGAAGAAGTCCAGCATTGGTCACCATTAACTTCAATTTGGTGAGACCAGCTATGTGATATGGGCTGGAGACGGTGGCACAGAAGACAGAGCTGGAGATGGCAGAGTTAAAGATGCTAAGATTTGCATTGGGTGTGACGAGGATGGACAGGATTAGAAATGAGGACATGAGAGGGTCGGCTCAGGTGGGACGGTTGGGAGACAAAGTCAAAAAGGTGAGATTGTGTTGGTTTGGACAAGTGAAGAGGAGAGATGAGGGGTATAATGAGAGAAGGGTACTAAGGATAGAGCTGACAGGCAAGAGGAGAAGAGGAAGGCCTAAGCGAAGGTTTATGGATGTGGTGAGAGAGCACATGAAGGTGATGGGTGTGACAGAGCAAGATGATGAGGACAGAAAGATATGGAAGAAGATGATCCGCTGTGGTGACTCCTAACGGGAACAGCCTAAAGAAGAAGAAGAAGAAGTCCAGCATTGGTCACCATTAACTTCAACAGAATTAGACACTTTGTTATGTTCATTCTGCCTGAAAACACGAAAGCAAGCATTTTTCTTGACCATCACTACAAACTACATTTAGTATTTAATTTATTAAAAATATCACTTTTGGGAACAGTATTCCTTTAAGACAGAGGTGTCCAAATTACGGCCTGTGGTCCATTTTTAATTGGCCTGCAGCAAATTCTAAAAATATCATGAAATATGGCCCACACACGAAACTTGTTCTTAACTGTATTGTACTTCTTCAGTTTAACACAAGGTGGAGCTACTGTCTCGATCAAGGCAGCGCCTTCACCAACAAGCGCAACCAAAGAACAATTTTGCTACGGGTGACCGAAAATGGCAGAACCAAAGAAACGCCCAATAGCAAGTGAGTGCAGAAAATTTCAGACACGGTGGAGAAAATGAATACGTCTTCCTAGAAGTGAAGGGTAAGTGTGTCTATTTGATTTGCAGTGATGAAAGAGTATAATGTGTGTCGACACTGCGAAACCAAACATCCTCGACCTACACATCCTACGCTGGTGCCAAGCGAGAACAGAAAGTTTAAGCAAATGGCAGCCAGTCAACAACAGGATTTTTTCCGTGCTAACAAAACACAAGAACACGCCACATTAGCCAGTTACGAAGTAGCGTAACTCACTGCCCGTCACGGGAAACTTTTCTCAGATGGTGACTTCCTAAAACAGTGCCTCACTAAAGCCGACGGTGAAAATGCAGGAATTCAACGAGGTTCGCTTGTCCAGAAACGCAGTTGTGCGGTGAATTAAAACATCAAGTGACAGATGAAGCTGGTGCTTTTGATTTTTACTGGATTGCATGTGATGAGAGCGCTTTGTAATACAATAAATGAAAACCCATTAATGGAGAGCTGTGATGCTGTTTTTTTTTTCTTTAAGCATATTCAGTTATCTGCGGTGGGTTGGCACCCTGCCCAGGATTGGTTGCTGCCTTGTGCCCTGTGTTGGCTGGGATTGGCTCCAGCAGACCCCCGTGACCCTGTGTTCGGATTCAGCGGGTTGGAAAATGGATGTATGGCTGGATATTCAATTATGAAGTATAATTTACTGATATTTGATTGATTTTGCTAGCTTAATATACAGGAAGTGAGGCACTAGACCTGACTTTTAGTGGGTGGCCCAGCCCTTCGTATGTTTCTCTGTATGTGGCCCCCCAGTGAAAAAAAGTTTGGACACCCCTGCTTTAAGATTAAAGTCTATGATGACTTCCTTGGTGTTAACCCCCCAGTGTGACTTGGGCTCAGAATTCTATTCAATTACAGCGAAACATGAATCAGACTTGGGGTGACATCTAATGAAGCGGTTCACATTTTTAAGGCCGAATATTGTCAGGATAGTATTGTGTTGCCATCTAGTGGATGAAACAACATCCTGCTGCAAACAAATTAAAATTTTTATGCGTTTTGCCACTCTAAGGTAACTCATCCATATTTAAGAGTGGGACGGGGGCCTCCAATGAAAAACACAATGGCAAATAAAAAGCTGTGAAGGCAGTTATAGAATGACGTGAAACTGAACCATTGCTCAAATCGAGTGACAGTGGTGACGATGTGAATTGGTCATCAGACGTTGACATGGAAAGAGAAACAGATGCGTGATACGGTGCTTTATGACTGAACCTCCATGATATGCAAGTACGTATATATGAATTCAGGCGTGTAAGACAGCAGCTGATCCAACCGCATCTCCTTAGCGCGTGTTCAGAACCCCCTTCGCAATGCTAGCAGCGTTATACGTCCCGTGAGACATCGATTTAACCACACCCAGGGCCGGAAATAAAGGACAAAGAGTAGATGACAAAGTAGAACGTTGCAAAGAATTCAAAAATGTTGGCGCGATACACATGCTAGAGAATGGAAGTACAAAAATTCCAAAGTCTGAAAAAAAGGATCGCATTAGCGCAAACAAACAGAAATTATTATTCGGTGAAATAACAGAGATCGAATATATTTTTCGGATATAAACTTTAAGTCGCAGACTTGTAGATCGTCTAATTTGTGTTGTCAGTGAGAATTAAAAGATTGCAAAAACGTTGTTGCGGTATGAAGTCCCGTGAGACGGAGACTTTTAACATGAGATTCTTTCAAGTCACACCCTACTTACAACCATTTTCAAACAAGACATCGGTCATCTAATCTCTCAGTGGTGTGAATGCTTTTGCCAGATGCACTTCCTGCGCTCTCAGCTCTTAAAATGTTATCAGGACAATAATTTTATACGTTCGAGATGACACGTCAACGACAAAGCGAAGAAGAAGGAGCAGGGACAGACATTCGAAAAATTTTTTAGAGCGAAAGAAACGATATTCACTCACAGGCAACAACAACAACAACATTTATTTATATAGCACATTTTCATACAAATAATATAGCTCAAAGTGCTTTACATGATGAAGAATGAGAAAAAAGATACATAAGAATTACAATCAGAGAAAACTAATTAACATAGAATAAAATTAGTATGCACCTTATGGCTTATGATGTCAAAAAAAAAAACAAAAAAAAACCAGAGACGCAGGTATATATGACACAGCGTTGTCACGATGTCAGTCCAAACATGGAATCAAAATTCAATGCGATCTTGAAGTAACATTAATTCCAAATATTGTTTTTACTAAAGTTTTAAAGTAAAAGTGAAAATAATGCATATGTAACAATGAAAATAACGATCTCTTAAAATTGTTTAGCCGGTTAACCAAACCCGGGGGTGCAAGTCGAGCGAAGCGAGCAGGGGGCGGAGCTCTCTAGTCTTATTAAAACTAAAACAGCCTTTGTTACAAATCAATAAGTGACATATCAACGCACCACAGGCAGGCTTTACTCTGTGAAGAAAAATCTTATTACCTAGCAGTAAGTGGCCGAGAGATGTGCTATAAGAAACGCTTACTCTATAGGGTGGTCCAGATCTAATTACGCAATTTTCATTACGCTATAACTTATTAGGTTTATTACATAGAAAATCACCCGAAAAATCCCGGACTGTCGAGAAGTGTGCGAACTGACGACATGAAGTATCGTCTTCACGCCGAACAGGAATCGTTCCCGCATAAATCAACGTCATCCAGACGATCTGGTTCTGCATAATTAGATCTGGACCACCCTGTATAAAGTGTTACCAAAAACAAAAAGGAAACCATCTCTGTGCACACTTTACAAGCACTTAATCCAATTCCGACAATGACTTGGAGCTTGTTTTTGTCTAATGGTGGGACGTTTGTACTTTACTTGGCTAAAAGGCTGGCTTCTTCCTGTTGGGTGTTTACCACGTGTCTAAAATAGCAAGCCACTGTAAGACACACCCTGGTCACCTTTGGAAATTTCCAAAAATTGCATTATAAAGGAATATGACTCTTACCTGGGGTCCAACGACACCGGGAGGGCCAGGAGGTCCGGTTTTGCCTTGGAAACCCTGAAAAATAAATAAAGAGAGAAGTCAACGTTAGAATGAGTTAACGGGTATGGATGATGGAGCAGTAAAAGGGTAGGAAGTCAGTGCTGTTTCTGTGTAATTTCAGATCATCTACACACACACACACCACATTTCTATTTGGCTTGTTCGAAATGAGGATGCATTACAAGCAGGTTAAGTGACTTACTCAGGGCTAACTGGAGTTGATCTACAGTACTTTAGCCATTTGAGTTCCTGTATGAATCTGAATCTTTGACTTTATGCTGCAGTTTGCTGTTTTTAGGCAGTGTGTGCCAGCAGAGCCACCAAGGAGGATGCAGACAGCGAGATATGCCCCATCACACCGGACCCTAAAGCCTAGCTTAGCGCCAGAATGTTACATTATTGAGGATATCTCCACAAATCCAGACCACCAACTCAGTGCCAAATGGCTACCAAGTTGGTGAGGGAGCAAAACCTTCAATCAGGTGCTACTGAGGAGCATAACTGACAAGTTTTCATTCATAAACAGCTTTGGAAAACTGACGCCAACATTTGTTTTGCAAATACAAAATGAGAAATTCACTGAACATTTTTTGACAGGAATTTGTCTTTCTAAAGCCTTGTTCACGCTTCACGTTTATCGGATTTGTTTTCTGCAGGTGTGTAATGGATGCCATCTGTACCACACTTGTAATTAATCCTATTTATTCTTATTCTCCTGTCCTGAGTCAGCCTGGTTGCACTTCTCTGGACTTTCTCCAGTGCTGCTTTGTCTTTTATGTAACATGGAGAACAAAAGTGCAAATGTATTGAAAACCACAGAATACACATTGAATACTCACCGTTTCACCTCTTTGGCCAGGGTGTCCAGGAAGTCCATCTTTTCCTGCAGGGCCCTAAAACAAAAATTTGGCATTTTTTAAAAAGGTTTTAAAATGGGTTTACATGGACACAATTGATTTAAAAAGAAAGCCATAACAAATAAACGTTAAAGTTAAAAGCAACAAAAATAAATGAATAATAAATTAAGTTGAAAGAGCTTTCACGTGTCAGGGCCGGTTATGGTGAGTTCAGGAACCGGAGCTATTTAAAGCAGGAGGGGGACTGGAGATTTACGGGAAAACAAAATGCTAAAAAGCACAAACACATTACAATTAAAGCTAAAATGTGTGATCCACAATGTGAAATGCAATCTGAATTCATCCATCTTACTGACTAGGAGGGCGTGGGGTCATCCTGTTCATACTTATTTTGAAACAATGAATTCTGTTATGAACACTCTAAAGGTGAGTCATTGTGAACACTGGCATCTTCAACCAGGCAACTTTGGATGAAACAGATTTGTAATGACTTGTTTCTTTTGTGGACATGCTGTGTCCAAATGATAATACCATTAAATGTAAACCTATGGTATATCTGGAGAGGTCTGGCCATCTTACTGCCAACCTACAAGTCTGTCCTTGATGGCAGCAGCAGCTCTTTATTATCTAAGCCAACTCTTATGTTTGGTTTGAAGTTTACCGTTAATAATAATAATAATTATTATTATTATTTGCATTTCTATAGCGCTTTCCTCACTACTCAAAGCGGTCAGCAATTGCAGGTTAAGGGCCTTGCTCAAGGGCCCAACAGAGCAGAGTCCCTGTTGGCATTTACAGGATTCGAACCGGCAACCTTCCGATAGCCAGGGCAGATACCTAGTCTCAGATTAGATAGAGAAATAAAACTATCTATCATATAGTACCTTGAACATGTCTCATGTATTTATAAGGTGCACTGCACTTTTCATTCTAACAGATGGCGCATACAATAGGCAGAAACCCCTAATAAGGAAATTTTAAATAGAAAACATGAAAGGAAATTAAAGAAAGAGGCCGACAGAGGAAGTGGTTTTGTTAACAATAATGCTGAATACGCTCAGAAGAGTGGAACTGTGGGACTGGCAGAAATCGGCTTATTTATGAGTATCATCTATCTATCTATCTATTATATAGTGCCTTTCAGATCAATCTATCTATCTATCATATAGTGCCTTTCAGATTGATCTATCTATCTATCATATAGTGCCTTTCAGATCCATCTATCTATCATATAGTGCCTTTCAGATCAATAGATTTATCTATCACATAGTGCCTTTCATATCTATCTATCATATAGTGCCTTTCATATCTATTTATCTATCTAACCATCTATCATATAGTGCCTTTCATATCTATCTATCTATCTATCTATCATATAGTGCCTTTCAGATCGATCTATCTATCATATAGTGCCTTTCAGATCAATCGATTTATCTATCATATAGTGCCTTTCAGATTGATCTATCTATCTATTATATAGTGCCTTTCAGATCCATCTATCTATCATATAGTGCCTTTCAGATCAATCAATTTATCTATTATATAGTGCCTTTCATATCTATCTATCTATCTATCTAACTATCTATCATATAGTGCCTTTCACATCAATCTATCTATCAATCTATCTATCAATCTTACCAATACACCTTACCAAACAACCCTTGAGGTTTATTTTCTTCACTGTCTTTAATACCTGGAGTTTTTCTTATACTGGCCATCTGATCATAACAATAGACATTTACAAGTTCAGTGTTATGCACTGAAATAACCTACAAGTTAGATAGATAGATAGATAGATAGATCTGAAAGGCACTATATAATAGATAGATAGATAGATAGATAGATAGATAGATAGATAGATAGATA
>JANRMT010062806.1:124333215-124344044 GCA_026402145.1 Polypterus bichir lapradei | reverse complement strand
ATAGATAGATAGATAGATAGATAGATAGATAGATAGATAGATAGATAGATAGATAGATTGAGAGAAAGGCACTATATGATAGTTAGATCCACCCCATGGCATCTGCAGGATAATCTGCACTGATGGTTGACTTTTTGATTTTGCACTTTCAGAATCCTCCACTGTGTGATGGCCGCTGTCCCATCTGATGTTGCTGGGTGACTTTATTGAATGAATGATTTCCCACACGCTCCTTAGAAGTCTTCAGCTGTCATACTGAATTTTGATTTTTCCTCAGCAACACTTCCTTATTATTCTCATGTTACCCGATTTGTACAAACTACGTAGAAAAAGGTAATACTCACAGGAGGACCTTTAGGGCCAGGGAATCCAGTGGGTCCTTGAGGTCCAGGAAGCCCCTAGAAATGAAAAGGTCAAAGGTGTTAAGCAGCTGACACACATAAGTCACATAACTCTTTGGGATGTGGGAGGAAACTGGAGACCTTGAGAACAATTCATATGGAGAGTGAGAAATCAACACTGAGGAAAATCCAAGTCAGTGCAGACATGGAGCCGCACTCAGGGGTCACCATGAGTGAAAATTCATTAAGTTCAAGGGGAAGTCTTGACTTTCAAATGCTGCTTGATAAACAGTCTAAGTAGAAAAAGAGGCCTTAAAAATCCAAAAAAACTCATAAAAGATGAGACACAACTGAGGGCAGTTAAGCTTAGCAAATTAGAAAAGGGCATATTCAATGGAGGGATGGAATTTTATGAATGAACACAAACACCGTGAGATAAGAGAACAGATGCTCAAAAAAAGGCAGCAACTGTGAGTGAAGAAGACGGGAAAAATTACCCTTTCACCGGGAGGACCAGGTGGGCCATCACCTCCTGAGTTTCCCTGCAATGATAAAAAAAAAAGAAAACCCAACAATTGAATCAGCCAGAAAAACCACCATTGTTATTTAACAACAAGATGGCAAGTCCATCATTAGGAATGAAATTGCTGGCATTATAGCATTTGAAGAAGTACCTTAGGCCCAGGCTTTCCAGTGGGACCTCTTGCACCTCTTTCTCCACGAGGACCCTTGAAGAAAATGGAAAAAATAAATCAATAAGTAAACAAATAGTAACTGGAATAAAACAATACAGGCGGGCTAGAGAAAGAAAGGGAGAGAGAGAGAGAGAGTAAGCTTTATTTCTTCTTTTTTTCCTTTTTCTTAATTAAGCTTAATTAACAGTGAGATTAAAATTGGACAGACGCGACATCGAGTGCCTTTTAAAAAATTTGTAAATCAACACATCAATGTGCTGGGCAGAAACGTGAAAAATGCCTGCTGCCTTAGTGAGTGAGCTGTAATGGAGTCACAGGAGAAAAAACAGTGAATGTTAGAAAAGCAGGAAAAGAATAAAATAATAATAATAATAATAATATTATTATTTTATTATAATAATAATAAAAAAATGTATATACAGTATATATATATATATATATAAGAACAGAAGAAGAAGAAAATGTTTAACCTATTTAATCCATTTAATAAATGTGGAATAATATACTGTATATACTGTATATATATAAATATATATATACTGTATATATATATATATACATACATACATACACTGTATACACACATACAGTACATATATATTTTGTGTTGGATGGCAGGGATCCATGCCTAGCCAGGGCGCCCCTTCACAATATGGTCAAGGGGAGCAGCCATGGACTGTGCAATACCTCCCTCTGGACGGTAGATGGCCGCCCCCTGGGTTGGAGTGGTGCCTCGGTTTCCCACAGGGCTCCATGGGAATTGGAGTTTGGTGCAGCCCTGTTTGGTCCCACAGGCACCACCAGGGGGTGCTGCAGCTGGGACACCTGAGCCCTTATGGGCAGTGTATTTCGCCACAACCGGAAGTAGAGCCGGAACTCTGAAGTCAACCACCTGGAGCACTTCCAAGTGGACTATAAAAGGGGCCAGCAGCCACCACTCAATGGCCATAGTCAGGAGGAGGAGGACGAAGCTTGACGGAGGAGTGGTGGTGAAGGAAGAAGATTGTGGTGTGCTTTTGTGTACTTGGGACTGTGTTGAGCATGTGGGGGTGACGGGGAAGACGTGCCCCACAGGGGAAGATAAATTAAACTTTCTAGGATTTTTATATGTGCCTCCGGTGTGAGTCAGTGTTGGATCAGGCACCTATATAGCGCCTTTGTTACTATATATATATATACACACGAGGGGGGACCCAAAAATAACCGGAAATATTTTTAAAACGTGTTTAATTTAATTTTCTGTACAAAATACAATTAGTCTCCTTCAAAGTACTCTCCATTGGCGGAAATACACTTATCTAACCGTTTGTTCCATTGTTCGAAACATTTTTTAAATTCGCCTGAAGTAATGCCCATTAATGCTCTGGTCGTTTCGTGTTTTACCTCTTCGACGTCAGCAAAACGCCTTACTTTCAAGTCTTTTTTCATCCGCGGGAACAAAAAGAAATCGCACGGAGCTAAATCCGGTGAGTAGGGTGGGTGGTTCAGGGCTGTCATACCGTTTCAATAACAATAGTTTCTGCAACACTTTTTTCAAGAAGAAAACGAAATTTCACTGCCGCACGTTGCTCACGATAATCGGCCATAGTAAAAAACCGACGCTTGCACAAAACTACTTTTACAAAATTCACTGAACACAAGCACAACCTTCCAGACTGATGGCACTTGGCAGACTGACTTGTGAGGAGTGTAACTAGATCGCCCTAGCGGCCCAACCACGTACTACAAGTACCAACCTAACAACAATAAAATTCCGGTTATTTTTGGGTCCCCCCTCGTATATATATATATATATATATAAGTGACGCTCCCTCACAGTGCAGGTCATGTGCCTCATTCGGGACTCCGTGAGCAACACAAAGTCACACCAGTGGCCCCCAAGGATTCTCTGAAGAGACACAGGAGTCCAGTCTTCATCTCAGGTCACTGGATATCGTCCATGTCTCATACACAGGGGGCATCAGGACTCTCAAGACTTGCACCTTTGTCCTTTTTCAGAAATATCGGGAGTGCCACACACGCCTTTCCAGCGACCTCATGACCTCCCCCCCGCTCCCCATGCTCTCCCAATCCAGATCCTAATCCAAGAACTAAGAAACATCAAAAATGAAGAAAGCAGGTATCATGAAACCAGGCAGCAGAGAAACCCTAGGAAGAACATGAAGGGCCAGAAAGCTAATAAGACTCAGGATGAAGTGTTCAGCAGGTGAAAAGTGTGAATTCAAATGTGAGAAATGGAGTGTGGTGCGTCATGATGTCATGATGCAGAGAAAGGGCAAAAGAAACTCATCACATCACTTCCAGCAAATAGCAAGCTCAGATAAGAAAAGAGAGTCGAGAAGAAAGGTGCAGGTAAGACAGGCAGATGGACAGGCAGGGCAGAATATTTGAACCCGAGCCGAGTGAATTCCAGATGGCCCGTTTTATGTGGAGTTTTCACTTTTATCTGCCACTGTGACCCGCTCTTCACAGACACAGCTACCCTCTGGCTCGGACACATCTGCAGTAAAAGGCACCATTAGTTTCAAAGATGACAGGAGAATGTTTCAACTTACAGTGGGACCTCTCTGTCCCCTTGGTCCTGGCTTGCCAGCAGTACCCTGATGGAAAGAAGAGAAATAAAGAAAACAAAATAAAAATCAAACTCGCTGGATCACAAACAAAGCAGGCACAGACATTGACTCCCAAGTACACTCAAATCAAAACAAATCCTTCGTGCCAGCTGTTGAGATGCACTTGAGAGGACGGCGTTGGCAGATATGGCAGAACTGCAGGTTGCAACACACACGCTGATCTCATTAAACTGGAACCTAATTAAGTTACGAGTCGAGCTGGCCTCCTTTGTCAAAAGAAAAGACGTCGCTCAGAAGTCAAAATCAATCGATATTTCATGGGTTCCGCATCATTTCAGTTAGCGCACTTGTGACGTGCGCGTATCCTGCGGTTTGCTTTGTTTCGGCTCTGGGTGAGCGGTAGGACTGCTGCCACACACCCGAATCTTCTTCCTGTGTCCATCTTGGTTTTCTTCCCCATTAAGCTGGAGACTGTAAACTGGCTGAGTGTTGGTGAGCCCTGGGCTGAAATGGCGCCCTATCCAGGGTGGGCTCTACATATGAAGGGGGCTACTCCCCGTCACAGGACTAAACAGACAATTCCATATCCTTGACTGGATGGTGGCTTTGTTCTATGTAATTTTACACACAGATTAGTAACGAATCGCAGTGTAAATTTTATAACATCAGCCATTCAAAGATATGCAACGCCGTAATCAGTAGGGGGCACCACTTCCAGACATAAAAACGAAAAATAAAAACATGTATTACAGTATAGAGAGGGGCCCCTCATGGACCCCGTGATCATCAGAGGTGACTGTGCAGAGGGTGCAGACCTATAAATACCTGGGAGTGCAGCTGGATGATAAACTGGACTGGACTGCCAATACTGGTGCTCTGTGCAAGAGAGGACAGAGCAGACTATACTTCATTAGAAGGCTGGCATCCTTCAACATCTGTAATAAGATGCTGCAGATGTTCTATCAGACAGTTGTGGTGAGCGCCCTCTTCTACGCGGTGGTGTGTTGGGGAGGCAGCATAAAGAAGAGGGACGCCTCACGCCTGGACAAACTGGTGAGGAAGGCAGGCTCTATTGTAGGCATGGAGCTGGACAGTTTAACATCCATGGCAGAGCGACGGGCGCTGAGCAGGCTCCTGTCAATCATGGAGAATCCACTGCATCCACTGAACAGGATCATCTCCAGACAGAGGAGCAGCTTCAGAGACAGACTGCTGTCACCGTCCTGCTCCACTGACAGACTGAGGAGACCCCACACTATGCGACTCTTCAATTTCACCGGGGGATAAACACTAACATTATACAAAGTTATTGTCTGTTATACCTGCATTGTTATCACTTTTTAATTTAATATTGTTCTTTATCAGTATGCTGCTGCTGGAGTATGGGAATTTCCCCTTGGCATTAATAAAGTATCTATCTATCTATCTATCTATCTATTACATAGTGCCTCTCATATCTATCTATCTATCTATCTGTTATATGGTGCCTTTCATATCTATCTATCATTCTGCTCCATACTTGTAAAATTTTTATTTTTATACTGTATTGAGGATTTGTTCTGCTGTGGGCTGGTGCCCTGCATGGGGTTTGTGTCCTGCCTTGTGCCCTGTGTTGGCTGGGATTGGCTCCAGCAGACCCCCGTGCCCCTGTAGTTAGGATATAGCGGGTTGGATACTAGATGGATGGATTGAGAATTTGTTCTGTTCTGTGTATTGTGTTGTATTGACCCCCTTATTTTTGACACCCACTGCACGCCCAACCTACCTGAAAAGGGGTCTCTCTTTGAACTGCCTTTCCTAAGGTTTTTTCCATTTTTTCCCTACTAGGGTTTTTTTGGGAGTTCTTCTTTGTCTTCTTAGAGAGTCAAGGCTGGGGGGCTGTGCAGAGGCAGGGCCTGTTAAAGCCCATTGCGGCACTTCTTGTGTGATTTTGGGCTATACAAAAAAATAAATTGTATTGTATTCTATTGTATTGTGGGCGGCAACGTGTCACAGTGGGTAGCGCTGCTGCCTCGCAGTTAGGTGGGTTCGCTTCCCAGGTCCTCCCTGCGTGGAGTTTGTATGTTCTCCTTGTGTCTGCGTGGGTTTCCTCCCACAGTCCAAAGACATGCAGGTTGGGTGCATTGGCGATCCTAAATTGTCCCTGGTGTGTGTGTGTGTGTGCGCCCTGCGGTGGGCTGGCACCCTGCCTGGGGTTTGTTTCCTGCCTTGTGCCCTATGTTGGCTGGGATTGGCTCCAGCAGACCCCCGTGCCCCTGTAGTTAGGATATAGCGGGTTGGATAATGGATGGATGGATTGCATTGTAATGTTGTTGGTCAGGGCAGCGTTCATCCAACGAACTTATTGTGTTTATTTGATCTGCATGTCCATCATTATAAGCACCAGCCTGTTGCAGTAGATAACGACTTACAATTTTTATTTCAATTAGAGCACCGACAGGTTGTTATTTCCGCTCTAAGCCAATGTTTCCTTCCTAATCGTTGTGGTATCATGACCCAGTTTTTCAAATGCTAGTGTGTGTTCTCGATCCACTGGATAGGGATAAGGAGTACCCCTTTGTGAATTTAATGTTATTGTCACAGCAGGGGGAGCGGGGAGGTTCCCCTCGATGAATCAGTCACAATTGGCTACGCGTTCCTTCTCATCAGCAGGATCGACAGAGCAGGTGCTGGGAAGGCCGGACAGGACTGGCTGTGATCAACCTGTGATGCTGCCACTGTGAATCAAGCACAATCATTGGAGCGGTGAGGTGGGCTGCCAAGATTTCATCCGGGGTCGGCCGTGGCCCACCTGTAATGCTGCCACAGATTGGTTAGGCTGCATTCGGTCATATAATAATACAATTAAGCAACAGCGTTACAGTTTTTACATTGCCTTAGTCAATAGGGGGCATACAAAGTGCATTACAGTACAGATACGTGGCAATTGTCACGTGTCAGCCAGAGTTTGGGGTTCAAATTCATGTTTTGTGTCTCTGTCGTCTATGTTTTGATTCATTTATTGATGTTGACTATTTATTTTTGGTTTTGTCTATGTATATTGTGACAGACGGCTGGGGCCCATGCCTGGCCGGGATGCCCCTTCTGTGAATGTTCCAGGGGAGCAAGCATGGGCTGCACAATACCTCCCTCGAACCACTAGGTGGCAGCAGGGCCAGATTAAGATGAAATTGGGCCTGATCCTGCAGCGCAAAAAAGGCCTATTTGTTCTCGGCATTGGCGCAGGTGCATTCGACACTCACCGTATACGTGCATTCAGACCGACCAAGGAGCCTTAATTGCTTGCGACGCAACCAGACGGCCTTTATTGAACATGAATAATAAGAACGACGTAGTATCGTAACAACTCGAGATTAACATCAAACTATGCAACATCAACATTCAATAGAAATTATCTGAAAAGTGCACTTAATGCAGAAAAGGCTAAACCAGATCAGCTTAACCTAGGCATTGTGGTCCATGGCCGGCCATTTATCCCGGCCAATACCCCCAGGCCACCAGAGGGAGCCCTCCCTGTGACATGGAGATGCTTCAAATTCCAACAGGGCATCATGGACTATGGAGTTTTCCTGTAAAGCCCTGCTGGATAACATCGGGACCACCAGGGGTCACTCCAGGGAGAGCCAGGGACTACTATTTGCCCTACGCCCCGGAAGTACGTCCGAGTCACATGGACAGGAGGAATGACGTACTTCCGGGGTGAAGAAAAGGACTTTTCATCTGACCCGGAAGTGATAAGGAATCAT
Organism: Polypterus bichir lapradei; assembly: GCA_026402145.1. Taxonomy (NCBI): domain Eukaryota; kingdom Metazoa; phylum Chordata; class Cladistia; order Polypteriformes; family Polypteridae; genus Polypterus; species Polypterus bichir. Next base: position 124,336,689 of record JANRMT010062806.1, on the reverse strand, counting down.
GGACTGAAGGATGAGAAACACTTCCGGGTCAGGAACTATATAAGAACTCTGGGAATTCCCAGATGACGAGCTGAGCTGGGTGGAAGGGTGGCAACGCATTTGGGAGTTGGAGGATTGTTTATTGTAGTATTGTGATTAATTAATGAGTAGCGTGGAGTGGAGGGTGCTTGGTGCATAAAATATTAATTATTGGACTTTCACCTGGTGTTTGGCGTGGTACCTGCGGGTTCAAGGGAGCGATAGTGCCCCCTACTGTTACAGCATATTGTCACCCTAACTACTGCACTAGTGCTGCTTACTTATATTGCTGTTTTTCAAGCTTTAGCAAGCGCAAATTCTTCGATCGTGTCAGTGAAGTCAAGGCTGCGCAGCAAATTCTCTTCTGTTTTCATCTGGGCCTATTTCAGGAATGGGCCCTAATGCTGCAGCATCAATAGCACCCACCTTAATCCGGCCATGGGTGGCAGCCTCCCCTGGGTGACTGTGGTGCCTCAGATACCCGCAGGGCTCCATGGAAATAATGGGAGATCGACACATTTACAGGACAAAAGACGCTGATGGAGAGGTGCGAAGGGATTTAAGGTGGGACAGATCTATGAGTTTTTTCGTAGGCTCTGGTAATTCTAGTGTTAAAGGTTATGCAATGCCTTAACCACTGGGGGGGGGCGCCCCCCATCACTCCATGTTACATAAATCCTATTCCAATTGGATTAACCAATGCAGCCAGTTGTCCAGGCTGCCATGGATTCATCATTTTTGAAGTCCTTTACAGTTCTCTCGTTCCAAATCCTCTGTCATGCTGGTACCTGGTAAAAGCAGGAGGTTCAAGAAATGTTGAACCCAAAAATTTTCATAAAAAACAAATGGTTTGCACCTACCCTTCCTCCTTTTTCACCGTTAGCTCCTGGAAAACCTTGGAAGCCCTGAGATCCCTGAAAGAAAAACAACAGAACCATCATCTGTTTTGTTCTCGAAGATCTCCATGATAGCAGTGGGTAAAGCATTTCTTTGGGTTTGTTACACTTGAAGATGGGAACAGACAGAGATGCAGCTGATGAAGAAAGCTGCCAACAAAAGGGAAGCAATAGTGTAACACTCAGGTTGGCAGCGTCTTAGTTAGGAATGGGAGCTGACACTACAGGGGCAGCAACAGGAAGAACGAATTAATCTACCTGGTCAGGGGTGCCAATCCCGCTATGAACCACTGCTGTTCTTGCATGTCATAAAAGGGGATTAAAGGATGTTGGCAGCAGGGAGGGCAACCACCTGTAGAAAATTTTGCTCCAATACCCCCTTTTGAGGGGGCAACCAAAAAGAGAGGCTGTGAAACCAGAAACACAGTAGGTGGCAGATCCATTACAGGGCACACTCTGGGGAGATACCAGCTTGTGAAGCAACATGACGGCCTGTCCCTAGAGTGGGGGAAATTAACTGGCATCCCAACATGGACACAGTGGGATCATGCCCACCCAGTAATCAAGCATGTATCCAATCACATTTAAATACCACTCGTTGAGCCACCACATTTCCTAATAAATATGCATTTATGTATTGCCAAACTGGTGCTGGCACACTCACATTTATTGCAAGCAGCGTTTTATCACTTTACAGTTAAAAATATGCATGAGGCACATCGTGTTCTCACATTCCTTTGAGTCTGTGCATCACCACTGGGGGATGAGGTCTAGAAAAATCGTGTGCGTTAACAGAAATGACACCGTCATACCTTTGGACCCTGTCGTCCTGGATAGCCGGGGAGTCCTGGAACACCAAGTTTACCCTGATTAAAAAGAAACAAGAAGACAAAATCAACTTACAGACTGCCGATGATGAGAATAATAAACCTTAAGGTGGACCAGCAGAAAGGACGTATGGCCAACAGAAAGGCCAAGTGTCACCTCTGCCTGCTCACATATAGGGCTCAAACTGGGCACCTAAGCAATATCGGCTAACCGATCAGTTCAACAGTTACCATCCAGCCATCCATCCATTTGGCAACTCTTCTGTCCAATTCAGATTCACTGGGAGTTGGTGTTTGCTATGAACATTCAGTCCATCAGGCTTGTGTGACTAGCCTAATAAGGGGCCAACCCTCAGGTGGGATGCCAGTGTAATGGAGGTCACACTAACATAATGGAAAGTAGTGTTTCATTCTCAAAGCAGCTTAATTCAGGGGTGATCTATCTATCTATTTATCTTTGATATAGTGCCTTTCAGATCTATCTCTCTGTCTCTGTATGTTATGCAGTGCCTTTCATAACTATTTAGCAATCGACTCTGTTACATAGTATCTTTGCTGTCTCTCTCTAACTGATATATAATGCCTTCCATTTATCTATCAATCCATTATATAGTGGATTTAATTGTTCTATTTATCTGTCACATAGTATATTTCATATCTGTTTATCAGTCTATCTATTAATATAGTGCATTTCATAGTTAACGGTCTGTTACATTGAGCCTTTCAGATTGGTCCGTCAATCCATTACACAGTCCTTTGCACCTAGATTTATCTGTTATATAGTAAATGTGTTATCTTTCTATCTGTCTATTTATATGTTTAAAGGTCAATACCTTCCCATGTAGAGAACAGTGACGTCTTATTTGCATGATCTAATTAACATACAACCTGTTACCACTTTCTAGCATCATGATTAGGGAGATAATTTACCTGAAAAAAACAAAATGACTCTCACAACTATAGTGCCTTTCATATCTGTCTAACACTCTATTATACAGCACCTTCTATCTATCTATCTATCTATCATATAGTGCCTTTCATATCTATCTATATACGTTTATATACTGAGTTTCACATCTATCTATATTTGTGCAGTATTTTTTAATATCTACCTATTGCTACTCAATGTGTGCTTAGGGGATATCTTCAGGACTCTCCAATAGGTAAACGTATTACCGTAAGCGGAGAGAGGGTGCTGTTGCTAACTACATCTCTCCTTTTACCAGCAGTTCCAAGGCTCAAACAGCAGAAGGCTCACGACTCAGTTCCACTTCCTTCAAGAAGCCCCGCCCCCTCCAGGGCAGCCAAACACTTAAATTCCAAACACAGAAGAAATCGGCATTTAGTTTGGAACTGATGTATAGGCAGGCAGAGCACTGTGGTCCTCTTTTTTATTGGCACCCTATTGTATCTTTTCTTTCTACTTTTTGCCATCAAGAATTAAACAGAGTGATCAGCTGGCACCCTAACCCTTCATATGTCTAAAGGTTTTCTTTCTATCTCACACTAATGGTCTAATGCATATAGTGCACTTCATGCTTACTATATATTGATGTTTTTACATAGCTATCTTGTATATTCCTATCTGTCTATATATCATCATATACTTCTTTTCATATCTATCAAGCTATTTATTTATTATATAGTGCCTTTCATATCTATCTATCTATTTTAAAGTGTATTTCTTATCTATCTATCTATTATATGGTGCCTTTCATATCTATCTATCTATC
>JANRMT010062806.1:124288954-124299581 GCA_026402145.1 Polypterus bichir lapradei | reverse complement strand
AGGTCATGTGCCTCATTTGGGACTCCATGAGTGACACAAAGTCAAACCAACGGTACCCAAGGATTTTCCGGAGGGACACGGTACCAATGGAGTACCAAATATAAACCTGTGAACTTAATAAAACATCTGCACGTCAAGTGCTATGATACATGACGTCTGCAGAGACTGAGTGTGTGTGCTGCTCGTCTTGCACCAGGGGACTTGACTATGGGTGAGGAGAAGTCGCTAGTTAGACCCACTAATGGAATTCCTCTTGGCACCCTCACCTCTTTATCGTCACGGTCATTAAGTGGTTGATTAGGTTTGCTCCGTGGGGGTGGGGGTGCCATCTAATTACTCCTTTATGAAGTTAGTGTGTAGCAGACATGTGGGTGTGTGGATGAGTGCGCATTGTGAAGAACTGGCGCCCCCTCCTGGACTGTTTCCTACAAGATACTCAATACTTCTAGGATTGTAGTGCCGGGAAGCAGCTGGAGCCCATCCGGGCTGGTATATAAGGGGCCGCCTCCCTTCATTCGGGAGCAAGAGTCGGGTGGAAGAGGACGGAGCTGAGAGAGAGGGGAGTGGAGGCGGCCAGAAGGAAGGCACTGGAGACTGTGAGGCCTGGACTTTGGGGGATCGGTGCTGGAGGCACTGGGTTGTGCACTGACTGGACTAAATTGTAAATATTATAAATAAAATGAGTGTGTTGGGTGCTAAACCGTTGTCCGTCTGTCTGTGTCCGGGTCACCTTCCACAATATATATATATATATATATATATATTATATATATACACACACACCTGGCTGGGACACCCAAAGAGGAGAAAAATGGGTGAAAACAGCTACTGAGGGACACTGCCTCTCCCAGGACGCCAGATGGCGATGTCCCTGCAGCATAGCGCTTCCCCAGATTCCCGCAGGGCATCATGGGATTTGGAGTTTGCGCTGCAGCAAGGAGACCTGGGAGTCTTTACTTTCCATATAGCCCGGAAGTGCTGGCAAGTCATGTGAACGGAAGAGGAGAAGCACTTCTGGGTCATGGACTATATAAAGAACTGCTGGAGACACAGCAAGCGAGCTGGAGTTGGGAGGTAGAGGACAGAGCTTGCTGGGAGGTGTGGAAGAATAATTAAGAATTTTCTTGGTGATTTTACCCTGTGTGCAGTGTGCCTGTCAGTTGGATTGAAAGGGGAAATAGCAACCCCTAACGTCTTACATTATATATAAATATACTGTATATATATATGTTGTGATAGACGGCCGGCAGCTCAATCTGGCTGGGACGTCCCAGAACTAAAAGAGTGGAGAAGGGCAGCATTTCCAGGACGCTGCCTCCCCCAGGACGCTAGGTGGCAGCTCCACTGGACAGTAAATGTACCCCGGATTCTCTCAGGGCATCATGGGACATGGAGTCCATTTTTTTAGCCCTGTTGGGTGCCGTGGGTGCCACCAGGGGGAGCTCATAAAGGACCTGGGGACTCCTCCTTTTCTTATAACCCGGAGTCACGAGGCCGGAAGCCCACGGTACTTCCGGGCTACTTGAAGACGGATGATGTGGCGTGTGACCCGGAAGAAGAGAAGGAACACTTCCGGGTCAAGGACTATTTAAAGGACTGGTGCAGACCCAGCAAGCGGAGCTGGAGTTGGGAGGTTGGGTGACGAAGCTGCTGGGAGTGGAGGAGTGTTGAATTGTGGTTATTGATGATTGATTTATTGTTAATTGTGGCGTGTGTGTGGTGCTTTGTGCACTATATTTAAGAAAATATTAAATATTATACTTGGTGCTTTTTACAAGTGTGTCTTGGATGTCTGTCTGGTGGGTTTCACGGGGCAACAGCGCCTCTAGCGTCCACAATGTATATAGAGTAGCATGCAAATGTCTGGGCCCCCTTGCTTAAAATGTCTGATACTGTGAGTAGTTAGGTGATCAGAAGAAGAACTGATCGCCAAAAGGCATGAAGTTAAAGATGACACATTTCTTTAATATTTTAAGCAAGGTTATATTTTGATCGTCATTATTCACTGATCCAAAACACCAAAACAATGAAAAGGGCCTGAAGCAACAGTTTGAGCACCGGACACGGTCAGTACTTAGTAAGACCCACTTTGTCAAGCATCGCTTTTTGTAGCCAGCTAAGAGCCTTTCAGTTCTTACTTGGGGTATTTTTTTTGTCCATTCGTCCTTACAAATGGCTTCTAATTCTGCAAGATTCTCGGGCCGTCTTGCATGCACCGCTCTCTCTCTCTCTCGAGATCTCTCCACAGATTTCCAATAATGTTGAAGTCGGGGGACTGTGAGGTCCGCAGCAAAACCGTCGTCTTACGCCTCTTGAGATATTCCATTGTGGATTCTGAAGTGTTGTTTCAGATGATTATCATTTTGCAGGACCCATCCTCTTTTTAACTTCCGACTTTTTTAATGATGGTATGATGTTTGCTTCCAGGATCTGCTGGTATTTCTCAGACTCTAGAGTGCTGGTGTACCGTTCTACTGTGCGGCGACACCTGAACAAATAGGACCTTTATGGCAGAGTCAGCAGAAGAAAACCTTTCCTGCAGCCTAGTCATAAAATTCTGCGCCTGAAGTTTGCAAATGAACATCTAAACGAGCCTGATGCATTTCGGAAGCAAGTCCTTTGGACTAATGACGTCAAAATAGAACTTTTTGGCCACAATGTGCAATGGTACAGTATGTTTGGAGAAAAAAGGGTGCTGAATTCTTGGAGCACGTCTCCAAATATTAAGCATGGAAGTGCATTGATCAGGCTTTAGGTTTGTAGCTTTGGTAGAAGGAAGAATGGATTCAAATAAATTGCAGCAAATTCTGGAAGCAAACATCACACCACATGTAAAAAGAGGATGTTTCAAACAATACGACGCCCAGGAAGCCTGGGATTGAGTTGTGTAGAATTCCCATGTTATCCTTCTCCTTTCTCCAGGAGTTCCAGTATTTTTCATTGAAAACACAAGGGTGGACTGGCACACCATTCAGAACTGGGTCCTGCCTTGCACGTAAGTGCGGCTCCGATAGGTTCTGTTTACTGTGCCACCATGAACTGGACTAATGTCACGTAAGTCAGTGGTGACACCAGACCAGTGGTTTTTTCGATGTGTTCAATGATGAGGTCTCCATACCTAAGACAGACGCAGGGAGAACATGCAAATCTGGGCCAAGAATTCCAACCCAGGCATCTGGAGTTGAAAGGCAGCAGTGCCAAACACTGTGCCACCCAAAAGCTTAAAGTGTTCCATTTTGCTAGCCAGCCATCGCTCCAGTGGCAGACTTTAGCTGACGTTCCTTCAGATTTTTTTCCATCTCCAACACTTACACTTTATGCTCACATCTTGCCATTTGCTCATTAACAGCAGTCCGCAGATGTTTCATTTTTTCTGACGTGTTTGGCAGATGAGCTACTTGAAAGTGATGTTAACACTGATTTAAATTTAGGTGAGACGTTATGATTCGGATGGCATTTTCATACAGATGACTTTGAGTGCAGATCAAAAGGATGTGGTAAGACACTGGCATAAATATCAGGGCTGTAGCCACATAGTTGCGATTAATGGCTTTCCTAAATCAGACATTTTCAGATATTCATTCATTATAGAGGGCGGCACGGCGGCGCAGTGGTAGTGCTGATGCCTCACAGTAAGGTGGGTTCGCTTCCCGGGTGCTCCCTCCCTGCGTGGAGTTTGCATGTTCTCCCCGTGGCTGCGTGGGTTTCCATCCGCAGTCCAAAGACATGCAGTGTTAGGTGCATTGGTGATCCTAAATTGTCCCTAGTGTGTGCTTGGTGTGTGTGTGTGCCCTGCGGTGGGCTGGCATCCTGTCCTTGGTTTGTTCCTGCCTTGTGCCCTGTTCTACCTGGCATCGGCTTCAGTGCCATCCCGACCCATAATCCCCCACCACAAGTGGTCTGGATTGAGCGGGTTAGAAAATGACATGGCATGTGTCACACACGTGCGCATGGGAGGCAGCTAAAGGGCTTGAGTGAAGGCAGTTCTGAGGCATGCTGGGATGTGGCAGAGTGCACTGACTCTTTTTCTCCCTTCCCTGTAGACCATTCCCGGGAGATTCCACTTGGCTCTCTTGACATCACTTCCGGGACCGAGCCAATGGAAGTAGACCTTACCGGCCTCGGCCCCTGTGATGTCACGTCCGGGTGTGATCTAATGATTGAAGAACACACGCCCGATCCTTATGACCTCACTTCCTGTCTTCCCCTTTAAAAGCCTGCCCTTTTTCCCTGATCCCTCAGTCTTGTTCTGGACTCGTTTGTATGCACTTCAGTGCTGTGTATTTTCATAAAAGAACGACTTTGCAGCCAGGATACCAGATTATACGGGTGGCTGCCCCAAATCTTTATCTGAGTATGTCTCATTATTGTGACACATGACATAATATAATGCCATGATTGACCCACCCACCCTCCAACCACTCGCGTATCAAGTGGGTGCTCCGATTTGCTCCTACTGTCCAAGGTCATGCAGGTTAGGCAGATTAGTGACACTAAATTGGCCTTACTGTGTTTTTGGTGTGTGGGTGTGTGTCCTGCGGTGGACTAGTGCCCTGTCCTGGGTTTGTTCTTGCCTTGTGCCCTGTTCTACCTGGCATAGGCTCCAGCGCCAGCCCGACCCATAATTCCCCCACCATAAAGGGTTTGGATTGAAAATTATGACATGGCATGACATAATATAATGCCATGATTGACTGGCACTGTTGTCAGTAATTATTTTCTGCCTTATGCCCAGTGCTGCAGAGATAGGCTCCATTCATCTATGACCACAAATTGGACTAAATAGACTTGAGTTTGTGATGCTGTAATATAATATAGGATGGCACAGCACAGATGCATCATGGTCCCCGTGCCTTGGATTCAAATCCTTGCCTGTATGAGTTTGGATGTTCTCTTGTCAGCCTCAGGTTTCCGGCCACATGCCAAAGATGTGTAGCTTAATTGTGCCCTCTAAATTGGCTGCTGTGTGTGTGTGTGTGTGTGTGTCCTATGAAAGGGTTGGATTCAGTCATATTTTCTGGCCTCCATTATGTTGAACTTGATAAGCAGATTATAAAATGGAGTAACTGGAGAATTTGTGTTACCTACAAACAAGATGAGTCCAACATCATTTAATAATAAAAATTTCAAGTGTTAATGGACATACTATCTCAGTAGATTATTAAATTGTAGAAATATAGAAACATTTATTATGGGCGGCACGGTGGCGCAGTGGGTAGTGCTGCTGCCTCGCAGTAAGGTGGGTTCGCTTCCCGGGTCCTCCCTCCCTGCGTGGAGTTTGCATGTTCTCCCGTGTCTGTGTGGGTTTCCTCCCACAGTCCAAAGACATGCAGGTCAGGTGCATTGGCGATCCTAAATTGTCCCTGGTATGTGTGCGTGTGCCCCGCGGTGGGCTGGCGCCCTGCCCGGGGTTTGTTTCCGGCCTTGCGCCCTGTGCTGGCTGGGATTGGCTCCAGCAGATCCCTGTGACCCTGTAATTAGGATATAGTGGGTTGGACACTGACTGACTGACATTTATTATGCATGTATATTATAATAAAATAACTGTATAAAGGGTGTGTACTTTGTCTGCAAAGTGCAATAAACTATTCAGGATTTCTTTGGGTTTTCCTATGAGATCTCAGTAAACGATTCCATTAAATTATATCATGATGAAGATCAATTTGTTTGTTAAGAGTTTTCAGCCTGCACACCCAAATTGGTTTTATTAATAATTCCTTCCTGCACACTAAAGACCCCAGCTGTATTCAAGCACTTGCTTTATTATAAAGCTGTCATCGTGTGGCCCCGTAAACATGGTTCAAATGGGGATTTTCGTTAACGGTGACAACGATAAGCAACTTGTCAGCCGCACTCGGACTGCATGTAAATGTGTGCTCATCAACAAACTCATCATTCATGGTATGGAGGAACACCTTGGGCATTTTCAGGCATAATTTAAATAGGAAGAAAGGCTCTGGGGTGGCGCCCGCTGGTACACGATTAGCAATGAACAAAGCAGGGCCCATTGATCTATTGAGTGTAACATGGGCAATGACTGAAGCTTGACATTTGTTCCTGTTACTCCTCCATGACATGACTGCTTATTACAATGTTCAAATGATAAATGATACTTCATGCCTTATAAATGATCGGCGAATGAGGTTTAATTGACAGCCTTAAATCGGTGGGGTTAGCTTGTTGTGTTCATATTCCTGCATTACAGTGGGTTCATATATTCATTTATTCATTTCTGAACCCAAGTTTAAGGTCATGGGATGGTGCAGAACCGAACCCATCCAAATACTAACAATAAAAAGGGTGTCATACAGGAGCAATAAACCCAACATGTCCATCTTTGAGTTGGGGGTGAAAACCCCACACAGACATTGGGAGATAATTCAAACTCCATATACTGCATGTCGTCAAGCATGCGCATCAAAGGGTCACCTTCCAGGCTCATCAGAGGTAAGCACTACCACCCCGGGACACCAGGGGACACGATGGCCAACTCTTTTGTCTCCTTTCTCCACCCACATCTCCGAGAAGGCGCCCATTAATGGCAACTGACTCCACCCCATCTGGTAGCCACTCCCTGGTGGGAGGAGTCTCATTTGAGAGATGAGCCACCCGTCCAACAGAACTCTGGCCCTGGAGCCTGACTGCTCTTCAGAGCTTACTAACTCCAGTCAGAATATGGAGATCAGCATACCGTACAATGTAATTAGGCTGGTATTTGGTACACCGTATTAATCACCGAGGGGAAATTTTCTTTCCGCATGACCTTTGGGGGTCAGAACGCAGGGTCAGCCATTGTTCAATACGATACAATACCATTTATTTTTGTAGAGCCCAAAATCACACAAGAAGTGCCAGCAATGGGCTTTAACTGGCCCTGCCTCTTGCCAGCCCCCCCAGCCTTGACTCTCTAAGAAGACGAGAAAACCCCTTGAAGAGAAAAAAAAAATGGAAGAGACTTCGGGAAAGGCAGTTCAACGAGAGACCCCTTTCCAGGTAGGTTGGGCATGCAGTGGGCGTCAAAAAGAATAAGGGGGTCAAAACAATACAATACACAGAACACAAGTCATCCTCAATACAGTATAAAAATAAAAAATTTACAAGTATGGAGCAGAAGTTATCAGGAGTTGATATCCCAGAATAGGATTTGGATTTGTTTAGAGACCTGGAGGTGTCGGCCATCAAGCTGCCTCCTCCTATTGGCCATTCCACAGCTGAGACAGCCAATCCGATGTAAGGATTCCTCCATCAGGGATGACTTTACCTTAGGCAGGCAGAACAACTTGGCAGGTGGGCCTTGTTCAGTGCCCTTTGAGCAATTTTCAGTTTAAGGGCCTTTGCTCAATGGCCCAACGGAGTAGCATCCCTTCTGGTAGTAATGGGATTTAAACCTGCGACCTTTCCAGACACCAGCAAAGATCCTGAGCCTCAGAGCTATCATACCTTTGGAGAACTAAAAAGGTAAATGGTGAAACTTACCTGAGCTCCGGGATTTCCCTGCTGACCTGGTGGGCCTGGCTCCCCTTGAGGACCCTGGAAAATAAATTGTAACAGTTTGATTAGTTCTAACTGAGCCATGTTTTATTTGATCTAGAAGAAAGCGCAGCCTCATTTTCAAATGTTCAAAATTTAAATAAGCCAGAAGAGGAACAGCGTCCAGTGTTGGCTGGGATTGGCTCCAGCAGACCACCATGACCCTGTAGTTAGGAGATAGCGGGTTGGATAATGGATGGTCCAAAAGCATTACAATTTTTTCACAGTTTTTTTTTGCTGTCATCCATCCATTATCCAACCCGCTATCTCCTAACTACAGGGTCACGGGGGTCTGCTGGAGCCAATCCCAGTCAACACAGGGCGCAAGGCAGGAACAAATTCCCAGGCAGGATGCCATCCCACCACAGGGCACACACACCCACAATTTAGGATGGCCAATGCACCTAACCTGCATGTCTTTAGACTATGGGATGAAACCTATGCAGACACGGGGAGAAGATGTAAACTCCACGCAGGGAGGGAGGACCCGGGAAGCGAACCCAAGTCTCCTTACTGCGAGGCAGCAGCGCTACCCACTGCGCCACCGTGCCGCCCTTAAACCATAGAATGCACAGTGTATTAGTAAACTAAATGTAAAAACATTGAATAACACTGAGAAAACTAACATTGCAAGAGTTTGCGCTAGTCCCTTACGAACCGCTCGCTGTAAACGCTTTTCTTTTTATGAGTTTTAAGCAAAGGGAAAAAAATTCAAGTTTGAAAAATCCTTAATTTATACAAAAACTATCCTGAAACAACCACGAAAACTAACCTTGCATGAGTCGAGTTCTGGCGTGAAGCTGGGTGGCGAGGAGGTTACAGTTTTGTGGGAGAGACTGAACACGTGCGGAAATCATTAGCGCGTACGAACCGGAAGGGAAACTGGCTGGCGGTGTTTCTGTTCGCCAGCAGAGCGTGTGGTTCGTGAACAGATGCAAAAGTTTTGGCAAACTTTTTGATCGTAACCCGATTTGTACATGTTGGGAAACGGGAGTGACCAGAGGTTCTACTGTATTGTCATTCGAGAATCACGCCTGGCCCCCACAGGACTGTTTGTCCTGAGGAGAGTCATGAGGAAGCTGGCGCCTAACAATCCATGGCCAGGGCTCCAGTCCACCACAGGGCAAACACACACACACGCTAGGGCCAATCTAATGTAGCCAAACCTTCATGACTTTGGAAACCAGAATACCTGGAGGAAAACAATGTGGGCACGGGGAGATCATATCGTACGTTTAAAAGTAATGTTTTCATAAGAAAGTATGCAAGAAATAATATAAACCTGTCAAGTCAAGTCAAGTTGGGGAGCATGCACTGGTACAGCCCGTTGTCGCAACCACCACACGACGAAACAACACAGGATCCCAGTTGGCAAACCCCCCAGAGCAGATACCTGGTCCAGTCCCACCCTCTGGAAATTACCCCATATCTGCCGCAGCCAGGTGTTACGTGGCAACCCCTTCGCCTGGTCCAGCCACTTGGGTCCCCAACAATGAGGATCTTACGAGCCAGATAACTAGATCACTCTCGGGTAATCGTGCCACACCGCCGTAGTGCCGTAACTGACGCACCCTCACAATGTAGGTCATGTGCCTCATTTGGGACTCCATGAGTGACACAAAGTCAAACCAACGGTACCCAAGGATTTTCCGGAGGGACACGGTACCAATGGAGTACCAAATATAAACCTGTGAACTTAATAAAACATCTGCACGTCAAGTGCTATGATACATGACGTCTGCAGAGACTGAGTGTGTGTGCTGCTCGTCTTGCACCAGGGGACTTGACTATGGGTGAGGAGAAGTCGCTAGTTAGACCCACTAATGGAATTCCTCTTGGCACCCTCACCTCTTTATCGTCACGGTCATTAAGTGGTTGATTAGGTTTGCTCCGTGGGGGTGGGGGTGCCATCTAATTACTCCTTTATGAAGTTAGTGTGTAGCAGACATGTGGGTGTGTGGATGAGTGCGCATTGTGAAGAACTGGCGCCCCCTCCTGGACTGTTTCCTACAAGATACTCAATACTTCTAGGATTGTAGTGCCGGGAAGCAGCTGGAGCCCATCCGGGCTGGTATATAAGGGGCCGCCTCCCTTCATTCGGGAGCAAGAGTCGGGTGGAAGAGGACGGAGCTGAGAGAGAGGGGAGTGGAGGCGGCCAGAAGGAAGGCACTGGAGACTGTGAGGCCTGGACTTTGGGGGATCGGTGCTGGAGGCACTGGGTTGTGCACTGACTGGACTAAATTGTAAATATTATAAATAAAATGAGTGTGTTGGGTGCTAAACCGTTGTCCGTCTGTCTGTGTCCGGGTCACCTTCCACAATATATATATATATATATATATATATTATATATATACACACACACCTGGCTGGGACACCCAAAGAGGAGAAAAATGGGTGAAAACAGCTACTGAGGGACACTGCCTCTCCCAGGACGCCAGATGGCGATGTCCCTGCAGCATAGCGCTTCCCCAGATTCCCGCAGGGCATCATGGGATTTGGAGTTTGCGCTGCAGCAAGGAGACCTGGGAGTCTTTACTTTCCATATAGCCCGGAAGTGCTGGCAAGTCATGTGAACGGAAGAGGAGAAGCACTTCTGGGTCATGGACTATATAAAGAACTGCTGGAGACACAGCAAGCGAGCTGGAGTTGGGAGGTAGAGGACAGAGCTTGCTGGGAGGTGTGGAAGAATAATTAAGAATTTTCTTGGTGATTTTACCCTGTGTGCAGTGTGCCTGTCAGTTGGATTGAAAGGGGAAATAGCAACCCCTAACGTCTTACATTATATATAAATATACTGTATATATATATGTTGTGATAGACGGCCGGCAGCTCAATCTGGCTGGGACGTCCCAGAACTAAAAGAGTGGAGAAGGGCAGCATTTCCAGGACGCTGCCTCCCCCAGGACGCTAGGTGGCAGCTCCACTGGACAGTAAATGTACCCCGGATTCTCTCAGGGCATCATGGGACATGGAGTCCATTTTTTTAGCCCTGTTGGGTGCCGTGGGTGCCACCAGGGGGAGCTCATAAAGGACCTGGGGACTCCTCCTTTTCTTATAACCCGGAGTCACGAGGCCGGAAGCCCACGGTACTTCC
>JANRMT010062806.1:124259575-124271270 GCA_026402145.1 Polypterus bichir lapradei | reverse complement strand
CTATCTATCTATTATATAGTGCCTTTCACATCTATCTATCTATCTATCTATTATATAGTGCCTTTCACATCTATCTATCTATCTATTATATAGTGCCTTTCATATCTGTCTATCTATCTATCTAAACAGATATTCTAATGTTTGTACAGCTCCATCTGTTGAAAAATCTATTATATAGTGCTTTTCATATCTATCTATGTATCTATCTATCTTTTACATCCCTCCATTCAGTTTCAAAGTAAATTCAAACTAATCTACATCTAACAGATAATTCTAGTACTAAAGCAAGCCATCCACCAATTCATTTTCAGTTTCGTACATATTCATCTATTTATCCACTCATTCATTTCTAAACAAAAATATATACAGTACATCCATCCATTATTAAACACATCCAGTCAGTCAGTCATTTTCTACTAATCACTAACACAGGGTCATGGGGGGTCTGCTGGAGCCAATCCCAGCCAGCACAGGGCGCAATGCAGGAACAAATCTCAGGCAGGGTGCCAGCCCACCGCAGGGCACACACACCAAAACACCAAGCACACACTAGGGACAATTTAGGACTGCCAATGCACTTGACCTGCATGTCTTTGGACTGAGGGAGGAAACCCACGCAGACACGAGGAGAACATGCAAACTCCAAGCAGGGAGGACCAGGGAAGCAAACCCGGGTCTCCTAACAGTGAGGCAGCAGCGTTACCACTGCTCCACCGTGCCGCCTACATCCATCAATCTTATTTCTATTTAATTCATTTTATCATTAAACTATCCATCCATCCATTGCAATTCAAGCTATATCCATCTAAAAATGTCCAACATTAAAGATTTATTCCCACAGCCATCCATTCATGAACTCATTCATCTCCAAACCTGACATGTCCATCCATCTTTCAATCAGTTGTAAAATATAAGCCATCCATCTATCCATCAATTCATTCTCAAACTAAATCATTTACAGCGTGGTTTGGGGGGAGACTTGGGTGGGTGGTCTCCTGGCCTCGGAACCCTTGCAGATTTTGTTTTTTTTGTGTGTGTTTTTTCTGTCCTCCTTATCCATCGGGTCTTTCTTTATTCTTTGTTAATTAGTGTTGCCTAATTTTATTTTCACTTCACCTGTTTGTTGTCTGGTACAAATCTTGTAATCGATATTTAACCCACTTCATCTTCTCCAAATGACTTGACATTTTGCACACTTACTCACCTCCGATAACAATACATGAATCAATAATCGGTTTCACTAATTAACTAATCAATTAATCCATGTGAATTAAGAAATGAAATGTTGATATGTAGAATAGTTCAAGATTTCACCAATAGATGGCGCTAGTGATGGATAGAAATATTAAAGTGTTAGCATTTTGATTACAAAATGATACTAAAACAAACTCAAAATAATACATATATAAAAAAAATACTTTTTAAAAACCACGCTTATATTAAGTTAAAAAGTGTACTAAAAATAAAAAATAAATCTCTCATACTTCACTCATAAATTTTTAGTACACTTTTTAACTTAATATAAGCGTAGTTTTTAAAAGTTATTGTTTTATATATTTTTATATTTTTTCTTTCTTCATCTTCTCCATCATTTGTATGAAAATATGCTACAGAAGTAAATGTTGTTGTACATATATACATACAGGACAATTTGTATGTCACAAATACAATTATTTGATTTAATTTAATTTGGGTATAAACAATTTAGTCTGGAAGTGATGGATGGATAGAAGGAAGGAAGGAAGGAAGGATGGATGGATGGATGGATGGATGGATGGATGGATGGATGGATGAAGCTGATCCGTCCACCCCTTTATTCATGAATCATTTTTCACACTACGGCCACCCACCATCCATTTAAGAATATTCAAGCTAAACTCATCTGTTAATTTTCAAAATAATTGTTTCTATCTACAGCAATCCATTCAATTACCTGACAATTGATTTCTTAACTAACTCCATCCATCAATTCCCCAACTAAAGCCATTTGTTATTTTTCAAGCTAAATGTTTTGTCCATACCCATTCGTTCATTCATTCATTCATTGCTCCCTGGGCTACACTCTCCCATTTATTTTTAGACATTTTTAATACTAAATCCATCCATCCAACCATCCATCCATCTTCAAATTAAATTCACAAATCTGTTAAAACCAACTACTCACCCATCCACATATCCATCCGTCCATCCATCCATTCATCCATCCATTCATTTTTAACATAAATCCACAAATCCATCAAATGATTTTCATCCCAAAACAATCAAATCAGCCTTTCATTTTCTATCGAGATGATTCTGTACGCACACCTATGTTTATCCGATTATTAATTTCTAAACTAAGTTTATTCATCTATCCATTAATCAATGTTCATACTGAAACAATCCAAACACCTATCAGTTTTTATCTTTTATTTATTGTTATTCAGTTTTCACGCTCAGCGATCCATCCATCTGCTCATTCGCTTAAATATTTTCTAAATAATTTGCTTAGCCATCCACTGATTGATATTCACACTAAAATGATCAACACGCCCGTCCATTTTTCAGACCTTTAATTTACTGTCAGACTAAATGTTTCTCTCCACACCTTTTCATCCAGTCATTCATTTCTAGACTACGCCCGTCTCACCCCCCCATCCACTTAGCCCACCTTGTCCTGTCTGATCAGTAACACATCATCAAAGACCACCTCCCCCCAAATCCCTCGGACAGTTTTAACCCCTTCTTGCCACTTTACCATCCCATAATACTTTTAAGTGTTACAAACTTCTTTTCCATAAGAGCTGTGAGCTCCTGGTTGTCACCTTGCTATCCCATAATAATTTAGAATATTTGATCTTTTTCCATATGAAACTTGGTCATCTTCTTGTCACCACATAATATGTAATCTACAACACATGAGCTCCAGGTTACTTTTTTTATACAAGATGTGGTCACGCTTTGCTATCCCATAATAACTCTGACTATTGTAACCTTTGGTTAGTTGGCTCCTAGTTACCTCTCAGCCATCCCATAATACTTTTACAAGTTTCCATTTTTTTTTTTTATGAGATGAGATCTGGTGCCCACCTTGCCATCCCATAACAATTTTCTACATCATCATTTTTTTTTTAATATAAGACATGGTGACCATTTCGCTATCCCATAATAATTCTGACTATTAGAACCTTTGGTTCTTTGAGTACTGGTTACCCCGTAGCCATCCCATAATATTTTAAATGTTAATTTATTTATTTTTTTTTTAACACAAGATCTGGTAGCCACCTTGCCATCCCATAATAATTTTGAACATTATAAACTTTTTTATACAAGATGTGGTCACACTTTGCTATCCCATAATAACTCTGACTATTGGAACCTTTGGTTATTTGGCTCCTAGTTACCTCTCAGCCATCCCATAATACTTTTACAAGTTTCCATTTTTTTTTTTTATGAGATGAGATCTGGTGCCCACCTTGCCACCCCATAACAATTTTCTACATCATAATTTTTTTTTTTTAATATAAGACTTGGTGACCATTTTGCTATCCCATAATAATTCTGACTATTAGAACCTTTAGTTCCTGGTTACCCCATAGCCATCCCATAATATTTTAAATGTTGATTTGTTTATTTTTTTAATATGAGATCTGGTGCCCACCTTGCCATCCCATAATAATTTTGAACATTATTAACTTTTTTTATGCAAGACATGGTCACACTTTGCTATTCCATAATAACTCTGACTATTAGAACCTGTGGCTCCTTGTTACCCCTTAGCCATCCCATAATACTTTTACAAGTTTTTTTTTAATTTTTTATATGAGATTTGATCTGGTGCCCACCTTGCCATCCCATAACAATTTTCTATATTATATATATATATATTTTTTTTTTTTTTTAATACAAGACCTGGTCATCATTTTGCCATCCCATAATAGCTGACTATTAGAGCCTTTGGTTCTTTGACTCCTGGTTACCCCTTCAACCACCCCATAATACTTTTCTTTCTGCCTCCTGACTGACGTCCCACTGCTCTTCTGTGATGACAGAGCCTTCACTCTCCCATGTGCCCCTCCTAGCCTGAGTGATTCTGCCACGCTACTGTGTACCACTGCAGCCACCCACTGAAGGGTTAACAGTAAAGGAAATGCACAAACCCTTTCTCCGTCGTCTCCTGGAGGCCCGGGCGGGCCGGGTGGGCCTGATTCACCCTGCAACAAGACGAAACAGTGATCAGTGCATGTAAAACACATTGCCGTCCCAGTTGGACGCAGAAGAACAGTTCAGAAACACCATGCCAGGATTTTGAAATATTACGCAGCCATGTTTTTCTGTTATAACAATATTACCACAATATCAACAACATCTGGCTGTGCGAGGCAGGGCCGCTGCAGCATTTCAAACAAGTCTCTAATGCCTCGAGCCGTTTTGGCTTCCAGTGATTTTCTGCTTCGAGGTCCCATCAACCATATTATTATTATTGTTTTTGCAATTTTGAATATATAGATCTCAGTTCCCTCATAATCATTGCCATATGCACAGCACACTGAGCAGTAGCTCAACAAATTACTTGGGGCACGGGACGGGAGATGCTTATGGGTAGGAGACCGCCATCCTCAAATAGGCCTGAGGCTACCAATTCTATTAAAGAATGCTAAGCAGTTATGAAGGAGTCCCACTCTGAGACAGCAGGGGGCAGTACATTTTCTTTTTCTTTGCAAAGTGTAATCCATAAATGAGCCTGATATGACTCTTTTTTCTAAAAAAAAATATGACATGAAATCAAGGGAGTTATGCTCTGAGGCAGCAGGGGGGTGGTATGCTCTTCTTATCATTAGGGAGCTCTATCCTTAAAATGGTTTGGGGGATTTCAGTTTGCTGAACAATACTGCTCAGTCTTCAAGAGGGGGCAGCAAAGGACAGTAAACTCTCTTTTTTATTATGGGGGGGAGGCTTTGGGACAGTATGCTTAGTTCTTCATTACTGGGCACTCTTCTTATACGGGTCTAAGGTTATCAATGTTCTTAATATTATTCAACAAAACCAGCAGCCTTGGACATACTGAAGTATACGTATTTTGTAAAGAAAGAGAGAATGTACTGCCCTCTAGTGTCTGACAGTGGAACTCACTCAACAAAACTAATAGCCCTGTGCTTGCTTAAGAATAGTGAAGAAAAGAAAAAGTGTGCTGCTCCCTGCTGCCTCACAGAGGAGATCTCCAAAGGAGGTGTAATATCCTTCAAGAAAGTGTAAGGCTTTGGATCCATTTATGGATAGCGGTTTGAAAAGGAAAAAAGGAGTTTACCGCCCCCTACTGACTAGAAGGTGGAATGCCTTCTTGAATGAGTACCATTGCTCCAAAACGTAGTCAGTCAGTCATTATCCACCCCACTATATCCTAACACAGGGGTCTGCCGGAGCCAATCCCAGCGTGCAAGGCAGGAACAAACCCTGGGCAGGGCGCCAGCCCACCGCAGGGCCAATTTAGGATGGCCAATGCACCAAACCTGCATGTCTTTGGACTGTGGGTGGAAACCCACACAGACACGGGGAGAACATGCAAACTCCACACAGGGATGACCCCGGATGCGAACCCAGATCTCCTTACTGCGAGGTAGCAACGCTACCACTGTGCCACCGTGCCACCTACAAAATGTAGCGCTTTGTAAAAAGGAAACTAGAAATTTGCAGCCCCCTTCTGCTTCAGAGTGTAACATCATTCTGCAGAACTGGCATCCTCAGGCCCTTTTGAAAATAGTGCAGTGTAACAGGGAAAAGACTGTGCTGCCCCCTACTGCCTCACAGTGAAATACTTTTGAGATCGGGTGATGTTGTTTAAGAGGATTGGTAGCCTCAGACCCATATAAGAATAATGCCCTATAATGAAAAAGAAAGTTTACCGCCCCATATAATGATAGGGAAGTTTGAAAAGAAAAAAATAGAGTTGCTGGAGCGTAACTTCCCTCAAGATTATGAAATATTATTCAACAAAATCCATTCACCTTAGACGCATTTAAACACAGTGCTTTATTCTGCAAAACTGATATCCTCAGGCCCTTCTGAAGCCGGGAAGCAAAGCCAGGTCTCCTCCCTGCGAGGCAGCAGCGCTACCACTGTGCCACCATGCTGTCCTAGAGAGACTGTTTATCCATCCATCCATCCATCCATTATCCAACCCGCTGAATCCAAACACAGGGGTCTGCTGGAGCCAATCCCAGCCAACACAGGGCACAAGGCAGGAACCAATCTCACGGCAGAGACTGTTTAATATATTATTAATTTGATTTGATTTGTTGTTGATGCTCCTTCAATGTACATAATATACAAATATAATCACTGTCTTGCAGTTTACTCCTCAAATATCCATCCCCATATCTGAGTATATATGAGAAAGTCGATTTCTCATCGCATTGCAATATTCTTATATCGGTCTGAGACTAACAATAGGACCTCATCTCAGTTTTGCTGAACAATTGCAGAGTTTAGAATGAGTTCCACTCTGAAGCAGCAGGAGCGGTAAGCTTTCCTTTTCTTTAGAAAGTACTTACATCAGTGGTACTCAAACTGTGGGGGGCGCGAAGTAACAAAAAGGGGGGCGCAAAGATGTGAAAAAAAAGAAAACAAGAAATCAAAAATATGAAAAATCCATCTACTGAAACCAAAACAAATGAACTTCAACTACATTCTGATACTAGAGAAACAAATATAGAGTTATGTCGATAAAAGTTAAGTAGGTATAATAAAATATGCATCTATGATGTATCATTAATTAAAATAGAACAAATTGGTATTAGTGGGTTCCTTTCAAAAAAACGTTAGGGGGGCGCGATTAAAACTGTTATGAAAACTCGGGTCGCAAATACGTAAAGGTTGAGAAACGCTGACTTACACAGAATTCAAAGCAGGGGTGTCCAACTCCTGTCCTGAAGAACCCTAGCGGCTACAGGTTTTCATTCCAACCCTTTTCTTAACCAGTGATCTGTTTTTGCTGCTGATTAACTTCTTTTGAATTCATTTTAATTGACTTGCACTTGAAGACTCGGACCCCTCGATTGTTTCTTTTTCCTTAATTAGCAACCAAACAATAAGGAGATACAAAATGAGCCAAAACAACTGGTGTCCATCATACAGTATCTGAAAATAAAGAAAGGTGAAGCTCTCAGGAATGCTGATCTGCTCTTAGAAAAGAGAAAATCCACAATTTCGGACATGTCCGCTATTGCACAACGAGAGCAGCAACAAGCCATGGGATTAAAGAACGAGACTCAGTGCCCGATTAAGCAACTGGTTGGAATGAAATTGCTTGGAGTTTGAGGCCCTGACTTAGTTGGTCTTCTGTTGGCTCCCTCACTTCACATTTCACTTCTGTTTGGGTGCCATTAAAGGAAAGAAATAAAGCAATTCAGAGGAACGATGAAGAAATTCAGGGAAACATTTCTTAAAAACCAAGTCAATTAAAATGAATTCAAAAGAAGTTAATTAGCAGCAAAAACAGGTCACTGGTTAAGAAAAGGGTTAGAATGAAAACCTGCAGACACTGCAGCCCTCTGGGCCTGGAGCTGGGCACCCCTGATTTAAAGGGCGCAGGGCTGCTGATTTGGTTGAACAATATCAATAATAATAATAATACATTTTATTTATATAGCGCCTTTCCCACGCTCAAGGCACTTAACGTGAACTTTAATGAAAGTGTTGATAACAGGGAAGAGCGGCAGCAACATGTGTGTGCCAGCGTCCCCTCCACAGTTAGGCTGTACCCAATCTTGACGAGGGTTAGGCTCTGTGGTAGTAGGGGGCAGTTAACCCTCTTTTCATTTCAGGGGACAGAAAACTTCCTTTTTCATTATAGGGCGGGCACTATTCTAAATTAGGTTTGACAACACTAATATTCATAAACAATACCACCTAATCTCTTAAAGGGGGTGGTAAGCTCTACTTTTCTTTACAAGGTACTTTTATAGTATTTAAAGGGCCCAGGGCTGCTGATTTGGTTGAACAATAATATCAATAATAATAATACATTTATATAGCGCCTTTCCCATGCTTAAGGTGCTTAACGCAAATTTTAACGAAAAGTGTTTATAACAGGGCAGCAACATGCGTGCGCCAGCGTCCCCTCCACAGCTAGGCTGTGCCCAATCTTGATGAGGGTTAGGCTCTGTGTTAGTAGGGGGCAGTTAACCTTCTTTTCTTTTTCATTATTGGGATTGACAACCCCAATATTCATAAACAATACCACCTAATACCACCTAATAAGGGGGCAGTAATCTCTCTTTACCTTTACAAAGTGCTACCTTCTCCAAAGATGTCCGTTTTATTGAAACAGACCGTCACAATGGGTGTCCCCGTCTGAGACTGCAGGGGACAGGAAGCGCTTCTTTTCTTTTCAAAGCACTATCCTTAAATGGGTCAAAAGATGGCAGTCTGATTAAACAATATTACACCGACCCAGAGATCCGCTCTAAGGAAGTCAAGGACAATAAAGTCTCCTTTTCCTGCATTACAGTGGAGTCCTTTGGTCTCCTCAAAGGTCTTAATCGGCTCAAAATGTCAAGACAGATGGAAAATAATTACGCACAGATGTGCACGCTAACACCAAGGGACCATCGAGGCATGAGGCGGCTAATTAGGTTATAAAAAGGTCAAGGGTGGCATCATCTGGGCTTGTTTGCCAAGGCAGTAAAAAAAAAAAAAATGCCACATAAAGTGTAACCAGAGGATCCACCGGTGACATAACAGCTGGACGCCTCCTCTCGCTTTCTGTTCTTCACTCGTGTAGTTGGCCGTTAGACACACTGGGGGAAGTCAATGACTGTAACTTAATTTTCCAGGATCCATACTGTAGAAGTCCAAAGCACAGAGCAATGCCACCGTCACCAAGACATGGCACACACAGCATTTATCATCACAGGAAGGGAAGTGACATTACCATCCAGTGAAACCTTGCAAGAGAGCAACCTATAGATGGCACTGTTACCATTTTATTGGACGGTTACCGCAGGAGGAGCTTTGAAGGCAGTTGGATTAGTAATTTTAAAAGTATTTATTTATTACATTTCATATGTTATTCCAAAATAATGGACAAACCATGAAATGCTGAAAATGCTCCAATACAACATATAATGCAGACACTGACACGTGAACATTTTCAGTCTGGGCGATTCAAGGAGTGGAACAGTCAGAACAAACCAATGAAGCCCTTTGTGTTGCACTTCAACATAGGAGCCAGTAGGGGACCCCACAGCATTTGAACAATTACTCGTCGTAACAGCGCATTCTTTAACAGGTTTGATCCAATTCAGGGGTCAGAGGGGGACTTTCTGTCTAACCAGCTTGCAACAGTAGCAATGCAGTAACCCTCACTGGATGGGATGCCACCCACTCATCCACACATTGGTTTATACATCACGCGACGCGACGTTTGCTCCAGCGGACTCCTCTGCTACGCAAGCGTTTTACTGTTTATACTCGCGCGCGTACTTTACGTAAATCTGGAGGAATCCACCAGGTGGCAGTGCGAGATATCATCACGGTGAGAACAGGTTCGGCGTTACCCATTCAATTCCGATGACACCTTACCGCAATATATCTGAAAAGGATGTTTAATTATTAAATCCATCAATCGTGGGATGTGCCCATTCCAGCTAGCATTGGGCACGAGGCAGAAACAATCCCACTGGACGGGGCATCAACTCCTCGCAAGGTGAATACAAGCACTCACATACACACTGGCGTCATTTTAGCGTCACCAAATCTGCATATCTTTGGAAGGAAACCGGAGCACACTGTGGAAACCCAGCAGGAAGACATGGAAACTCCAAAGGGAATACCAGGGACGTGACTCCGTGCGAGACAGCAGCGCTAACGCTCCGCCACCATGTCACCCTAATGTGTGTAATCATTAACAGTATTTAAACGAAATTAACGATTTATCTGTTAAAAGAAACATACATACTTTAATGCATTTCATCACGAAAGTGACAGCAAGTATAAAACTAAGGATTCTAAATGTGCAGAGAGCTGAAATATCATATTTAATGTGCTCTGTGTGGCGATTGTTGCTGTCAGGCCGGGAGGATGCCACAGAAAAAAAGACGGCATGTGAGATTTTTAAAATGTATCGTGTCATTACGATAGGGAATATGCGACGCTTGAATATAAAAACACCACGAATGCATCTGTACGTCGGCATTTTGCGTCGCCACATCGAACCATTCATCAGATATTGAAGCGCGCACATCGATCTCGCAGGATCCTCAAAGTGTCTTTCTGTCACATGTAGATAGTAAACAGAGACTCTGACGTCACATTAAACTGCCCGCCCCCAAACCCGACTTTTTGCTGGGACTGCAACTCGCGCACGTGTCGCGTTAATTTCTGAGGACCTGCTCAGAGGACGCATCAAATGAACGCTGGGCACGCGCGGCAGCCATGATGTGTGCGCGTACACGTTTTGAGTGTGACATTTAAACGAGCTATGATGTGTGCGCGTACACGTTCTGAGCGTGACGTATAAACGAACCCTGGTGTGTGCGCGCACGCGTTCTGAGTGGGAGCTTATACAGCGCTCACACGACCCAAATTTAATCACCAATGAATCCTTATGGGGGTAACCAACATCAGACGAGGTGCCAGTGGATGGCAAGACACACTCTGTATCCAAAAAGACTTGAAGTCCTGACAGGTTCTGGTAATGCTAATTCATTCAGTCAAATAAAACCCACTCCTAACATTTTTTAAAATCGAGTTTACTTCCAGGGCTTGTCAACAACCTTTGACTTTTCGGGTACCTCGTATTCTCATTGTAGCAGAATCAATAAGCAGCTTGAACCTCAAAACTGTGACCTCCTCTTTTTGATTAACTCCATTATAAAATATAAAGCAAGAATCATTGACCACACACAGTGACTGAACTGGGTCATGTCATGGCAGCTCAGCTCTACTCATTAGGCAGAAATAGGAAGAGAGAGACCCTCACCCTGTGGCCCTTTTCACCAGGCAAACCAGCAAGACCATCAAACCCTCGGTCACCCTGTGGAGAGAAAAAAGAAAACAAAAAACAAACATTATTTAGTGAACTCCAAGACTTGTAGGGATGGCATAAGACTGGCACACTGCATATGCCGCTATAGCCATATCAAGGGGGGCTTGGGTGGAGGAGTCAAAGTTAAAGGTTGTGTTGTAATCTGATTGTTTCAACACGTTGTTATGGTTACAAACATCAGTCCTCTAAAGTGTTTTCGAATTGGCTTATTCATGGAAATGGGGGGGAGGGGGGCAGTGGGAAACAAACACTGGGAGGGACAAACACCACACATTCACACCCAACCACATTAAAGCTGGCAATTAAATGAAAACACATCTCTCTGGGAAACGAGGGGAAAAAGGGAAGAAATCTGAGGAAAAACAACAAGGAGACCTCCATACGTGGGAGCAGGAGAGTAACTGGGAGACGTCAGTGCTAAACACTGCACCACTCAGCACCACCGACAGGTAGACACGACCTCCAAAACCGACTATGTGTAAAAATGAAATGAAAGAAATAAGATGCAGTGGGCACCATGGTCAACTTAAATCAATAAAAGGAAAAGATTATTATAGGATGGAAGGCAATGGTTCATCTGCAACACAAAATTGGATTGAAGGAAATGCAGAACACAAGCAAAATGGAAAACAACTGAAGGACACAACTGATGAAAGAAATGAAAGGGAC
>JANRMT010062806.1:124097195-124122090 GCA_026402145.1 Polypterus bichir lapradei | reverse complement strand
TTGTCACAATGTGTCTTCAAAAATGGAATCAAAATTCAATGCGATCTTGAAAAAAGGTAATTCCAAATACTGTTTTTAACTCTTTCAGGGCTGATGTCGACTTTTGTCGAAAGGAGGAGTTGACGATGGTAATCAACCGTAAACGGTGACAAAACCAACCGTTGTTTTAGTTGGACTCTCGTTGCTAGAAGGAAAGTTAGCTTCATTGGTTTGACTGAGATTTTCTGCACTCGTGTGAGTAGCAAGGTGCAAACAAGAGCAAAAATGGCACTGACGTAATGACGAGAGATCAAAGCGAATGCGTAAAGCAAAATACGCAGTGGATAAAGTTTTGCCTATTATCTCTGAACTAGACTATGACTTGCCGGACTCCAATTTTGATACAAGTGATCGAAAACAAATGTGAGGTTCCAGCTTCAGCTGACTGGTCTCCAGCTAATCGTGTAGCTGACATGCCTATGGCAATGTTCGCCAGGAGGAATGCCACTTAACAATGGTAAGAGGTAGAAACCAGATTGCAATGCAATGCAACCGTGACACTGCTGCGGCTGCCACCCCAGCCAAGTGAAGACAGCCTGGCAGCAAGTCTGCCGCACATTCTTGGCTAACTGGGAGCCGCAGCAACAGACATTTTAAGTTGAAACTATGTTTTTTGGAAAAAATATTCAGCCCTCAAAGACTTTATGAAGCTTTAAAGTAAAAGTGCAAATAATGAAATTGAAACAATTTCATTAGAAAAAACAAAGCTTTTAAAATTGTATATGTGATTAACCAAACACAGGGGTTGGCAAGCGAAGTGAGCAGGGGGCAGAGCCCCCTAATCTGAAATAAAACGGAAACACTTTGTGTAATGTACCATAATCCAGATTGCAATATGTGAACATCAGGTTGTATAATAGCTCAGATGAACTTCACACTAGTAGTAACACAACTATGCACTTGGCTTTATTCTGACATCAGAGAAGGACTTCATTATGACTATTGTTTGTGAAATGGGACATTTGAAATTGCTGGTTTTTTTTTTCATTATAATTTCAATTTATTAGGAGTCTGAGATGGTACAAGTTTGGGAACCCCTCTTAATTCTTTGGATTTTTGTTTCTCATTGGCTGAGCTTTCAAAGTAGCAACTTCCTTTTAATATACGACATGCCTTATGGAGACAGTAGGATTTCAGCAGTGACATTAAGTTTACTGGATTAACAGTAAATATGCAATATGCATCATCACAAAATTAGACAGGTGCATAAATGTGGGCACCCCAACAGAGATATGACATCAATACTTAGTTGAGCCTCCTTCTGCTCCTTTGAGCCTCTCGACGCTGTCCTCCTATAGCCTGTGATGAGTGTCTGGATTCTGGATGGAGGTATTTCTGACCATTCTTCATACAAAATCTCTCCAGTTCAGTTCAATTTGATGGACAGCCTGCTTCAAATCATCCCATAGATTTTCGATGATATTCAAGTCAGGGGACTGTGACGGCCATTCCAGAACATTGTACTTCTCCCTCTGTATGAATGCCTTTGTGTTTTGGCTCATTGTCTTGTTGGAATATCCAACCCCTGCTTAAGTAACTTCGACTTTGTGACTGATGCTTGAACATTATCCTGAAGAATTTGTTGATATTGGGTTGAATTCATCCGACCCTCGACTTTAACAAGGGCCCCAGTCCCTGAACTGGCCACACAGCCCCACAGCATGATGGAACCTCCACCAAATTTGACAGGAGGTAGCAGGTGTTTATCTTGGGATGCGGTGTTCTTCTTCCGCCATGCAAAGTGCTTTTTGTTCTGACCTAATAACTCCATTTTTGTCTCATCAGTCCAAAGCACTTTGCTCCAAAATGAATCTGGCTTGTCTAAATGAGCATTGGCATACAACAAGTGACTCTGTTTGTGGCGTGAGTGCAGAAAGGGCTTCTTTCTCATCACCCTGCCATACAGATGTGCTGAATTGTAGAACGATGTACAGATACACCATCTGCAGCAAGATGCTCTTGCAGGTCTTTGGAGGTGATCTGTGGGTTGTCAGTAACCATTCTCACAATCCTGCTCATACGCCGCTCCTGTATTTTCCTTGGCCTGCCAGACCTGCTGAGTTGATTTAACAGCAACTGTGCCTGTGGCCTTCCATTTCCTGATTCCATTCCTCACAGTTGAAACTGACAGTTTAAACCTCTGAGATGGCTTTTTGTAGCCTTCCCCTAAACCAGGAGACTCAACAATCTTTGTTTTCAGATCTTTTGAGAGTTGCTTAGAGGATCCCATGCTGTCTGTCACTCTTCAGAGGAGAGTCAAAGGGAAGGAAGCACAACTTGTAATTGACCACCTTAAATACCTTTTACCACTCATGACTGGACACTCCTGTCTATGAAGTCCAAGGCTTAACGAGCTCATCCAACCAAGTAATCAGCATTGAGCAGTGACAGGCATTCAAATCAGCACAATGACAAGGGGACCCACATTTGTGCACAGCCAGTTTTCACATTTGATTTCAGTTCATACAACTAAATACTGCGTCACTAAAAATCTTTGTTCGGAAAACACCCCAGTGCTCAGATGTTCCTAGGAAATGAAGCACATACCACTGTTATCTTTCTGGTTGAAAGGAGAGTCAATGATTACGCAGGCTGAGAGGGGTTCACAAACTTTTTCAGATGACTGTATTTGTTCCCTTCATTCATTTTTAATACAAACACCTTCAGTTGCCGCTCCTGCATTTCCTCTAATCCACCAGACTCCATCAAACTTTTATGACTGACGGCCTCTCTTTAGTGTATTCAAACATTTAACAGCACGGGCCATGCAGCAAATTACTTGTCACAGTTTGTCATATTACCTTTTCTTTTTTTTTTTCAGAAATCTGTGATTTAACGTATTTCATTAAAGGGAAATAAAATGACACGAGGCGAGGCTAAATGTCTCCCGGTGAAGCAGATGTTTCCACACAGAGCAGGGCTGCATTCCCAGGGCCCCATGCTGATGATCAAATACATGACTTGATTTTTCCACTGCCACCATTACTACTTCACTTCACCCCTGAAGGAGACAAATGAATTCCTGCTTTTTTTGTGCCAAGTTTTCCATTTGGAATACTGTACACCATATGGCAGAGGTCCTCAGGTTTGGTCCCAGAGGGCCGCAGTGTCTGCAGGTGTTTTTTGTTCAAAGCCACTTCTTAGTGCTGATGCTGATGGCCACTCACACAGCGTTTCTGGGCTTCGTTTTACATAACATGACTTTTAAGATTCCCCTTAATGGCTTTCTTAAGTCCTAAACAGCTGCACTCCCTCTGGTTAACTGCTTGTTGTTTTCATAACCAGCTGCCAATAAGAACACAAGAAATGTGACAAACGGAAGGAGACCATTAAGCCAGTTTGTTTAGCGAATAGGGTTAGGGTTAGGTCAGCGAATATATAAGCTGCCACAGTCTATCCATCATCCAACCCGCTATATCCTAACTTGAGGGTCATGGGGGTCTGCTGGAGCCAATCCCAGCCAACACAGGGTGTAAGGCAGGAAACAAACCCTGGGCAGGGTGCCAGCCCACCACAGGGCACACACACCAAGCACACACTAGGGACAATTTAGAATCGCCAATACACCTAGCCTGCATGTCTTTGGGAGGAAACCAATGCAGACACGAGGAGAACATGCAAACTCCACGCAGGGAGGGAGGACCGGGGAAGTGAACCCAGGTCTCCTTACTGCAAGGCAGCAGCGCTACCACTGCGCCACCGTGCCGCCCCATAATTAAATATATGATTATAAAATATATAATAAATACATAAATATATACCGTGCATACTCTGGATAAGTTCTCCCACGGATAAATCGGGGCTTGATTTTACCGTTTAATTTCCAGTATTTTAAAATGTCGGTCGTATAAGTCGAATGCGGAAAACTCATGCTATTGGCCCAAGAGAATACGATATGCTAACGGCCATGTGAGAGAGTCACCACGGAGCACACAGCCTTTTGTGCCTACGTGACCACACAGTAATACCCGAACTATTCCGAAGCATTGTTTGCACCGTTTTGTGTATCTCACACCGTCATACACCTTTATCGTAAGAGCATCCCTTATCTACGACGGAGCGTTCAATCAGAAGAAAATATGAAGCTGGTTTTAAATTAAAAGTCGTTGAAGTGGCGAAACAAATCGGTAAGTACGCTGTCTGCAACAAAATTCGATGTGTCTGAGAAACTGATGACTGAGACTGGAGGAAGTCAGAAAATTATCAGATTTTTGAACAGGTGTATAAGTCGGGGTCTGATTTTATGGTCCGATTTTTCGCCTTTCAATACCCGACTTAAACGTGAGTATATCCATTCATCCATCCTCTTCTGCTTTTCCGAGATCGGGTCGCGGGGGCAGCAGCTTGAGCAGAGATGCCCAGACTTTCCTTTCCTTTCCCCGGCCACTTCTTCTAGCTCTTCCGAGGGAATCCCGAGGTGTTCCCAGGCCAGCCGAGAGACATAGTCCCTCCAGCGTGTCCTGGTTCTTCCCCGGGGCCTCCTCCCGGTTAGATGTGCCCGAAACACCTCACCAGGGAGGCGTCCAGGTGGCATCCTGATCGGATGCCCGGGCCACCTCATCTGACTCCTCTCTACTCTGAGCCCCTCCCGCATGACTGAGCTTCTCACCCTATCTTTAAGGAAAAGCCCAGACACCCTGCGAAGGAAACTCATTTCAGCCACTTGTATTCGCGATCTCGTGCTTTCAGTCACTACTACATATACGTGAGTATATATGGTAAACAAATATAAATATAATATTAAATATACACAAACACACTAGGGTCACCAAGTCCGGTCCTGGAGGACCAACATGGCTGCAAGTTTTCATTCTAACCCTTTTCTTAATGAGTGACCTGTTTCTGCTGCTAATGCACATCTTTTGAGCTAATTTTAGTTCTTGAAGACTCAGACCCCTTAATTGTTTCTTTTTCCTTAATTAGCAGCCAAACAATATCAAGATACAAAATAAGCCAAAACAACTGGTGGCCATCATACAATATCTGAAAATAAAGAAAGATGGTCTCAGGAATGTCGATCTGCAGAACATTTTAACAGTGTCCTCTTAGAAAAGAGAAAATCCTCAATTTCGGACATGTCTGCTAATGCAACATGAGAGCAACAACAAGCCATGGAATTAAAGAACGGGTTTAATTAACGACAAGACTCAGCGCCTCATTAAGCAACTAGTTGGAGTGAAATTGGTTGGAGTTTGTGACCCGTTACTTAGTTGGTCTTCTGTTGGCTCCCTCACTTTGCTTTTCATTTTTTCTTTGGGTGCCATTTAAGGAAAGAAATGAAGCAATTCAGAGGAACAGGGAAGAAATTCAGGAGAACAAATCTTAAAAAAGTAATTCAATTAAAATTAATTTACAAGAAGGGCAGCACGGTGGCACAGTGGGTAGTGCTGCCGCCTCGCAGTAAGGACACCTGGGTTCGCTTCCCGGGTCCTCCCTGCGTGGACTTTGCATGTTCTACCCGCGTCTGCGTGGGTTTCCTCCCAAAGACTTGCAGGTCATGTGCATTGGCGATTCTAAATTGGCCCTAATGTGTGCTTGGTGTGTGTGTTTGTGCATCCTGCGGTGGGTTGGTGCCCTGACCAGGGTTTGTTTCCTGCCTTGCGCCCTATTTTGACTGGGATTGGCTCCAGCAGACCCCCATGACCCTGTAGTTAGGATATAGTGGGTTAGATGATGGATAGACTGGGGCAGCTTAGACATTCGCTAACCTAACCCTAACCCTATCCGCTAAACAAACTGGCTTAATGGTCTCCTTCCATTTATCACATTTCTTGTGTTCTTATTGGCAGCTGGTTATGAAAACAACCCCTGCCCAGGGTTTGTTTCCTGCCTTGCGTCCTGTGTTGGCTAGGATTGGCTCCAGCAGACCCCCCCGTGACCCTGTAGTTAGGATATAGTGGGTTAGATGATGGATAGACTGGGGCAGGTTAGATATTCGCTAACCTAACCCTATTCCCTAACCTTGACCCTAGCCGCTAAGCAAACTGGCTTAATGGTCTCCTTCCGTTTATCACATTTCTTCTTATTGGCAGCTGGTTATGAAAACAACCCCTGCCCAGGGTTTGTTTCCTGCCTTACATCCTGTGTTGGCTAGGATTGGCTCCAGCAGACCCCTGTGACTCTGTAATTAGGATATAGCGGGTTGGACAATGGATGGATGGATGAATTTACAAGAAGTTAATTAGCAGCATAAGCAGGGCACTCATTAATAAAAAAGGGTTAGAATGAAAACCTGCTGCCACTGCACCCCTCCAGGAGCGGACTTGGTGACCCCTGGTCTAAATGCACACCAGAATAACTAAAAAAGAGGAAAATGAAAAAGAAAGAAAAAAAACTTTTGACTTGGCAATCCCAGTCCCAGTCAACTGCTACACATGTGTATTGCTGTTGGCATGACAGACCCCCCAATCGCATTTCTTGACACACTTCTCCTGAATAATTCAATGGCCAAAAGTCCTCAGTGTTGTTGTGTCACAGAGTGGCTGTGCAGCGTTGTTCATAATGGCACTCAGTTTTATTTTAATTCTCTCCTTCGCCACAACCTCCAGTGAATCCAGAGTGTGTCTCGTAACTGAGCCTGCCCTTTTAATTAGCTTGTTGATTGCGTGGGCCTCAATTGAAATGATATTAGCAGCCTAGCACATCACACTGACTACCACAGAGTTGTAGAAGTTGTGAAGGATGTCCCTTCTCCACATTAAAGGAACGCAGAAAAGAAAAAGACAACTAAAAAAAAAAATAGTCTGTCCTGCCCTTTCTTCTGTATTTCCTTTTTGTTATGAGACCAGTCCAACCTGTCATTGATGTGGACCCCCAAGTACCCACCTCTACATCCACTCCCTGAATAATGACCACCGGACACAGAGGTGTGGCACAAGTCAATAAGCAGTTTCTTGGTTTTGCTGCTGTTAAGTTGCACACAATTCTCAAAGTTCTCCCCCTGACTCCACGCCCCTGTCTCATCCCCCTTATCAATACACCCCATAAGTGCAGATTCATCTGAGGATTTCTACAAGTGACCTGACCTGCTGTTATATTTATAGCGCATAGGTGTACAGAGTGAAGAGATAAAGCAGGACAGGCCTGTTCCTTGTGGTGCTCCAGTGTTGTTCGCACAGTCCTTGAATCTCACAAACTGTGTTCTGGCCGACAGGTGGTCCATCATCCAGGACACCACAGGCACATCTACCTGCCTGTCTCTCAGTTTACAGCTTAACAGGGATGGCTGGATGATACTGAAGACGCTGGAGAAATCAAAAAACGGAATCCTCACGGTGCTGATAGTCCAGGTGAGAATAAGCCTTGAGGAACAGATAGATAATTACATCCCGATCATTCCTCAGCAGCTGACGGAAAAGCTGAGCCTTCTGGGACTGAAAACCTCCCTCTGTCACTGGATTCTGGACTTCCTCTGATTTTGAAAATTTTAGACGCATTTCTAACCTGCCTTTCTTAAGTAAAATCCTAGAGAAGACAGTCATTATGCAGTTAAATGACCACCTCAATAAACCTGCCATTCTTGATAAGTTTCAGACGGGTTTCAGAACAAATCACAGCACAGAAACTGCACTCGTTAAAGTAGTCAACGACTTGCGGGTCAATGCAGACAGAGGCTGTTTCTCTGTTCTCATCCTCTTAGATCTGAGGGCCGCATTTGATACCATTGATCACAATATTCTTAGAAATCACCTTAGTCAGTGGGTGGGCTGCTCTGGCAGGGTCTTAAATTGGTCTGAATCTTACCTGGCAGGGAGAAAATTCTTTGTTAGTTGTGGTAATTATACTTCAAAGACCCTAATATTCTAAATGGTGGTCCACAAGGCTCTATCCGGGGTTGGCTGCTCTTTTCGATCTCCATGCTTCCGTTAGATCAGATTATCTCGGGGCACAACGGGAATTACCACAGCTATGCCGATGATACAATATTATGATGACCCGACTCTCCTGATTCACTGACCCCAATGTCTTACTTGCGTTTCTGAATGGATGAGTAGTCATTTTCTCAAGCTAAGTAAAAAGAAACTGAAAAATTTTAGTGATTGGCAATAATGGATTTAATGAGATTATTAGAAATAAACGTAATGCATTAGGAATGAAAGTCAAGATGGAGGTAAAGAATTTAGGGGTAACTATTGACTCTGACCTGAATTTTAAATCACATATTAATCAGATCACTAGGACAGCATTTTCTCACTTAAGAAATATAGCAAAAGTTAGACCTCTTATAACATTGCAAGATGCTGAGAACTGAGTTCAAGCTTTTGTTTTCAGTCGACTAGATTACCGTAACGCACTCCTCTCAGGACTACCCAAAAAAGACATCAATCGTTTGCAACGAGTGCAGAATGCAGCTGCTAGAATCCTAACTAGGAAAAGAAAATCTGAGCACATCACCCCAGTCTTAGCTTCACTACACTGGTTACCCGTGTGATTCAGAATTGACTTTAAAATCCTGCTTATGGTTTACAAAGCCTTAAATAATCTGCTCCATCTTATATATTGGAGTGTCTGACATCTTATATTCCAAATCGTAATCTTAGATCTTCAAATGAGTGTCTGCTTAGAATTCCAAGAGCAAAACTTAAAAGAAGTGGAGAGGCGGGCGGGAGGCCTTCTGCTGTTATGCGCCTCAAATCAGGAATAGCTGACCGATAGAAATTCACCAGGCTGATACGGTGGAGCACTTTAAAAAACTGCTAAAAACTTATTACTTTAACATGGCTTTCTGATAGCTTCATTTTAATTTAATCGTCATGCTCTGTATATTCAATTAATTATCATTATTATTCATGGTGGCTCCAAAATCCATACTAACCCCCTACTCTCTCTTCTGTTCTTTTTTCGGTTTTCTGTGATCTGCACCACCACCACCTGATCAAAGCATCGTGATGCCCCTCCATTGATGGATTGAAGTCCACATGAATGTCATCATCAAGTCTTTCCATGAGAATCCTGAATACCATGAGGACTGATCATTTATGTTAGGTAGAATGCCTAGAGGGCGCTGGGTGGTCTCATGGCCTCGGTACCCCTGCAGATTTTACTTTTTTCTCCAGCCATCTGGAGTTTTTTTTTTGTTTTTTCTGTCCTCCCTGGCCATCGGACCTTACTTTAATTCTATGTTAATTAGTGTTCTCTTATTTTAATTCATACTTTGTGTTTTATTTCTCTTTTCTTCATCATGTAAAGCACTTTGAGCTACATTATTTGTATGAAAATGTGCTATAGAAATAAATGTTGTTGTTGTTGCTGTTCCTGACTGAGAGACCTCAGTTGGTCAGGATTGGAAACAACATCTCCAGAAGCACCACACTGAGCACTGGAGCCCCTCAAGGCTGTGTGCTCAGTCCTTTACTGTTCACACTGCTGACTCATGACTGTGCAGCAACGCACAGCTCTAATCACATCATAAAATGCGCCGATGACACGACTGTGGTGGGTCTCATCAGCAGCAACAATGAGTGAGCATACAGAGAGGAGGTGCAGCGGTTAACGGACTGGTGTAAAGCCAATAACCTAACTTAGGAAGACTAAGAGTGACCATCTGCCACTGAACATTGATGGCTCAACTGTGGAGGTCGTCAATAGCACCAAATTCCTGGGTGTCCACCTGGTAGGGAACCTCACCTGGTCCTACAACACCAGCTCTTTAGCCAAGAAAGCCCAGCAGCGGCTCTACTTCCTGCGTAGGCTGAGAAAAGCTCATCTTCCACCAGCTACTCTAACATCATTCTACAGAGGAACCATAGAGAACATCCTGAGCAACTGCATCACTGTCTGGTTTGGAAATTGCACGGTCAGGAATCGCAAAGCCCTACAACAGATAGTGAAGACAGCTGAGAAGATCATCGGTGCTTCTCTTCCTTCCATCATGGACATTAACTCTACACGCTGCATCCACAAAGCCACCAGCATTGTGAATGACCCGACACACCCTTCACACTAACTGTTTACACTCCTGCCATTGGGAAAAAAGATACCGAAGCATTCAGGCCCTCACGACCAGAATGTGGAACAGTTTCTTCTCCCAAGCAGTCAAACTCCTGAACACTCATGGACCGAAGGGTCTGATATCTGATGTATGTGTTCTGTTCTGCAGTGTTACACATTTGACTTACATTATATATTATGCATCTTTATGTTATGTGTCATGGATTCTTCGGTATCCTGTGTTTTATGTAGCGCCATGGTCCTGGAGGAACGTTATTTCATGTCACTGTATGCTGTACTACTGTATATGGATGAAATAACAATAAATACTCTTGAATCTTGACACCCTCCACTCCAATCTTTGCCCTACAGGTAAACTGCAGAGTGCCCAGGTGGTCTACCACAAGAGGACTCACATAGTCCAGGACCAGACTCTCAAAGATCTTCATGATGTGAGACCTAAGTGTCACTGGTCTGTAGTTGTTATGTGAAAGAGTGCCTAATTTCTTTGGAACAGGAACAATGCAGGATGTTTTCCTCAGCAGCAGCAATTTCTGGAGCGTTAGGGACAGACTGAACAGCTGGCACGGGGACACCACAGATTTGGTGAACTCGGGGACTGGCTCCATCTTGTTTGTAACTTCTTCAGTTGTCTCCTTACTAGGTCTTCAGTTAAGGACAGCCTGAACTGATGGTCAGAGATGGACTCATCTCTGGCCATTCCAGCTGACGTGATAGGAATTGTTGACGTTGTACGGATGCATGGAAGGCTGACTGGCAACTCTGAACAAGTCTTGGACACATATGGCCCTGTGACGGACCCATAGCTGGCACCTGATGCTGCCAGTTCAAGGTAACTAAAAAACTGGTATCTACAAGTTCAGTAAATGGCAGGCTGTGGCAGTGTGTGCTTATTTATTGACTGTGTGCCCTCTAGTGGTCACAATGGTCATGTCTTATTATTTTTACTTTAAATTCGGTCAGATTTCCGAGGGGTTTAAAGTGGAGAAAGACAAACAGATTATGATCACATTCACTACACTTTTGGTACGCAGACTTATTCTGATAAACTGGAAGAACCCAAACTCTCCTCTTTTAAGTCAGTGGGAAACCGATGTGTTATACTATTTGAAATTGGAAAAAATCAAATACTCAGAGGATCCGTACAGACTTTTTTCAAATCATGGCAGGATCTAATCAGTAATATTTTAAAATAAGTTCATAAAGCACAGAGAATTTATTAATTTAGGTATGTTTACAAGCCTGAAATTTCACGCCGTTTGGCTTGTTCTCTCTCTCAGGGGTGGAAATCGATCTGTTCTTAACTCAATTTTTCTTTTTGTAAAAACTTGATTGATTTCTATGGACTGCAATACAATTAATAAAGAAAGAAAAAAAAAAAATTAGGTCAGATTTCCACACTGGGTTTTTAATGCCTAAAATAATGAATGAACTAGTCAGTCAGTCATTATCCAAACCGCTATATCCTAACACAGGGTCACGGGGTTCTGCTGGAGCCAATCCCAGCCAACACAGGGCACAAGGCAGGAACAAACCCTGGGCAGGGCACACACACCAAGCACACACTAGGGGCAATTTAGGACCACCAATGCACCTAACCTGCATGTTTTTGAACTGTGGGAGGAAACCCACGCAGGGAGGGAGGACCCGGAAAGCGAACCCACCTGACTGCACGGCAGCAGCGCCACTATGCCACCATGAATAAACTATACTTTAATAATAATCTATAACAATTTAATAACATATAATTTATCATATGAGTGTAATTCAGAAAACTCTCTATAAGATGGGGATTTTTTGCAATCCTTTGATATGGAAAAACAGATCATCACAGTGGTAATCCTAGGGGGGCACAAAGTAACAAAAAGGGGGGCACAAAGATGTGAAAAAAAGAAAACAAAAATCGAAAATATGAAAAAATCCATCTATTGAAACCAAAACAAATTAACTTAAACTACATTCTGATACTAGAAAAATAAAGTTAGATAAATGCCGATAAAAGTTAAGTAGGTATAATAAAATATGCATCTATGATATATCATTAATTAAAAAAGAACAAATTGGTATTAGTGGGCTCCTTTCAAAAAAACGTTAGGGGGGCGCGATTAAAACTGTTATGAAAACTCGGGTCGCAAATACTTAAAGGTTGAGAAACGCTGGATTATCGCTTCTCTCATGGAATTCTTCCAGTTATCAGTGGACATATTTTTTAGACAACAATAAAATCAAAATTTAACAGATACACTAAATTCCACTGGCCAGAAATCTAAACATTTGGTTTATGGGCCTCAACATTCCGAGCCCTGCTCTGTTAATTCCTGTCTCGGTCCCATGGGTTGTGAAGTTAATGTGAAAAACGTGCAGCGAAAGTTTGAGACACCTGGCCAGACTTTAGAATGGGGGGTAGTTAGGGAAATGCTGAAAGGATGGAGCGTCAGAAGAAAACAAGGAATGCCGGTGGGTTCGCCACATCTGGCAGGTATTACTTGGATTCCGCCCCCTGGACGCGTTCCCTGGCCACGGGCAGTGCAGCAGCTGAGGCCGACATGTGCTCCTTGAGGTCCCACACTGAGGAAGCGGCACCACTTAAAAAAACAGAGCGAGCTTACCGCACGTAAATCTTGTATCATGTGTGATACGAATTAACAGACGAGAGCCAAAAGGGTCAGTTGTCGGGGGATCTTTTTACTCCCTCATTTTATTTTATTCTTTTCAACAATCCGAATGAGGCGGTTCACCTTAAATGTGCAAGATCTGATCATTTTGCCTTGCTTTATTTTCCTTAGGATGAACGTACTTTTTAAAAGATTTCAGAACTTTATTTTAGACGACTTTTGTAGACCACGGGAAAGGGGGAGACTACCAGGGTGCAGGCTACTTTTGGCCTATTTTTAGTGAAGAGCGAGTGATTTAAGCAAAATTGAGTTTCTAGACTCATTTATTCCACTGTACTAATTCCCTTCATAATTGTAAACACTTCAGTCAGGTCTCCTCTTAATCTTCTTTTGCTTAAACTATAAAGGCTCAGCTCTTTTCACCTTTCCTCATCACTCATCCCCTGTAGCCCCCCTGTAATTAGCCTAGTCGCTCTTCTCTGGACTTTTTCTTGTGCTGTTATGTCGTTTTTGTAGCCTGGAGACCAAAACTGCACCCAGGACTCCAGATGAGGCCTCACCAGTGTGTTATAAAGATTTGAGCAGAACCTCCTGTGACTTGTACTGCACATGTCAAGGCGCTATATAACCTGACATTCTGTTAGCCTTCTTAATGGCTTCTGAATACTGTCTGGAAGTTGATGGTATCAAGTCCACTATAACTCTTTCTCATAAGTCAAGTCAAGTTGGGGAGCATGCACTGGTACAGCACTGTGCCGCACCCACTACACGACAAAACAACTTGGGATCCCAGTTGGCAACCCCCCGGAAATGACTACCTATCTGCCGCAGCCAGGTGTTACGTGGGTGACCCCTTGGCCTGGTCCAGCCAGTCGGGTCCCCAACAATGAGGATCTTACGAGTGCCAAAACTAATGCGCCTTCAAAATGCAGGACATGTGCCTCATTCGGGACTCCATGAGCAACACAAAGTCAGACCAATTGTACCCAAGGATTTTCCGGAGAGACACAGGAGTCCAATCTTCATCTCCGGTCACTGGATAGTGGCCATGTCTCACAAACAGGGGGCACCAGGACTCTAAAGACTTGGACCTTCGTCCCTTTGCATAGATATCGGGGAGCCACACACCCGTTTCCAGCGACCTTATGATCCCCCCCACTCTCTCCCAATCCATCTACTGACTTCATAGGAAGAGTCACCAGAGTCACATGAATGTCACAGCTGAGGTCAGTAAACCTCTCAATGACGAGGTCGACACTCTCTCAGCAGACAGACACACTGCTGATGGCCATGCCCAAGAGGTCATTAAAGGCCTGGCTCTTTGGTTTTTATCCAGGACCCTCACAAGCCCAGACACTCAGACCCCTCACTCAGTCTCTCGAGTGCCCCGATCAGAGCCTCCATTGGCTCAGCAAAGATCACAGCATCGTCAGCAAAGTCAAGATCCGTGAATCTTTCTTCACCAACAGATGCCCCATAGCCGCTGGACCCCACGACCTTACCCAATACCCAGTCCATACAAGCATTAAACACCTTATAAGGTGGACTCTCAATTTTCAAACCTCACACTGTGTTTTCAAACCTCACATTTTTACTTTACACTTAGTGATATTAAATTTCATCTGCCACAAATCTGCCCGAGCCAGTAAGCTGTCTAAATCCCTGTGCAATGATAAAACAGATTTTCGATTATCTGCCAAACCACCTAAATTGGTATCGTCTGCAAACCCAGGAGTTTTATTTTCCATTACTGATCATCTTCTAAACCCAGTTTAACCAATGAAATGCCTCCTGAATACGTCTAGTAAAACCTGTGAGGCTTTTGTCACATTTTGTAAACACAAAATAAAGAAAATTAGAAATAACACAATACAGCCCTCCAAAATGAATCCATTTAAACCCCAGCATGCTCTTTTTAGAGAACTAAATTCCTTCACTGAAATAGGTTTACCTGAACTTCGCAGATCAATTTCTCAACTTAAACTGTCCACTTGTGTCCTTGACCAATCCGAGTAAGCTGTTTTAAAGAAACCACAGATGTGCTCATTGATGGTATACTTGGCACAGTGAACTCATTATTAGATATGGAGGTCGTCCCCGATTATCTGCAGTAATTAACACTAGAATCCCTGAAGCCTGCGAAAATATGCGTAATTCTGGGCCACCTTAATTTTACTCACACCTCCTCCTCCCTGCATTAACTATGCAACAATAGCGCCTTTGTTTTGCAAATGTGTCAGTCGGCTGCAGGCAGGCAGCCTGCAATCCCATCCCAAGTCCAACACAAAATACTGACTGCTGGAGTCTGATTATCTGGGAGTGAGGCATCTGGAATTGTAGAGGAAAATAATACAGTGGAACCTCGGTTTGCGAGCATAATTCGTTCCAGAAATGTGCTCGCAGTCCAAAGCACTCGTATATCAAAGTGAATTTCTCCATAGGAAATAATGGAAACTCAGATTATCCGCAACCCAAAACTATTCATATAAAAATGATTAATACAAAATATAAAGTAAAAATAGATAAAACAAATTAACCTGTACTTTACCTTTGAAAAGAATCATGGCTGGTGTGAGTGAGTTTCTAAATTCTTGTGGGATTCCACCCAACGGGACGACATGCGGAAAAACGTCCCAAAGCAATCGCAGTCTCCTAGCGCTGTAAAAAGCGAATCCAGAAAGATCGTGGACATGCTATAAGCGCCTGCCGTCAGTGGGTGATACAAGGAACAAGGAACATTATAAATGCGCAGGGCACAGTACTACTTGGCCATGACCCTGCCTGACTGCTGTGTCTGTGTATAGGAGAGCGGCAGATCCCGCTACAATAAATAACCGCGCTGTTGCTGTTTCAAGCTGAATAAAGCGGGTGGTGCAAGACGGGGACTCGCACGTCACAGCACAGTTGCACGAACGCACACGCAAACACACACACACTCACAATGCTGTAGTAAACAGTATACGCTCGTACGGATGTTGACTATATGAGTGAGGCACGCTGACTCAGACAGAGAATAGGAGACGATTGCCCACAATCCCGCAGCGAGAGAGAGAGAGAGAGAGAGAGAAGAACCATCAGCTCAGTTGTGATTACATGACGCTCAGCAGACAAAGCGTATAAATACTACTCGTATAGCAAGATGTCGCTCATTTATCAAGTCAAAATTTATTACAAATTTTAGCTCGTCTTGCAAAACACTCATAAACCAAGTTACTCGCAAACCGAGGTTCCACTGTATATCATTATTTGAAATACATACACTTCATGTGTGTTCCGGGTCTTCAATGATCAGCGTAAATGTAGGATGACAGGAAATGTTGAACACAGGTCAAGTTGGACAAAAAGTTCTTCCAGCTCAAGACTGTTCATCTTGGTGTGAGGTACCTGGAGTTGTACAAGGTAAATAATATATCGCTCTTTGGAATACATACGTTTTGTGTGTGTTCCGTGTCTACAACGATTTGTGTAAATGGAGGATGACAGGAAATGCGAGGCAAGAAATGTTGAACACGTAACTAAAACAGTTTTTTTTTTATATGTTATAGTAATAGCAACAAAATATGGATGTGAAGTGTATAATGTGTGAAGAATCAAGTCCAATTATCAAATAAACACTTTCACAAAAGGTATATCAAAACAAGTATGCTTGTATTCAAGAATAAAACCGAAGAAATAGAAATTGTTCAATTGACATGTTGCTGTCAACGTGTGAAAACTGAAACCCAAATATCAATCGATAAGAAGTGAAGACATTTGCATGCATGTTGTGTGTTTGTGTATTTCACAGTGGAAAAGTGGCGGTCTCCCAGACAATCTGTTTTGCTGGTGCAGCGGTAAGACCTGCTGCTTCGTCATAGAGACATTGCTGGTGTGATCCTAGTTCATCTCTCCATTTAGCGCTTTGAGTGGTGGGCTGCTTTAATTGTT
This sequence comes from Polypterus bichir lapradei, assembly GCA_026402145.1. Lineage (NCBI taxonomy): Eukaryota > Metazoa > Chordata > Cladistia > Polypteriformes > Polypteridae > Polypterus > Polypterus bichir. Next base: position 124,105,558 of record JANRMT010062806.1, on the reverse strand, counting down.
ACTATTATACAGGGTGATTCATAAAGATTCATCCGATTTCAAACTGCCATATTTTTACAACCGTGAGGCGCCTAGGAAGCAATCACATACCAAATGAAAGAAGAGTTCATAGAGTTTCTGACTGTCACCAGAAGATGGCTCCCATCAATCTGCATATTTCTCAACAACGAGCTCCCTCATCACTGGATTGGCCATAAAGGAGCCCACGATTTGGCACTCCACTTCTGGCCCCCAAGATCACCAGGGGCATCATGCATAACGCCATGCATAGAATTCCCACTATAACATGGTGTACAAACAAAAGAGGAAATGTGCGTATGCACAAAAAAATCCAGATGCATAAATCTGTGAGAACGCCAACTTCCACGTTCTTCCACTACATAAATCCCAGTCATCGTGAAAAGTAACACACGTGCATGCGCCTGCTGTCCTACACCGTCTCCTCCCAGAATTATGTCTCTTTGAATATGCAAATCAATATAAACAGCCCTTAAGCTCAGCGTTCTTTGAAAATGCAATGGCAAAAGCACAGGGGAAAATAGAAGAATTTCAGCAAATACCAAGTGGAGGCAAAGAAAAACATACTATTTGTTGGTTTAAACAGTGATATAAACTACGAAAGGAAGTTGTCGGAGAAACTCGAAAGCTCAAGTTCACAAAGTCGCACAGTGCCCGAAATAAAAAAAGAAGTTGTCAGATATCAAAGTTGCCGTGAAAAGGCAAGTCGTAGCCCACTGCCTGAGTGTCATATGAAAGCTGATTAGGATAAAGAGAAAAAAAAATAAGCACACAGTGGGGAAAAAGCACGAAATGTCAACTTTAATCTCGAAATTTCCACTTTAATCACGTAGATTATTTTGTCATTAAAGTAGATCATAAACTTCATCTTAAAATCTTTTAATTTACTAGTTTCTTAAATCCCATCGTAACTAACGTAGCACATTAAATGCTTTGTTTTGTATTTGATCTTCTATGTGCTCTGTGTGTGTCAACCTCTACGTGCTTCTTAAACAGGCTTTCTCTTCCTCCGACGGGACACAGAATCCATTACATTTGTGATATTACAGCTCTCTGAATAATTAAAATACTGAGCTGTATACGTGATATCATTTTCATGATGATAGGAGTTAAAGCACGTTATTAAACATGGGAACACGGTGGCACAGTGATTGTTCATGTCTCACGCAAGATGCTTGCTGCGCCCTGCGCGACCTTGGATGAAATAATTTATTGCAGCAATTCTGTCTCTTTCAAATGTACTAACAATTCCAATTCCTGTCCTTAGTTTTCTTTCTCCAAGTAACCAATCAGCTCAGTAACAGACGTTAAGCCATCTGTAAGCTTAGAACGCCAATTTTTCAAAACTTTAAAGGAACATTGAAATATTTTCGTAATACGTGTTTAATTATTCTATTCATCTCTCCTTCCAGTGTCTCACCAACAAAAGCAAGAATACAGCGTGAGGCAGGAACAAACCGTGAATGGAGCACCCGCGGCTTGCTAGTGCTGTGGCACCGTGTCCTCACATGTTTAATTATTAACAATACAGATTATTTAAATGAAGTTAAAGTTTAATCTGTGTAATATAATAAACATATTTTGCTGCATTTCATCTTAAAATGATATCGTCATCATATGTAAATACGCGCTTTATAAAGTTTCTCAGGTTGTGCAATATTATAACTGTATTGCAAGTTTACAGTGAGGTGATTGTATTAATAAGTACAGACAGGTCTACAAGGAGCACTTGATGGACTGATTGAGTGCGTTTAGAGCTCTTGGGATGAAACTGTTTTTGAACCGCGAGGTCCGTACAGGAAAGGCTCTGAAGTGTTTGTCGTATGGGAGCAGTTCAAATAGACAGCGTGGCTGAGGCAGCGTGTGCTTGATGCTGTGTACCGATAATTCTCTTTCTGACCAGCTGCTGTAGAGCTGTGATTCACATTCAGATACAGTGATATAAATACTCTGAGTGGTGCAGTGAGAAGAATATGGAAAAAGATGATCCGCTGTGGCAACCCCTAACGGGAGCAGCTGAAACAAGAAGAAGAAGGTGCAGTGAGAGTAACAATGCTGAAGCAGTTATGGTATTTACAATAGTTTGACCATTCTGTGGACGATTATATTGTTACAGGTTAATTACAATCAAATGCATTAAACTAATAAACAATATGCGGTTAATTTCAGTGTATTTATAAAGCCGTGTCAGGGATGTGGATTTATAAAAGAAAGGGAAACTACACTGGAACAGTAGCACTGCTTTAACACTGGGTGCCGCCAGTCTGCAAAACCGAGCGGAGAACTTGCATATGCCAGGGTGTAATGCTACCGTGAAAATGTGGCTTTACAGCAAGTCTAGGTTTTATACATCGCGATATGAACGTGGAAATGGGCCTACGCAACATCGCAACTGTTTATACGAGGCTCCAGATCTCACGGCGTGTGACTTTTTTTTTTGAGGGGTTACATTAAGGATTCTGTTTATGTGCCACCACTCCCAACAACACTTGATGATCTTCGAAATCGCATTGAAAGAGCCATGAGTACAGTGACACCCGACACGCTCAATCGAGTATGGGATGAATTTGACTGCCGCATTGATGTTCTCCGTACAGCTGCAGGAGGACATATTGAGCATTTGTAAAATGACATAATAAACTTGAGGAAGAAATATTTAGAATTAAGGTGCTTCAGTCTTTCCAAATAATAAAGTATGGTGCTAATAGAACTATAAGAAACATGTCACATATGTATTGTTAAATAAGGATGTGTTACGCTAACCAAACAAATTGTAACCCAATACAGACACTAAGCTGTAAGAGTGTATTCTTGTAAGACAAATCTACTACACAAACTTTTAAGGTAGCTTTTGATATTGTATAATCAATTATTATGTGCTGTGCATTAACTGACAGTATAACAATAATCCTTTTATAAGCTGAAAAAAGATTCTTAAATTGTAACTGCCACATAGCCGTTGAAGTGTTGTAACCCTGATGGTGCAGAAGAATAGGGAAGTACATGTCTCTGTAAAACTAGTCATAGCTGAACTGCACAGCCTAAGTTGAACAGGGAACCTGGAATTTTGGATATGCAGACAGTTCCTCTTATCTAAAGACTGCCGTGTACTTCTCCTGTATTGACCTAATGTGTCATCTCAAGCTACTTGCAAACTCTCAAAATGAACTGCCGTGTTTCTTTTTTTAATTCTTGTCAACGAACTTGAGTATAAAGGAAGATAGACTTCCTGCTAGCAGGCTAGGCTGCCTGTGACAAACTGAGCCTCTGCCACCAAGAATAAAAGAAATTGCTAGCGACTGGGAGCCCGATCGAATCGGGCTACAAATTCTACGTTTGTGAAATCCATACTTTCTCTGCAAAGAATTCTTTGTTTTTTTAAGTCCTTGAAATGATTCTGTTATCATGGCACTGATTTGTGCTTAAAATAGACCTTTTCGGCCGATGTAATGAAGAGCTTCCTGTTTAAAAGGGGCTGCGAGACGTGAACTCAGCTCTTCGGCGCACCTCATTTGATTTTTTCCGGCAAACAAATTTTCTAAACATACCGTATTTTACGACTCTAATCAGAGTCGGAGTAGTAATTATGTTGGCATGGTCATTTTAGATCTGAGATCGGCTAAAATGTAAACAATGACCGTTGTTAATAACCAGCCGTCATTACTCAGTTTGCCAATAAGATGTCAGAAGGACGGATGCCAAAGCCGAACTGCCCAAACATTGATTTCGACGTACCAAGCAAATGGCGATACGTTCTAAATTACTTACGGTTACGGAGCTGTCAAAGGGTTTAAGTCAGTCGACGATGTTAGTCCTGGAAAGTACGCCCCACAAAACCAACGTTCCAAAAACTAACCGAACTTACTGTTATCTGCTCGAACCAACACCGACTTACTATACTCGGCCGTCCAGCGGTATTACTGAAGCATTCAAACATTCTTAGCCAATCATGCAATACTGCGTCCGCGTTTGCCACGTGATGTTCTAACTACAGAGGCAGAGTCCCATTGCATGGTTCTAACTTGTATTAAGGGGAGGTATTGACGCAAACACCATACATATGAGGTATTGACCCGAACACCATACATATGAGGTATTGATGCCAACACTATACATATGGGGTATTGATGCGAACACCATATACTGTATATGGGGTATTGATGACATGAACACCATAAATACGGGGTATTGATAACAAACACCATACATACGAGGTATTGACGCCAACACCATACATACGGGGTATTGACGCCAACACCATACATACGGGGTATTGACGCCAACACCATACATGCGGGGTATTGACGCCAACACCATACATGCGGGGTATTGATGACATGAACACCATACATATGGGGTATTGACGCGAACACCATAAATACGGGGTATTGATGCCAACACCATACATACGGGGTATTGATGACATGAACACCATACATATGGGGTATTGATAACAAACACCATACATACGAGGTATTGACCCGAACACCATACATATGGGGTAATGATAACAAACACCATACATACGGGGTATTGAAGCCAACACCATACATACGGGGTATTGACGTGAACACTATACATGCGGGGTATTGATGACATGAACACCATACATATGGGGTATTGACGCGAACACCATACATACGGGGTATTGATGACATGAACACCATACATATGGGGTATTGACGCCAACACCATACATACGAGGTATTGACGGCAACACCATACATACGGGGTATTGACCCGAACACCATACATACGGGGTATTGACGCCAACACTATACATGCGGGGTATTGATGCGAACACCATACATATGGGGTATTGGCGCGAACACCATAAATACGGGGTATTGATGCCAACACCATACATACGGGGTATTGACGCCAACACTATACATGCGGGGTATTGATGCAAACACCATAAATACAGGGTAATGATAACAAACACCATACATTCGGGGTGTTGATGACATGAACACCATACATATGGGGTAATGATAACAAACACCATACATACGGGGTATTCACGCCAACACCATACATACGGATAGTATCAAATTATATATAAGGACTGGCGTCTGCCTTCTGTCGTTCTCGACTTCAGCATTCACAAACTTTATGCTCATCAAAACCATTTACAATATACAGCATTGTTCTGTAATGATTTACAAGTGAAATAAATCATTTTGAAATCAGATGAATCTTTTTGAATCACCCTGTATAATAAAAGCGTATATTTGATTTGAGTGTCTAACAAATTAACGAAACAAGTGTGCTTTTATTCAAGAACAGGACTGAATAAAAACCAAATTGAAAAAAAACGCACCTAAGTGAAGAGTCTTAACAGCCTGTGTAAAGTTTTGATACTTGTAATAGTTACTGTTTTTTTTTTTAATTCAGTTTTATTCTTTCAGTCACGTTCACACTGCCCCCCCCCCCGATCTGACACTGTTAGTTTTCAAATAAAGACACGGAATAATGAAACAAGTGTGCTTACATGTGCAATACAACGCACAGAACACAGAAGGACAAATAGAAGAGAATCTTTTCTGTTTGATCTCCCGTGTTTTATGTACGAAAACAGAATGGAAGAAAGAAATAAAAGGGCTGAGGTTACTGCTGAATTCAACGCAGCTGTTAATCGTTTGCACGGCGCCAGCTCTGTCAGGCGGCACGGAGAACAAGGGACTGCACTGGAAAGTCTGAGCTCGGTCAGTAAACGCGACACGGGTGGTGATATTCAGTCGTGTCATTTGACGTGGCGCAGCAACTACATCAGCATTTGTGGTCCACAAATCCAGCATCCTCCACAGAAAGTTTTGCTTTGTGACTTCAGCTTTAGAGGTTGTATGGCGCTCACATTCACAGGGGACTACTGGGCATTCTGCAATTAATCACAATTAAAAATGCTCTAATAGAAACTGAATTCAAATGAACTGAATTGCATCAAACGACTTTACAGTATTGAAATGTACAAAAACAAGCAGAATTTTATTAAACGTGAATTCAACTGATTAAAAATGAAGTGAATTGCATTGAACTTTACGGCACTGCAACAAGATGCACTTTAGTAAATTCACTAATTTAAACAGAAGTGATCTGAAGGACGGCACCAACTTAAATGAACACAACATTTCTTCTACAGTGGAACCTCAGGTCACGGCCGTAATTAGCTCCAAAACTCTGGTTGTAACCTGATTTGGTCGTGACCCGAAGTAATTTCCCCCATAGGACTGTATGTAAATGCAATTAATCCGTTCCAGACCGTATGAGCTGTATGTAAATATATTTTTTTAAGATTTTTAAGCACATAAATAGTTAATTATACCATAGAATGCACAGCGTAATAGTAAACTAAATGTAAAAACATTGAACAACACTAAGAAAACCTTGAACAACAGAGAAAACTAACACTGCAAGAGTTCGCACTATAGCACTACGAACCGCTTGCTAAAAACACTTTTTTTTTAATGAGTCTTAAGTACAGGTAAAAAAATAAACATTTGAAAAATCCGTAATTTAATAAACCACCAAGAAAAGTAACATTGCAACAATGCACGCTACGAACCGATCGCTGTAAACAGAAGTGAAGTGGAGGTTAAAATCCAATAGAAAAAAAGTCTTCATTAAATACAACGAGGTTAAAACAATGCTGGAAGCAGTCTCTTTAAAAACAAGCCCGGTGCATTCTTTAACTGCCTTCTTGGCCTTACGCAGCCAGCTGTCTCTCGCTCTCTCGCTCACTCCTTCGCGCTCTCTCTCGCTCTCTCACTCACTCCCTCGATGCACAGGGAATGCACAGGGAGAGACTGAACACGTGCGGAAATCATCGGCGCGCAGAAACCGAAAGGGAAACTGGCTTGTTCGTCACCCGAGTGTGTGGTCATGAACAGATGCAAAAGTTTGGCGAACTTTTTGGTCATAACCCATTTGTACGTGGTCCGAGACGTTCGTGACCCGAGGTTCCACTGTATTCTGAATTTTTCAATCAATGTGTTTGCTATGTGATTGATTGTTTTTACTAATACAGTTTCATTCCTGGATTCAAACTATACAGTGCCGTCTTTTCTGAATCTGCATATTCCAAGGCATTGAGAGTAGAGTGCATCGGGTGCAAGGCAGAATGGGAAGGGATGCCATTTTCTATTTTGAGAGATGTTTAATTACAACTAAACAGGGCGGAGTGGTGGCTCTGAGGCTAAGGATTTGCGCTGGTGTCCCGAAGATTGCCGGTTCGAATCCCCGTCTCTGCCAAAAGGAGATCCTATTCTCTAAAGGCCCTTAACCTTCAATTGCTCCAGGGGCGCTCGCTGTACAATGGCTGACCCTGCACTCTGACCCCAAGGGGTATGCGAAAAGTAACAAATTGCTAATACGAGAAATTATATAAGGCGAAATAAAGAACAAAAAAAAAAAAAACTGTCTGTCATCGTTTGCCTACAGATTGTACAGTTAGAATGTGGACTTACATCCTGCTAATGCGCATTTCTTTTTGGTGATCAGATATTTATTACATTAATGTAATCCAATTCAAAATACCGCCAACTAGCATTGTATCATAAAATAAAATGAGAAATCACACTCACTTTATTCTCGTATAAACTGTGCAGTGTTTCCGTGCTTGTGCTGAATTCTGTTTTTTTCCTAATTCCTGTATAGTGCACTGGAAACCCCCTCCTCACCCACACTGCTCATTGTTTAACATCATCCTATTGTTAAACATTTACTCCATTTTTTATTCATATTATATCCTAACTAAACCATCACTTAGCTCCATCTGCCAGCTCAAATTTTCTCTTGTCTTTCTAAGAAATGATGAATCATTTCTTTTTTAATTGTTTAATAAACAAAGAACAAAATGGCATTCTGGAGACAGCTGTTTCACCTCCAGCTCCCAGCCAGCTGCTGACAGAGTCACTTGGCTCTGCTCGGCTTTCTTTTAAACATTTCTTTCCATTCATTTTTTGTTATGGTTATATTTTAGATTGGCTTTTTTGGTCATGCACAATATGAAATGATTCAATACATATATATATATATATATATAAAGTGATGTCACTATCAGATAATGCCAGGCCCCTTATTGCTTGGGCATCCAACACTTCAATCTTCGAGCCAAGTGGAGGCCACTTTGCCCGTCTCAATCCCGTATTCAACACTCCGGTTCTCTTCAGCTTCTCATTTGAAATGAGAATGACATCCACTGGCATTGGTGATGTGAGCCAAGACTGCTCAGGAGTTCAGTCCTATGGCCACAGATCTTAGGATAGGGGGCTTCACATACATCTCCTTTCATTTCCCTCTTGTCTGCCCTAACAAACACATGGTGTCAAAGTGAAGTGACACCT
>JANRMT010062806.1:124079410-124092135 GCA_026402145.1 Polypterus bichir lapradei | reverse complement strand
ATAGATAGATAGATAGATAGATAGATAGATAGATAGATAGATAGATAGATAGATAGATAATATTTTATTATTTCTTACATATAGTAAATTTGGCTCCAGCATTCCCTTTTTATTTTAAGGACCCCTCAGACAGACCCAGAGTTCTGCACTTGGCCCCAGTGCCATCCTTCTGCCATAAACATTTTCTTGGTCCCACTTAGATCAGGTGCCCGCCTTGTACCCACCATAGTTTTTAAGCTACCAAGTGCAGTAGCCCCCAAATGGCCAGCAGATGAACTCAGGTTGCACGAATGGTCTGATTGATATTCCTTATCCACTAAACGCATGTTCAATCTCTTCGTGGTATCTACTGACGTTTTTGCTCTTTACAGGACAATTAATTTTCCTTTCATCATCCGAGCAGAATATTGTGGATGGCGGCCTCAAGTCCACCACACCTGCTTCTCTCATTGCTGCTGCTGATGTATTTCATTTCAGACTCTTCATAAAAACATCCAACGTGAAGGTTTCACTGTAAACACAAGTATGCATTTAATGAGCCTCTAAAAGGCTGAGTGAAACCACAGACGCCCAAGTATGCCAAACCCCAGTAGGGTCTGTTATTGTGCCAAACTGGTGGTTTTCCATTGGATCCAAAAGACTTCGAGGGCAACTGTAACACTGGTCAGAAAACATCTCAGAATCAGCAACATCTAACTGTGGTGACTCTAAAGAGCGAGGTGTCATCCAGACTTTGAGTGGTGACAGTAAATTGCCGTGTTGTCAGCCAAGTATGATGAGCGTGGCAGCAAATTGCTGTGGAGTCAGTCAGTCATATGTAGGATCATTCCGACCTCAAAGTCTCCTAAAAGTGCTATAAATCCCTTTTTCTATGGATGTCTGTTTATTGGGTTGCTCAAGCTATACAACCACTGGAGTGTGCCAGTCTGCTCATAAAGTGTGATATATAAAGCCGGGATGGAGACTGAAAATACTTTTATGAAGAAAATATTGTGATGAATGGCCGGGATGGACTGAACAGACCCTGATCCTTTGCTGGGCCAGAATGGCGAGTGGTCAGAGACAGGACATTCACTGTCTCAGCCAGAAGGTGGGCATGCCACACCAACATAGAAGGATGAATGGATGCAATGGCACCCTGGCAGGGTTGGACAGAAGACCACTTCCCAGCGAGGAGGCCAATGAAGGGGATGATCATAGGCAGACAGACTTCCGAGACTGTATGATTCCCATGTGCGTTGGGTGGCAGCACTCATTCGTTGTAGCACGTGAATGTGACTGAGAGAATAAAACTGAATAAACAAGTACGGGTGTTACAGACTCAAATCAAATGTATGCTTTTATCATATAATAGTAATAATAATAGAAGCTCGCTACTCAAAACGGGATATGCAGGGGAGACCCAGGATCGAACCAGGGATCGACGAGGCAGTCGTTCTTACCTCTAACTCACCCATGCAATTGATAAATGGACTTCGGTTTTTACATAACGACAGTAGCACGTGAATTGAATAATTTCTTTTTTCTTCGGTTATATTCTTGAATAAAGGCACACTTGTTTTGCTGTACCTTTTATGAAAGTGTTTCTTTGAGATTTGGCCTTCAGTCTTCACACATTCATTTTTAATAGAACATGAAAAAAAAATCCGTTTTAGTTATGTGTTGCCTCACATTTCCTATCATCCTATATTTACGAAGATCGTTGTAGACACGGAACACACATGAAATGTATGGATTCCAAATAACAATATCTTATTCACTCTGTACAACTCCAGGTACCTCACACCCAGATAAACAGTCTTGAGCTGGGAGAACTTTTGGTTTGACTTGAGCTGCGACAGTGGGTGTGATGGGAGAGCAGGCTGCTTGTGCTGATCGACACAACTGCAAAACAAAAGACGCTGATGAGGAGGTGTGAAGGAAATATAAGGTGGCCCGGGATTATGACTTTTTTCATAGGCTTTAGCGATTCTAGTGTTAAATATGGTGTTCCTTACAGATCAGTTTTAGGTCCCGTTTTATTTTCTATACATATTTATCCTATAGGAGCTATTTTCAGGATATATAATATTTCTTTTCACTGTTATGCTGATGATAAACAGGTTTATATTCCTGTGTGTAACTCTGCAATTAATCAGCTGCACAACTGTCTTTCTGACCTAAGATCCTGGATGGCTGACAATTTTCTCGATTTCAACCAAAATAAAATGGAAGTGCTGATAGCTGGTCCTTCAGCCAAAGTTCAAATTGGTCTTGAACTTCTCGGCTCTTTCGTTGACTTTTGCAAACCTCAAGTCCATAATCTTGGTATTATCTAGCGCCTTCAACACCATCCAACATCTGCACCTTAGGAACAAGCTGACAGAGATGGGAGTAGATTCACACCTGGTGGCATGGATCGTGGACTATCGTGCAGACAGACCGCAGTATGTGCGTCTCCGGAACTGCAGGTCTGACATTGTGGTCAGCAGCACAGGAGCGCCACAGGGGACTGGACTTCCTCTGGTCCTGTTCAGCCAACATACATCAGACTTCCAATACAACTCAGAGTCCTGCCACGTGCAAAAGTTAACTGACGACACTGCTATGGTGGGCTGCATCAGGAGTGGGCAGGAGGAGGAATATAGGAAGCTAATCAAGGACTTTGTTAGATGGTGGGACTCAAACCACTTACAACTGAACACCAGCAAAACCAAGGAGCTGGTGGTGGATTTTAGGAGGCCCAGGCCCCTCATGGACCCCATGATCATCAGAGGTGACTGTGCAGAGGGTGCAGACCTATAAATACCCGGGAGTGCAGCTGGATGATAAACTGGACTGGACTGCCAATACTGATGATCTTTGCAAGAGAGGACAGAGCCGACTATACTTAAATAGAAGGATGGCGTCCTTCAACATCTGCAATAAGATGCTGCAGATATTCTATCAGACGATTGTGGAGAGCGCCCTCTTCTACGCGGTGGTGTGCTGGGGAGGCAGCACAAAGAAGAGGGATGCCTCACGCCTGGACAAACTGGTGAGAAAGACAGGCTCTATTGTAGGCACGGAGCTGGACAGTTTGACATCCTTAGCAGAGCGACGGGCGCTGAGCAGGCTGCTGTCAATCATGGAGAATCCACTGCATCCACTGAACAGGATCATCTCCAGACAGAGGAGCAGCTTCAGCGACAGACTGCTGTCACCGTCCTGACAGACTGAGGAGACCCCCACACTATGCGACTCTTCAATTCCACCCGGGGGGGGGGTAAACGTTAACATTATACAAAGTTATTGTCTGTTATACCGGCATTGTTATCACTCTTTAATTTAATATTGTTCTTTATCAGTATGCTGCTGCTGGAGTATGGGAATTTCCCCTTGGGATTAATAAAGTATCTATCTATCTATCTATTATATAGTGCCTTTCATATCTATCTATCTATCTATTATATAGTGCCTTTCATATTTATCTATCTATTATATAGTGCCTTTCATATCTATCTATCTATCTATTATATAGTGCCTTTCATATATATCTATCTATCTATATAGTGCCTTTCATATCTATCTATCTATCTATCTATTATATAGTGCTTTTCATATCTATCTATCTATCTATCTATCTAGTGCCTTTCATATCTATCTATCTATCTATTATATAGTGCCTTTCATATCTATCTATCTATCTATTATATAGTGCTTTTCATATCTATCTATCTATCTAGTGCCTTTCATATCTATCTATCTATCTATCTATCTATTATATAGTGCCTTTCATATCTATCTATCTATCTAGTGCCTTTCATATCTATCTATCTATCTATTTTTGACCGTAACCTCTCTGTAGTCAAGAGTAGATTTTTTTTATTGTAGCTAATGTCAAATCTTTTTATTTTTTTATCTCCTAGGGATCTTGAGAAAGTTACACCTGCTTTTATCTTTTCTTGACTTGATTACTTTGGGATCAGCAGTTCCCTGATATGTAAGTTGCAGTTGGTTCAGAATGCTGCTGCTCATTATTTTGGTTGGGACTAGAAAGTTTGATTCTGTTTCTCTAATATATGCTTCTTTACACTGGCTGCCTGTTAAGTTTTGGAAGTGTTGCTGGTTTTTAAACTGTGAAGTTTCTAAACTCTTTTGGGACATGAGTTGGCTGGGATTGGCTACAGCAGACCTCCATGATCCTGTGTTAGGATATAGCGGGTTGGATACTGACTGGCTGACTGGCTGACTGAATTTAGGTTTAGGTTGTAGCCCTTCAGCAGTGTAGAATAACAACATTTATTTCTGTCACACATTTTTATACACATGATTTAGCTGAAAGTGCTTCACAGGATGAAGAAAGAGAAAAAAGACTACTGTCGGTTTGTGCAAAGGGAGACGGACGTGCAGTAAAAGCGCAGAAGCGAGTGCCTCCAACATTTTGGAGCACGCTGACATCACTTTTATATTGAGGTAAACTGACATAAATATATTTTAACGTCTTCTGGTTTGTTTTCAGAATAAACACATTCAAACAATTTTGGTGGGATTGAGTCCAAACTCCAGATATCGTGTTGATATATTATATTGATATTCAAAAGTGTCAAAACAGCAATGATGTGTATCTCAAAAACCTGCCGTGCCAGCTTCGTTCCGATTTCATATATGAAATCAGTGTAAAAAACTTAGAGAGCTGCTCTGAAGTTCCCAGTATCAAACAAAACAGATTTTTTGTAGACCAGTGTTATTGATGCTGTTTTAAATGTGCTCTCTAAATAAATTGGCATTGACATTGAAATTGCAGTCTGGATAAAGCAGCATCATTTTCAGAACAACCTGGCAAAGACAGGACCACCCTATTATTCCAGCTTCCATCTCTGTTCAGCGTGGCTCACTACTGCCAACAGTCGCCAAGTCGGTATGCGACCTTAGGGTGAAGATCGTGGACGAGCGGTCCTCCAATGGCCATGCTGCAATTGTCTTTAAGACTCATGGTATACAATATGAGACCGCATCTGAAGGAATATGCAGCACAGCAGCCTGGTCCAAGCTTTGGTCTTGTGATGTGTGGACTGTTGTGACTCTCTGCTGGCAGGAGTACCGCCACATGTCTGGAGTATAGCGGGTCCACGGCTTCCCATATGAAGCCCAGGTTTTAAATTCGTATAGCCGTGCCGTACTCCGTGGGCACGATTGCACGACTGCGGGGAGTTAATGAGGTAGTGGAGCGAGTCACACCAGCATTTGTGGGTGCAGTCGTTCTTGATTGCCTCATTGGCTTCCTGCGGTATGCGATTGAGGTGCTGCGCCCACGGAGGCACACGCGGAGATATGTATATTATATATATACAGTATAAGGGTCAACACCAGGAAAAGGAGGAGAGATAAATGGAAGAATGTATAGATGGATGGAGGAAAAGTGAAAGGAGGTTAAGGACGGGAAAGGGTAGGACGATCTGGCCATCTGGAAAGTGGAGACACCACGAGCGGGGGCCCCGCGAAGGAGTGTTAGGCTGATGCGCTCTGGGGGCTAGTTCGCTCCACTGAAAGTTTTGAATGAGTGGGGTGAGCAGAGCAGGTGTCCTCCCGAGGGATCCGAGGAGCGACTATGGGTGGGTAAAGGATGAAGGGAGGAGAGCCGACCTCGTCGGTCTGGCAGTGACATCCGTAAGGGAGCCAAGACGGAGGTTGGCTTAAGGAGCTCGTGGCTGTTGGGTCTCCGGCGGCTGCAAGAGCAATGGGTGAGCCGGGGAGAAAGAGTGATGGCAACACAAATTAGACCATCTACATGTCTCTGACTTAAAGTTTCACTCCAGACAATATATTCAATCTCTCTTCGCCGAGTAATAATTTGTTTGTTTGCACTAATGCGATCTTTACTATCATTTTTTGAGACATTTGAATTTGTATAGGAAGTGCCGCTGGAGCACATCCGGGTGGATTTAAAAGGGGCCGCCTCCCTCCATTCGTCAGCTGGAGTCGGGTGGAAGTGGACATAGCTCGGAGCAGAGGAGTGCAGGCGGTGAAGGAAGGCAAGACTGTGAGAGGCCTGGACTGAGGGTGCTTGGTGCAGGGGCACTGGCTTGTGTGCGGCAACTTTAAATATTGTACATATGGCGACTAAACGTGTGTTGGTGACGAACCCATTGGTGTCTGCCTGTCTGTGCCTGGGCTGGTTCCCACAATAGCAATCTATTATATAGTGCCTTTCACATCCATCTATCTATCTATCATATAGTGCCTTTCACATCTATCTATCTATCATATAGTGCCTTTCACATCCATCTGTCTATCTATCTATCATATAGTGCCTTTCACATCCATCTATCTATCATATAGTGCCTTTCACATCTATCTATCATATAGTGCCTTTCACATCCATCTGTCTATCTATCTATCATATAGTGCCTTTCACATCTATCTATCATATAGTGCCTTTCACATCTATTTATCTATCTATCTATCATATAGTGCCTTTCACCTCCATCTATCGATCTATCATATATTGCCTTTCACATCCATCTATCTATCTATCTATCATATAGTGCCGTTCACATCCATTTATCTATCTATAATATAGTGTCTTTCACATCCATCTGTCTGTCTATCTATCTATCATATATTGCCTTTCACTTCCATTTATCTATCTATCTATCTATCTATCATATAGTGCCTTTCACATCTATTTATCTATCTATCTATCATATAGTGCCTTTCACATCCATCTGTCTATCTATCTATCATATATTGCCCTTCACTTCAATTTATCCATCTATCTATCTATCATATATTGCCTTTCACTTCCATTTATCCATCTATCTATATATCTATTATATAGTGCCTTTCACATCCATCTATCATTTATTGTCTTTCATATCTATGTATGTATGTACGTATCTATCTCTATTAATTATATACTGTATCTGTGTTATGTGAGCCCACACTGATTTTCTTTTTCAGGTCACGTTAGGTTGGGCAGCCTGCACTGGTACAGCGCGTCACCACAGACACCACATGACAAGACAGCTCAGGATCCCAGTTGGCAAACCCCCAGGCAGACACGCAGTCCAGTCCCACCCTCCAGGAATGACACTCTATCTGCCGCAGACAGTTGTTACGTGGATCAAGGTTGCAGATTTTCTGTTTGTTATGCATTAATTATTATTCTTCCCTAATCTTATTTTGTATTTTCCTTATAAGTAACTACTACTTTGACATTTTGTGAAGCACTTTATGATGTATCTGTGCTTTAGACATACAGTACATGTCATTATTGTTAGACAGATTAGCTATTTGTTACTAATATGAGGTTGATAGGCAGAATAGTCTCTGCTCATATCCACTTTGTCATCCTTCTGCCATGTTCTTTGTAGTCACCATTTATCAAACTCTTTACATATTATTATTATGTTTTTTTAATTTTATTGATTTTATTGTGGGTGCTATGGTGGCGTAGTGTGTAGCGCTGCTGCCTTGCATTTAGGAGACCAGGGTTCACTTCCTGGGTCCTCCCTGCGTGGAGTTTGCATGTTCTCCCAGTGTCTGCGTGGGTTTCCTCCCACAGTCCAAAGACATGCAGGTTAGGTGCATTGGTGGTCCTAAATTGTCCCTGGTAGGTGCTTGGGGTGTGGATGTGTGTGCCCTGCGATGAGCTGGCGCCCTACCCGGGGTTTGTTTCCTGCCTTGTGCCCTGTGCTGGCTGGGATTGGCTTCAACAGACCCCCTTGACCCTGTAGTTAGGATATAGCAGGATGGATAGATGATTTTATTTTAATCACACAACATTCCATACAAATAGATCGAAAACAAATCAACCCTCACCCCTAAGAAAGAGAGAATGGCCAGCACAGTAAAACAAAAAGCCAGTAAAAATAAATCAATAGATGAACTAATAAGTGAATAAAGATAAATGGAGAAGAAAAAGAAATGGAGAGAGAACCTGCTTCCTCAGTGCTTTAAAAGCTTATTCTAAAATATTATTCATCTGATCCTGCCGGGTTTTGAAAAAGTTCTGCACAGATCCTCTAAGTGAGAATTTGATTTTTTCCAATTTCAAATAGTAGATAACATCAGTTACCTAACTGACTTAAAAGAGGAGAATTAGGATTCTTCCAAGAACTCGGGGTGGGGGGTCTGCTGGAGCCAATCCCAGCCAGCACAGGGCACAAGGCAGGAACAAATCCCGGGCAGGTTGCCAGCCCACCACAGGGCACACCAAGCACCTACCAGGGACAATTTAGGACCGCCAATTCACCAAACCTGCATGTCTTTGGACTGTGGGAGGAAACCCACGCAGACACGGGGAGAACATGCAAACTCCACACAGGGAGGACCCGGGAAGCAAACCTGGGTCTCCTAACTACAAGGCAGCAGCGCTATCACTGCACCACCATGCCACGGGCTATATAAATGTGAAGAATAATAATAATTATTATTATTATTATTATTATTATTATTATTGTTATTATTATTATAATTACTATCCATCCATCCATTATCCAACCCGCCATATCCTAACCACAGGGTCAAGGGTCTGCTGGAGTCAATCCCAGCCAGCACAGGGCACAAGGCAGGAACAAACCCTGGGCAGGGCGCCAGCCCACCGCAGGGCACACACACACACACACACAAAGACCAAGCACACACACGGGACAAATTAGGACCGTCAATGCACTAAACCTGCATGTCTTTGGACTGTGGGACGAAACCCACGCAGACACGGAGAGAACATGCAAATTCCACGCAGGCAGGGAGGACCTAAGAAGCGAACCCAGATGGGTCTCCTGACTGTGATGCAGCAGCGTTACCACTACGCCACCATGCCACACACTATATAAATGTAAAGAATTATTATTATAATTACAATCCATCCATCCATTGTCCAACCTGCTATATCCTAACTACAGGGTCACAGGGGTCTGCTGGAGCCAATCCCAGCCAACATAGGGTGCAAGGCAGGAAACAAACCCTGGGCAGGGCGCCAGCCTACCACAGGGCACACACACACACAGATTAAGCACACACAAGGGACAATTTAGGACTGCCAGTGCACCAAACCGGCATGTCTTTGGACTGTGGGAGGAAACCCAGGCAGGCACGGGGAGAACATGCAAACTCCACGTAGGGAGGGAGGACCCGGGAAGCAAACCCACCTAACTGCGAGGCAGTAGTGCTACCCACTGTGACACGTTGCCGCCCACAATACAATACTATACAGTTTATTTTTGTAGAGCCCAAAATCACACAGGAAGTGCCGCAATGGGCTTTAACAGGCCCTGCCTCTGCACAGCCCCCCAGCCTTGACTCTCTAAGAAGACAAAGAAAAACTCCCAAAAAAACCCTAGTAGGGAAAAAATGGAAAAAACCTTAGGAAAGGCAGTTCAAAGAGAGACCCCTTTTCAGGTAGGTTGGGCGTGCAGTGGGTGTCAAAAAGAAGGGGGTCAATACAATACAATACACAGAACAAATTCTCAATCCATCCATCTAGTATCCAACCCGCTATATCCTAACTACAGAGTCACGGGGGTCTGCTGGAGCCAATCCCAGCCAGCACAGGGCGCAAGGCAGGAACAAACCCTGGGCAGGGCGCCAGCCTACCACAGGGCACACACACACACACAGACAGATTAAGCACACACAAGGGACAATTTAGGACTGCCAATGCACCAAAGTGGCATGTCTTTGGACTGTGGGAGGAAACCCATGCAGACGCGGGGAGAACATGCAAACACCATGCAGGGAGGACCCGGGAAGTGAACCCTCTTCCAGGAACTCTTTACACATTATTGTGAATTTCATCCTTGTGGACAAATGGCGCCATCATCTTGGCACACTTTATGCCAGGGTAGCTTTACTGCTTCTCTAACTGCCCAGACCGTGTTTCACCTTATATTAGACTCGCGTTCCTCCATCGCGCTCCTCTATGCCACGTCTATGGACGCCGTACAGCCGTGATCCACTGCTTTTACAAATTGCCTCATTTTGGTCTCATTTCACAATGTGCCTGCCATATCCAGTTAAGCGTGCGCAGAGGGCAGCATTTCACATGGGGCCTCACAAAATAAAGCAAAGGCGCGTTCCAACGGCCACATGTCTTTTCTGTCTATCAGTGCCTGCAATGGAAGCCGCCTCCATTTTTGTCTTCATTTGATTTGTCAAGTGTTGGCCGCCGGCCACTGAGCTCCTGACTCAGCCGAGTCTGCTTGTACTCTTTCTGCACGTCTCATGTACTTCGATGTTTTAAAGAACGCTAACAATCTGCATCCCGGCTCTCCTGTTACACTTAATTAAACTTCTAATTTCCCTGACCTTTCATGAGCCGCCTCATTCTAATCCAAGGGAATTGCTCACTGGCTGTGCACACTTGATAAAAGCCAGCTTGACGTGTTGTCATCGGCCCCGGGAGAGCGCCACGTGTACACTTCGGGATGGGCCAATTATGCCAGATATTATCTGAAATCTTCCAAGCGAAACAATGTTTTTTTTTTAACCTCTAATAGCATAACAGCAATTCTCTGCTCAAGTAGGTGTAGAAACCAGCAAAAGAGGTCAGACGGAGGTTCAAATAACACGAAGGCACATCTGTCAGGAAAAAATGGGACCGCGGAGGAACCATCAGGGGGGCGTCAGAGCAAAAGGAAAGACAAGAAGTGCAACACGTGAATGGATCTACAAGGGGACTCGTTCATTTATTTCTCAGTTCATTTATCTGTTTAGGGTGGCACGGTGGCGCAGTGGGTAGCGCTGCTGCCTCGCAGTAAGGTGGGTTCGCCACCCCGGATCCTCTCTGCGTGGAGTTTGCATGTTCTCCCCGTGTCTGCGTGGGTTTCCTCCCACAGTCCAAAGACATGCAGGTTAGGTGCATTGGCCATCCTAAATTGTCCCTTGTGTGTGTGTGTCCTGCAGTGGGTTGGCAACCTGCCCGGGATTGGATTCCTGCCTTGTGCTCTGTGTTGGCTGGGATTGGCTCCAGCAGACCCCCGTGACCCTGTGTTCGGATTCAGCGGGTTGGAAAATGGATGGATGGATGAATTTGGTAATATTGGCTACACAGTTAGGAGACTCGGGTTCGCTTCCCAGGTCCTCCCTGTGTGGAGTTTGCATGTTCTCCCCGTGTCTGCGTGGGTTTCCTCCCACAGTCCAAAGACATGCAGGTTAGGTGCATTGGCGATTCTAAATTGTCTCTAGTGTGTGCCCTGCGGTGGGCTGGCACCCTACCTGGGGTTTGTTTCCTGCCTTGTGCCCTGTGTTGGCTGGGATTGGCTCCAGTGACCGCGTGTTAGGATATAGCGGGTTGGATAATGGATGGATGGATGGAAGGAGGATGCATTTCACTGTGTGCTGTCCTGTATAATTATGCATGTGACAAGTAAAGAATCTTGAATCTATAAAATGAACCTCTATCCTTTGTTTCTCTGACCATGCTGACCAGGCTGTAACAGACTGCTTTTGAAGAACGCTCCCTCCAAGGCATTTTGCAGAGGAGTCATTAAAACATTTTGTTCTGCTCCTACTATGTTCAATGCTGGCATGGACTGGGTGGTGGGCAGGGTCGTGGGGTCTGGCGGCTGAGGGGCATCTGTTGGTCAAGAGAGATTCACTGATCTTGACTTTGCTGACGATGCTGTGATCTTCGCGGAGTCAATGGAGGCTCTGATCGGGAGCTCGAGACACTGAGTGAGCAGTCTGAGTGTCTGGGCTTGTGAGGGTTCTGATAAAAACCAATGAGCCAGGCCATTAATGACCTCTTGGGCACGGCCATCAGCAGTGGGTCTGTCTGCGGAGAGAGTGTCGACCTCAGTGACATTCATGTGACTCTGGTGACTCTTCCTATGAAGTCAGTAAATGGATTGGGAGAGCATGAGGTCGCTGGAAAATTGGTGTGTGGCATTCACGATATCTGAAAAAGGATGAAGGTCCAAGTCTTTAGAGTCCTGGTGCCCTCTGTTTGCGAGACATGGACGATATCCAGTGACCTGAGATGAAGACTGGATTCCTTTGGTACTGAAAATCCTTGGGTACCAGTGGTGTGACTGTGTGTTGCTCATGGAGTCCCAAATGAGGCACATGACCTGCATTGTCAGGGAGCGTCAGTTACGGCACTATGGCCGGGTGATCTGGCTCGTAGGATCTTCATTGTTGGGGACCCGAGTGGCTGGACCAGGCCAAGGGGTCGCCCATGTAACAACTGGTAGTGGCAGATAAAGGGTCATTTCCGGAGGGGGGGTACTGGACCGCATGTCTGCCTGTGGGGTTGCCAACTCGGATACTGAGTTGTTTTGTCATGTAGTGGGTGCGGCAACACGCTGTACCAGTGTATGCTCCCCAACTTGACTTGACATTAAAACACAATGAACAGCTCTCCTCCTGCCTGATTACTGAATTGTCCTGTTAGCGGATGTTTCTTTATTTGATAAGATGTTAAATTTCAACCACAACAACAGAGTCACAGCAGAAGACACTGTTGTCTCTCAGCATCTGGAAAGTCCGCAGCCACACTTGTAAAAGAATGGATTACTAGAAGACACCAAAGGACACAATCCTTCTAAAACTACCAAGACTACCAGGACAGAAGAAATGAGAAACGGGATGAGGAATTGTGGAGGCAGCTCTGTCCTAGATAAGTAAAGAAAGCCATGTGCCTCTACAAGACTGTCCAGTTTAAGTTGGTTATGGGGGGGGGGTTATGGAGGAACAGTGGATACTCTTGTTAACCTAACTGGGCTGGAAAGACCCCCATAGATAGATATGAAAGGCACTATATA
>JANRMT010062806.1:124046979-124064213 GCA_026402145.1 Polypterus bichir lapradei | reverse complement strand
GGTAATGGATGGATTCCTTCCTTCCTTGAGTGTAATGTTTACAGGACAGGCTCCACCACCAGCAAATCTTTGCAGAATGAATGACTGAATGAATTCACCCCGTATAGGAACTAAAATGAGCAATCGTGTCCAACCACGTAATTCTGGCCTACCAATGTTAGAGTGGATCATTTCAACAAAAGTATGACCTACCGCCACATAGTCAGGATTAGTCTCTGCAGGTGAACCCGGGCCAAAAACTTCTTCATCACCTTTACCCAAATCAAAGTAATCCTCATAGTCGGTGTATTCCTTCAAGTCATCGATGGTTTCTTCTGTGAAGTCATCAGTGTCTTCTCCTTGTCCTGCTCTGCTGCCTCCTCCCTGAAATATTAGAAGAACAGTTAGAGAGAATGGATTATGCACAACACTGGTTGTATAATAAAATGGGTACAAATTCATGCACCCCCAGCAGAAACAAAATGTATGTCTATAGCAAGTTCACATACGAGATATGAAAACTGTTATTACTAATAATAAAGATTCTATAAAAGACTGCCATTTTAGACACTCGCCGTATAAAAGTCTGTTAGTGGACATGATACTTGAGAAAATGCAGTGCCTTCTAATTATGTTCATATCTATCTATTATACAGAGTGGTGTGCAAGATCACACCTCACAAGAAGTCGCTCACACACATTAAAATGAATACATTCACGTTCATAGCTTACTATTTCAATTTTGAACTAGCTCATGTTCATTATTAAGGAGTGAGAATAAATGACCCATGAGTTTACATATCTTATATTAGGCTATTACAGTCAACTTCTTGAATAAAATACAATAATTATGAAGACTTCTTTATTTAAATACACTTTATTCAGTTATATGTCGCCTCCACTCAGTTATACCCAGCAACAAACACATATAACCAAATATGCTAATATCCTCCCAGTCAAAAAATAAATAGGTTAAAGTATACGTATAAATTACTGCTCGATTTCCAACCATGTGACACAAATGGTGATGGTGGGACCAGCGTGCTCATGTCAGCGAGGGTACAGTACAAGCACAAGCAGGCAGACACAGACATGGCCGATTTGATTTGATGTTATTTTTTCCGAATACAAATAAATGGCAAAAACTCTGTACGAAATAAATATTTGTAAAAATCCACTATTTGTGCTTATCTGAATACCGTATTTGGATTCGGCTCCACTCCTACATTACAGGGTGAGGCAAAACATTTAATCAGGACCTAAACCAGCTCGAGAATGTCCCATAAAACTGAACGGGCTCACATTCAAGTTCTTCACTTGCAAATACGTTACGTTAAGTTTACCGTTCTTAGAAAAATTAGCTTGTTCAATGAAGGCGATCTTTAGAACTTGTTCATGCACAACACTGATTATACAGTGCCTTTCACTATCTATCTATCTATTATATAGTGCCTTTCACTATCTATCTATCATATAGTGCCTTTCATATCTATCTATCTATAATATAGTGCATTTCATAGCTATCTATCTAATATAGTGTCTTTCACTATCTATCTATCTATCATATAGCACCTTTCAAATCTATCTCTATCTATAATATAGTGCCTTTCATATCTATCTATCTATTTAATATAGTGCCTTTCCTATCTATCTATCAATCATATATTGCCTTTCAAATCTATCTCTTTATCTATAATATAGTGCCTTTCATATCTATCTATCTATCTATAATATAATGCCTTTCATATCTATCTATCTATCTAATATAGTGTCTTTCCTATCTATCTATATATAATATAGTGCCTTTCAAATCTTTCTCTCTATCTATAATATAGTGCCTTTCATATCTATCTATCTATTAATCATATAGTGCCTTTCAAATCTATCTCTCTATCTATAATATAGTGCCTTTCATATCTATCTATCTATTAATCATATAGTGCCTTTCAAATCTATCTCTCTATCTATAATATAGTGCCTTTCATATCTATCTATCTATCTATCTTAGTGTCTTTCCTGTCTATCTATCTATCTATTTATAATATAGTGCCTTTCATATCTGTCTATCTATCTATCTAATCACATGGTGCCTTTCACATGAATTTTCTCTACCTGGAATTCAAAGATCTTGACAATAAGAAGTTCTGCTGCCTAATGACGGTGCCAAGCTGTGGTGAAGTGTTAATTAGATTTATTAACTTATTTAATTTGTTAATTTATTTATTATTTCAACAATTATGGATGGATCAAAAGGCAGAAGTCTACGTGACCATCATCATCAAGTCCTTCCGCGAGAACCCTAAATCCAAAGAGGACTGTTTCATTTATGTTAGGTAGAATGCCCAGAGGGGACTGGCCGGTCTCTTGGTCTGGAATCCCTGCAGATTTTATTTTTTTCTCCAGCCGTCTGGAGTTTTTTTTTTGTTTTTTCTGTCCCCACTGGCCATTGGACCTTACTCTTATTCTAGGTTAATTAATGTTGATTTATTTTGTTTTCTTACTGTGTCTTTTATTTTTCTATTCTTCATTATGTAAAGCACTTTGAGCTACTTTTTGTATGAAAATGTGCTATATCAATAAATGTTGTTGTTGTTGTTGTTAATTAGACCACGCCAAGTGAGGACCCATGTCATACATAATGGATCTATAAGCTTAAAAAAAACCTTCTGATGAGTCTGTATACAGTGTCTATGTTAAACATATAGGGTCTTTAACAACTATCTATCTGTCAATCTCACTATCAACGGAAGAAAGAGGACTCAATGAAAGGTAGATCTGCTTTCTAAGGATGGCACTGGAGAGTTGGGGACATACTGCATGCTGATTAGGCCTTCCAAGTAAGAATTTCACATGTGACAATAATGCCATCTATAACTGAGCTGATTCTTTGTGCAGTGTCTTTAACAAAATGTGCCACAGTGTACCTGGACAAGACGGCAACATTAAAGGTGACCAAGATGTCACCTTAGCCACCACATAGTCATGCTTATGGAAACTCTAAAAGTATACTAAACATATCAGATGCCTTTTTAGGTTTGAACTTCTGACAGGCTATGTTATGCTGTTATGATTTGGTTTCTTTTTAAAATTATCCTGGTCTTTTTCTGCACCTTTTTTAAACCTGTTTTCTGCACTGTGTACATTTTCACGTCTTTTTTATGCTATATTGTTTTGGATTGGGTGCTGGCAGTTCTTGTGTCTTCCATTACCATGGAGATCGATCAGGAGCGTGCTGGTGTGCATCCTGTTTGTGCCATGGCATAAAAGATTACCACTGGGCACTCCCAGGTCACCTGAGACTGAACTGGATTTATTGTAATGTGCAGTATACACTACTTTGCTTACCTTTGGACTTTTGTTAAAAGACTTTTCGATTAGATTTTTTCGACTATAAGGTTCTGATTCTGGCTCATGACTAGACTTCAGCTCCCGATTCCTATAAATCTTTAAAGGCACAACATGTACCTGTAATCTCTGAAATCATTCATACCAGCAGATCTCAAGCGTTTACAGTGCAAACACTTACGTGAGTCCTATTTCGTGAGATGATGACTGTCGAGGTATGGATGTCTTCAGAATCCAGGTCTTCCGTTTCTTCCCCTTCAATTCTTATGTTCCGGTCTATGCTGGAGCCTCCACCTACTCGTGTTCCCAGGTCCACACCAGCACCACCACCTCCTATTCGTGTTCCCAGGTCCACACCAGCACCGCCACCGCCACCTCCTACTCGTGTTCCCAGGTCCACACCAGCACCGCCACCGCCACCTCCTACTCGTGTTCCCAGGTCCACACCAGCACCACCACCTACTCGTGTTCCTAGGTCCACACCAGCACCGCCACCGCCTCCTATTCGTGTTCCCAGGTCCACATTAGCACTGCCGCCTCCTACTCCTGTCCCCAAGTCCACATTGGCACCCCCACCAAGCCGAGTTATGATATCCAGATTTGAACCCACCCCTACAGTAGCACTCCCGTCCACTCTGGCCCCCAAGTCCACATTTGCTCCCCCATCTAGCCGAGTCAAAATATCCATATTTGAGCCTCCACCGATCCTTGTTCCCAGATCCACATTTGAGCCCCCATCCAAGGTAGTAATAGTGCCTCCTCCTACCCCACGTCCTCCTCCTCCTCCTCCTAAGTTGATTTCCGTGTTTACATCTACACTTGGGCTCTCAGTCCCATCTAGTTCTGTTTTAGAGTCGATGGTCTTGTAGAAATCCTCATCGTATGTTTCATAGTCATAGTTGCCCTCTGGAGTGACTGTTCCTTCATAGATTTCCTCCTCAGGTTTCTCAAGTTCGGATGGGTCGGGCTCTTTTGTAGGAGCTAGAGTGACTTCTTCTTCTACGGGGTCATACACAACTTCCTAGAATTGAAAAATAAAACGATTGGTATTGTATATTTGAGAAAGACAGATATGAGGAAAACAAACTGAGGTGTTGAAAAATATACTGATAACATCTGAAATGCATTTTAAGTAATCTTCAGTACAGTTCAAAGTATCTTGATATGACAACCCTATCATCTGTAAGTGTCTTAAAATAACTTTCGATCTCCATGCTTCCATTATCTCAGAGCATAACGTCAGCCACCACAGCTATGCTGATGACACACAGCTGTATTTATCAATGGCGCCTGATGACCCCGACTCTCTTCATTCACTCACACAATGTCTTACTTGTGTTTCTGAATGGATGAGGAGTCATTTTCTCAAACTAAATAAGGAGAAAACAGAAATTTTAGTGATTGGCAATAACGGATATAATGAGGATATTAGGAATAAACTTAATGCATTAGGATCAAAAGTCAAGATGGAGGTAAAGAATTTAGGGGTAACATTTGACTCGGACCTGAATTTTGAATCACATATTAATCAGATTACTAGGACAGCATTTTTTCACTTAAGAAATATAACAAAAGTTAGACCTCTTATAACACTGAACGATGTTGAGAAATGAGTTCACGCTTTTGTTTTAAGTCGACTAGATTACTGCAACGCACTCTCCTCAGGACCACCCAAAAAAAACCCATCAATCAGACTGCAACAAGTGCACAATGCAGCTGCTAGAATCTTAACTAGGAAAAGAAAATCCGAGCACATCACACCAGTCCTAGCATCAATACACTGGTTACCCGTGTCATTTAGAATTGACTTTAAAAATCCTGCTTATAGTTTAGAAAGCCTTCAATAATCTGCTCCATCTTATATTTCAGAATGTCTTACACTTTACACTCCAAATCGTAACCTTAGATCTTCAAATGAGTGTCTGCTTAGAATCCCAAGAGCTAAAGGCGGGCGGCCTTCTGCTGTTATGCACCTCAAATCTGGAACAGCCTGCCAATAGAAATTCGCCAGGCTGATACGGTGGAGCACTTTAAAACACTGCTAACAACTCATTACTTTAACATGGCTTTCTCAAAGCTTCATCTTAGTTTAATCCTGATATTCTGTACATGCATTTAATTATCATTACTATTCATGGTGGCTCCACAATCTGTACTAACCCCTACTTTCTCTTCTGTTCTTTTTCCAGTTTTCTGTGGTGGTGATCGGTACCATCGCCACCTGATCAAAGTACCGTGATGCCCCTCCATTGATGCTTCCCGTGTACATATACAAAGTACAGCGCTGGCAAAAGTACATTCTTGATCCGATGTAGAACCATCGTCATGATCTGAGTTGACCTCTGTTATAGCACGTCTATGTGAAAACAGCAGTGTCAAATGCGGAGTTGGGATTGTGAACGCGGCTGAGAGAATAAAACTGAATAAAAAAAAAAAAAAACAAAGCTAACATTTACAAGTATCATAAATTTACAGCGGCTGTTACAGACTGAAATCAAATGTATGTTTTTATTCTAAGATTGTAAGAATACATGCAGCTCACTTCTCAAAACGGACTCGTCTGGGATCGAACCCGTGCAGCTTCGATTACCACTCAACAGTTGATACCGTTGCGCCACCGAAGCCGTCGTAGCAAAAGCGTGTCAATGTCGCACCCCCTAACGCGGCTTCTATTTCTGCAGTTATATTTTGGAATGGAAGCGCACTTGTTCTGTTATATTTGTACCTTTTGTGAAAGTGTTTCTTTGATATTTGGACTTCAGGCTTCTCACAGTATACACTTCATGTCTACATTTTGTCAATTATTACTAAAACATGAAAAACGTTTCTGTTTTAACGATGTGTTTACATAAATCGTTGTAGACACGGAAAACACATGAAATGCATGTGTTCCAAATAACGATATAGTATTTATAAAAGGTGTCATTTTGCTTGACTTGTCACTCTTGACACGCAAGTAAAGAGACTTGAGTTGAGAAAACTGTGCGCCGGTGGGGGATGTGATAGCAGACTGCTTGCTGTTTGCTGCTTATCAACGCATTTAAAGGACAAAAGATGCTGACGGAGAGGTGCGAAGCGATTTAAGGTGGGACGGATCTACGAGTTTTTTCGTAGGCTCTGGCAATTCTAGTGTTAAGTGACTCCTGCTATGCAGCGGTCCTCTCACCTCTCGTCTTTACTTTGCTTGCTGACCTGTCTGTACAATCCTTACTGCCCAGAAACAAAAGTCTTTCCACAGTCTCATCAAAACAACAACAATTGGAGTTCAGTACCTCGGGGATTTCAGCGTCGGGTTCGGCTGTTTCTTCGACTTTCGGTGCTGCGGTGACTGTCTTGCTCTCAGTCTTTGAGTCCTCATAATAAGGGTATTCATAGTAGTAGTTATCTTCTTCGGTATACTGAAACAGAAAAGGAAATTGAATCATTACGTCTGAATAAATCAAGCACAGTATAAGAACGAGATCATTTGAATTATAACACTTAACCAAGTTCAAAATCTGAAAGAAAAATGGAAAAATCTTGCAAAAAACACATCAGGTCCATTTGGAAATATCTTAGTTCAAACCTAAACACTCTGGTTGAAATCTAAAAGGACTTAGAGAAACAAGACAGGACAGAAACCTGAATTTTATGGCAATGACTGTTTTGTTTGCACTACAGGAGGTGCATTTGGTTAGCCCTGATGACACACAGCTCCAGGGCCTTGGGTTCAAATTCTAGACTGGCGGTTTGGAGTTTGCACGTTTTTCCTTGTCCAAGTGGGCTTTCCTTCCTAATTTCTTCTTCTTCTTCTTTCAGTTGCTCCCGTTAGGGGTTGCCACAGTGGATCATCTTCTTCCATATCTTTCTGTCCTCATCATCTTGTTCTGTCACGCCCATCACCGCATGTCCTCTCTCAGCACATCCATAAACCTTCTCTTAGGCCTTCCTCTTCTCCTCTTGCCTGTCAGCTCTATCCTTAGCACCCTTCTCTCGTTATACCCCTCATCTCTCCTCTGCACATGTCCAAACCAACGCAATCTCGCCTCTCTGACTTTGTCTCACTACCATCCAATCTGAGCTGACCCTGTAATGTCCTCATTTCTAATCCTGTCCATCCTCGTCACACCCAATGCAAATCTTAGCATCTTTAACCCTGCCACCTCCAGCTCTGTCTCCTGTGCCACCGTCTCCAGCCCATATAATATAGCTGGTCTCACTACCGTCCTGTAGACCTTCCCTTTCACTCTTGCTGGTACCCGTTTGTCACAAATCACTCCCCCCTAAGATGACCCTTTAATGTCCTCATTTCTAATCCTGTCCATCCTCGTCACACCCAATGCCAATCTTAGCATCTTTAACACTGCGACCTCCAGTGCTGTCTCCTGTGCCACCGTCTCCAGCCCATATACCATAGCTGGTCTCACTACCCTCCTGTAGACCTTCCCTTTTCTCTCTTGCTGGTACCCGTTTGTCAGAATTCATTCCTGGTCTCCCAACCGTCCCACCTGAGCTGACCCTCTAATGTCCTCATTTCTAATCCTGTCCATGCTCGTCACACCCAATGCCAATCTTAGCATCTTTAACTCTGCCACCTCCAGCTCTGTCTCCTGTGCCACCGTCTCCAGCCCATATAACATAGCTGGTCTCACTACCTTCCCTTTCACTCCCGCTGGTACCCGTTTGTCACAAATCACTCCCCCCTGAGCTGACCCTCTCATGTTCTCATTTTTAATACTGTCCATCCTCGTCACACCCAATGAAAATCTAAAACCCCAAATCAGAAAAAATTGGGACAGCACAGAAAAAGCAAATGAAAAAATAAACAATGCAGTGATTCTTAAATTGACTTGGACTTTGATTTCATTGAAGGCAGTAAGAACCCAAGATAGTTCAGGTTTTGTCTGCTCAACTTCATTTCATTTCTTAATATTCATCCATTCTTGCATTTCAGAAAAGGTTGGGACGGGGGGGCAAATTAGGTCCAATAATGAAAAAAACAAACAGGTGATCATAATCAGGATCTGATATCCACAAAACATTAAGTCTTTGAGGAACAAATATGAGCAGAAGATCTGCAGTTGGTCAACAAATGCGTGAGAAAATGACTGAAATGTTTAAACACAATGGTCCTCAAAGAAAGGTTGGAAGGGATTTGCATATTTCTCCCTCTACAGCTCATATTATCATTAAACGATTCAAGTAATATGAAGGGATTTCAGTGCACAAAGGGCAAGGTCGCAAGCCTAAGGTGAACACCCGTGATCTCCGCTCCCACAGATGGCGCTGCATGAAGAAGCGTCACTCATCGATAGCTGATAGAACCACATGGGATTACAAGGCCTGATGACTTTGGCCAACGTTTGTCAAGCACTCAGAGACGCCACTTCACAGTTTACTGGGCTAAAGAGAAGCCTCACGTTAATCACGTCCAGCAGTGGCGTCATCTTCTCTGGCCTTGGAGGTATCTGGGGTGGACCACCACACAGCGGGAACGTGGATTATGGTCAGACGAATCAGTGCTGCAGACGAAAAGGACCATCCAGACTGTGTCTGTCATGGTATGAGGTTGTGTCAGTGCCCCTGGCAAAGGTCATTTATATTTCTGTGATGGCCACATTAACTCTTTCAGGGCTGATGTCAAAATTCAGAGGTAGAGGTCGGTAATCGGTTGTAAGCTGTGACAAAACTCGCTCTTACGTTTATGTTTGACTCTCTTTGCTAGAAGTAAACTTTAGTAGCTTTGTGGATTTAACCTCGACTCCCTGCATGAGTAGCGAAGAGCAAAGATCCTCTAAAATGGCATCGACATCTGGCGAGAGACTAAATACTCCATGGACGTTTTTTTATATTATCACTGAATCGGACTCTGACTTGTCAGACTTGGAATTTGATGCAAGTGACCAGCGTTTGCAGGTTGGATCTCACCCTAGAAACATTTTGGACAATTTAAAGAGAGATTGATGTGCTCGATATATAATTTTGAGTTGAATAATCGTATGCTTTGCACATTTGGAGCTCAAGTGAATTCTCTGCATTGCTACCTTCCACTCCTTTTCTGAGATGTTGAGTGAGAGATCCTTTTCCCACTGCATTCTGGGATCTCTGGAAGGGAGGAGGGACAGTAAAATGGTTTTATAAATTACGGAAATGCTGTGTGAGTCCTCGAGACTGAGCAATATTAGAGGTAGGTGGGAGGTGAGGGAAATTGGGCAGGTTTTGTTTAACAAACAAATGTGTTGCTGGAAAGTTACATTTGGAGTGTAATTGTTTGTAGGATGCGAAGATGTTGTCTATGTACAGATCTCTAAGTGATTTAATCCCAAATGTTTTCCAGATATTTGTGAATACTCCGGATATGTGTGAATTTCCCCTTGGGATTAATAAAGTATCTATCTATCTATTTTATAGTGCCTTTCATCTATCTATCTATCTATCTATTTTATAGTGCCTTTCATCTATCTATCTATCTATCTTATAGTGCCTTTCATCTATCTATCTATCTATCTTATAGTGCCTTTCATCTATCTATCTATCTATTTTATAGTGCCTTTCATCTATCTATCTATCTATCTATTTTATAGTGCCTTTCATCTATCTATCTATTATATAGTGCCTTTCATCTATCTATCCATCCATCTATCTATCTATTATATAGTGCCTTTCACATCTGTCTGTGTGGGTCTTTGTATGTATGAGTTTTCATGAATTGTCATGGATGGCAATCGTTGGCTGGCGTCCATTCTAGGATGATTTAAGGTGTTTCACATGGCCAGAACGTCAAGCGAGTGAACAGGAAAGAAGAAAGGCATTGTATTCCTTGCCTTAGCCAGATTTGCAGAAGATGCCAACACAGAAATGGATATAATCTGGCATCCAGTCGAATTTGCCCAGCTGGGAAGCAAGTATAATGGAGGGACAGGGGGAGAAAACCTGAAGGATTATTTAATCCCTCAACAAGCAAGATGGCAGCATCCCTGGGTTACTGTTTCTATACGGACTGCCACAGGGCATGCTGGGAGTTGGAGTCCCGTGGGGCAGCCCTGTTGGGTTCCCTGGGTGCTGCCTGGGCTATTTTTGATACCTAGGTTGAGGGGCTCCTAAATAATTACTAAGTGAGGAATCTAAGTACATGTGATATCTATCTATCTATCTATCTATCTATCTAGATGTGAGATTTTGCATTTAACTTGATAAATATTTTGTATGTCTTTATTTGTAATTTAGGCAAAACAATGTAATTTAGTGTTTAACCCCCACCCCCACCTTACGACTATGTCTCTTTGTAATTTTACGACAGGATTTAGGAGATGTGTCTTAAATCATTTTGGTGAGTGTTTCTTTGCTAAAGTCTTTCTCTCACCCCAATCCCCCCAACACAAAGCCAGTTTTGATTAACATATGGTCTCTGGGTTGGGGTGGTTGCAGGTGTTAAGATGTTCTATTCCCCCATTGGTCTGAAGTATGGCTGTTTGGAATTGGCTTGTTCTCAGAGGCCTTCAAGTACCATGATGTCCTATTGGCTGTACAGGTTGGACAGAAAACCCATAAATTTGCTTGCTTTATCTCACTCTCTCTCTCTTACTAACATCTGAAAGAAGCATCTCTTGCTAACCTGTGATGAAGACAACACAATGAAGAGCACAGCTCAGCCGACATATTGACCAGGCTTAAGGCCTGTTCTGAAGAAAGCTGAGCACCAATGATGCCTTAACTCGAGACATTTTAAGTAACTACAAGTCTGTGTGCCACCTGAGTTACACATCACCATTTAATCAGGTTGTATGGTTGCCAATATTCAAATGTACTTTGCATTTTGTTATTATTTATGAGTATTATCAGTAATACATTATTTTATGTGTAACTTAACTCCTGCTTGTCTTTTTACTACATCTAATTGCCTGAGGTTATAGAGATTGAAGGGAGGGTGGGGAGAAGTTATATAAAATAATACCTTATAAACAGTGGTAAGTCTGTGAGATTAGGCATTCTAAGGCTACATATTAATAATACAATAAGGGAAAGTAGAGCAAAATATATTACTCTACCAAGATAAAACACTATCTATCTATCTAAAAACTGCACACGTTTGAGAAGGTGGAAAAAGGTGGTTATCATGCAGAGGTGCCACAGATGAAAGCTTCTTTATCTTAAAATGCTTACTGCATTGGTTCATATTCTGAGTGAGTGAAGCACAATTGGGTTGTTAGTATATCGGCGATAACTTGTACTTATCGGGGTACAAAGCAGGGCATATAGAGAAGTACTGCAGGATTTTATTTCTATTGCACACCAAGCCTGTGTCTGTTCATTTATTTGTGTCCATGTCCAGGTTTGGTGCCCAGTAATAAAACTGAAAGTTAAGTAGAGCCATGCCACCTTCTGCCTTAGGTCTTTGTAGGGTCGCTCTTTGGATACGTGGATGTTTTGAAATCCAAATAAATGAGGTTATGGTTGAATCTAACTTCTTAAAAAATGGTTTATTGATTTATATTGGAATGTTTTGAAATAAAAAGAGGAGCTTAGGAAGGATATTCATCTTAACAACGTTAATTCTTCCAGCTACAGTGAGATGGAGGGTTGACCATCTATGCGAGTCTTGCATAATTTGTTCCATACAGACAGTGAAATTTTGTTGATAAAGAGCTTTATGTTTACCGCGAGGTAAAATTGAATTTTGGAATTTAGTTTAACACTTTGAACAAGTCTGCCGATCTTTGGCGTTTCACCTCTTGTTTCAGTTACGTTAGTTGTGGTTGTCCCAGGCGTAAATCTCACATCCATGTTGGTCATTCATCTCTCGGTGAAAGAGACGTGACAGGAGGGTCCACAAAGGGATGGTAGATAACGTTTTATGTGCGGAGTGCCCTGGAAGAGCAACAAACTGGGGCTACAGCATATCTGAAAGAGAATAGCAGCCTGGCAGGAGAATACGAGTATTCCCGCAGGATGACAAGGGGCTGTTACCACTTCTAACAGAAAAAGGGCATCAGGTGGCCGCCAGAGGGCATACTCCTCCTCCCTTCCTTGTACATATCTGTACATACCTGTGCACACACAGCACACCTGTACATTGTAAATCATATATTGTACATTTGTATATATTACAATACTCATAGTATTACAGCACATACATATCACATCTGTATATTGTACATCTGTATATATATATATAATAGTACTTATATTATTACTGCACATACATAACACATCTGTATATTGTACATCTGTATATATATATATATAATAGTACTTATATTATTACTGCACATACATAACACATCTGTATGTTGTACATCTGTATGTATATATATATATATATATATATATAGTACTTATAGTATTATAGTACATACAAATACATGTATAGGTACATAAATGTATATTGTAAAATATGTATATTTGCCATCCGCATTTAGAACATTTGTATATCTATCTATATATATCTATATATCTATTCCCATCTTCACTGTGCTCTTAACTATACATATCGCATTTAACTGTAAATATCATTGTACATAATATGCACATATTATATTTATTGTACTTCTGCTCTTTGCACTTCTGATTAGATGCTAAACTGAATTTCGTTGCCCTGTATTTATACATGTGTAATGACAATAAAGTGAATCTAATCTAATCTAATCTAATCTAATACAGCTCCAAAAAGAGAGTGCAGGGGTCATGGCTTAATCATAATAATAATTCTTTGCATTTATATAGCGCTTTTTCTCACCACTCAAAGCGCTCAGCAATTTCAGGTTAAGGGCCTTGCTCAAGGGCCCAACAGAGCAGAGTCCCTATTGGCATTTTACGGAATTTGAACTGGCAACCTTCCGATTGCCAGTGCAGATCCCTAGCCTCAGAGCCACCATTTTTTGGTTGCTGCCCCTCATTCTTTAATCAAATATATGGCGCAGTCTTCTCCCATTATGGTGATGTGCTCCTGTTTGAGTGACTTGAATTCTTTATTGGCACTATGGCACGCAGCCCTCATTTCTTCGTATGTGGGTCTAATTTTAATTAATTACGGGGTAATTATGTATAAGGTGGGGCTTTGCTAAAACACAATAATACTCAATATTTTCTTATGGCTACAGGCTTAGTTTGTGTTTTTAGTCGTCTTTATTTTTAAGGGTGTTGTACATTTTTTGCTCCTGGTGTCTGCAGAATTCAAAAGCTTTGTCGTGCTTTGCTGGGTACTGAGGCAACATTCTCCTTAGTTCTTGATTCACAATTAATATTGGGAAGTAATTTTAGCCTGGTCTTGACTTTCACAAATATCATTAAAGCTGTTTGTAGTTTTGGGCAAGGTTTGTTAACTCTTTCAGGGCTGATGTCGACTTTTGTCAAAAGGAGGAGCTGACGATAATCAGTAATCAACTGTAAACTGTTACATAAACCAGTCGTTACATTTTAGTTAGACTCTCGTTGGTAGAAAGAAAGTTAGCGTCATTGGTTTTGACCGAGATTTCCTGCGCTCCCGTGGGTAGCAAGGCGCAAACAACGGCAAAAATGGCACTGGCACCTGGCGGGAGATTAAAGCGAATGCGTAAAGCAAAATACTCCGTGGACGACGTGTTGCCTGTTCTCTCTGACTTGTCGGACTCTGATTTTGATACAAGCGATCGAAAGCGAATATGAGGTTTTGCAGCTGATTGGTGCCCAGCTCATCGTGGTGCTGAACAGGTTCGTGTAGCCGACACAGCCTATGGCACCGTTCGCCTGAGAGGACTGCCACTCAAGAGGTAGAAACCAGATTGCAATTGACTGTGACCGTGACCGCTGCTGCTGCCCCGTGCAGCCATGTGAACACAGCCTGGCAGCTTGCCTGCCGCACATTCTTGGCAAACTGGCAGCCACAGCATGCAGCAACAGACGTTTTATGTTGATTTCTGTGTGAAGCCATTGCCTTTCAGAAAACGATGTTTTTTGGAAAAAATATTCAGCCCTCAGAGAGTTAAACCTCATCAAGGTCTGAGAATGGGAGCCAATCCTGGCCTGTGGGAGGAAGCCCATGAGGACACGGGGAGAACATGCAAACTCCATGGAGGGAGGCCCTCAGTGTTGTAACGCAGTGGTGCTAACACTGTGCCACCATGCCGCCCACTCCTGCCTTCCTTACTTGAAAAACGATATCATTTAATGATGGTTTCCCATACTCAAAATTGAAATCATGCCTTATTTTTTGTTTTTTTTATTTATCTATTTTATTTTATTTGCTTAATAGGAGTTTCATTACCTCTCTGGGATTCACCACCTTATTGTGGTGGAGAGGTATGTGTGCCCCTGTGAACCTGAGAGTTATAGCACAGGGGTTGCCAAGTCCACTCCTGGAGGACCACCGTGGCTGCAGGTTTTCATTTTTTTTAAAAAGTGCCCTGCTTGTGTTGCTAATTAACTTATTGTGAATTCATTTTAATTGAATTGCTTGTTTAAGATTTGCTCCCCTGAATTTCTTCATTGTTCCTCTGAATTGCTCAATTTCTTTCCTTAAATGGCACCCAAACAGAAATGAAATGTGAAGTGAGGGAGCCGACAGAAGACCAACTAAGTCAGGGCCTCAAACTCCAACCAATTTCACTCCAACCAGCTGCTTAATCAGGCACCGATTCTTGTCAGTAATTAAACCCGTTCTTTAATTCTGTGGCTTCTTGCCGCTCTCATTGTGCAATATCAGACATGTCCGAAATTGCGGATTTTTCTCTTTTCTAAGAGCACACTGCACACCTGAACAGATCGACATTCCTGAGACATTCATCTTTCTTTATTTTTAGATACTGTGTGATGGACACCACGGCTCATTTTGTATCCCCTTATTGTTTGGCTGCTAATTAAGGAAAAAGAAACAATTAAGGGGTCTGAGTCTTCAAGAGCAGGTCAATTAAGATGAATTCAAAAGAAGTTAATTAGCAGCTAAAACAGGTCACTCATTAAGATAAGGGTTAGAATGAAAACCAGCAGCCACAGTGGTCCTCCAGGACCGGACTTGGTGACCCCTGCTATAGCAAGTTGTCCAGCGCAGAGACTCCTGGTAGGGCCTCCTGAGGCAATTTGGTCTCAGGTGAGACATCAGACAATGAGTTATTCACAGCCCTTAATGAAGCAAAGACACAAATGTAATGAGAGTGCCACTCCAGGTATGGAGCTACCGGGCCTTCCTCCTGGAGGATGAATGAATGAAAGCGTTGGAATAATTAAGTGAGTCGACCGGAGTGCAGGGGTCCTCAATCACAGTCCTGGAGTGCTGCAGGGTTTTGCTCCGACTCAATTGCTTAATAAGAAGTAACACTTCTGCTTCACTTTAGTGGTCTCGCTCGTTAAGATTTTGAACCCTTATTGCTTATTTTAGTCTTTAACAGCTGTATTCTTGGTCTTTAATGGCTCCTAATTAGCAATAACATGCAAATGACAAAAGAGACCTGCATTTCTTCATTTAGCTTGTTACCATTTACACCTCTGTGTGTATTCATCATGCACTGTTGGGTTTAATTAAATACTTGGAAGGAAAGTGAAGAGAAAAAAAGCGAAGGACTGAGAATTACTCCTCCATTTTAGCCTTCAAATCATTTGGATGATATCCTGAGAAAGGGGAAGAAAATCAAGGATATGAGAATGACCAGACATAGCAGCGTTAATGCACCAGCAAGCCATGAAATTAAATTATTGGCAAGAATTGCTTTTTAATTAAGCAACAGGTTAGAACAAAAAACCTGCAGTCACTGCGGCCCTCCAGGACTGGGAATGAGGACCCCTGAGTTAGAGGATGCAGTAGAACAGCAAAATAGAGAAGAAGGAGGAGTGTAGACAGGCCCTGTGTGTGTGTGTGTGTGTGAGTGTGAACGGCAGACTAAAGAAGCCTCCCCTCTTCAGGTGTCACATTTTGTGAAGTTGTAATTAGAGGGTTGATTTACAGAACTACAAACTAATGCATCCATTTAAAGTCTTGTTAGGTGTGTGTGACGCTTAAGGCGGTGGGAGCCCCTGAAAGTCGTGTTCTTTTTTTTTTTATTTTACAGATTTGCTGCTCCATTTACTAAAGCGAAACGCTTGTGGGAGGGTGAGGGTCAAAAACATTAGAGTGCCATAAAGTAATCAGACAAGCGCATATGACAAGCAGGATTCAAGTATGCTGGTTGGCTTACCTGGCGCTGCGCAGGGCGGAATAAAGTGCAAGTGTCGTTACTAAATAAATTCCCCCGTGGAAAAATGTTGGCCCCAAACTAAAATTCCACTGACTAAACCCACCATGGAGAGCTGTGCCAAGTCCTGGGGGCGCAGCCCTAATTAAGCACAGGTGCGGTCAGATTCCGGAATGAAGCGTTGCCCTGTAGGAATGTGACGGGTTCAATGGTGCGGATTTGCATGCCACTCAAATACTTAAAACATGTTAGAGTCCCATTTTATTTCTAATGTTTCTTTAACTTGAATCCATGTTTTGTTCTGGAATTTTTCTGTCTGTTTGGGAGTTTTGAATCGTGATGAGTGCTGAATTACATTTTTGAAATGCATTTAACTAGGGCTGCTGTTTGATTCACAAAATTTCATCCCAACAAATTGCACATTTCCATCCAATCCATTATCTAACCCGTTATATCCTAACTACAGGGTCATGGGGGTCTGCTGGAGCCAATCCCAGCCAACACCGGGCGCAAGGCAGGAAAGAAACCCCGGGCAGGGTGCCAGCCCACCGCAGGACACACACCCACACCAAGCACAAACTTTTAATCAAAGTGAACTGCAAATGAATTCGAAATGTTACATTTTTCATTGAAGCATACTAATATTTGTCTATAAAGCAGAAATAACGCAGTGATTACTTTCTAATACAAAACCATTCTAATAACCACTTGCCTGTTCATATTTAACTTATTCCACTAAGTTTACTGTACAGTTTTATGTAGCGGAAGCACAAATCAGTGGAAGTATCA
>JANRMT010062806.1:124028527-124044814 GCA_026402145.1 Polypterus bichir lapradei | reverse complement strand
GAAAGGGACCATATATAATATTATTAGACGGCTATGCAATGTGCTCTACACAAGACAGACAGATATGAAGAGTACTAACTTATCTATAAGACAGAAGACAAATATGAAAGGTGCAGTAAGACAGACAGATATAAAAGGTACAGTTCTGAAGTCCTAGGTTCAAGTCTTAGCCCCTCTGGAGTTTACATGTTCTCCGTGTATACAGATGGCACTATGTAAGTAACAGATAGGAAAAACACTGAAGAAAAGAGATACATATGAAAGGCGCTATATTAAAGAAACAGATAAACAGCTAGCTTGACAGACAGTATACACCAGGTGGTCAGTGTAGATGTTAGCATTATTTCCTTATCGCTGCTCCAAGTCAAAGGCTCTGTGGAGTTTGCGTCTTCTCCCCGTGTCCAGATGTTG
The DNA here is from genome assembly GCA_026402145.1 of Polypterus bichir lapradei. Lineage (NCBI taxonomy): Eukaryota > Metazoa > Chordata > Cladistia > Polypteriformes > Polypteridae > Polypterus > Polypterus bichir. The sequence continues at coordinate 124,044,403 of JANRMT010062806.1, read as the reverse complement.
TTCAGGCCTACTGTACATGTCCAGGTGTGATTGTGCCCTTTGCTGTGCCATCCATAGCTGGTTTAGATTCTGCTTCCCTTGACGCTCCCGTTGGTGTGTAGACAGATGGCACCACTTTTGTAAAGTAGGTGTACAAGTCACAGCCGGACGATTTTTGAATGTTCTGCTTTCTGATTTCACGCCTTTTTAACTGCAGGCTGAGATTTGCTCCAGCTGAAACTTATTAGGGGATACAAACAGGTTTGGTGAAAATTCGTTTTCGGGGTGGGATGGGCTTTTCCTGCTTTCTAAACTTCTTTGTTTTCTGTGGAGCCGATGCCAAGCCATTGTGTATTCTTTATCTGGCAGATGCTTGTGCCTCCTAACAATTGGCACACCGAGGCTGCAGCTGCCCTCCTTACATGCATTACTATCATACTTTCATGATGTGCTAGCATGAGAATGGATTTAGTAAGTAAACTTGAGCAGGCCTCAAGGAGTAAAGAGCTCATCTTCATTCTAATTGAATTCTGGATTTCTCTTTTCAAGAGACCCCTGAGACAGCCCAGGAAAGATAAAAAAAAAAGTGGAAAAAAAATCACAGAAAATCAAAAAGCTGGGGAATCCACACAAAGAACAGCAGTGTGATACTGGCCAACATGGCACACACACACATATAAAGCTAGAAATGACGACATTTACTGTATTAGGGCAGCTTTCACAGAGACCTTAAATGATCCCAAACAGTAGGGGTGTTGGCCACCAAGCCAAAAAAAGTCAGGAATCTTCATTAAATTGAAAACACAAGCAGCTGTCAGAGCTGATAAGTCATTTACAAGAGGCAGGCCTCAGCGTCTTTACATGCATTCCTTCCCCAGCATGAGAAAGATTTTTAAGAATTAACACTGAAACATTTCCTCCATTTCCTGTGTTCCGCATCCTTGCTGGGATTGTCTGTACGGTGACGGCTTTGTGTCTTTTGTAAAAAAAAAAAAAAAAAAAATCACGACGGTTTTAGAAAAAACCAAAAGACGTTTGGAGTAAAACACAAGGAAAAGGAGCGGCAGGCGCAGCGTCAGAGCAAAGGAGGGTATTGGGAGTGAGTGGAAAATCCATCCGTCCATCATCCAACCCGCTATATCCTACAGGGTCACGGGGGTCTGCTGGAGCCAATCCCAGCCAACACAGGGCGCAAGGCAGGAAACAAACCCCAGGCAGGGCGCGCACACACACACTAGGGACAATTTAGAATTGCCAATGCACCTAACCTGCATGTCTTTGGACTGTGGGAGGAAACTCGGGTCTCCTAACTGCGAGGCAGCAGTGCTACCCACTGCACCACCGTGCCACTGAGTGGGAAATGATTTAAAATAAAATTTAAAAATAAACCAGGTGTTTGATGAAATGTCAGCTGTGTAAATAAGGAAATGCAGAACAATGTATGGCTTCTCCATTTCCATTTAACATATCACCTCTTCTTTCTATCCAACTACGCATTCTATCTCTCCATTATATATTACTAGGCGTCCCCCGCGGCTTCACCTACAGTACGTGTTAATGCAACAGGACAGTGAGGAGGGCCCTGCCAGCTCTCTACACCTGACGTCACTCTTCCTCCTCTGTCTTGGATTAGCGCAAATATATCGCTCCTGTCAAGCGAATTATGATTTTTAGTGCAATGTGATAAGTCGCAAAATCAACCGGAATGATAAGCAAATTCTAGAAAAAAAAACCCGACCTAAATCCGTTAAGTAGTCCTCTCGTTCGCTAAGTAAGCGGAATTAAGGTTACGCCCCGAGGCAGACGCGTGAGTGAGGAGGGCCCCGCCCCACAATGAGTCTCTCTTGTATTCGGACTAATAAATCGGTTCAGCTAGCGAACTACGACACTTAGCGCGAAGAGAAAGTCACAAAATCAACAGAATGTTCAAGCAAATTACAGAAAAAAACCTGATCTGAATCCTTTAAGTAATTCTCTCATGAAAAGCGGACAGACATACAAACGGGTCTAAAAAACTGTAAGAAATTTTGCGCTTGGACCACAAAACTTTTAAAACCATTTCTTAGCGATCACCTATGGGCTAAAGGTAACCCACATTCCAAATTTCAAGTCCTCATGGGATAATTCGTGATGAATGAGTCAGTGGTATTTGGTTATATATATACACACAGTTAACCCTCGTTTATCACGGTTAATCCGTTCCAGACTCTACCATGATAAATGAATTTTCGCGAAGTAGGATTCTTTATTTATAAATCGAATATTTTTGCAGTTAGAGTATAGAAAACCTGTTTACGACCTTCTAAATACGTTTTTTTAACATTATTAGAGCCCTCTAGACATGAAATAACACACTTTAGTCACCATTACACTCGTATTACCCAATATATTAGACAAAATAAGAGAAAATAAGACATATTAGACGTTACAAATATATTATTACTAGGCTCACCCGCCTTTTAAGACCACCGACTTTTATCCTCAATTTGTGTGCGCTCCATGTGTACATCAGGCATGTAAGTGTAGGGAATGAGAACATTAAAGTGCCCATTCATAACATCTCCCGAAAACCTAAGTTTTTTTTATCCCCTCGAGTGCCTGTCCAAAGTCGTACAACGTCAGCCCGAATCTGTACCGCTAAAGATGGAGTTTCATGCACTAAATAAGCTATAGATGAGAATAAGCAAGCACCATCTCCCCTGATATTTACTACGCAGTGAGGCATTTGTACTCCATCAACATTAATTATTTCCAGAGACATAATTTTGTCTATTTTTCCAGCGCATCGCGCACAAAAGCAAGGGGACGATGGGAGCAGCAGAACTCTGCTCACATCGCGTCACTTCGTACCGCAAGTAGTAAGTAGTAAGTCTGTGATAAGCGGAACACCGCTACGCTTTGCACTCACGGGACAGAAGGACAATCCCGACTGCTTTTATATAGTAGATTATTGTACTGTACATTTAATTACACACACACAGTTCTTACACACAACCACTAACCTATGAAGGCACAACATCAGTAGGAGAGTCTTCAGGTGGTGCAGTATCTTCAGCAGGTGCGTCGTTGTCTTCTTCCGCTGAAGGAGTACTAAGAGTAGGCAGTGGGTATCTGGGTGTGCGGCTGAAGAACATCTTGATAGGCAGTTGCTGGCGCTGTCTTTTCATATGCGTGAGGAGGCTTTTGTAGGGTATTGCCAAAAGTTTCACCTTCTCCTGGATAGCAAGCATCTTCCTCCGGCACTTAGTTTTATTGTCAGAAGGCTTAGAACAAGCAGCACGTTTAGGAGCCATCGTGGGGCTAAGATAAAAGTTCTCAGAAAGCGCATGCGTAGTGACGTAAGCGTTTATGAGAAAAAATCGCGAAAGTCGAAGCGTGATATAGCGAGGGATCACTTTATATATATATATAATATATATATATATATATATATACTGTATATATACTGTATATACTATAGGGTGGTCCAGATCTAATTATGCCATTTGCATTACGCTATAACTAATTAAGTTTATTACATAAATAATCACCCGAAAAATCCCGGACCACCGAGAAGTGTGCGAACTGACGACATGAAGAATCTATCCACCCATCCATTTTCCAACCCATTGAATCCGAACACAGGGTCACGGGGGTCTGCTGGAGCCAATCACAGCCAACACAGAGCGCAAGGCAGGAACCAATCCCGGACAGGGCGCCAACCCACCGCAGACATGAAGAATCGTCTCTGCATAAATCAAAGTACTGTGTACTGTGTATATATATATATATATATATATATATATATATATATATATACTAGCTGAAATACCCGGCGTCGCCTGGGAGGAATATAAAGTATTTTTTTAATTGTTTAAGAAAAATATAATTAAAAAAAAACGCAACTTTAAAAATAAATGAACAAGCAATGAAAACTCGCTATATCTGATCATGTTCAGCTTTGACGGGAGAGCGTTCCCCGCGTGGGAAGAAAAACACATGACCGTGTTATGTCTGGCAGTCAGCAGCTACCCACTGAAACACACAGAGCTCTGATCTCTCTCTCTCTCTCAAAAACGGCAAACGTTACTCCATAACAATCTGTAGATGATAATGTCTGTTGAACAAAAAGGCATCGGTAGCTAAGAGGAGGTAGGGCGCACTCCAACACGTGGTAAGACGTACAGCAACTCGTACCGAGGCTGGCGCGTGAATGAGGAAGGCCCCGCCCCCTGCTCTCGGCCCACAGCTACTCTATTGGATTTGCATAAATACATCGGTACCGCAAGCGAACTCTGGTACTTAGCGCGATGAGAGAAGTCGTAAAATCAACCAGAATGTTCAAGCAAATGATAGAAAAAAAGATCTAAATCAGTTAAGTTATTCTCTCGTTCGCTAACTAAGCAGAGTTAAGGTTACGCCCCGAGGCAGACGCGTGAGTGAGGAGGGCCCCGCAGCCCAATGAGTCTCTCTCGTATTCACGCTAATAAATCGGTACCGCAAGTGAACTATGACACTTAGCGCAAAGAGAAAGTCGCAAAATCAACGGAATGTTCAAACAAATTCTAGTAAAAAAAACCCGATATGAATAAGTTAAGTAGTTCTCTCCTGAAAAGCGGACAGACATAGAAACGGCTCATAAAAAACTATAAGAAATTTCGCGCTTGGACCCCGAAATTTTTAAAACCGTTTCTTAGCGAGCACCTATGGGCCAAAGGTAACCTTACATTCCACATTTCAAATACCAAGTCCTCCTGGTTCGGGAGATCTCGTGATGAGTGAGTCAGTGGTATTTGGCTTTTATATATAGAGATTCGATGCGGCACGGTGGCGCTGCTGCTTCGCAGTTAGGAGACCCGGGTTCGCTCCTCTGTGTGGAGTTTGCATGTTCTCCCCGCGTCTGCGTGGGTTTCCTCCCACAGTCCAAAGACATGCAGGTTAGGTGCATTGGCAATCCTAAATTGTCCCTAGTATGTTTGGTGTGATTCCTTAAAGTTGATACTGACAGTTTAAAAATCTGAGATGGCTTTTTGTAGCCTTCCCCTAAACCAGGAGACTCAACAATCTTTGTTTTCAGCTCTTTGGAGAGTTGCTTTGAGAATCCCATGCTGTCTGTCACTCTTTAGAGGAGAGTCAAAGGGAAGGAAGCACAACTTGCAATTGACCACCTTAAATAATAATAATTCATTACATTTATAAAGCACTTTTCTCAGTATTCAAAGCGCTATCCACACAGGGAGAAACTGAGCCCACAATCTTCCACAGTCTCCTTACTGCAAAGCAGCAGCACTACCACTGCGCCACTTTTACCACTCATGACTGGACACTCCTGTCTATGAAGTTCAAGGCTTAACGAGCTCATCCAGCCAAGTAATCAGCATTGAGCAGTGACAGGCATTCAAATCAGCACAATGACAAGGGGACCCACATTCGTGCACAGCCAGTTGTTCACATTTGATTAAATTTCATACAACTAAACACTGCGTCACTAAAAATCTTTGTTCGGAAAACACCGCAGTACTCAAATGTTCATAAGAAATGAAAGACATACCACTGTTATCTTTTTTGTTGAAAGGAGAGTCAATTATTATGCAGGCTGAGAGGGGTTCCCAAACCTTTTCATATGACTGTATGTGACATTGGGATGGTGTATTATCAATTATGCGGTATGCATTGAGATGTGTTTTGGGAAAGACGTAATGCATATTTTTGTGTAAGAGTGCATTGAATCTGCTTATGTTGTACAGGTTTGTCCCATTTGAACTCAAGGTGTTTGTATCGTTCACCATCTGCCATGGCCTCGATTTGGTTGCCATTATCAAGTACAATTCCCATTTCTACATAAATTGCTTCACACTTGTCCGATCCAAACTCCATGTGTATGTCTTTTGAATACATTTTGATTAATTTTAGTAGTTACTTTTACTATTATTATTATTTCTGGCGGGATTTTTACAAGTCACTTCTTTCTTTACAAGTCTTTTCTTTTACAAGTCACTTCTTTCTTTTTCTTTACGTAGAATGCTTAGAGGTGGCTGGGTGGTCTTGTGGCCTCAGGACCCCTGCAGATTTTATTTTCTTCTCCAGGCATCTGGAGTTTTTTTTTTTGTTTTTTTGTTGTTGTTTTTTCTGTCCTCCCTGGCCATCGGACCTTACTTTTATTTTATGTTAATTAGTGTTCCCTAATTTTAATTATTTATTTTGTCTTTTTTCTCTTTCTTCATCATGTAAAGCATTTTGAGCTCCATCACTTGTAATCTAGTAGAAGAGGTGACAGCCAGCACAGGGTCAATACCAAGTAGTGCTGAATCGGTCCTAACATTTTGACTTTGGTATTGATATCATATACTGGTTATCCAAACAGTCCCAAAGCTAATAATGGATTAGTCCCTTCTCCCGTGCCACAGCTGTTTCATTCCTCCAGATCAGAGAAAAGTGTGCCTACCTGCTAAGGCACACTCCACAAATCCTGCTTGGTACTTGGAGTCTTGGATGGATTTATAGAAATTAAATATATACTTTCAAAGACCAAAGGAGGAGAGAGTCCCCATTGGTGATTCAAGCTCTAAGTATATATGATTTAACAATCAAAGAGCAGGGCAGGGAAATTGTCACCCTTGGAGTTCTAATTGCTTGAAACCTACCATTTACGTCCAGTAAAACAATTAAAGAAATGCTGGCACCATACGATTTTTAAAAACTGGGGATTCCTGTATTTTTTTCAATACCAGTACCTACAGTTAGGTCCATAAATATTTGGACAGAGACAACTTTTTCCTACTTTTGGTTCTGCACATTACCACAATGAATTTGAAATGAAACAACTCAGATGCAGTTAAAGTGCAGACTTTCAGCTTTAATTCAGTGGGTTGAACAAAATGACTGCAGAAAAATGTGAGGCAACTAAAGTATTTTTTGAACACAATCCCTTCATTTCAGGGGCTCAAAAGTAATTGGACAAATTAAATAACTGGAAATAAAATGTTCATTTCTAATACTTGGTTGAAAACCCTTTGCTGGCAATGCCAGCCTGACGTCTTGAACTCCTGGGCATCACCAGATGCTGGGTTTCCTCCTTTTTATTGCTCTGCCAGGCCTTTACTTTCAGTTGCTGTTTGTTTGTGGGCCTTTCTGTCCGAAGTTTAGTCTTCAACAAGTGAAATGCCTGCTCAGTTGGGTTAAGATCAGGTGACTGACTTGGCCATTCCAGACGTTTCCACTTCTTTGCTTTAATAAACTCCTGGGTTGCTTTGGCTGTATGTTTTGGGTCATTGTCCATCTTGTGGAGGATTGCCGGCTTCTTACTCCGGCCGTCACCCCCAGGCCGCCAGGAGGAGCTCTCCTGACAGCATGATAAGTGGCCCCAGTTCCAGCAGGGCATCATAAACTATGTAGTGTTTATACACAACCCTGCTGGATACCTTGGGGACCACTGGAAGTCGCTGTAGGGGGGCTCGTGGGCTCTTATGTGCCCTATAACCCGGGAGTACGTCACGGTCACGTGACAGGAAGGAACAACGTGCTCCCGGGTTGAAGAAAAGGACTGTTTACCCTGACCCGGAAGGAATAAGGAACTGTGGACTGATTGGGAAGGAACACCTCCGGGTCAAGGTGTATAAAAGGACTGTGGGAAAGCCCTGAGACTGAGCTGAGCTGGAAGGAAGGGTGGCTAAGTGTCTGGGTGATGGAGGATTGTGTGTTTATTGAGAAGAGAGGAGTGGCAGTGCTTGGTGCACATTATTAGTATAATAAACAATAATTGTGGACTTTTTACCTGGTGTTTGGAGTGGTACCTGAGGGTTCGAGAGGTGGATCAGAACCTCTACGTCGACAATCTGTATCATGAAACGCCCGTCGCCCAATCAATTTGACTACATTTAGCTGGATTTGAGCAGACAGTATGTCTCTGAACACCTCAGAATTCATTCGGCTGCTTCTGTCCTGTGTCACCTCATCAATAAACACTAGTGTCCCAGTGCCACTGGCAGCCATCACACTGCCTGACTCCACCGTGTTTTACAGATGATGTGCTATGCTTTGGATAATGAGCTGTTCCACGCCTTCTCCATCCTCTTTTCTTGCCGTTATCATTCTGGTAGAGGTTGATCTTGGTTTCATCTGTCCAAAGAATGTTTTTCCAGAACTGTGCTGGCTTTTTTAGATGTTCTTTAGCAAAGTCCAATCTAGCCTTTCTATTCTTGAGGCTTATGAGTGGCTGGCACCTTGCAGTGCACCCTCTGTATTTCCTTTCATGCAGTCTTCTCTTTATGGTAGACTTGGATATCGATACGCCAACCAAGCCCTGGAGAGTGTTGTTCACTTGGTTGGCTGTTGTGAAGGGGTTTCTCTTCACTGTGGAAATGATTCTGCGATCGTCCACCGCTGTTGTCTTCCGTGGACGTCCAGGTCTCTTTGCTGAGTTCACCAGTGCTTGCTTTCTTTCTCAGGATGTACCAAACTGGAGATTTTGCCACTCGTAATATTGTAGCCATTTCTCGGATGGGTTTTTTCTGTTTTCGCAGCTTAAGGATGGCTTCTTTCACCTGCATGGAGAGCTCCTTTGACCGCATGTTGTCATCTTCCACATGCAAGCACCACACCTGAAATCAACTCCAGGCCTTTTATCTGACAAGTGACCAAGTGTTGCTTATTTCACAAAGATCTTGTAAAATTGTATTATTATATTTATTGTGGTTTTATTGTACTATAATAATTTCCATCCATTCATTCATTTTCCAACCTGCTATATCCTAACACAGGGTCACGGGGGGTCTGCTGGAGCCAATCCCAGCCAGCACAGGGAGCACCACACCTGAAATCAACTCCAGGCCTTTTATCTGCTTAATTGATAAGACATAACGACGGACTTGACCACACCTGCCCATCAAATAGCCTTTGAGTCAATTGTCCGATTACCTTTGAGCCCCTGAAATGAAGGGATTGTGTTGTTAAAATGCTTTAGTTGCCTCACATTTTTCTGCAATCGTTTTGTCCAACCCACCGAATTAAAGCTGAAAGTCTGCACTTCAACTGCATCTGAGTTGTTTCATTTCAAATTCATTGTGGTCATGTACAGAACCAAAATGAGAAAAAAGTTGTCTCTGTCCAAATATTTATGGACCTAACTGTATATACCATGTACTGTAACTCTAATACCAGGAGATCTAAAAGTCTGAGCAAAATGTGCTATAGAAATAAATGTTGTCGTCGTTCCCCTTCCCTCCCCTCTCCCAAACGCAGTGCACAGTCAGAAGATCCTGATGGTTTCAATGACTTTCTCTAAATTTAAAATGAACCGCCGGCTTCATGTCAAGTCTACAGAGATAAAGATCTGTCTGCATTGAAATCCAGCAGGTGCTAAAATCAAAACACAATTGCAGCCTTCAGGGGGCTTGGCAGCTGAACAAGGACACTCTGCCTTTACAGATGTGCTAAGAGGGTCTACTTGAACTTTTAGGGGGAAGTGATTTCATTTGGAAAGAAGGTGCTGCTCTCCCCTCAAGCGACATGCAAGCCCAAGCACACTTAACTCAGCAGTTTGTTTTCCACTTTGAACTTAGTCCTCGTTTAACTGATACAGAAGTGACCTCGGAAAACTCAGATGTGATTTGAACCCAGATCTCCATCTGCAGAGCCACTGAGGAATGGGATCTGTGGGTATGGAGGAGGAGAAGGAGTAGTGCCAACACGGTGCCCGCTTCTGCATGTGGTAAGAATCAAAAATATTACTAGCAAGTCGGCCTTCCGGAGAAAAGGAGTTCTTGCCGGTCTCGGCTATTACAACTGAAGTTGACTGTTTTACTGCTTTTTTTTTTTTTCAGACCCACCTATTCAAAGCATGGCTACTGCAAGCATCGGGTGCAAGACAGGAACAACCCCCTGGAAAGGATGTAAGCCTTTGGACTTTTGGAAGAAAGCAACACGGACATGGGAAGAGAACATGCAAACTCCATATAGAAGGCAACTGGGATCTGAACCCATAGCGAGCACCTAGGGGCCAAAGTAACATACAGTACATTCCACATTTCCACTACTAAGTCCTCCTGGTTTGGGAGATCCAAACAGTCCCAAAGCTAATAATGGATTAGTCCCTTCTCCCATGCCACAGCTGTTTCATTCCCCCAGATCAGAGAAAAGTGTGCCTACCTGCTACGGCACACTCCACAAATCCTGCTTGGAGTCTTGGATGGATTTATAGAAATTAAATATATACTATCAAAGACCAAAGGAGGAGAGAGTCCCCATTGGTGATTCAAGCTCTAAGTATATATGATTTAACAATCAAAGAGCAGGGCAGGGGAATTGTCCCCCTTGGAGTTCTAATTGCTTGAAACCTACCATTTCCATCCAGTAAAACAATTAAAGAAATGCTGGCACCATACTATTTTTAAAAACTGGGGATTCCTGTATTTTTTTCAACACCAGTACCTATATACCATGTACTGTAACTCTAATACCAGGAGATCTAAAAGTCTGAGCGTCAAAGCTAAAATGACAGACCACAAAACAAAAGCAAAGAAGTCGGGCAGGCAGGCATTGTCTAACCCACTATATCCTAACTATAGGGTCACAGTGGCCTGCTGGAGCCAATCCCAGCCAACACAGGGCACAAGGCAGGAACAAACCTCGGGCAGGGTGCCAGCCCACCACAGGGCACACACCCACACACCAAACACAGACTTGAGACAATTTAGGACCGCCAATGCACCTAACCTGCATGTCTTTGGACTGTGGGAGGAAACCCACGCAGACACGGGGAGAACATGCAAACTCCACGCAGGGAGGACTCGGGAAGCAAACCCAGATCTCCTAACTGCAAGGCAGCAGCACTACCCACTGCGTAACCAAAATTGTCTTCAACAAAAAGAGTTGAAAAGAGCAATTCAAAAAAGTTTGAAGTGGCTCCGCACTTTAGAGCATTAGAGCAGTTTGGACGAGAACAGGCCATTCAGCCCAACAAAGCTCGCCAACTGCCAGTCGGTGTTCAGAAGCCATTAAGAAGGGTAACAGAATGTCAGGTTATATAGCGCCCTGACGTGTGGAGTACAAGTCACAGGAGGTTCTACTCAAGTCTGGTGAGGCCTCATCTGGAGTCCTGGGTACAGTTTGCATCTCCAGGCTACAAAAAGGACATAGCAGCACAGGAGAAGGTCCAGAGAATAGTGACTTGGTGAGTCCAGGGCTACAGGGGTTGAAATTTAATGTCAGTAAATGTCAAGTATTACACATAGGAAGTAAAAATGTGAGGTTTGAATACATAATGGGTGGTCTGAAACTTGAAAGTCCACCTCATGAGAAGGATTTAGTAGTCGTGGTGGACTCTAAGCTATCGACTGTCAGACAGAGTTCAGAAGCCATTAAGAAGGCTCACAGACTGTCAGGTTATATAGCGCCTTGATGTGTGGAGCACAAGTCACAGGAGGTTCGGTTCAAGTCTTTGTAACACACTGGTGAGGCCTCATCTGGAGGCCTGGGTGCAGTTTTGGGCTACAAAAAGGACATAACAGCACAGGAGAAGGTCCAGAGAAGAGTGACTAGGCTGATTCCAGTGCTACAGGGTATGAGTTATGAGGAAAGATTAACAGAGCTGAAAGTTTTAACAGCTTAATGTCAGTAAATGTAAAATATTACATATAGGAAGTGAGGTTTGAATACACAATGGGAGGTCTGAAAATCGAAACTATAAGGAAAGTTTAAAAGAGCTGAGCCTTTACAGAGGTGAAGAGGAGACTTGACTAAAGTGTGCAAAATGATGAAGAGAATGAGTACAGCGGATCGAGACGGTGACTTTAAAATGAGTTCATCAAGAACACGGGGACACAGTTGGAAACTTGTTAAGGGGAAATTTCATACAAACATTAGGAAGTTTTTCTTCACACAGAGATCCACAGACTCTTGGAATAAGCGACCAAGTAGTGTGGTGGAGAGAAGGACATTTCCTTCCGTGAGATCCCTAAATCCAAAGAGGACTGTTTCATTTATGTTAGGTAGAATCCCCAGAGGGGACATGGGTGGTCTCGTGGTCTGGAATCCCTGCAGATTTTATTTTTTGCTCCAGCTGTCTGGAGTTTTTCTTTTTGTTTTTTTCTGTCCTCCCTGGCCATCGGACCTTACTCTTATTCTATGTTATTTAATGTTGACTTATTTTAATTTCCTACTATGTCTTTTATTGTTTTATTTTTCATTATGTAAAGCACTTTGAGCTACATTTTTTGTATGAAAATGTGCTATATAAATAAATGTTGTATTGTATTGTATTAAAGACCTTCAATATTTGACTTGTTTTGAATCCGCGACATGGATGAGGAAGTGAATTCCAGGAGGACCTTTTAACCTGTTGTGTTGTATCACAACCTTTAAGGACATGCCCCTAACAATGGGCGCCCATCCCCTTAACGACAGGAGGTCCATAGTGGCGGAGAGCATGAAAACCAAAATGGTGGTCTAGCCATCTAAAGTCAAGTCAAATCAAGTGAAGTGGAATTTCTGGTTATACCTTCTATACAAATCCTTTGGTACTTTATACAGTGATATAAACTTACACATCCGAGGGCCACAGTATTTATTTAGATTATAAATACTAGTATATCACAATACAGGAGGTGGATAATTTTACATAAGGGAATGTATAATAAGGAGGAACATTTGTGCAGATGGGCATCATATTGACAAACAGCATTCAGGGATAATAGATCTTCAAACGGCAAGGAATACGATGGAATGTAGAACAGAACAGTAAATAGAAGTGACTCTGGAATAAGGGGGCACTCGCAAGGATGGGGTACCATTACATTCAGGAGCCTTACTGTCTGTGGGAAGAAGTCGATGTTCAGTCTGGCAGTGTTGGTCCGCAGACTGCAATGCCTTCTTGCTGGATGGAGCAGGGAAAAGAGATTATGGAAGTTGTGGGAGGGCTACCCCACAATGTCGGAGGCCTCAAGGGTACTGCGCTTTGTGAACACATCCGCTATGGAAGGGAGAAAAGCCCCGATGATGGTCTCTGCAGCCAGCATGCTCTATATGATATAGAAACTTGCAATCAGATGCGCTAACAGATCCCATACCAGACAGTGATGCAGCCGGTCAGGACCTTTTCAATGGAGCCCCAATAAGAATGCGGTGAGGATATGGCATGGATGGCTGGACCTCTTTAGATGGCACAGAAAGTGTAGTTGCTGCTATGCTTTCTTGGTCAAGTAGGAGGTACAGTATCAACAGAAAACGTCTGTACTGCGACATTCAATTTAATCAATTTACTGTTCTGTATGCAAACTGGCAGATAAAGTTTTCGAGCAAAAAATGGGAGATTCACGTATAAAACAAAACAAAAACAACAAAAAAAAAATAATAATAATCTATACTAATAAAAGGCAAAGCCCTCACTGACTCACTCGCTCACTCACTCACTCACTCACTCACTCACTCACTCACTCACTCACTCACTCACTCACTCACTCACTCACTCACTCACTCACTCACTCACTCATCACTAATTCTCCAACTTCCCGTGTAGGTAGAAGGCTGAAATTTGGCAGGCTCATTCCTTACAGCTTACTTACAAAAGTTAAGCAGGTTTCATTTCAAAATTCTACACGTAACGGTCATAACGGTCGATAACGGTCAACAACGTCCGCCATGTTGAACTTTCTTATTTATGGCCCCATCTTCACGAAATTTGGTAGGCGGCTTCCCTGCGCTAACTGAAACCGATGTACGTACTTATTTCGATGGTATGACTCCACTGTCGGCCGCCATATTGAACTTTCCAACATCACTAATTCTCCAACTTCCCGTGTAGGTAGAAGGCTGACCCCATCGTCACGAAATTTGGTAGGCGGATTCCCTGCGCTAACCAAAACCAATGTACGTACTTATTTCGGTGGTATGACGCCACTGTCGGCCGCCATATTGAACTTTTCAACGGTCTTTGTTACTTATGGGCCCATCTTCAAGAAATTTGGTACGTGAGTTCCCAACGCTAACTGAATCCTACTTACGTACATATATACGTCCATAGCCTGCAGCTCGGTCACCGTGTGAGGCGGCGTTGGGTCCCCCATTCCAACGCCTCCCATGTTGTTGGCTGTCTGCCTATATAAGGCCGTCCGTCGCTCCAGTCTCTACATTCCCTTCCTTGCTTCGCCACGGGATTCACGTCTCCCTGCTGATAACTACAGCCTTTTTATTTAATCCACGGCTTCTCCGCTGTTTTATTGTTCATTTATTACGATTATAGTTATTGTTTAGGTATTTCAGACTTACTTTACATTGTTCAGGTACCCATTTCCTTTATCGTTCCAACCGTACCGCCATTAACATGTCTATCGAGGTAATCACCATCGATCAAAGAACTGTCACTTACCGAGTGGTTTCCATGCCCGGAGATGGCACCTGCCTTTTCCATTCTCTTTGTTTCATATTGCACGGCCATATCAGGCTCACTCTTGATATCCGGAGGAACATTGTGTCTTATGTATTGAATGATTGGGACAGGTTCAAGGTGTGGACTGATGACGGTACAGGAGATAATTAGACTACACAGGAGCACTAGAAGAGTGAAATGCTTAAGCCCTTCACCTATGGTTCTGCATGTGAGTTGATGGCTGCCGCTGAATTGTTCAGTTGTCGCTTTCAAGTGTACTGAAATGGCCAAATATTTTACACCTTTGGACAACCACCAATGCCTCTTAAACATCTTAGATTCACAGGTGACGATTTCAGTCAACGCTTGACAGATGCCGAATGTCACTTCAACACAAGTCCTGCAAATACTGTTGTAATTGAAACAAACCATGAAACTCAAACCGATTATGACAGCAGCAATCCAAGCTGTGAGATTTGAAACAAGATTACTGTTCACATGGCCAACTGTACGTTACATGCTCAAGAGTAAGCTCTGCGCACAGCTTGGTCATATTACAACCGGGGGGCCGAACTGACAACGTGGCATACAAAGAGATCCTTAACAAATAATTATTGGTATATTTTCCCTCAGTTTAAAAAGGTTTAATTTTCTCCTTAATAAAAATTTTAAGGCAGTACTTCGCCGCTGCGAAGTGCGGGTATTTTGCTAGTAAAATATAAAGCAAAACAAAACTAAAGCCCTAAACAAGAGACAATAATCGTGGTCAAGAGAACACAAGAAGAGAGCACAAAGATGAACTGAACTGAACACTTCAAAGCTTCTGTGGATCGAATAAGGATTTGCATTCGCTTTTATCCCATCATGTCGATTACACAAGGGTCCCGACCTCTGAGACCACGCCCCTAGTAACTCTGTGTGACCCATGCCCCGCCGGGACGCCACTTTGACACTAGAGCAGCGTTTCTCAACCTTTAAGTATTTGCGACCCGAGTTTTCATAACAGTTTTAATCGCGCCCCCCTAAGGATTTTTTGAAAGGAGCCCACTAATACCAATTTGTTCTTTTTTAATTAATGATATATCATAGATGCATATTTTATTTTACCTACTTAACTTTTATCGACATTTATCTAACTCTATATTTATTTTTCTAGTGTCAGAATGTAGTTTAAGTTCATTTGTTTTGGTTTCAATAGATGGATTTTTCATATTTCCGATTCTTGTTTTCTTTTTTTCACATCTTCGCGCCCGCCCCACAGTTTGAGAAGCACTGCACTAGAGCTACCATGGGATTCACGCTATGTCACCCAGAACACTCCGGGTTGCATTGGAGCAACAATTTTGGAACACCGGAGCTCATTCTTTTTGGGCTCTGTGGCCACCGCCAGGGGGAGCTGCATGGCATAATGAGCCCAACTGGGCACGAGCGCAGCCACACCTGGAAGTACAGCCGGAAGTAGGTCAACGAGCACCTGCACCACTTCCAGGTGGGCTATCAAAGGAGCCGACAGTCACCAATCCGGGTGCCAGAGTCGGGAGGAGGAGGACAAAGCT
>JANRMT010062806.1:124003776-124017563 GCA_026402145.1 Polypterus bichir lapradei | reverse complement strand
GATAGATAGATAGATAGATAGATAGATAGATAGATAGATAGATAGATGTGAAAGGCAGTATATAATAAGATGGACAAATAATAAATGTATAAACAATACAATTAATAATATCACGATCAATCAAAATTGCTGAACGGACATCAGAGAGAGCCCTGGTTAACCATAACTCCCAGTAAATGAATCAGTACAGCGATGAGAGAGTTTCAACAGTCACCATTTAGAAGCCAGACGTGTCACCAGCAGAGGAGACATGGGGCACGGCCAAGTTCAAAGTAGAAGGATGTTTTTTAAAGTGCCCACTGGGTTCAGGAACAGCAAGGCATCAATAGAAAAAATCTTTAATTAAATGCAGCCCAGTAACAAACCAGCAGCCACTGTGGTGTAGTGGAAGTGAAGCCTGACACCACTGGATTTGCCCAGCAAGTTTCTCGTTTAGCTCGTTTAGTCAGTTTTCTTTAGCACGTCACCTTGCTCAATGGTCAGCTGTCTTGGCCTGCAGGTGACAGACGCTGTAATTCTGCACTGACCGGTGCCAACTGATTTCATCCCTAGCCAGGCCCATCAATAAGGTGTAATTTAGATCGTCTACAGGATTTCGGAGATTCCACTTTTTTCCTGCAGTAAACATTGTCAGTATAAGGCCATCCCAGTGGCTGACCACCTCGGAGTTTGGCTCTGAACGGATACCCACGGCTTCTTGGCCTTGCCACCATACTGTTTGTTGTGGCCGAGCCTGGTTTTGCAAAAGGCAAGCCTGTAAACTAAATTACATGGGAGCAGACATCCGTGGTTTCCAAGTGATAACAGTCGAAATGGGGTTTGCGAATGGGACATGTGGCATCGTAAAAGGAAATTCTGTCATTTCATTGTTATGATTCGGTGGGACTGAATCACGGACGCTTTGGAATCAGCTTTTTTGGGACCTTGCACACGCGTCTATAAATGCAGGCTTTGTTGGCCTTTATGAGAGCCTGTGCTGTCTGATAAAAATAAAAATGCCTACACGACTTGACTTCAGTGAACCTCAATAATCCCCCTGAGTAACTCTACAAAGCCATTGGAGCCCAATGACATCCATTATTGAATCCACAATGTCAGTGGACTCCAATGAAGACCCTCATTGACCACAATATTCCAATGTGCTCTAATGACTACACAATGACCAGTGACAATCTTCATTAACCCCACAATACCAATTATCTCCAGTTACGCTTGTAAGTGACCCCAAAATCACAGTGCTCTTCAAATGTGTTCTTCTTTATGTATGCCCACATTGACCCCAACAGCTTTCCTTACTGAGTCCACACTGGCAAAGCATTCAGATAGAAGTGGTGTCATCCAGTGATGCCCTTCACAGACTCCCTAATGTCAATCAACATCTCAATACCAGGGAATCCCAATTAATGCCTTTCATTAACCACACAATGACAGTGGGGTCTAAAGTTGCCTCTGACTGACCCTGAAATAACATCATAGTCCAAAGATACCCTTCATTGACCCCTCATCAAATCTACACTATTAGTGCCCCTCCTTGCAGTCCAATGATGCCTGTCAATAACCCCATACTGCTATTTATGTTCAATGACACTTCTTATCGATCCCACAATAGCAGTGTAATCCAAAGATGCCCCTCACTGATCTCTTCAAATTTAGTGATGCTATTCATGGGCTCTACAGTGGCATGGTACCCTACCATTTTAATATATTTGACCCCATCATGCCACTGCAATTCCATTATGATCCTCAATGGTTATATGTTGCCAGTGTACTTCAATGTTGCCCGTCGTTTACCCCCACTTAGTCCAATAATACTATCGAATGACCCCACAGTGTCCCTGATTAATTCCATGATGCCAGTGTACTCTGATGATGCCCTGTTGACCTAAAATTGTAATTAAAGTCCACCAATGCTTGACAATCATCCCCACAATGTCAATGTATTCCAAAGATTCTCCCCATTGACATCCTCGATGTCAGTCCATTCGGATCTTGCACCTCATTAATTCCATGATGCCACTGCACTCCAATGATGCCTTCTGACCCCACATTGGCACTGACGTTCAACAATACTTCTCATTGATAAAACATTTCCATTGTGTTTCAAAAATGCCCCTTGTTTAACCAGTGACTTCAGTTTATTTTCCAATGATTCATACCACTGACCCCCTCATTGGCATTTAAGTCCAATAATGCTCCTCAGTGATTCCACAATGCCACTGTAGTTCACTGCCTCTCGTTGACACCACAATGTCTGCCATTAAACACACTTAGAAAAGATCAGTTTTTCTTACCAGGATAAAGCTGCTTGGTGGGCGCACTCAGCTGGGCCTCCTTCGATACTCTATAAGCCACATCAGGTCCTTTGGAAGATCTTCTGTGTGGACAAAACCCTGTCGTTTTCGTTACACCTTCGGGTAAATTCTGAAACTCTAATATCTTCAAAAGATCTGCGGGTTCCACTGTGGAAACAAAAAAAGCAAAACAAAATCAGCAATGTCACTGGTGTGCACCCTCCTGTCTCTCTATTATAAAAAAAATCTTGGGAAGGAGACGAGACGTGATCTTCTCGGAAGACACTTTGACGTCACGTGAGACAAGGCAGTGAGACAAAAGGACAGCTGCTGTACAGGCTTTTAAATGATCGACGCGCAGCGCGACAAGCAGAATACGCAGCTTAGCAGCAGCAAGCCAGCAGGTGATCCAACCGCATCTCCTTTGTGTGCGTTCAGACCCCTTCATAACGCGAGCGGCAGAGATACAAAGTGACAAAAGGACAGCTGCTGTACAGGTTTTTAAATGATCGACGTGCAGCGCGACAAGCAAAACACACAGCTCGCCAGCAGCAGCAGCAGAAGCAGCAAGACAGCAGCTGATCCAACCGCATCTTCTTAGTGTGCGAGCAGCATGATAAATTCCGCAAGAAAGAGATTTAACCAGGCCTGGGGCCGGAAATATAGGACAAAGAGTAGATGACAAAGTACAACGTCGTAAAGAATTCAAAAACGTTGGCGTGGTACACATGAACAGCAGGTTAGAGATAATGGAAGTACGAAAACTCCAAAGTCTCAAAAACATGATAGGAAAGATCGCATTAGCGCAAACAAACAAAAATTATTACTCGGTGAAATAACAGAACAGCAAAAAGAGGTTTAATATATTGTTCAGATTTAAACTTTAAGTCGGAGAACTTGTAGATCATCTAATTCGTGTTGCCAGCGAGAATTAAAAGATTCCAAAAGCGTTGCTGCGATATGAAGTCCTGTGAGATGGAGACGTTTAACATGAGATTCCTTCAAGTCACACCCTACTTACAACCATTTTCAAACAAGACATCGGTCATCTAACCTCTCATTCGTGTGAATGCTTTTGCCAGACACACTTCCTGCGCTCTCAGCTCTTATACATTTTATCAGGACAATAATTTTATACGTTTGAGATGACATGTCAATGACAAAGCGAAGAAGAAAGAGCAGGGACAGACATTCGAGAAAGTTGTTTTATTTATTAGAGCGAAAGAAATGATATTCACTCACAGGCAGTTATACATTGCGTTGTCACGATGCAAGTCCAAACACAGAATCAAAATTCAGTGCGATCTTAATTAAGTTAATTCCAAATTTTGTTTTTACAAAAGTGAAGATAATGCATATGTAACAATTCCCATGAAAATAACAATCTCTTTGAATTGTATATCTGGTAAACCAAATCCGGGGGCAGAGCCACCTAGTTTTTTAAATATTGCTTTGTGTCTCACACGCATTGACAACAAAATTAAAATGATTGAAAAAAACATTGTCCTCAAGTTGGGCATACAAAAGGGGTGGCTGTTGTGACACACACAAAATCTGAAGGATGACAGGCTAGAGAAGACGAAAAGAAAGACCAAAGTGCTCCAGTCAACTCCAAATCATCCCCTAAAGGAGGAATCAATGAAACACAATGTCCTCATCATGTACCCTAATGTCGGGATGTAACCATGGTAACAAAGCATCTCCTACTTCAAAAAAGTTGCTAAGAGCTCCGTGTGAAATACAAAACAAGGATGAACAAAGGGAGGTGACACATCACTGCACTGGGGCATTGGGATCCACACACGGGATAAGTGTCTCCTGCTGGTTTCATCAACACCACTTCCAGCAGCAACACAAGTTTTACCAAGATGGTCTCCCCACCCAAGTCCTGACTGGTCCAGATGCTTAGCTTCAGGTGGATGACCTGTTCTGAAGTGCAGGTGGTATGACTGCTGGTATCCAAGGTTGTGCTCACTACTAGGGATGTTCTGATCGATTAGCCGCCGATCAAAATCAGCCGATTTTCACTAAAAATAGACTCGACTGGTGATCATTAAAAAGGCCCTTGCATTCCTAAGCTTTACAGTAATTTAGTTGCAGCTCTCCTTTATTGCAAGGTATTATGGGAGATTAGCCAATGTGCATCTTTTTTTTTCTTAATTTTTTTCTATTGTAGCAAACTTTCTGCAGTGTACACAAAGACCAGTAAGCCTGTTTTACTGGTGAATGAGAGGTGATTGGTATACAATACAGGTATTAATTAGCCTTTACAATAAAGAAAGTGGAGTAATAAACTGAAAAAAAAAGTAATCACAGAAGTCGTCCTGTGCTACTAGACAAACATCAAAATATGCTACTTTAAGCAATTCAGACCTTTATTTTGTCCTTTAAATTAAAACAGACACCGCTTGAGTTTGGACAGCGAGCTTGTTTAAAATGCAGCAGCTTACATTTCTCTCTATTATAATAACAAAATCTTGGGAAGAAGACGAGACGTGATTTTTTCAGAGAGACAATTTCACGTCCAGTGAGACGAGACTTTATGCCAAGACATTTAATCACGCCCTGCGCCGGAAATAAAAGACAAAGATTAGATGACAAAGTAGAACGTCGTAAGGAATTCCAAAACATTGGCGCAATACTCATGAAGAGCAGGTTAGAGATAATGGAAATATGAAAATTCAAAAGTCTCAAAAAAATGATAGTAAAGATCACATTAGCGCAAACAAATGGAAATTATTACTCGGTGAAATAAGGGAACAGCGAAAAGAGATCAAATATATTGTTCAGATATAAACTTTAAGTCACAGACTTGTAGATCTCCTGATTCGTGTTGCCATCATTGAAAAGTAGTGTTTCTTCCCAATGAAGAGGCGTATCCGCGTGAATTAAAAGATTTGCCGTTTGGTGAAAGAGAAATCCCACGAGATCTGGAAAAGTCCCGCCCACATCTTAAAACATTTACAACCACGCCCACGGTTCAATCATTTCTCATTTGTGTCAATGCTATTGTCAGACATATTTCGTGTAGAGAGAAAGAAACGATATTCACTCACAGGCAGTTATACGTTGCACTGTCACGATGTACAGGGTGGTCCAGATCTAATTATGCTGATCCAGATCATCTGGATGACTTTGATTTATGCGGGGACGATTCCAGTTCGGCGCGAAGACGATTCTACATGTCGTCAGTTCGCTTGATGGTCTGGGATTTTTATGTAATAAACTTAATAAGTTATAGCGAAATGAAAATTGCATAATTAGATCTGGACCACCCTATAATTCCAAACACGGAATCAAAATTTAATGCGATTTTGAAGAAAAGGTAAAAGCGAAAGGAGATTGAATTATTGGACATAGGTGATATGACAGAATTATGTAGATATTGTTTGGCTTTAAACTTTAAGTTTAACTTGTAGATCGTCTAATTCATGTTGCCATCAGGGAAAGGTAGGGTTTCTTCCCAATGAAGAGGCGTATCCTAAGAATTAAAAGATTTGTTGTTTGGTGAAAATGAAATCCACAAACGTGAGCGGCAGAGACACGAAGTTGTTGGTGCGTAGCACAGGTCAGTGGGTTGGCAAGTAAAGTGAGCAGGGGGCAAAGCACCCTAGTTTAACTAGATAAAGAAAAGATAAAGATGAATTTGAAATTGTTGCTTAGTAAACAATAGGCTTTTTTATTTGAACTGGGTTTATTATTTGTTGCTGTTGCAGTTTTGGTAAGAAACAAGGACCACAAAATTAAAATGGTAAATCAAATTTTATAATTACACCTCAAGAATTACGAATGTGTAGTTGATACATTGAAGAAAAACCCACACCAGTATAAATATAGTAAACTAGTTGTCCCCTGTGGCTCTGCGCGCGTAGTAGGGAAACAGCACAAACTGTTAAAATCAATAAACAAACAGGCATCGCTAGCTAAGAGAAGGTAAGGTACACTGCAGAACATAACCAGAAGTAGAGCGATTCGAACAGAGGCTGACGAGGGTCCCACCTGACTCCCCGCAACTGATGTTACGCTCCCCACTCTCCTCGGCCCGTAGCCTCTGTCTCGGATTAGCGCAAATAAATCCTTCCTGCAAGCGAACTATGATACTTAGTGCAATGACCTAAGGCGCACAATCAATGTTCAAGCAAATTGTAGCAAGAAACCCAATCTAAATCTGTTAAGTAGTTCTCTCGTTCGCTAACTAAGTGGAGTTAAGGTTACGCCCCGAGGCAGACGCGTGAGTGAGGAGGGCCTCACCCCAACTCCCTGCAGCCTGATGAGTCTCTCTCGGATTCACGCTAATAAATCAGTACTGCAAGTGAACTATGATTGTTAGCGCGATGAGAAAGTCGCAAAATTAACCGGAACGTTCAAGCAAATTCTAGAAAAAAACAAAACCCAGATCTAAATCCGTTAAGTAATTCTCTCATGAGAAGTGGACAGACATACAGATGGGTCTAAAAAACTGTAAGAAATTTCACACTTGGACCATGAAATTTTTAAAACCGTTTCTTAGCGAGCACCTATGGGCTAAAGGTAACCTACATTTCAAATTTCAAGTCCCAAGTCCTCATGATTGGGGAGATTTCATGATGAGTGACTCAGTGGTATTTGGCTTTTATATATATAGAAGATATCTATACAGTATATATATATATATATACTGTATATATATTATATATATATATACATACATACTAGCCATGTGCGCCCAACTACGTTGCACGTGTTAAAGTTGTCTGTGAAGGGCTCCCTGTTTAAACGCGGCTGCCAGTCGTGAACTGGGCCCTTCGTCGTACAGCATTATGATTTTTTATAAGGGAAACAAAATTACAAAAGAAAACCCTTGGATATTGATTCGATAGGAATGGCCTACTCGGAATCACTGTCCGAATCGTAATTACGTGGTAATTACAGTCTTCAGTAGTATAAGCCTGGAGGAGATTCTTAATGCAATGCCTATGTTTTAGCTGTCTCTCTACTGCCATCTAGTGCTTCTTCTTCTAATTCATTCGCGGTCAAACAAAGATCAAGATCCAAATGAAGATTATATATAGAGATATATATACTCAGCAAAAAAAGAAACGTCCCTTTTTCAGGACTGTGTATTTCAACAATAATGTTTTAAAAATCCAAATAACTTTACAGATCTTCATTGTAAATTGTTTAAACAATGTTTTCCATGCGTGTTCAATTAACCATAATCAATTAATTAACATGCACCTGTGGAATGGTCGTTAAGACCTTAACAGCTTACAGAAAGTAGGCATTTAAGGTCACATTTCTAAAAACGCAGGACACTAAAGAGACTTGTCTACCGACTGTGAAAAACACCCAAAGAAAGATGCCCAGGGTCCCTGCTCATCTGCGTGAACGTGCATTAGGCATGCTGCAGGGAGGCATGAGGACTGCTGATGTGGCTGGGGCAAT
The DNA here is from genome assembly GCA_026402145.1 of Polypterus bichir lapradei. Taxonomy (NCBI): domain Eukaryota; kingdom Metazoa; phylum Chordata; class Cladistia; order Polypteriformes; family Polypteridae; genus Polypterus; species Polypterus bichir. The sequence continues at coordinate 124,009,848 of JANRMT010062806.1, read as the reverse complement.
AAATTGCCATGTCCACACTGTGAGACGCCTAAGACAGCGCTACAGGGAGACAGGAAGGACAGCTGATCATCCTCGCAGTGGAAGACCACGTGTAACAACACCTGCACAGGATCGGTACATCCGAATATCACACCTGCGTGACAGGTACAGGATGGCCACAACAACTGCCCGAGTCACACCAGGAACACACAATCCCTCCATCAGTGCTCAGACTGTCCGCAATAGGCTGAGAGAGGCTGGACTGAGGGCTTGCAGGCCTGTTGTAAGGCAGGTCCTTACCAGACATCACCAGCAGCAACGCCGCCTATGGGCACAAACCCACCTTCGCTGGACCAGACAGGAGTGGCAAAAAGTGCGTGAGTTTCTGCATGACAGCAATGTCAGTGTTCTGCCATGGCCAGCGAAGAGCCCGGATCTCAATCCCATTGAGCACGTCTGGGACCTGTTGGATCGCAGGGTGAGGGCTAGGGCCATTCCCCCCAGAAATGTCCAGGAACTTGCAGGTGCCTTGGTGGAAGAGTGGGGTAACATCTCACAGCAAGAACTGACAAATCTGGTCCAGTCCATGAGGAGGAGATGCACTGCAGAACTTCAAGCAGCTGGTGGCCACACCAGATACTGACTGGTACTTTTGATTTTGAGCCTCCCTTCATTCAGGGACACATTGTGAAACATTTTTAGTTTATGTCTTATGGTGTTGACTCTTTTAGTGTTCATACAAATATTTACACATTAAGTCTACTGAAAGTAAAAACAGTTGAAAGTCAGAGGACGTTTCTTTTTTTGCTGAGTATATATGCAGTATATATATATATATATTGTCACACCCGCATGTTTAGGGGACAACTAAAGGGCCTGAATAAATGTATTTTCACGCCAAACCAGGGGTTGACAAAGGGTACTAATTCTCTCTCTCAATTCCTTGCAGGCCATTCTCGGGAAATCCCGCCTGGTTCTGGGGCAACCAACAACGTCATTTCCCATTCTGATCCTTATGACATCAGATCCGCTGCGAGCATTTAAAAGCCGCCATCTTAAGATAATGATCAGTTCTGTTTTGGACTCAGCCGTGTGAACATGTCTTCTCTTTAACCAATTTTGCAGCCGGGAAATATTATATGGGTGGCTGCCCCAAACCTTCCCAATGTCTCTGGGTCGTTCTTATTACTATATATATATATATATTAACAGCAAAAAGCTGTAGGGTAATTAGTTATTTAAAATAATTTAAACATATGTGCATGTATATTGGGGGGTACGGTGGCACAGTGGGTAGAGTTGCTGCCTCGCAGTTAACAGACCCAGGTTCGTTTCCCGGGTCCTCCCTGCAAGGAGTTTGCATGTTCTCCCCTTGCCTGCGTGGGTTTCCTCCAGGTACTCCGGTTTCCTTCCACAGTCCAAAGACATGCCGGTTAGGTGGTTTGGTGATTCTAAATTGTGTGCTTGGTGTGTGTGTGTGCCCTGCGGTGGGATGGCACCCTCCCAGGGTTTGTTTCCTGCCTCGTGCCCTGTGCTGGCTGGGATTGGCTCCTGCAGACCCCCGTGACCCTGTAGTTAGGATATAGCAGGTTGGATAGTGGATGACTGCATGTATATTTACATTTAAGCAGTGCTTAATTGCCAATATCAATTAAATGATTTTGTGAGATATATATATATAAAACATTGAAACTAAACAATATGACAGCTTGTAATAATGAGAAGCATTTTATTTTCTGTTATACCATATGTATTATGGATAAATATTTTTGCATGCATTTTATCAGCTAAAGCATATATTTTATGGAAATTATATTTATTGTATTGTTTTATGGTCACTGAACAATACGCCTACAGAATTTCATTTTGTTAATAAAAAATGAACATTTAAGCCAAAGAGCAGCCATGTTACTTTTAAAGGCGAACACTGTGAGGCTATGAAATCACTAAGCATGCACAACCACCATTTGCTTTAGCATCTGCAAGCTGTTAACCAGGCCCCCCCGAGATCTAAGGTTTGCTTGAATCCAGCTGTGTCCTGACGTGACAGACTTCCACGCCTTATCTCTGTGGAGCATGCAGAAGGTTACTTGAGGTGAGCACATCCTACTGGAAAAGCTGATTTGCAGAGATACCCCCCACTGGATGAATGATACACACTCAACAAGAAGCTGCCATTTTGGAGAGACTCTCTTGACAGTCCCTTGTGACTTATCAGATACATAACATCAAGTAACAACTGGAGGCCAGCTTGATCCAGTTCAAAATGGCAATGAGCTGGAGCCTATCCCAGCAGTACTGGGCACAAGTCCACCTCAGGGTCTACTCACACTCAGGGAAGTTAAACTAACTAACATGTCCTTAGGGATGTGGGAGGAGATCCACAGCAGACACACACACACACACACACGGGGAGAACATGCAAACTACATAAAGGCACTGCCCAGACATGAGATTTGAGCCTAGAATTTCAGATCTTTTAAAGTCCCACCAAAAATCCTAACCATGTCTTTCAGTATGGAGTGAGAAAGCCAGAGACACGGGAAGAACAGGCAAACTTCATACTGAACATGCCCACCTATGAGATTTGAGTCTGGGATGCTGTATCTACAAAAGAATGGCTAAACAACCTAATCGACATTTCAGTGGGGACGTGAGAGTTGAACTAGAGAAAGAAAAAGAAAACACCAAGCGCTATTGATCAGACATGAGATTTGAGCCCGGGAAGCTGGATATATGAAAGAGACACCAAATAACTTAATCTACATGTCTTTGGGAATGTGGGTAGAGAAGCAAAGTCAGTCAGTCAGTCAGCCATTTCCCAACCTGCTATATCCTAGCTACAGGGTTACTGGGGTCTGCTGGAGCCAATCCCAACCAACACAGGGCGCAAGGCAGGAACAAACCCCGAGCAGGGCGCCAGCCCACCACAGGGCACACACACACACCAAGCACACACTAGTAAAATTTTGGATAGCCAATGCACCTAACCTGCATGTCTTTGGACTGTGGGAGGAAACCCACACAGACACGGGGAGAACATGCAGACCCAGGAAACGAACCCAGGTCCCTTAACTGTGAGACAGCAGCGCTACCACTGTGCCACCGTGCCTCCTAGATAGATATATAAATAGATGTGAAAGGCACTATATGATAGATAGATAGATAGATAGATAGATAGATAGATAGATAGATAGATAGATAGATATGAAAGACACTATATGATAGATAGATAGATAGATAGATAGATAGATAGATAGATAGATAGATAGATAGATAGATAGATAGATATGAAAGGCACTATATAATAGGTCGTTGGCTCAGACTAAAGGAAGCAGAGGGTGATGGTGTGAGGAACCGTACCAGAATTGGCCAATGTTACAAGTGGTGACCAGCAGGTAATTGATTTAGATACGATAATAAGTCACAAGCTGGTTAAGTTTGCAGATGATACCAAGATAGGTGGATTAGCAGATAATTTGGAATTCGTTATATCATCACAGAAGGACTTGGATAGCAGACAGGATTGGGCAGATTTGTGGCAGATGAAATTTATTTTGAGGTTTAAATACACAAAGGGAGGCCTGAAAATCGAGAGTCCACCTTATGACCAGGATTTAGGAGTCATAGTGGACTCTAAGCTATCGACTTCCCGGCAGTGTTCAGAAGCCATTAAGGAGGAACACAGACTGTCAGGTTATATAGCGCCTTGACGTGTGCAGTACAAGTCACAGGAGGTTCTGCTCAGGTCTTTATAACACACTGGTGAGGCCTCATCTGGAGTCCTGAGTGCAGTTTTGCTCTCCAGACTACATAAAGGACATAGCAGCACTAGAAAAGGTCCAGAGAAGAGCGACTAGGCTGATTACAGAGCTATAGGGGATGAGTTATGAGGAAAGATTAACAGAGCTGAGTCTTTACAGAGATTAAGAGGTGACCTGATTGAAGTGTTTAAAATTATGAAGGTAATTAGTCCAGTGGATTGAGACGGTGATTATAAAATGAGTTCATCACAAACACGGGGACACAGTTGAAACTTGTTAAGGGTAAATTTCACAGGAATATTAGGAAGTTTTTCTTTACAAAAGAACGACAGACACTTGGAATAAGCGACCAAGTAGTGTGGTGGACAGTAAAACGTTAGAGACTTTCAAAACTCGACTTGATGTTTTTTTGGAAGAAATAAGTGGACAGGACTGGCGAGCATTGTTGGGCTGAATGGCCTGTTCTCGTCCAGAGTGTTCTAATGTTCTAATACCAATGTCTGGTCTTAATTTCACTTGCATAGATGTAATGAGAGAAATGTGGCCGTGCTGAATGCTTATTTCCCCAGTGTATGTATTGCAAGAACCAGTGCCCATCCCAACAACAGTGGGCACAGTGCAGAATTCAACCCATCAGGATGCCATTCCATCCCTGGGCACACTCATGTACATACATACACACACTCAACAACACCAGACCAACATGCCAGCCTGGATTTGTTTCCATTCAATAAAAACAGAGAAGGGATTCAGAACTCCCATGGACACTTTTTTTTTCTCATCTAAAGACTTTGCAGGGGGCCTGATGAGCCAGCAATACTTTAAATCATTACTTGGAAATCACAGCCAGGAGCTACATGTGGCAACGCTGTTCACCACTAAGCGGATCTGAGTCACTAAAATCAAACACTTAAAAGATCACGCCAAGTGTTATCAGCTGTGAATCAGCCTACAATAAAGACAATGATACTTTTGTAGCAAAATTTTATGACAAGCCGCCAAGAAAGCCAAAAAGCACTTTTAAGTATCTGCTTGTGGGCAATGACATGCATTTGGATAGCCAATCCGTCGGACAGATAACAATCGACAGGCAATTCTTAGCAGGGGAGTCGACTCCTTGGCAAAGTCTCCAACTCCATTATATTTCTTAAACGAGCACACTTCTTTGCTTGCCAAGGAGTTTTGGTTTTTACTTGCTTAGTTAGAGGACAACTCTAAAACAAATGATCATCTTCATCTGCTTATTGTACTCTCGTAACACAATTCTGCTGACACAAAGGGGCTGTCGCCTAGCACAGAAGTATCAGCTACAAGGCAGGAACCAACTCGTAATGGGATGGCAGTCCTTGACAGGACACAACGATGTTTCACTCGCACTAATTCATCCCCAGTCAGAGGCCTTCTTAACCTTCAGGAATTCGTAATGAAGGATTGAAAATGCTATTTTAAAAAATATTTTCTATGCAGTCGTTTATTTTACAGAACACTTTACTCTAAAAGAGGGTCACAAGTGGCAGGAATTTACTCCAGAAACATTGCGTTGGGAACAATGCAGGGACCAACCCTGCTCGGGACACACTGACTTACACATCCAAATTCACTCATACCAGAGAAACCCAAAGTCAGTACCCAACCTAAGCTACCCACCTTTAGGCTGTGGAAGGAAACACTATAATAATAATAGATAGATAATAATAATAATAATAATAATAATAATAATAATAATAACTTCTATCTATTCTACAGATCTTAATCCAAAGGACAGTCATAAAGGGGTGGAAGTTTACTCTGTAAGCATTATGGACAAGCGCATGCCCATTCATCACAGAAAACACCGGCATATTCACTTGTAGTGGACAAGCTGAAAATTTTTGCCCAACGTAAGCTTCATGTCTTTGGGACATGGTAAGAAATTCAATAATAATAATAATCTATCCATCCATTATCCAAGCCGCTATATCCTAACTACAGGGTCAAGGGGGTCTGCTGGAGTCAATCCCAGCCAACACAGGGCCCAAGGCAGGAAACAAACCCAAGGCAGGATGCCAACCCACCGCAGGGCACACACACACACACACACATTCCCACACATCAAGCACACACTAGGGACAATTTAGGATCGCCAATGCACCTAACCTGCATGTCTCTGGAAACCGGAGCACCCGGAGGAAACCCACACAGACACGGGGAGAACATGCAAACTCCACGCAGGGAGGAACCAGGAAGCGAACCCGGGTCTCCTAACTGAGAGGCAGCAGCGCTACCCACTACGCCACCATGCCGCCAATAATAATAATAATAATAATAATAATAATAATAATAATAATAA
>JANRMT010062806.1:123993027-124003208 GCA_026402145.1 Polypterus bichir lapradei | reverse complement strand
TGTCTTTGGGACATGGTAAGAAATACAATAATAATAATAATAATAATCGGGTGGTGCAGTGATAGTGCTGCGGCCACACAGTAAGGAGATCAGAGTTCCCATCCCAGGTTCTCCCTGCATGGAGATTTCTCCCACGGGACTTCGCCCCCACAGTCCAAAGATATGCAAGTTAGAGGTCTGGTGACACTAAATTGTCCCATATGTGTGTGTTCAAAATACCCCAGTGAATTAAACCCAATGTCAATTCCTAAATCAAAGTCAAAGTGAAAGCCTTGAGTCTGTACAAACGCTTATAGCCTGTAGGGAGCATCTTACTGCCTCCAAATCCTTGACACAACCTTACACACGTACTTTTTGATACAAATAATTTTATTTTACAATACCTTACACGGGTCTCTTTTATGTTGGTATGCAACTATAAGATGCATCGGTTTCCCTCCACTCCCCTCAGGTGAGCTTAGTCCCAATCCTCTCCCGACTGGACAGAGGTGGCCCTTTTTATGCCGGACCCAGGAATACTTCTACTCCAGAGTCAGACAGACGCCCCTGAAAGCAAGTGTCCTGTGAGACTACAACTCCCAGCATACCCTGCAGGCACATGAATGAACATGCTGACCCAGGAATGCTGCCACCCAATGTGTCAGGTAAGCATGTACACTTGGGATTCAAGCACACAGGTCTATCCACTATGTTGGCCTCCCCTATCCATCACACATTGCACTTGACAACACTTGTTCCTTAACCTGTTGTGTACATCCTGTATTTACCAGTAGATTATCCTGCAGTGTCTACTGGTGTAATGCCAAGTCCAAGAATTGCCATTTTTCTGTGAGCTACTTACTGTGATCTACAAACAGCTCACAACTGAGCTGATGGTTCTTCTCTCTCTCTCACTGCGGGATTGTGGGTAATCGTCTCCCATTCTGCGTCTCAGTCGGCATGCCTCACTCATATAGTCAACATCCGTTTGCACGTATACTGTTTACTATAGCATTGTGACCACATGTGTGTGTTGTAATGTGTGAGTCGCTCTTTTGCACCCCATAAACACGAAGGCTTAGTCTCAGTACTTTAGCAGAACTACCTTTTATTCAGCCTTGAAACAGGAACAGCGCGGTTATTTATTGTAGCGTGTGATCTGCCGCTCTTCTATGTACAGACTCAGCAGTCAGGCAGGGTTGTGTCCGGGTTAGTGACCAAGTAATCCTGTTCCCTTGCATTTATAATCTTCCTTGTATCACCCATCGATGGCAGGTGCTTATAACATGTACGCGATCATTTCGGATTCGCTTTTGCGGCGGCTTCTTCGGGACGCTCTTCCGCGTTTCGTCCCGTTTTTGTGTTGGGAGTCCCAAAACAGTTTCGAAACCTTAAGAGTGTGTAAAGCATTTATTTTATTTTGTGTCCAAGTGTAGTGACTCTTCAGGTAAAAGCAACTGTCATTGGAGAGATTCCCTTGTTAAAGTCGCAAAAAAGAAGAAGATTCCAGTGAGCCGACAGATAGCGGGGATTCCGTTATTTAGATGAGTCAACGTTTAAGCTCCTCCTCCTCCTCCCCTCTCTCATCTCCCTCACACCAGTCACGGTTCTTTTCAAAGGTAAAGTGCAGGTTAATTTGTTTTATGTATTTTTTACTTTATATTTTGTATTAATCATTTTTATATGAATATTTATGGGTTGACAGGTCAGTCCCATGTTTCCAAGTTGGAAATCTGATTTAAGGAGGTGTCCCAGCTGAAAATTCCAACTAGGACCTCAGATATTCTGACTTTCCACTTTAAATGGAGCGCAGCATTAGTCTCCAAAAGCGACCTTAAAGCGCTTGTCGACCACTTCTGGACAGCTTCAAGACGAGTGGTCTGTATTTCAAACAGAGATGGACGGCTACAATGAGTTATAATACTGTGAGTGGGTATGGCTTTGCTCATGAGTGGGTAATGTGATGGTCAGGCATCCCATTTGGGTTTGGTTCTGCGGCCTGTGACACTTTGTGACCCCGAACTTGAATGAGAGGCCCTAAAAATGGACAGATGGTTGACAGTATGCAACATTTATTCATAGAGACACAGCAAGTGAAGCGTGTAAACCCCACCTGGGGTTGAATCTCACTGTGACAGACGAGATTAGACAGGAGTCCCCATGGACTGTGATGTTTGCTGATGACATTGTGATCTGTAGCGATAGGTTGAGGAGACCCTGGAGAGGTGGAGATATGAGAGGAGAGGAATGAAGATCAGTAGGACATGTGAATACATGTGTGTGAATGAGAGGGAGGTCAGTGGAATGGTGAGGATGAGGGGAGGAGAGTTGGCGAAGGTGGATGAGTTTAAATACTTGGGATCAACAGTACAGAGTAATGGGGATTGTGGAAGAGAAGTGAAGAAGAGAGTGCAGGCAGGGTGGAGTGGGTGGAGAAGAGTGTCAGGAGTGATTTGTGACAGACGGGTATCAGCAAGAGTGACAGGGAAGGTCTACAGGGCAGTAGTGAGACCAGCTGTGTTATATGGGCTGGAGATGGTGGCACAGGAGACAGAGCTAGAGATGGCAGAGTTAAAGATGCTAAGATTTGCATTGGATGTGATGAGGATGGACAGGATTAGAAATGAGGACATCAGAGGGGCAGCTCAGGTGGGACGGTTGGAAGACAAAATCAGAGAGGCGAGATGGCGTTGGTTTGGACATGTGCAGAAGAGTGATGAGGGGTATACTGGGAGAAGGGTACTAAGGATAGAGCTGACAGGCAATAGGAGAAGAGGAAGACCGAAGAGAAGGTTTAGGGATGTGATGAGAGAGAACATGAAGGTGATGGGCGTGACAGAGCAAGATGACGAGGACAGAAAGATAGAGAAGAAGAGGATCCCCTGTGCCAACGCCTAATGGGAGCCGAAAGAAGATGAAGAAAATTAACATACATAAAGATTAAGGTGTCATTTTATACTGCGGTGGGCTGGCGCCCTACCCAGGGTTTGTTTCCTGCCTTGTGCCCTGTGTTGGCTGGGATTGGCTCCGTGACCCTGCAGTTAGAATAAAACAGGTTGGATAATGGATGAATGAATGGATGTCATTTTATGTAACTGCTTCTGAAAGGTGCTATGTAAAACCCAGACAGCCTGCAGTGTGTAAACATTTCACAAATGGACTGATAGCCAAAATTAGTCATCATAATGTGAGTCATTAGAGTGGACTCCATGATAGACTGGTGTCCCAGTCGGGGTGGGTTCTGACCTATTGCCAAATATTGCTGGTTTAGACTCTGGCACCCGTTGACACCAGAATGATTCATAGCAAGGTGTCCCAGAGAGGTCTCTTTGAATGTCATGAAAGCCCAAAACTCCAAACTGTGTGGGGGTCCTTAAAATATCAAATTTGTCATTGGTTATGTTAAAAGATGAACACCACTCCTTTTTTCCCCATCATCCATATGGATCTCAATACAAAGAAGGGTGCAGTGTGGCATCCAAATGGAAACATCTGCCAGGAACCGAGAACACAAGAAAAAAATGAAAAAGTGATTTTGAGAGTGAGAAGAGCAGCCCACAATATCCCCCAAACCCGAACCCCCAGACCCATCATATGTTTTGGGAACTTATCGACCTTTAACAAGCTTAGCGACACAGTAATAAAACGACAAATGACATCATTGCAAAATTATAGCCAAGTGAACCTGTGCCTCTTGCATAGGTTGCAAAAAGTGAGGACCAGCACGCCACTGGCTACGGATTTTACATCTCAGGTACTGGCAATGCCAAACCTGACAGAAGTTTACAAGACCCCCACTGCGCCAGTGCAAATAGAGCTGAACAGTTCATTTTGTAAAACTAATCTGCCTCAAGTTGAAGTTATTCATAGTGCCAACTTAAGCTCCTAATTTGTCCCCTGCTGCGTTCCTGGGTAGTCAGTGCATCTTGCAGACAAACCAGAGGAAACGTCTCCATGTTGGATCATTAATTGGCGCGCTTTGATCCCCGGGCCAGCCTGGCCTGCACTCGCCCTCATGTTACAGACACTTTGCCCCAGCAGGCAGATACTCTGACCAGGCAAGCATAGAAAATCACATCCGCTCCAGCATTTGAGGGGGCTCACACGTCCCACTGGGTGATAAAACGATCAGACGGCGGTCAGCGGTCTTCAATGAAATGCAATCAAGCTGTTTAAGAGCAAGTGGGCAGAGCGGTCATCTGATCTACACGTAAGTGAGGAGGCCAGCGGATCTGTGGGGTAGCGACCACGTCAAGTTTCAGCCTAACTTCTGACAGCAAGGATGCATGGCAGCATGGTAGGGCAGGTGCCCCCCTGATACAGCATCTGTTAATTATAATGACCACCTGCACTATCAGATAAAGAGGTGACCATCTGAAGTAGTAAATAAAATTAATTACCACCTGAGCTACTGGATAAAGTGGATGGTGACCTGAGCTATTAAATAGGGAATGTTTTCCCCTGATATCGCATAGATCAGTTATGATGACTACTTGGGTTACCGCATAAAGTGGATGGCCATCTGAGCTACTGGACAAAGTGGATGACCCACAGAGTCCCCAGAAAAAAACGTGATGATCGCTTAAACTACAAGATACACTGGATGACCACCTGAGCTACTGGATATGGAGGATGAACACCTGTGCTTTCAAATATAGTGGATGACCACCTTATAGTGGGGCCCATTCCCGGCTGGGACGCCCCTTCAGCATGTGTTCCAGGGGAGTAAGCATGGGAGACCCAATACCTCCCCCTGGACGCTAGATGGCAGCCTCCCTGAGTTGCAGCGGTGCCTCGGACTCCGGCAGGGCTTCATGGGAGTTGGAGTTTGGTGCAGCCCTGTTGGGTTCCACAGGCGCCGCCAGGGGGTGCTATAGCGGGAAGCTGCTGGGCTCTTGTGGGCAATATTTTCACCACATTCGGAAGTGCAGCTGGGACTTGGCAATCAAGCACCTGGAACACTTCCGGGTGCCTAATAAAAAGAGCCAGCGGCCACACTTCGGGAGCCTGAGTCGGGAGGAGGAGGAGGACGAGGTTGCCTGGGAGGAGTGGTGGAGGAAGAGGAGAGTGTTATAGTGTGTGCTCTATTGGTTTATTTTGGGGTGCTTGGGACTATGTTAGGGCTGAGGGACACGGGGAAGACGTGGAAAAGGCCAAGAAAAATACCAGAGCGGCATATGCGCAGGATTGTGGGAATGGTTACAGACAACCCACAGATCATCTCCAAAGACCTGCAAGAACATCTGGCTGCAGATGGTGTATCTGGACATCGTTCTACAATTCAGAACATCTGTATGGCAGGGTGATGAGAAAGAAGCCCTTTCAGAGTCGCTTGTTGTGTGCCAATGCTCATTTAGACAAGCCAGATTCATTTTGGAACAAAGTGCTTTGGACTGATGAGACAGAAATGGAGTTCTTAGGTCAGAACAAAAAGCGCTTTGCATGGCGGAAGAAGAACAGCGCATTCCAAGAAAAACACCTGCTACCTCCTGTCAAATGTGGTGGAGGTGCCATCAGGCTGTGGGGCTGTGTGGCCAGTTCAGGGACTGGGGCCCTTGTTAAAGTCGATGGTCAGATGAATTCAACCCAATATCAGCAAATTCTTCAGCATAATGTTCAAGCATCAGTCACAAAGTTGAAGTTACTTAAGCAGGGGTTGGATATTCCAACAAGACAATGAGCCAAAACACAAAGGCATTCATACAGACGGAGAAGTACAATGTTCTGGAATGGCCGTCACAGTCCCCTGACTTGAATATCATTGAAAATCTATGGGATGATTTGAAGCAGGCTGTCCATCAAATTGAACTGAACTGGAGAGATTTTGTATGAAGAATGGTCAGAAATACCTCCATCCAGAATCCAGACACTCATCACAGGCTACAGGAGGACAGCGTCTAGAGGCTCAAAGGAGCAGAAGGAGGCTCAGCTAAGTATTGATGTCATATCTCTGTTGGGTGCCCACATTTATGCACCTGTCTAATTTTGTTATGATGCATATTGCATATTTCCTGTTAATCCAATAAACTTAATGTCACTGCTGAAATCCTACTGTTTCCATAAGGCATCCATCCATCCATCCATTATCCAACCCGCTATATCCTAACTACAGGGTCACGGGGGTCTGCTGGAGCCAATCCCAGGGTGCAAGGCAGGAAACAAACCCCGGGCAGGGTGCCAGCCCACCGCTGGGCACACACAACCACACACCATGCACACACCAGGGACAATTTAGGACCACCAATGCACCTAACCAGCATGTCTTTGGACTCCACCAAGTCACTTTAGCTGCCAGGGCTGTAACTGATATATAAATATAAATATAAAAATGTTAATTCTATATTAAACCTATAAATCACCATATAGAAAGGTGTTATATAGAATCAGTAAGTCACAAATTAAATTGTCACAACAGACTCAATTCCTTAACCAGCTTGCTTTACCTGCCAGTGCTAAAAATGCAGAAATATGAAAAATGCTCACTTTGTATTACATCTGTAAAGCACCACGGGAGGATGAGGATAATTGGTACAGAAACATCAGTCAGTCATTTCCCAACCCGCTATAATAATTCTTTGCATTCATATAGCACTTTTCTCACCTCTCAAAGCGCTCGGCAATTGCTCAAGGGCCCAACAGAGCAGAGTCCCTTTTGGCATTTAAACCGGCAATCTTCCGATTGCCAGTGCAGATCGCTAGCCTCAGAGCCACTACTCTGCCAAAAGCTGTATCCTAATGCAGGGTCACAGGGGTCTGCTAGAGCCAATTCAAACCAGCACAGGGCGCAAGGCAGGAACAAATCCCGAGCAGGGCGCCAGCCCACCGCAGGGCACACACACCCACACACCAAGCACACACTAACGACAATTTAGGACCGCTAATGCACCTGACCTGCATGTTTTTGGACTGTGGGAGGAAACCGACACAGACACGGGGAGAACATGCAAACTCCACGCAGGGAGGGAGGACCCGGGACGCGAACCCGGGTCTCTTTACTGTGAGGCAGCACCGCTAGATACAGAAAGGTGCTATAAAAAATAAAAAGTTGCAAATGATACCAGCATGACAGACTCAGTGGTCAGCCGCTACCGTGTCGCTTTAGCTGCCAGGGCTCTAACACGGGAAATATAAAAATGTTCATTCTATATTACACCAATAAAGTATAATGGGAAGATCATTAGCATGGAAAGGCGCTATATAAAATGAAGAGATAAACTGACATTACAGACTAAGTTGGTAACCTTAACAAAGTCATTTTACCTGCCAATGCTTAAATTAAAGATAAAAATGTAAATGTAATTAATATAGATATCAAAACGTTGATTCTCTGTTACACTTATTAACCAGCATGGGATGGTGATTGGCATAGGAAGGCGCTATATAAAATCAAAGGTTGCAAACTACATTATCATCATCACAGACTCAGTGGGTAACCTTTAACCAAGTGGTTTTAGCTGCCAGCGCCCTAACTTTAAATTTATGAAAATGTTGATTCTGTATTACAACTATAAAGCACCATGGAATGAGGATGAGGACAGAAAGGTGCTTTATGAAGTCAATAGGTCACAAATTAAATTTTAATAGTAGACAGATGCAGAGGACAGGAAGATATTGTCTGCTGTGACAAACCATAACAAGAGCAGCTGAAAGAAGAAGAAGAAGAAGAAGACGACTCAGTCCATATTACATCTATAAACGGCCATGAGAAGATGATCGCTATAGTAAGTCACTGAATAAAAAGGCAATGCCCATCACTGACTCACTGCCTGACCCAATGCTCAGTAATCGTGCCTGGCATCCCATCCAGAACCGGTACCTGCCCTAAACTTGAACCTGCCCTCTTGACCCAATCCCTGAACCAGATTAAGCAGGGCAGAGAGTTTCAGGATGGCATGCAAGTCAGGAGCCAACCTTGGAAAGGGATGCCAGTCTGACACAGAGTGCCACACTCACATTGGCTTAACAACTGTCCTAACGCAGACTCCTACGGGACTGAGAAGAACTCCAGATACAGTCTTTTGGAAGATCAACCATGATAGTGTTGAGGAAATCCGAACAGCAGCTGGTGACAAGGTGTTTGGCATGTTGTTTGCTGGAGTTCAGTAATTTGTCTTCAAAAGAACACTAAATTGATGAGTCCAATTTTAGTCCTCGGAGTACAATACACTAAATCACATTTACATTATGTTTCATGTCAGTAATTGCAGTGTAATCCTTTTTTATTTTAATCGGAAAATTCATGCCACATTCAAGTCTCGACAGCCGTAAGAAAGAGGAATTCCAGCCCATGGCTTTCATTGCCAGCTTTTAATTACGGGTTTTCTCCCACAAGTACATGAAAATTTCAGGCACAAGTAAGGATGAAGAAAACCGCAGACTCACTGAAGTCTTTGAAAAGAAAAAATGAAAGGCAGACTTGTCATTCATTCAACAGGCGAATGGAGATGCCAGCTAAAATACCCTCCTTACTGTGGGCATCGGTAGCTCTGTGAGCCGGGCTTCTCAAGGAAAGCTGACTTCATTGGAATAATTGAATTAGTTAAACAAGACAGCATGCAGACAGGGCGAGGAGGAAATGGCGCTTTGATTTTAGTGAGTCAACCGAGTTAGGGTGGCACTGTGACAGAATCGTAGTGCTGCTGCCACGCAACAGGGAGACGGGGGTTCAAGTAATGGGTACTAGTCCATGTGTTCAGCTCACACATGATCCACGTGGCTGTGTCTTGATGCGTTTCCTCCTTGATGGTGGAATGGCGATGCCAACTTAGCCCTGATGTGCGTGTGTTTGTGTATTCACCCTGTGATGAGCTAAGGCCCTGTTCCGACCTGGCATGATGTTTGCTGAAATGAGCTCCAGCTTGCCTGTGACCCTGTCCTGAATAAATGGGTTTAGAAAATGGATAAAAGAACTAACTAGATAGATAGATAGATAGATATGAAAGGCACTGGGTACAGGCTCAGAGTGCCCAGGAATGGCTGAAACGTTCTTGTTAGCAGATATTTTATCTACAGCATCCGTCTACCTGTATATTATTACCTTTCATATCTACCTATGCGGAGTTTGCATGTTCTCCCCGTGTCTATTTGGGTTTTCTCCGGGTACTCCGGTTTCCCCCCACAGTCCAAAGACATGCAGGTTAGGTGCATTGGCGATTCTAAATTGTCCCTAGTGTGTGTGCTTGGTGTGTGGGTGTGTGTGTGTGTGTGTGTGCCCTCCGGTGAGCTGGTGCCCTGCCCGGGATTTGTTTCCTGCATTGCGCCCTGTGTTGGCTGACCCTGTAGTTAGGATATAGTAGGTTGGATAATGGATGGATGGATGGATGGATCTACCTATGCATTATACAGTACATTTCACATCTGTTTACTGTAAGTATAAAGTTAATACATAGGGTCATTCACCTCCCTCTGTAACTGGACTCTGGACTTACTGACTGAGTGACCTCAGTCAGTCAGGATTGGAAACAACATCTCCAGAAGCACCACACTGAGCACTGGAGCCCCTCAAGGCTGTGTGCTCAGCCCATTACTGTTCACACTGCTGACTCATGACTGTGCAGCAACGCACAGCTCTAATCACATCATAAAATGCGCCAATGACACGACTGTGGTGGGTCTCATCAGCAACAACAATGAGTGAGCATACAGAGAGGAGGTACAGCGGTTAACGGACTGGTGTAAAGCCAATAACCTAACTTAGGAAGACTAAGAGTGACCATCTGCCACTGAACATTGATGGCTCAACTGTGGAGGTCGTCAATAGCACCAAATTCCTGGGTGTCCACCTGGTAGAGAATCTCACCTGGTCCTACAACACCAGCTCTTTAGCCAAGAAAGCCCAGCAGCGGCTCTACTTCCTGCGTAGGTTGAGAAAAGCTCATCTTCCACCAGCTACTCTAACATCATTCTACAGAGGAACCATAGAGAGCATCCTGAGCAACTGCGTCACTGTCTGGTTTGGAAATTGCATGGTCAGGAATCACAAAGCCCTACAACAGATAGTGAAGACAGCTGAGAAGGTCATCGATGTCTCTCTTCCTTCCATCATAGATAGATAGATAGATAGATAGATAGATAGATAGATAGATAGATAGATAGATAGATAATGCACTATATAGATAGATAGATAGATAGATAGATAGATAGAGTGAAAGGCACTAGATAGATAGATAGATAGATAGATAGATAGATAGATAGATAGATAG
>JANRMT010062806.1:123856878-123883112 GCA_026402145.1 Polypterus bichir lapradei | reverse complement strand
TATCTATCTATCTATCTATCTATCTATCTATCTATCTATTATATAGTGCCTTCAACTTCTTCTTGAACTTATGTCTGCCATTGACACGCACAGTCACAGCTTTAATGTTCAGGCCCAGCTAGCACTAGGGTGGGAGTCCAACCAGGTAAAGCTTTGATGGATTTTGGATGAGGTGTTGGCGAGGCCAGCAGGGGGCTCTTACTCTGTGGTCTGTGAGTGGATTCTAAAGCGCCACTACAATGAGAGACACTGTGCTGTGAAAATGACAGCATCCTTCAGATGAGACCTCTGTGAACATGAAATACACCTATCCAGCCTTCATAAAGAGTAGGGTGTATCCCGATGCCCCTGTCTCTAAGTGGCTGACTATCTCTCACCCCTTCATCACCTAACAGCTAATGTGTGGTGAGATAACTGGAACAAAAATGGCTGCAGTCGCATCATTCAGATAGATGCTACACATTGGCAGTGGTTGAAGTGGCTCATTACTGACTATGAAAAGCACTTGGAGCAGCGCTATAGAAATGTCCAGTCAGTCATTGTCCAACCCGCTATAGCCTAACACAGGGTCATGGGGGGTCCCACGCAACACAGGGCGCAAGGTAGGAAGAAATCCCAGGCAGGATGCCAGCCCACCGCAGGGTACACACACACATACCAAGCACAATTTAGGATCACCAATGCACCTAACCTGCATGTCATTGGACTGTGGGAGGAAACCCACACAGACACGGGGAGAACAAGCAAACTCCACACAGGGAGGACCCGGGAAGCGAACCCAGGTCTCCTTACTGAGAGGGAGCAGCGCTACCACTGTGCCACCATGCCACGCGCTATATAAATGTTAAGAATTATTATAATAATAATAATTATTATTATTATAATTATTATTATAAATACTAGCCACCCATCCATTATCCAACCCACTATATCCTAACACAGGGTCATGGGGGGTCCCAGGCAACGCAGGGCGCAAGGTAGGAACAAATCCCGGGCAGGGCGCCAGCCCACCGTAGGGCACGCACACACACACACCAAGCACAATTTAGGATTGCCAATGCACCTAACCTGCATGTCTTTGGACTGTGTGAGGAATCCTACACAGACACGGGGAGAACTCCACACAGGGAGGACCCGAGAAGCGAACCCAAGTCTCTTTACTGAGAGGCAGCACAAACCATATAGCAAGGCAGGAAGCACCAGGACTCTAAAGACTGGGACCTTCACCCTTTTTCAGATATCGGGAGCACCACACACCCCTTTCCAGTGACCTAATGACCCCCCTATGCTCTCCCAATCCATCTACTGACGTCATAGGAAGAGTCACCAGAGTCATGAATGTCATTGCTGAGGTCAGTAAACCTCTCAATGACGAGGTTGACTCTCTCTCTGCAGACAGACACACTGCTGTGCCCAAGAGGTCATTAAAGGCCTGGCTCTTGGTTTTTATCAGGACCCTCACAAGCCCAGACCCTCAGACCCCCTCACTCAGTCTCTCGAGCGCCCGATCAGAGCCTCCATTGACTCTGCGAAGATCACAGCATCGTCAGCAAAGTCAAGATCTGTGAATCTTTCTTCACCTCACAGCCGCTGGACCCCACGACCCTGCCCAACTCCCAGTCCATACAAGCATTGAACAGAGTAGGAGCAGAACACACCACCCCGACGGACCCCCAGAATCAACTGGGAAAAACACAGAGGGTCTGCCTCCACTCTGCACAGCACTCAGAGTCCCAGTGTACAGGCTGGCCATGATATCCAGCAACCTCGAGGGGATCCCGTAAACCCTCAGGATGTCCCACAGGGCAGCTCGATCAACTGAGTCGAACGCTTTGTGAAAATCGACAAAAGGTGCAAAGAAACTCTGCCGATATTCGAGTTTGTGCTCCATGAGGACCCTCAGTGCCAGGATGCGGTCGATGGCGGACTTCTTAGGCGTAAAACTAGACTGTTCCCGTCACTGGTAAGTGAGC
The DNA here is from genome assembly GCA_026402145.1 of Polypterus bichir lapradei. Taxonomy (NCBI): domain Eukaryota; kingdom Metazoa; phylum Chordata; class Cladistia; order Polypteriformes; family Polypteridae; genus Polypterus; species Polypterus bichir. Next base: position 123,881,139 of record JANRMT010062806.1, on the reverse strand, counting down.
AAGTGATCACGGATCCTATTGAGGACGACCCTAGTGAGGACCTCACCCGGCACCGAGAGCAGTGGTATCCCCCTGTAGTTGCTACAATCCAGGCGATCACCCTTCCCTTTCCAGACAGGGATGACAAGTCCTGTTTTCCAGGCAGTTGGGATGATGCCCGTCTCCCAAATGGAAGAAAAGATTGCTTGCAATGCCAGAAGGACAGCCTTACCACCAGCCTGGAGAAGTTCACCCCCTGGATACCACAGACCCCTGCAGCCCTTATCCCCCTCAGCTGGTTCACCACCTGTGCCATCTCAGTGAGACTGGGGGGGTACACAGCAAATTGGAGGGTCAGCCTTAAGGACCGTGGACCCTGAGATACCCAACGTCCTAGCCGGAGGATCAGCTTTGGTCAGAGTTTAAAAAAAAAATAAAAGAAATAAGGCAAAAATGTGATTTCACCGAAGCTTCATATCCCATGACTTTTCAATGGCAAGGTCAATGCAGGTTTGCCACTTGCCAATATCTCAGTTTTTTGCCTCCAGTCCCCCGGAATTCCACACGACGGGAAGCCAGCTGACAACAGTCCTTTCACGGCGGACAGATCAGCACAGGAGCGTTCGGAAGACCCCCCCCGGCTGGCTTAAGGGGACCTCTGTTTCCATTTTTATTGCATTCTGTCTGAATAACAAAGGCTCCCTTGACTCTCATGGGAGTAAATGGAAATAAATGGAAAGGTCAAACTTTAGTGGAATCCGCATCTGTTCTGAATAACGAAGAGACAAATGACTCAGAGTGGGACAAAAAAGAAAAATCTGTGGTGTGAGGCAAAAGGCGAGAAGGAAAAATGACGGAAGATGTCCTGCACATGCTGCCCAGGCAGTGACACTGTGCCACCCACTCAGGTGTCCTCTTCAAACAACACACGCCAGGGAGAGCGGCACATTCCCAGCAAGGAACTTCTCCTGAAAAAGGAGTTGCAATGTAAATGAAAAGGAGAGGAGAGAGCGGAGCAGGCAACTGACCAGCTTAGTGAATCTGAGACACGAGTGCCGTGATGTATGATGGCTCTGAGCCTTACTGCACATGTGTGCCAAGCCTGTCCACAGTGAAGAGCACAGACTCACCAGAAAAATGAGGCACACTTGGGCAAATTAAAGCCCACTTAACCCACAGAGCGAGCCACACTATAGGGCAGGAGCCAACCTTGGACAGGACACTAGCCAATCACACCAGTTTACAGTTGGAGTTACCAATCAGATTAAGCAGCATGTCTTTGGGATGTGAGAAGCAAACCAGAAAATTGAAGAAAGTCTAAAAAAACCACAGGGAAAACACTCAGATTCCTCACAGAGACTGGCGGATTGAGGACTTGGACGCGTGTCCAAGGTAGGACATAGTGACAACTGCTGTGCCAATCCGAGGTCTATTCAAGCATTGTTGATCCAAGTTATTATTATTATAATCCGCATTTATTTGCTTCTGTATAAACCGGTGGCCCTGGGTTCATTTCCCGGGTCCTCCCTGCCTGGAGTTTGCATGTTCTCCTCGTGTCTGCGTGGGTTTCCTCCCACAGTCCAAAGACATGCAGGTTAGGTGCATTAGCGAACCTAATTTGTCCCTGGTGTGTGCTTGGTGTGTTGGTATGTGAGCGAGTGTGCCCTGCAGTAGGCTGGCGCCCTGCCCGGGGATTTGTTCCTGCCTTGTGCCCTGTGTTGGCTGGGAATGACCCCTGTGACCCTGTAGTTAGGATATTGTGGGTTGGGAAATGACTGAGGGTGGCATGGTGACACAGTGGGTAGCGCTGCTGCCTCGCAGTTAGGAGACCTGGCTTCGCTTTCCAGGTTCTCCCTGAGTGGAGTTTGCATGTTCTCCCTGTATCTGCATGGGTTTCCTCTGGGTACTCCAGTTTCTTCCCACAGTCCAAAGACATGCAGGTTAGGTGCATTAGCGAACCTAATTTGTCCCTGGTGTGTGCTTGGTGTGTTGGTATGTGTGTGAGTGTGCCCTGCGGTAGGCTGGCACCCTGCCTGGGGATTTCTTCCTGCCTTGTACCCTGCAGTTAGGATATTTTGGGTTGGGAAATGACTGAGGGTGGCATGGTGGTGCTGTGGGAGCGCTGCTGCCTCGCAGTAAGGAGACCTGGGTTCGCTTCCCTGGTCCTCCCTACATGGAGTTTCCATGTTCTCCTCGTGTCTGCGTGGGTTTTCTCCCAAAGACATGCAGATTAGGTGCATTGATGATCCTACTTCATGCTGTGTGTGTGTGTGCCCTGCAGTGGGCTGGTGCCCTGCCCGGGGATTTGTTCCTGCCTTGTGCCCTGTGTTGGCTGGGATTGGCTCCAGCAGACCCCCGTGACCCTGTAGTTAGGATATTGTGGGTTGGGAAATGACTGACTAAACCGGTGGCATTTATCCTGAAGGGCAGTATGTGAGACTTTTCAAAGAGGGCAATAATTGAATTTCAGGTTTACCATCCTAAAAATTACAACTTTACTATTTTTAATTCTGTTAGCCATTTGGAGCCTTAGCTTAACCCTGTTGTACCAGGCACAAGGAAAGTACAAAGCCCGGGTGGATGCCAATCCATTGTTGGGCAAACCCACACATCTACACTCGCTCATTTAGGAGCAAATTCAGGAGATATCAGTCAAAATAAATGAAGCACCGTTAGGATGAGATTGTTAGGATTGCTTACTGAATTCATATTCAGGTTTGTTCTTTTTATTAATGAATTGACAACTGCTTATTTGTGGCTATGTTGAGAAATTTAAGGAAACACACAATCAGCAGGAAGCAAGAGTCGATCCTAGCAGTGCTGGGCACAAAGCAGGGCCTACTCACACACACACACATGCGCACTCCGATTCACATTGGGACCGTTTAGCTAATCTGGAGTACGCAGAAGAAAAAACGACACTGGGGGAACATTCAAACCTCACACAGATAATCAGGTGCTGGATTTGAACCTACTGCAATATGCTGCATCTGTAAAGTGACAGTGCTAGTCAGTGTATACGTATTGTGGTACATGAGCTAAAAATATATTTTAACGATTGCCTCACACCTGGTGTGGCAGAAGTGCTGCCTTCCAGGGCTCCATAATTGTTTGAGCGCCCCCTGGCGGTGACCTCGGGCCCCAACAGGGTTGAGCTTCCAAGCTCTGCTCCAGTGGTCCCCACGTAGACCATGGTGGCTGCCCTCTCGTGGAAGGTTTTACTCCTCTCCTGGTCCCTCCAGGCATCCCGGCTGGGCAGGACCCCCAGCCATCCGCCACAACACTTACAAATTTAAGCTCATTACATTAAATTACGGGTGGACTGGTGGCTCTGAGGCTAAGGATCTGTGCTGGTATCCCAAAGGTTGCCGGTTCGAAACCCCGTCACTGCCAAAAAGAGATCCTACTCTGCTGGGCCCTTGAGCAAGACCCTTAACCTGTAATTGATCCAGGGGCGCTCACTGTACAATGGCTGACCCTGTGCCCTGATCCCAAGGGGTATGTCAAAACTAGCAAATTTCTAATACAAGAAATTGCATAAGGTGAAATAAAGACCAAAAAATAAATAAATGTCTTAAGAAAATTGCAGTCTGAAATGAAAAAAATTACTGTATAGACTAAAAAATACAGTATATTCTTAGAATGTTTTGTAGTCTCTAAATTTTTGCATTATTCAGCTTGTTTTCCTTTACAAGTCTGGGGGAAATTTCTACATGCTAAATGTATGTAAAGTTAGAATAGCTGAAATAACAAACTCATCAACAATGCATCGACTTGGATAAACCACTGTGGACATAAAAATAAGTTGTGACATTTCAAAAATGCACAAAACATTAATATCAAAGTGCTTTTGAAACTGTGGCCTTTTGACCCCCACTTGAGTCTAATAACTCCAACAATGTGTAAACCTCATGGGGGGGGATATCTCTCCCAATTTCAAAAATTAATTTTGCATCTTGTTCTTGCTTATTATTATTACTAGGGAGCTCCGTCCCCTGCTCGCTTCACTCGCCCTGGACCCCCGGGTTTGGTTAACCGGATATTCAATTTAAAGAGATTGTTATTTTCATGGGAATTGTTGCATATGCATTATTTTCATTTTTACTTTAGAACGTCAGTAAAAAATCTATTTGGAATTAACTTTCCTTCAAGATCACATTGAATTTCAATTCCGTGTTTGGACTTTCATCGTGACAATGCAACGTCCTGTGAGTGAGTATCGTTTCTTTCTCTCTAATAAATGAAACGACTTTTTCGAATGTCTGTCCCTGCTCTTTCTTCATCTCTTTGTCGTTGACGTGTCATCTCGAACGTATAAAATTATTGTACTGTTAAAATTTATAAGAGCTGAGAGCACAGGAAGTGTGTCTGCCAAAAACTTTCACACCCCTGAGAGGTTAGATGACCGATGTCTTGTTTGAAAATGGTTGTAAGTAGGGCGTGAATTGAAAGAATCTCATGTTAAAAGTCTCTGTCTCATGGGATTTTCATACCGCATCAATGTTTTGGGAATCTTTTAATTCTCGCTAGCATCACGAATTAGACAACCTACAAGTTCTCTGACTTAAAGTTTCAATCTGAACAATATACTTGATCTCTTTTTGCTGTTCCGTTATTTCACCGAGTAATAATTTCCTTTGTTTGCGCCAATGTGATCTTTACTATCCTTTTTTGAGACTTCTGAACTTCCGTTATCTCCTACCTGCTGTGCATGTGTACCGCGCCAACGTTTTTGGAATCGTTTAGTTCTCGCCGATACGCCTCTTCATTGGGAAGAAACTCTAATTTTCCCTGATGGCAACACGAATTAGACGATCTATAAGTCTCCGACTTAATGTTTAAATCCAAACAATATATTCGATCTCTTTTCGCTGTTCTGTTATTTCACCGAGTAATAACTTCAATTTGTTTGTGCTAATGCGATCTTTCCTATCCATTTTTTCAGACTTTCAAATTTTTGTACTCCATTATCTCTAACCTGCTGTGCATGTGTATTGTGCCAATATTTTTCAATTCTTTATGACGTTCCACTTTGTCATCTACTCTTAATTCTTCATTTCCGGCCCTGGGAGTGGACTCATCTCGCGGGGACATATAAGTGTCTCTCCAAAAAAATCACGTCTCGTCTTCTTCCAAGATTTTTTTTAGAATAGAGAGAAATTAAAGTAGTCCTTCTCACTACTGGATGTGTGGTCCACTCCTTTTCCCCCTTATGAACAACCACCTAAGTAAAGTCTCCCAAAGTAGACAGATTGATAAATAAACGGCCAAAGGTACTATATCATAGATAGACAGACAGATAGGAAAGCCACTATATATTATTTAGATGCGTACATTCCTGCCATTTTTTACCAGTACTTCATTATTATTATTAGCCCTCTTCACTACTGCCGGTCTGCTTATGATTCCAAGACTTAATAAAATAACAGTGAGAGGTCAAGTTTTTAGTTACAGGACCCTTAAACTGTGGAGTGGTCTCCCTGCTACTATAAGAGGTGCCCCTTCGGTTTCAGCTTTTAAATCCTGGCTGAAGACTCACAGCTTCAGTTTAGCACACCCTGACTAGAGCTGCTGATTAACTGTGCAGACTGCATCTCTGATGTCAGTCATCAGCACTAAAACATAAGTAACATGATTGTTATAATTTGTTACTAACCCTCATCTATTCTGTTTCTCTTCTCTGTACTCAAATGTGCCACTTGGTGCCACGGCCCACCTGCCAAGTTGTTTTGCCTGCCTAAGGTAAAGTCATCCCTGATGGAGGATCACAGGAATCGTGGGAAAGAGGGATCCTTTCATCGGATTAGCGCTATTTCAGCTGTGAAATGGCCAAATGGGGGAGGTAGCTTGATGCATGAGATCTCCAGGACTCGAAACAAATCCAAATCATATTATGGGATATCATCTACTGTTAAATTCTACTCCATACTTCTAAACTTTTTATTTTTATACTGTATTGGGGATTTGTTCTGTTCTGTGTATTGTATTGTATTGTATTGACCCCCTTCTTTTTGACACTAACCTACCTGAAAAGGGGTCTCTCTTTGAACTGCCTTTCCCAAGATGTCTTCCATTTTTTCCCTACAAGAGTTTTCTTGGGAGTTTTTCCTTGTCTTCTTAGAGAGTCAAGGCTGGGGGGGCTGTCAAGAGGCAGGGTCTGTTAAAGTCCATTGTGGCACTTCTTGTGTGATTTTGGGCTCTACAACAAATAAATCGTATTGTATGTAGTACTAGATGTGTAACCTACTCCTCCTCTCACTCATGGACACCCACCTAACTAAAATACCCCAGACTCCAATTGGCAAGTTCAGAGAGAGCGACAGCAACACAGAAATAAGAAGTTTGTGCTATGAGGGACCACCCAGAGAGGCACCCCACACTGGCTGAACTCTTAAGACAATAATAGATGTCACTATCCTTCAAAGACGTCCTTTACGGTTTGCAGAGTGCAGTAGGAGCCTGCAGGCGGTGTGTTTGTTATTTTAGCTGTGATTTATTCTTCTTTGAACCACAGGTCTTGACAATGTACTCAAAAGGGTACTGCTAAAATTCAGTCAGGGTCACTACAAATATTATTATAAAGACTATGGATGAGATGAGAGCCAGAATATGAATCCGACTACAGTACAAGTCACGTTGGAATTGAGATCAGTCTTGACCTCACCGGCCACCACAGCTCACACCCCAGACTGGATGCACAAGAAGCTTTGCCAGCTCGGCTATAAACAGGCGCTGTCGCTATTACTTAAAGGGGAGCGGCACCATTACAGGCTAGCATGTCAAACACCCCCACGTGCAGTTGTGCTTGAAAGTTTGTGAACCCTTTAGAATTTTCTAGATTTCTGCATAAATATGACCTAAAACATCATCAGACTTTCATTCAAGTCCTAAAAGTAGATCAAGAGAAACCAGTTAAACAAATGAGACAAAAATATTATACTTGGTCATTTATTTATTGAGGAAAATGATCGAATATTACATATTTGTGAGTGGCAAAAGTATATGAACCTTTGCTTTCAGTATCTGGTGTGACCCCCCTTACTAAACGTTTCCGGTAACTTCTGATCATTCCTGCACACCGGCTTGGAGGAATTTTCACCCATTCCTCCTACAGAACAGCTTCAACTCTGGGATGTTGGTGGGTTTCCTCACATGAACTGCTCGCTTCAGGTCCTTCTACAACATTTCGATTGGATTAAGGTCAGGACTTTGACTTGGCCATTCCAGAACATTCACTTTATTCTTCTCTAACCATTCTTTGGTAGAACGACTTGTGTGCTTAGGGTCGTTGTCTTGCTGCATGACCCACCTTCTCTTGAGATTCACTTCATGGACAGATGTCCTGACATTTTCCTTTACAATTCTCTGCTATAATTCAGAATTCATTGTTCCACCATCCTGGCCCAGATGCAGCAAAACAGGCCCAAACCATGATACCACCACCACCATGTTTCACAGATGAGATAAGGTTCTTATGCTGGAATTCAGTGTTTTCCTTTCTCCAAACATAACGCTTTTCATTTAAACTAAAAAGTTCTATTTTGGTCTCATCCGTCCACAAAACATTCTTCCAATGGCCTTCTGGTTTGTCCACATGATCTTTAGCAAACTGCAGACGAGCAGAATTTTTTTTTTGGCGAGCAGTGGCTTTCTCTTTGCAACCCTGCCATGCACACCATTGTTGTTCAGTGTTCTCCTGATGGTGGACTCATGAACATGAACATTAGCCAATGTGAGAGAGGCCTTCAGTTGGGGTCCTTTGTGACCTCCCGACTATTACATGCGTGCCTTGCTCTTGGAGTGATCTTTGTTGGCCGACCACTCCTGGCGAGGGTAACAATGGTCTTGAATTTCCTCCATTTGTACACAATCTGTCTGACTGTGGATTGGTGGAGTCCAAACTCTTTAGAGATGGTTTTGTAACCTTTCCTAGCCTGATGAGCATCAACAACTCTTTTTCGGAGGTCCTCAGAAATCTCCTTTGTTCGTGCCATGATACACTTCCACAAACATGTCTTGTGAAGAGCAGACTTTGATAGATCCCCGTTCTTTAAATAACACAGGGTGCCCACTCACACCTGATTGGCATCCCATTGACTCGAATTTCACCTTCAAACTAACTGCTAATCTGAGAGGTTCACATACTTTTGCCACTCACAAATATGTAATATTCGATCATTTTCCTCAATAAATAAATGACCAAGTATAATATTTTGGTCTCATTTGTTTAACTGGTTTCTACTTTTAGGACTTGAGTGAAAATCTGATGATGTTTTAGGTCATATTTATGCAGAAATCTAGAAAATTCTAAAGGGTTCACAAACTTTCAAGCACAACTGTATGCATGCACAGTTAAATCGACTATCATTTAGGACGTCGCAGTGGCTTGATTGTGATGTCTTGTCACTACTGGTGTGTCAAATGTGTATCACTTGCACGTTCTCTGGGGGCTTTTGTAGGTTTCCCCCATTGCTGCTGAATTCCTATCTGCTGTCTAGACCAAGCAGGTAGATAAGTTAATTGTTGCAAATATACTTAAAAAGGAGAAAATGGCAACATTAACAGTAAGTAAAAGTGGAATGTGAAGATAAAACATCTTAGCTATCAGCTCACGGAGTTTGCATGTTCTCCCCGCGTCTGCGTGGGTTTCCTCCCACGGTCCAAAGACGTGCAGGTTAGGTGCTTTGGTGATCCTAAATTATCCCTAGTGTGTGCTTGGTGTGTGTATGTGTGTGTGCCCTGTGGTGGGCTGGCGTCCTGCCTGGGGTTTGTTCCTGCTTTGAGCCCTGTGCTGGCTGGGATTGGCTCCAGCAGACCCCCATGACCCTGTGTTAGGATATAGCGGGTTGGACAATGAGTACCTGCGGTGGGCTGGTGCCCTGCCCAGGGTTTGTTTTCTGGCGTGTACCCCCTGTTGGCTGGGATTGGCTCCAGCAGACCCCGGTGACCCTGTAGTTAGGATATAGCGGGTTGGATAATGGATGGATGGATAGATGATCAGTCCTCATTGTATTCATGGTTCTCATGGAAGGACTTGATGATGACAGTCACGTGGACTTCTGGCCTTTAATCCATCAATGTAGGGACATCATGGTGCTTTGATTAGGTGGTGGTGGTACAGATCACAGATCACAGAAAACCGGAAATAGAACAACAACAGAAGTTCTGGATTATGAGTAGAGGATGAAGGTTCAAAGCCCATGAGAAGTTTCTATATTTGTGTGGGTGCGCACAATTCTTCCAGGCCAGGTCAGGTGTGTTCACCCATAGGCCACAAATGTTGTTTGCCTAAACCAAAGGCAATGGCAGCGATTTTCAGAAAGACGTGTTTCTAAAAGTAGAAGAGAGTTATCTAGAGGAGGCAGTCTTCTTTCTACTCAGCTGGTAATTTGTGAAGAAAGAAAATTAGCTTTTTTCATCATCGTTTTCCTGTCTTTGTTAAATAAACCATGCAGTCAGATGCAGGCGCACTTGAGGTTGGTTAAAAAAAAACCAAGTCTCTCAGATGACTTTCTCATGCGTGTCAGCGTCTGAACAGGGGCACAAACAACGCAAATGAGAAACAGACGGGGGGTAAAAAATGGCAGGAGGCGACGGCAAGAACAGAAACACTACCCAGACTGAACGTCTAGGACGTCTGGCAACTCCCCTCTCCGAGTGCCGTGTGATCAGCTGGAGGTGGCTCCAGGTGCAAAAGATCACAAAACAGCTTGAAACCCCTTGGGACTTCTGCTGTCAGTCTGGCGTATGAAATAAAAACCGACCTTCTCAAGAAGGTCAGAAGGTGACGTCCTGTCTCTTCAATGTATTCAGATGCTGCTCTCCAAGCCTGCAACTCCACACAGTCCAGGAAGATGTTAAAGGCCTGGGGTAAGCAGGGGGACGTGAATTTTGGAAAATGTTAGACAAACATTAGACATGCTGAGCAAAAGTTTAGAGGTGACTGGGCATCACTGGCAGAGTCCTTAGACCAGGGGTGTCCAGCTACACTGAAAAAAGTATAACATGGATGTTGTTCATTCAACGTAAATTTTCTCTTTCAAGCAACTTAAGATTAGTCATTTAGTGTTGCAGCTTGAAATATTTGGTTTCAGATCTCAATCAAAGTAAAAAAAATTGTTTGTACCAAATTAAGTTATGGTGGAGGGAATAAACGTAAAAATCCTATTTCATTTAGCTGAATATTCTAGGATGTTCATGTGCTGTGTTTGGGGGGGCCGTTTGTATATTCTTTTGGTTGAACTTTCCAGTTTGATGGCTTTCCAACTGCCAAAAAAGAAGAACAACTTAAAAAATAGATTTACTTCAGTAAAAAAAAAAACAAGTGAATTGCACCCAATCACTCTAAACGATTTGCCTCAACTTAAAAATTGTGGGACCAATAAGCTAAAAAGAATTATATTGGTTCAGATTGAAAATATTAAGTGTGAATCGTCACATTTTGTTTTTTCAGTGTATGGTCCTGGTGGGCCGCAGTGGCTGCAGCTTTTCATTCTGACCCTTTTCTTAATCAACCAGCAGTTTTCACTGCTAATTAACTCCTTTTCCCTTCATTCTAATAGGCCTGTTTTTAAGGATTCAGTCTTCTGAATTGACTTGTTTCCTCATTAAATGGCAGCCAACAGATGACCAGCTAAATTGAAACATCAAACTTCAGCCAATTTCACTCCAACCAGTTTCTTAATGAGAAGCCAATATTTAAAGCCGTTATTGAATATCATTATTTGTTGCTGCTCTCATTCAGCCACGGCAAGACTGGTGATTTTCTGTTTTTTCCAAGACCACCGTCAAGATGTTTTGGTGACCTGAGCAGTCCAACATGACCGAGACCTTCACCTTTCCTTATTTTCAGGTTAGCTGATCATGTGGCGGCTTGTTTCGTGTCTCATTATAGTTTGTCTGCTCATTAAGGAAAAAGAAACAACTGAGGGGTTTGAGTCGTGACAATTAAAACTGAGGTAAAGCAAGTTAATCAGCAGCAAAAAGCGGCTCAGTAATTAAGAAGAGGGTTAGAATGAAAACCTGCAGCCACTGTGGCCCACCAGGACCGGAGTTGGACACCACTGCCTTAGACCATCCATCCCTCCTACCAGAACAGCTCAACAGAAATGTGTCCACACCGCTTCATTTGCTTTGAAAATGATGCCACCAGATTTGCTCTTTGAAGTGTCTTGACAAAGGCACTACATAAAAGAAATGGTTGGTCAGTTAATGATCTCCATTTACAGCACAGGACCCTTGAATGGTGACTGCCTCTTTTATTGATATTTTAATTTATATAATTCTGAATCTGTAATATATTATTAACAATAAAATCTGAGTTTGAATATATCAGAGGGTGCAGACCTATAAATACCTGGGAGTGCAGCTGGATGATACACTGGACTGGACTGCCAACACTGATGCTCTGTGTAAGAGAGGACAGAGCTGACTATACTTCATTAGAAGGATGGCGTCCTTCAACATCTGCAATAAGACGCTGCAGATGTTCTATCAGACGGTTGTGGAGAGCGCCCTCTTCTACACGGTGGTGTGCTGGTAAGGCAGCATAAAGAAGATGGACAAACTGGTGAGGAAGGCAGGCTCTATGGTTGGCACGGAGCTGGACAGTTTGACATCCGTGGCAGAGCGATGGGCGCTGAGCAGGCTCCTGTCAATCATGGAGAATCCACTGCATCCACTGAACAGGATCATCTCCAGACAGAGGAGCAGCTTCAGCGACAGACTGCTGTCACCGTCCTGCTCCACTGGCAAACTGAGGAGACCCCACACTATGCGACTCCTCAATTCCACCCGGGGGGGTAAACACTAACATTATACAAAGTTATTGTCTGTTATACCTGCACTGTTATCACTTTTTAATTTAATATTGTTCTTTATCAGTACGCTGCTGCTGGAGTATGGGAATTTCCTCTTGGGAATAATAAAGTATCTATCTATCTATCTATCTATCTATCTATCTATCTATTATATAGTGCCATTCATATCTATCTATCTATTATATAGTGCCATTCATATCTATCTATCTATCTATCTATCTATCTATTATACAGTGCCATTCATATCTATCTATCTATTATATAGTGCCATTCATATCTATCTATCTATCATATAGTTCCTTTCACTTCTATCTGTCTATCTATCTATCTATCTATCTATCTATCTATCTATCTATCTATCTATCTATTATATAGTGCCATTCATATCTATCTATCTATCTATCTATTATATAGTGCTATTCATATCTATCTATCTATCTATCTATCATATAGTTCCTTTCACTTCTATCTATCTATCTATCTATTATATAGTGCTATTCATATCTATCTATCTATCTATCTATCTATCTATCATATAGTTCCTTTCACTATCTATCTATCTATCTATCTATCTATCTATCTATCTATCTAATACATAATACAGTAAAACCTTGGATTGCGAGTAACTTGATCTGCAAGTGTTTTGCAAGACAAGTAAAAATTTTTGAATAAAATTGAACTTGATAAATGAGCGAGGTCGTGCAATATGAGTAGTTTGTATACGCTTTGCCTGCCGAGCGTCGTGTGATCACAACTGAGCCAATGGTTCTTCTCTCTCAGCAGGATTGTGGGTAATCGTCTCCCATGCTCGGCCTCAGTCGTGTAGTCAACATCTATACGAGCGCACACTGTTTACTACAGCACTGTGACCACCTGTGTGTGCGTAAAGCATTTTTCTATTTTGTGTGTGAGCAATGAATCTGTTTAACGACAATGCAATGTTACATTTCCACAAAATCCTCAAAAGGATGCAAAAGCAACTGTCATTGGAGAGGCTCCCTGTTAAAGTCGCAAAAAAAGAAAAAGATTCCAGTGAGCCAACAGATACAGTCAAAGTAAAAAGTATCTGAACCCCTAGGAATTCTCTATAGTTGTGTCTAATTCCCATATAAACCTGGTCGTATCTTCTTGTCCGTCCCAATAATGAACAAACACAGTCTCCTATAATTAAAGATACACAGATTTTCAGCGAATTTTTGACCATATTGAATAAATCATTCAAACTGTGAAACTGAAGGTGGGAAAAAGTAAGTGAACCCTAAGCTAAGGACTTTTTACAAAGCTCATTGAGGTCCGAATTTAGCACACCTGGAGTCCATTTAATGAAACGAGTTCAGAGGTGTGGTGGCCCAGAATGACTTTGATTGATCAAAAACACAATAAAGTTTGAGTCTGAGCTTTCGACAAGAAGCATATCCAGATGGGAGTCATGCCTCGCACAAAAGAGCTGTCTGAAGGGCTGTGATGGAGAATTGTTTATCTACGTATGGCTGGAAAGGGTGACAAAGTCATCTCAAAGATCTGAGATATTCATCAGTCTACTGTCAGGCAAGTTGTCTATAAATGGAGACCAGTTGGTATTGTGGCTACTCTGCCTAGAAGTGGGCGCCCTGCCAAGATGACCCCAAGAGCACAACGCAAAGTCAGCAACGAGGTAAAGAAGAACCCTAGAGTGACAGCAAAGGACTTGAAAAAGTCATCAGAACTGGTGAACATCTCTGTTCACGAGTCAACTATACGCAAAACATTGAACAAGAAAGGAGTCCATGGCAGGACACCAAGAAGGAAGCCACTGCTATAAATAAAGAACACTGCTGAACAAGCACTTGGACACTCCACAACGGTACTGGGAAAATGTCTTGTGAAGTGAAGAAACCAATATTGAACTATCTGTGAGGAACAAGTAGAACTTCACTTGGTGTAAAAAGGGCACCACATATCAACATCAAAACATCATCCCTACAGTAAAGTAGGGTGGAGGGAACATCAGGATTTGGGCCTGCTTTGCTGCGTCAGGGCCTGGACAGCTTGCCATCATTGAGGGGAAAATGAATTATCAATAAATTCTCCAGGATAATGTGAGGGTGTCTGTCCATCAACTTAAGCTCAGAAGAGGCTGGGTGATGCAACAGGACAACGAACCCAAAGACTGCAGCAAATCCACAGCACAATGGCTTCAGAAGAACAAACTCAACCTTGTGGAGCGGCCCAGTCAGAGCCCTGATCTCAATCCTATGGAATGACTTGAAGAGAGAGCCACACACAGAAGACAACCAAAGAATATGGAAGAGTTAAGAAAGTTCTGCAGGGAAGAATGGGCGAAAATTCACCCCCGCACGATGTGCAGGTCTGATCTGCAGTTACAGGAAACGCCTGGTTGAGGTCATTGCTGCCAAAGGAGGGTCAACCAGTTATTAAATCCCAAGGTTCACTTTCTTTTTCCCCGACCACTGTGAACGTTGAATGCGTTTGTAAAATAAAGACATGAAAGAGTAGATTTTTTTGTGTGTCATTGGCGTAAACTCATTGTGTATATCGGTACCTGGGACTTAGATGAAGATCAGATCACTTTATATGACCAATTCATGCAGTAAACCAGATCATTCCAAAGGGTTCACATGCTTTTTACTTTGACTGTAGCAGGGATTCCGTTCCTACCCTCACCAATGGTCATGAGCTATGGGTAGTGACCGAAAGAATGAGATCGCGAATACAAGCGGCCGAAATGAGTTTCCTCCGTAGGGTGTCTGGGCTTTCCCTTAAAGATAGGATCATCCGGGGGGAGCTCAGAGTAGAGCCGCTGCTCCTCCGCATCGTCAGATGAGGTGACTCGGGCGTCTGATCAGGATGCCTCCTGGAAAGCCTCCCTGGTGAGGTGTTCCGGGCACGTTTAACTGAGGAAGACCCAGGACACGCTGGAGGGACTATGTCTCTCGGCTGGCCTGGGAACGCCTCGGGATTCCCCCGGAAGAGCTGGAAGAAGTGGCCGGGGAGAGGGAAGTCTGGGTATCTCTGCTCAAGCTGCTGCCCCCGCGACCCGATCTCGGATAAGCGGAAGAGGATGGATGGAGGGATTCCGTTAGCTGGAGTGAAAGCCGTCCTAAACAATAACCTTCCTCTCTCTTGTCTCACTCACATCAGCCACGATTCTTTTCAAAGGTAAAGTGCAGGTTAATTTGTTTTGTGTATTTTTACTTTATTTTTTGTACTAATCACTTTTATTTGAATATTTTTGGGTTGTGAAACGAATCATCTGAGTTTCCATTATTTCTTTGGGGGGAAATTCGCTTTGATATACGAGTGCTTTGGATTACAAGCACGTTTCCGGAATGAATTATGCTCGCAAACCAAGGCACCACTGTATGCAAGACTGAACTTATGTGCTTGTGTGGTATGTAAATCAACACCATTGGAATTTGCCATAGTTGTCAGCAAAATGTGGCAGACATGGCTAACAGATCATGCTACCTGTTAGAAAATGGGCTCCTAAATCGACAAGAGGATAAGTGCCTGTGCACAGGTATCTGGATTAGGAAGGCCTACAGAGCATCTCTGGTAAGTACGGAGGCAGGGTGGGCCGAGACAGCAAAGCAAAAAGGTCAGAGCCACACCCCTCATCCCGGACCCACCAATCAACAACATCCACAAAGAGTTCCACAGGACAAGCCTTGCCAGCCTTTTACTTTAACTGACACAAAAATATTACTGATGAGACACTGGTAGGCAAGCATTTCATTCACATTTTGGGGAATTAACGTGGATTCATCTCTGGTAATAAGTCCTTTTACAAATGTATATCAGGAAGGACATGATTGGGGACAGCATCCATGGAGGTCATGCTGAACCAGAACAGCTGCAGCTATTTATGCTCTTCAGATGTCAGTGCCTGAAACCACAGGGGATTTGGTAGGCAAAGCCTGGGCCTATACAGACAGACGGAAATGAAAGGCACTATATCTTATATAATTAAAGAGACAGACATATTTAAAAAGACCCACAGTATGTAAAACAGGCAAATTGATTGCTAGTAAAGTCACTATATTATGGCTTCAAACTTAAAGTAGCGTCTAACCCACTCCTTCTCCAACTCATGAACACCCACCTCACTAAAGTTTCCTAAAGTTAATAAATAGAGAGAAATATGGGAAAGTCACTATATGAATGATAGCTGTCACACACGTGCGAGTAGGAGGACGTTGTATAGACCAAGTCATGTCAAGTCAAGTTGAGGAGCATACACTGGTACAGCGTGTTGCCGCACCCACTACACGACAAAACAACTCAGGATCCCGGTTGGCAACCCCCCAGGCATTCACGCAGCCCAGTCCCACCCTCCGGAAATGACCCTCTATCTGCCGCAGTCAGGTGTTACGTGGGAGACCCCTTGGCCTGGTCCAGCCACTCGGGTCCTCAACAATGAGGGTCCTGTGAGCCGGATTAATGTGCCACATGGCCGTAGTGTCATAGCTGACGCTCTCTCACAATGCAGGTCATGTGCCTCATTCGGGACTCCACGAGCAACACAAAGTCAATCCAACGGTACCCAAGGATTTTCTGGAGAGACACAGTACCAAAGGAGTCCAGTCTGCGTCTCAGGTCACTGGATAGCATCCACGTTTCACAAACAGGGACTCTACAGTAAAGACTTGGACCTTCGTCCTTTTGCATAGATATCGGGAACGCCACACACCCCTTTCCAGCAACCTTATGACCCTGCATGTTCTCCCAATCCATCTACTGACTTCATAGGAAGAGTCACCAGAGTCACATGAATGTCACTGAAGGTAAGTAAACCTCTCAATGAGGTCGACACACTGCTGATGGCCGTGCCTAAGAGGTCATTAAAGGCCTGGTTCTTTGGTTTTTATTAGGACCCTTGCAAGCCCAGACACTCAGACCCCTCGCTCAGTCTCTTGAGCGCCCCGATCAGAGCCTCCATTGACTCCATGAAGATCACAGCGTCATCAGCAAAGTCAAGATCCGTGAATCTTTCTTCACCAACAGATAATAATAATAATACATTTTATTTATATAGCGCCTTTCCCATGCTCAAGGCACTTCACAGAGTTTAAGAAAGAATGGCAGGGTATACAATATATAGCATTGTACTAAACCAGATAAATAAATAAATAAATAAAGGAGAGTAGATAGATAAGATAGATAGATACTTTATTAATCCCAAGGGGAAATTCACACAGATTCACAAAGTAAGATTCAGAGAAAATTCAGAGAAAAGCCTAACAGACAACATAATTGATGGTCCAGCACACACACACACACATAGGTTACATGAGCATCTTGACAGAGAGGTAAACTGAAAGAGAGAGTAGAATGTTAAGTTAAGTTAAAAGTCTTCCTGAACAGATGAATTTTGAGTTGTTTTCAAAAAGAATTCATGAAGTCAGCTGATTTGTTTGTTTAACATGTAATCATAGTATACTGTCTCATTAAATGTCGTTATGTTCCGTGTTCTTTGCGAGTAGAGCCCTTGTAGGTGGGACTACCCTAACATCACCACTCCTAGGCCATCCGTTCATCTACATAAGTAAGCTGAGTAGGCTCAGGAGTGGGGATCATTCGTATAGTGGAGTTTGTGTTTCTTGTTATTTGATTTCTCTGTAATTCTTTCTTTGTGTTAAGGATTTTGCTTTTTGAATTTCTTAGTGGGACTTTGTTTGCTTAGGATTGCCTTTTAGCCAACTTCTTTGTGCCTCCTTTTAGGTTTTCTTGGTTTATTTTTATTTTATTTTATTTTTTTTTTGCTATATTTGTGAATAAATCTTTTATTTATTAAGATTCTTTGTGCGACTCCTATTAAAGCTGAGAGTTTAAGGTTATCCTTCCTCTTAGGAACTTTCATTTTATTTTGGGACTATTATAGTTGTTTTTGCCAGCTGTCCATTCTTGGTTCTGCTCTGTCTAAAGCTAGGAGGTAGCGTTAGGGCCCTTGCTGTAGTCAAGATTGTTGTGCAGACCAGGTAAGGCTCCTGGTCTGTTTCTTAGCTTGTTTTGGAGCCTTCACTCCCATATCATGACACGTAAATAGTAGAAATAAAATGTCAGCCAAAATCAGCTTTTCAGAACAAGGTCAAATGAAATGTAAACAATAGAAATGTGATCTGCAGGATCCAAAACACTAAATTGATTTCAGTAGGTCATTCCAGAGATGCCTAACCCTAATCCAGATGCCCCACAGCCGCTGGACCCCATGAAAGGTCGCTGTATGGAACAAAAGCAAAGGTAATTCCACGCCAGGCCAAGTGGTGATGGGCTGCACTAAATCACCTCCTGTTGTCTCTATGGACCAGCCACGGGAAAACCTGTCTGATTCAGAGCTGATGACGTCACTTCCGGCACCCAGTATGGCGTCACTTCCGGTTCCGGCACTCAGAAGAGTGTCATTTCTGGTACACAGACTGACGTCAGAAGAACATCACTTCCGGTCCACCCTTCGTCACTTCACTTCTGGTCGGATCCGTTAAAGCCACCATCTTTGCAAACCCTCACCAGTTCTGTTTTGGACTCAGTGTTGTGGACATCTCTGTTCCTTTTTAAAGCATTTTTGAGGCCAGGGAAATTATACGGGTGGCTGCCCCAAACCTTTATGAGTGTGCCGAGTCTTATCCTTTTCACATAGCAAAGAAAAGCAGTGAGTCGTTTTTTAGCATTTTATGGGCTGAAGGTGTAGTAGGAGCCAAAACCCACGGATGGCTTACTGCACAATATGGAGTTTTACCACGGCAGAGTGTTTACAAATGGATTGAGAAGTTCACAAATGACCAGACAAGTGTTAGGCACAAAGAAGGAGCAGGGTGCCCATCCATATCCAGTGTCGACAACAACATGGAGTAAAGTCTGTACTATCGTTCTGAAGAACCAATAAGGATTTTGGCTTCTGGAACACCTTCAGCCCCATAAAAAATTATATAATCGCTTACTACTATCCATTGGTGCAAACAGAGAGTTTTCTTGGTTATTCGCAACAAAACACATAGGGCAAAGTAGCATCAAAAATTTTTGGGTGAAGTATTCCTGAATGTTTTTCAGTCCCTCATGCTGCCTCACCTCCCATCTCAGTAAGTAAAAGTACTTTTCAGGACTCTGACACATCTCCGTGAACAAAGACCAGATGGGTGTGCACGCACATAATTAGGACAATCCATGGAAAACACCAAAATGTGTTATTTTCATGGAAAAAGTGCTCTCTCGGAGCAGGTGGCTTTTTCAGACTAAGCCTGTCATTACAGGGACATTTTATCCGTGCATGAAAAAAAAGCAAAAGTTTGGCTGCTTCCTGCAGAACCTCTAAGCTTTATGTCGTCCTCTCTCTAATTAGTGCAGATGCCTAATGAAAAGCCAGAGTAGAAGGATTCCAGGCAAAGTATTCATTTCACAAAGGGAAGGTGGTGCCACCAAAGACACCTGATAATTTGTCTGAATCGTTTTGTTTCCTTCCAGCCTCTCAGAAGCTGTGGTTCTACTACTGGCTCAGACCAGCAGGCTTACTGAAGCTTTGGCAATCGGCGTGAGTGCTTGAATAATTCGCCATTCTCAAAGCCTCGCAGATAGAAAAGACAGCTGAGAAAGCTGTCAGGGAGCTCCAATATCCATCCACCCATCCATTCTCTTCCGCTTATCCAAGATTGGATCAGAGATGCCCAGACTTCTCTCTCCTCTGCCACTTCTTCTAGCTCTTCCGGGGGAATCGCGAGGCGTTCCCAGGCCAGCCGAGAGACTAATGGCGCTTTTCCACTGCATAGTACGGCACGACACGGTTCAGTTCAGCTCACTTTTGGGGGGTTTTCCACTGGGAACAGTACCTGGTACCTGGTCCTTTTTTTAGTACCACCTCAGCCGAGGTTCCAAGCGCGCCGAACCGTTACCAAAATGTGACGTGTAAACTCTGCTGGTCACTGATTGGCCGGAGAAAATCGTCATTACTGCATCACTGAACTTGCGACACGAGACACAACAGACCCGCTAGATTTTTAGCACAGCCAGCGAAGGTTCGGACGCACCATTTTGTTTTAACCAAAAATGGCTGTTTCATGGTCTATTGAGGAAGTACAGACGTTCCTCTCGTTGGTAGCCGAGGAGCAGATCCAGCAAGAGCTGGATGGGGCGACGCGGAATGAAAAAGTTTTTCAGGAGGTCGCTAAGCTCTTGGGCGCACACGGCTACCATCGGACTTACAAACTTACGATGATGTCACGGCAGTAGAGGCAGCGCAACTATAACGACACGTGAATAATCCTGCCCACTCTAAAGCGGTACTAAACTGCAGTCGAAACGCAAACCGAGCCGAACTGAGCCGAACCAAGGTGAGCTGTACTGAACCGTGCTGTGCCGTACTATGCAGTGGAAAAGCGCCAATAGTCCCTCCAGCGTGTCCTGGGTCTTCCCCGGGGCCTCCTCCCGGTTAGACGTGCCCGGAACACCTCGACAGGGAGGCTTCACGGAGGCATCCTGATCAGATGCCCGAGCCCGCTCATCTGACTCCTCTCGATGCGGAGGAGCAGTGGCTCTACTCTGAGCTTCTCACCCTATCTTTAAGGGAAAGCCCAGACACCCTGCGGAGGTAACTCATTTTAGCCGCTTGTATTCGCGATCTCGCTCTTTCGGTCACTACCCATAGCTCATGACCATAGGTGATGGTAGGAACAGAGATCGACCAGTAAATTGAGAGCTTTGCCTTACGGCTCACCTCCTTTTTCACCACGACAGATCGATTCATCACTGCAGACACCGCACCAATCCGCCTGTCGATCTCACACTCCATTCATCCCTCACTTGTGAACAAGACCCCGAGATACTTGAACTCCTCCACTTGAGGCAGGATCTCGCTCCCAACCCTGAGAGGGCACTCCATCCTTTTCCAGCTGAGGACCATGTTCTCAGATTTGGAGGTGCTGATTCCCATCCCAGCCGCTTCACACTCGGTTGCTGTACCGATCCAGTGAGAGCTGAAGATCACGGCCTGATGAAGCAAACAGGACAACGTCATCTGCAAAAAGCAGTGACCCAATCCTGAGCCCACCAAACCGGACCCCCTCACCGCCCTGGCTGTGCCTAGAAATTCTGTCCAATAATCCCTTTAAAATGTACTGTGTTCTTCTGATCTAGGACGCCCATACCTCATCATACTTCTCACTTTTTGACTTCTTTTATAATTCCATGAAATGCGACAGATGAGCCTTTTTAACACTAGAGGTTGCCAACTTGGAAAAGACGGCCTTCTCATATTTTATTTTAGTCTCTCTCTTTTTAGTCCATGTGGACATTAAACTTTTCTAGAAATTTCTTTCTGCTGTTGCATCAGTTTTAGGTCAGTCAGTCAGTCAGTCATTGTGCAACCCACTATATCCTAACACAAGGTCACGGGGGTCTGCTGGAGCCAATCCCAGCCAACAAAGGGCGCAAGGCAGGAACAAACCCAAGGCGGGGTGCCAGCCCACCGCAGTTAGTTTTAGGTAACCTGACAAAATGGTGTTCACTTCTGTACTCTGCATAAAATGCCCCCTTAATACAACTGACACAACAGGATCAGTCAGTGGCCTGCAGAGTACTTAATGGTTGCCACTCCAAAGCAGATGGGAGAAGCTCTGACACCCCACAACTCTAAACTACATTTAGCAGGCTCGATAAAGGATGCATGGATCTTCCATGTGTGACGAGCGGCTGGGGGTGGTACCCAGTCGGGACGCCCAGAAGGACCGAAGGAGGGATTATGCCTCCTCCAGACCATGAGAGGGCAGCCGCCCCGGTTGGCATGGGGACCACGGGAACAGAGCATGGAAGCTCAACCCTATAGGGGCCCGTGGTCAAGGCCAGGGGGCGCCTGGATGCCTGAGAAGCCCTGGCCCTCAGCACTTCCGCCACACCCAGAAATGCTGGTGGGGGAAGAAGACCAGGATCACCCGGAGTGCTTCTGGGTGCACAGCCGGTACATCCGCCACACCTGGCAGGGCCGGCGGAAGGTTATCTGGAGGCACCTGGAGCCAGGTGAGGATAAAAGGGGCCACCGGCTGGAGTCGGGTGGAAGAGGATGGAGCTCGGAGGAGAGGAGTGCAGGCGGTCAGGAGAAGAGACAGGCATTGTGTTGAGGGCCTGGCCTGGACTGGTGCTGCGGCACTGGGTTGTGTGCTTCACTTTATTGTAAACAGTAGTGCAAATAAACGTGTGTGCTGCTTAAAACGATTTCTACCTGTCTGTGTCCGGGCTGTTCCCCACACATGATAAAACCCAACCTAAAGCTTTTATCAAGCAGAGCAGACCCCCCAAGTTTAAAGTGGACAAGCAGTTTGACTGTGACAGCCGAAGTGGGATTTCAGAAGGCAGCCTGGTGCCACCCACAACGTGGCTACCTGGACAACCAAGCCTTCTCTATCTTCTAATCCTTTTCCATAATTGTATTGTTTTTATTCCCACATCATGTTAGTTTAATTAGTTTCTAATCTGGCTTTGTGTGTCTGTTTTTGTGGGTGTCTGACTGAGGTGCCCCTGAACTTTTGTCTATAATAATACATGATTCCATGTATAGAGTGTTTTTCTAGCTACTCAAAGCACTTTACATAGACAGTAGGGAACCAATTCAATTTAGCTAGAACATCAAGAAACCCTCACTCTTTTCACAGATACCCCGGGATATTTTACATCCACAAAGAGTCAGGACATCATTTTTGTATCTCACACGACGGATGGTGCCATATTTACAGCACAGCGTCCCCATCACTGCACTGGGGCATTGGGAAATTATGTGATTACTAGCTGGGTAAGCCCATGCTGTGAAAAGCCCGGGGTCCTAGAAACTATTGAAATCGTCAAAAGATAAATTGAAATGTAGAGATGTCAGGTAATTGAAAGGAACTACTCTGGGCGTCTCTCTCCTAGGAGGAATCGTTTTGCCAACATGCATTAGCGGCAGGAGGTAAAGTAAAAGGGATATCGTTTTGCCGATGTTAGCGCCTAAGCGACTTTGTCTTTCTTCTGAGGTTTCATTTTGCTGCTGTGCTCACCTCGCTTGTGTTATTAGCGGCTAAGCGAGTTTTCTGTTTCCTCACCCCGACTCCACCTCTCACTTCCGGACTGGACAGAGAGACACACTTCTAAGTGTAGACATTTATATATAAGATACTAGCATAGGTTAGTTAAATTCTCACACCTTAATCTAATTTCTATCTTCACATGCTATTATGACAGTTATCTTGTCACCATCAGCATAAGCTACTTTTTATGCTCCTGGGTTAAATAGAGAGATGCCCATCTCACATAATATATACAGATGTTACATTTTTTTTAGTTTTTTAATCTTGTGTTTTCCTGGACAATGAGGATAAAAACACTTATGATATAATACAAGCCAATGATGGATGATACTTTACAATGGCAAAGAGTATTAAAAACATCCATGGGAAAAACATATTTGCATAATCCACATTATCAGTTATCCAATCGCTTATTTACAACACTCAAAACACAGCAATTCTTGCTAAAAATATTGTTAAATAGATACTTCCATAAATTATAGCACACATACAGTAAACAGTTAAACACATTTGTATAATACTGAGCTTTTGAAATGAAGGTCTTCCTCTCCTCCTCATTCATTGGTCAAGAGTCTTGCCTTCCTAAAATGGCGACACACAGCAACAACCTCAAGTCTAATATTCAAAACTTATAAAAGTAAAGACAGAGACAGTAAACCTAGAGATCAGAAAATCAATACTTGGAATAAATAATGTACTCTATGATTGTCAACGAACCGCTGAAGTATCCGCTGTTAGCTTCAAAATATAAAAGCCGAGGGCGGTCCTTCAACAATGATGTCAGGGTGGCCCCATCTCTTCGGGTTTCAGCCACAAAACATAAGGAATGCCTCCAAAGATCATGGAAGAACAAAATTTACCAAGTAAATAATTCAAGAAAATATAAGCATAGAAAAAATGATTTTACATGCAAGCAAATAAGAAACAGAATTAACAGAAGATGGGAACTTAATAAACATCGAAAATATTAAAGATACAAGAAATAAACGTAATGTGGGGCAAACACTCTGGATGAACTATAACAATAGTAAAAGACCAAGATTCACAAATACTATAATGAATAAAAGGCCTGAAGTAATACAAAGACCAAAATATCGATAATACAAAACGAAGGAAAGGCCAAACAATACAAATCATACAATGAAAAAATATTATAATTAAGAAAAGGCCAAGTAATACTAAAAGGCAAAGGTTGAAAAATATTATAATATGGAGAAGTCAAAACAAGACAAAATGGCCAAGATACAAATCACTACAATGACAAAAGACCACAGCAGACTAAATGTCCATACTTTGCTATACTATGCTATAATATGTTATGCTATACTGCACTGCACTGCACTATACTATACTCTACTATACTGTACTGTACTATACTATACCGCACTGCTCTGTAATGTACTATACTATACTATACC